>JAZDUA010000239.1:0-1200000 GCA_038098605.1 Gryllus longicercus
AAGAAGGAATTTGCATTGGGCCTGAGATCCACGACTTGATGAAAGACATTAGCTTTAAACAGTTGCTGACAGATACTGAGAAGGCAGCTTGGCTTGCACTGAAAGATGTATGCGACAATTTCTTGGTAAACGTTATGACTGAGAATTGCAGGGAATTAACGTAACACGTGCTGGACTGTTACAAAGCTATGGGGTGCAATATGTATCTGTAATTACATTTCCTTCATTCCCATTTGGATTTCTTCCCACCTAATCTTGGGGCAGAGAGTGACGAACGCTGTGAGCGATTTCAGACAGATTTTGCTGCCATGGAAAGATGATATATGGGGAAGATGGTCACCAAACTTTTTTGGCGGATTACAGCTGGACACTCTTAGAAGTTTCACCATCCACTATAAACGGAACTTTTCCAGGAAAAGTGTAAGTACATTTCAAGCTCTATTCAGCTTTCTTGTACTGTTTTTAATTTTATGTTTTGTAATGCAAACAATTTTTGTAATACTTTTTTTACATGAACTGTTTAATAATCAACTACGTATTCCCCCTGTATTGTTACAGAGTCGTTTCCAAGTTTCACGAGTGGCATATATGGCGTATCTTTTACAGAAAAATTGGTACGTGATGGAAAATTTCTGATTTCATTTTCGCAATCAACGTATGTGACTTAGTACAGAACACATACTTTCATCTCACGGCAAGACACAAAGTTCAAATTTGTTTCACTTATTAGGAAATGTCTATTTTTGGGGGAAAATCCTGAATATGGTTGAGGCAGTGGTGGTGTTCACAGACGTTTCTGGGAGAAAGATGACGGCGACAACATTCGGTATCAGAGCCCCTCAAAAGTGTACTTCCGTTAAAAATCTCAACATTTTTGTATTTGTAGGTTCATTATCAATAAGTCACAGGAAACTAATGTCATTTACAATTCATTTCCAGCACGATGTATCGTGTAAAAAATCAAACATAAAACTGACATTAACAAAGAATGGCTAATATGTAGATATTAAACTCGCGAATGTGGCGTGCTTTATATTACAAAATTCAAATTTAAACGTGTTTTAACTTATACCACACCATAAACATCAATTGTTCGGAAATATAAGATAAATAAAATAAAAATGGATCATTTAAAAAAACACGCAATTTACAACTCTCTGAAATGAAAATATAAGAAAAAGAATGGAATGAAATGGAATGAACTGTGACAAGATAACTTATAAGTAAAATGTGTACCACCCAATGTAGATCAAAATTCAATACTGAAACACAAATTCTCAAAGCAATAGGTTAGAAATTCGAATGAAATCTGCACCTGGAATATATTAACTAATTTTCAGCCAACTGCTAGTCAAACACGGTTATGACTAGCAGTTGGCTGCAACAATGCAGATATACTTCATATATACACCATTTTAGTGCACGTAATTCAGAGACATTACACAAAGTCACATGAAAGTGAAGTTTCAATCACAACTGTATACCATTTAAAAGCTTAATTTGTTCGAACATCCAACCGAAGATTAGTATTAACAAATATTTCTGCAAATAAAACATACCTGAGATGGTGCTTCAATAGAACAATAAAACACTGGAACAGGAACTTTAGCAGCCTCACCAAAGCCTTCTTCGGGTGATTCCCTTGGTATTTGAACAATCTCTTCTTGGCAGTAGATGCTGTACTAGCACTAGATGTCACAAAGTCGCCGGTCTTAGTTTCCTAAAATAATTTATTTTATGAATAGGAATTAATGTATGATATGTACTTGTCAATATATTATTTGGTCGGATTAATCCGATTTTTGCCAGCTAGCGGCGTTTCCAGACCTGGGGGTAAAAGACACGTGTCGAACATGACGTCTTCCCATCTCCATACCTAGATTACTTGGCTTGGCTGAAGTTACACTTTCTTCACACAGCTATAGACACATAATTTGTATTAGAAAGCTACAGCTTTTTTACCCCGGCTGGAATCGAACCCGAGACCGCCTCATAGAAAGCTAGCTCCCTGTCCTTGAGTCACCCGAGGGGCAATAATTTAATGAGAAGCTTAATCTCCAAAAATAACAAACAAAACACCAAAACTTAAGTTGCGCAGGCAACTATGTAGATGATTCACGAATCTCCCACAAAATTTCAGAAGTTGCAAGGACCTCTAACGATTGATTGATGTTTAGAGGCCTCTTCAACTGCTATGGTCATAGGCGTCCATGTCAAATTAATTTTAAAACTTCTATAGATTTAATACAAGGAATGTTGCAGATTCAACAAGCTCGCTGATTAAAAGACAATATATAGTTTAAAATGAAGGCTTCGTCGTCGCATAAGATTGATAAAACAAAAGAACAAGATAATTAAATAAAGAAATACTTGTTAACTTAAGAAGTAGAAGTGTCTGTCTATGGGAGCCAAATACCCAAAAAAAGCACTATTGCACTATCTCTCAACTCATATTACATATTTTACTTTGGAAAAAAAGTTCGAGGGCGCGGACTCGTTTGCGCGGCCGACTCGTTTCCTCCCATAGAGTTGCCCAGACGATGTCTATGTCGGCTGCCAGCAAACTCCACAGGACTAAAGAAGGACGTTCACCTCGCAAGAGGAAACGAAACGATAAGAGTTGCAATGGCCGACACAGAGACGCGTTAAAATTACTTTACGTGCCTTGCAGCGCGGGATGAGGAACAGTGATTTAGCGGGATAGATGCAGTGATTTAAAGAATCCTTAATCGCCCTTTATTTAAATGTGCATTGTGCCACTCTCTTTGACATGCACTGAGTATGGAGTATTTCAGAAATATAGGTGTTGTGGTGCGTTATCGTTGGAATTTTTCATGAAATAATTGTAAACGTTGTCATTGCCAACAAAAGTATTTAATATAAGAGCAGCTTTCGAGGGCTTAGCCATCATCATCAGTTGTCTGCTGGATGGAAAACGACTAGTCGTTTTGTGGCTTCCATCCAGCAGACAACTGATGATGATGGCTAAGCCATCGAAAGCTGCTCTTATATTAAATACTTTTGTTGGCAATGACAACGTTTACAATTATTTCATTTCAGAATGCTTTCCGATATCCTGAGAGAAGAGAGACAATGTAAGACTTTCCAGTCGCTGTTTTCGCAGCCTGGTCAGGTAACACTCATTATCTGTGATTCCTACATGACCTAGGTCCCAACAAAATACTGGGTCATAGTGGCGACACAATATACAATGAATTATGATATCTTGCGTTGACAAGTGGACCAAGAAAAAGGGTTAAGTAACAGAAGTGCACTATGGACATTATTGCATACAATAGTCGTCGTCATAAACCTGATTCAATGTATTTCAAGGCCTGAAGAACAGCAAATGTCTAAGCACAGAACACGCTACAAAATGGGAAATTCGAAATTACCGAGTAGCTCTACAAAACCACCCACAAGCCCACTGATGACCGAGCCGCCAAGGATAAAGGAAAGTGCAGTCAGGATAGGCTGTTCTCAACTTATGGAAGTTTTTAGGTGTACTAAGGGAGTAGTGCGTTTCGAGAGATTGCATAGTTTATGGTACTCAATGGGGAACAGGGAGGAATGGGGATGGCAGAAGCTTAGGAAGGGAGGTGAACATTTAGGTTCTCCAACATGTGGAAACGGATACCTGGGGGTTTAGAAAGTGATAAAAGATCGGTGGTTAAGTAGGGAATGATTTGGATGATTCGGTGGGTCTAAAAACATTAAGGTGGCCCTTTTTTTCAACTTTTCAAAAGTTCAGCTCCCACCCTATGGCGTTCCAATCAATTAAAAGAACGATCCAAGCAAAATTTGAGATCAATCGGACAACTCTAAGGCGACCCCCATCGACCGTAACTTGTTGAACCTACCTTGTCGTCATTACATTACTGAGTTAATATTACGGAGGTGTTTTAAATCCTTGATGGGTGCAAATTCTGGTCAAAATATGGAGCTCTTTAAAAATATTTACATAAACCTTGTCAAAACTCGACTAGAAATTTTACATAACTGGAAGCAATGAAATTCCTGATGATGTTCGTTCTCCAATTCTTGGATTTCTTTAACACTAACTTTGGGCACAGAACTAACCGTGAAACAACCGATAATTCCTGGCGTTAGCGATAATCTTTCTTAGCGGTATTCCAAAGAACGGAATTAGTTTCGGTGATTTCAGTTGCCTTGTAGGAAAAACACTTGACAAGAATAGTACGTATTTTTCTTCTTCGAGAGTAAGGGCCTGGCTTCTGTTGGCAGAAACAATGAGGACACCATATCATGATTTCCTATTCATGAGTTAACTGATGTATTAGGATATCGATCCAGAAATTAAAAACTACAGCCAAATAATTTCAAACTACCTCCGTAACGTAGTTCTCATTGGCTCTAGCCTTGTTTGACACAGTCCCAACGCAGGGCAAGGCAAAAATGGCTCCTGTGTTTATGGAAGCAAAAATGAAGAAAAAAGTCAACCGAAGAGATACATCCTGCATGAAAATAATCATTCTTTCTCTATAAACATATGACGAGCGATGAGTTTTCGTCTTTAGTAACTCCTGGTACTAAATATTTTTTCCATTAGATATTCTATCAGTGCAGATTTTCGCGGGTAAGAACCTTCAATACTTCGGTATTGAAGGTTCTTTAACGCGAATGTCTGGATCATCCTGTTTGCAAACGTTAAAATTCAGACACGAATTTGAAAATTCAAATTAATGAATTCAAACGTTTGAAAATACAGTTGTGAATGACGTTGAGGAAAGGTGTGTTTAATTCATTCAGGATTATAATAACATCCTCACAAAAGATTAAACTGGCAAAAGTTTGTTTTAAAAATTGTTGTCGGAGATCGTAAAAAATACTTTCAGAAAAAAATATTTTTTCTATGTTCGTTCATTCAAAGTGTCTTTTATGCGTGGACTATTAAAGAGCTGATATTTCTCTAATTGTTCATGTTTATTTAAGAAATCACTGAACTCTTGGGTATTGTTTTTAGTATGTTTGTAAACAATCGCTTGGGTTGCCTGAAGTAGTCACAAAAATTGAAGAAAAAAGAAAATAATCTCAGTGGATAATAGTTTACAGCATTTTAATGTAATTATTCGTTACGGTCAAACTTTTAGGCGTTTGGGGGTCGCATAGAATTTGTCCGATTAGGCTGAAATTTTGTTCAGAACTTTTTTTTTGTCGATTGAAACAGGTATAGGGGGCAGTAGGAGCAGAAAAAATAACTTTCGAAAAATCACCCTATAGCTAAGGGCCAACCTAAAAAAACGTATGTAAGGAGTATATCGCATCTTCTATTTAAAGACGGTTTGCCAGCGTTTGCCAAGAGGCACTGGTGCGATAGGCGCCAGAGGCTCAATGGGTACCGGATTATAATGAAGATTGCAGATTCTACACAAGGGCATATATCATGTTTTTGTCATAGAGTAATTAATATCCGTGCTTGCATCCATCCGTACATTACTCCATTGATGGAATTTATTAAGAGTACTTAAAGCTGCCTTTCGATGAATTTTAGCGTCTGGACGAACACAAAATAGCGGAGGACACAAAATAGCATGGAGCGCGATGGAATTATTGGCGGAAGCAGTCACGCTTAGGTCTGATTCTTGAGTAACATTTTCTAGGGGACGACTGCTGGATAATTTGCCTCTCATGCGTACATGGGATCTATTGGATAAAAAATTGTGAGGTGCAGGGGAACCGTCCCCTAAAGCCCCACGGGTGTCATAAGCCTCCTGAGGGATCGGGATGATGTTTGTTTCCCGTCATATTTTTTTGGAATGGCCTGCTCGCTTTGATAAAAAAAAAAAAGATTACGGAGAAATTGTTTACCTCGTTCTTGCATATGTTTCAACATTACGTTACGTATGTGGTCAGGTCCAGGAGAGGTATTTTTTATAGCGCTTTTGCAGATGAACGCTTGTCAATAAGAGAAAGCGGCATTGTAACTTTCTTCCTCCAAAAATCAAGGAGTGATTTCTCCATTCTTCGTACGTAGAAGGGAATAATGGGAGTGCAGCCAGATGAGCTCGAAACCTCTGGAGGGAGGCAAGTTCGACGATAATTGTTTGGTAATGTTTCTAGTTGCCTATTCACCAAAAGCACAGGCACTGCAGATGAAGTCCTTTATTTTTCCATATTTTCATCCAGACGGCATAGGGGGAGGTGCGTAAGAAAAGGCTTTCCAGGAAATTGATTTGTTTTTGAGCCTGGTTTATCTCGTCCGGGCTCCAACGGTCAACCGTAACCGTCAACCGTGCGGGTCTTTGGGGTACGCGCACGTAGAACGCAGGCATGCCGACTCTTGCATTCGCGCTGATTTGAATATAGCTCAGAGGCGTCATTTAGACTAAGCCTCCGCCTTAACTAAGAGAAAGAAAGAAAGAGAGAGAGAAAGAAAGATAGAGAAAGAAAGATAGAGAAAGAAAGAAAGAGAGAAAGAGAAAGAGAAAGAAAGAGAGAAAGAAAGAGAGAGCGAAAGAAAGAGAGAGAAAGAAAGAGAGAGAAAGAAAGAGGAGAGAAAGAAAGAGAGAGAGAAAGAAAGAGAGAGAAAGAAAGAGAGAGAAAGAAGAAGAAAGAGAGAGAAAGAAAGAAGGAGAAAGAGAGAGAGAGAGAGAAAGAAAGAGAGAAAGAAAAAGAGAGAGAAAGGAAAGAGAGAGAAAGAAAGAGAGAGGGGGAAAGAGAGAGAGGGGGAAAGAGAGAGAGGGGGAAAGAGAGAGAGGGGAAGAGAGAGAGGGGGAAAGAGAGAGAGGGGAAAGAGAGAGAGGGGAAAGAGAGAGGGGGAAAGAGAGAGGGGAAAGAGAGGGGGGAAAGAGAGAGGGGGGAAGAGAGAGGGGGAAAGAGAGAGGGGGGAAAGAGAGAGAGGGAAAGAGAGAGGGAAAGAGAGAGGGAAAGAGAGGGAAAGAGAGAGGGAAAGAGAGAGAGGGAAAGAGAGAGAGGGAAAGAGAGAGAGGGAAAGAGAGAGAGGGAAAGAGAGAGAGGGAAAGAGAGAGAGGGAAAGAGAGAGAGGGAAAGAGAGAGGGAAAGAGAGAGAGGGAAAGAGAGAGAGGGGGAAAGAGAGAGAGGGGGAAAGAGAGAGAGGGGGAAAGAGAGAGAGGGGGAAAGAGAGGGAAAGAGAGAGAAAGAGAGAGAGAAAGAGAGAGAGAAAGAAAGAGAGAAAGAAAGAGAAAGAAAGAGAGAGAGAGAAAGAGAGAGAAAGAGAGAGAGAAAGAGAGAGAGAAAGAGAGAGAGAAAGAGACAGAGAAAGAGACAGAGAAAGAGAGAGAGAAAGAGAGAGAGAAAGAGAGAGAGAAAGAGAGAGAAAGAGAGGGAGAGAAAGAGAGAGAGAAAGAGAGGGAGAGAAAGAGAGAGAGAAAGAGAGGGAGAGAAAGAGAGAGAGAAAGAGAGAGAGAAAGATAGGGAAAGAAAGAGAGGGAAAGAAAGAGCGGGAAAGAGAAAGAAAGAAAAAGAGAGGAGAGAGAGAAAGAAAGAAAGAAAGAAAGAAAGAAGAGGAAGCAAATGAAGACAGAAGAGGAAGACGCTATTTTTGAGAAAATTTTGAAAATATTAAGGCTTCATAAAAAGTGCCCCACAAAAATCAAAATAAAACAGTTTTAAATTCAGAGTGCAGTGAGTTAGCAAGATCAGTCACGCAATAACAATTTTGGTGAAAATAATTGAAATGGTTTAGGTGCTAGCATTGACCCTGAACATTTGGGCAAATATTTTGCCTTCAACCAAATTTTCAATACCAAAGACCCACAAAATGTGGTTTCTGATTAGGTGGTAAGAGGTAAAGTTAAGAAGTGGTAAATTACAAATGGGAACAAGATTTATCTGCTCTTTGATATCAGGGAAGCACAGTACTAGTTTTTCTACCTTTGCTCCTTTCTAACCCAGGATTTCAATTGAATTTCGAAACTACTTCTGTAGTATACGAGAAAGTAAAACTTGTAACATGGGTTCAAAGAAAGACTCGCACAAGTCACTAGAACATTGTTTTCTTAATAGCCCCGATGACATTCTACATTTCAAAAATTGAACAGTACACACAATGCAAAATTGAGAAGCCATTGTTGGATTACTATTGTTACAGAATTAAAATTTGGATAATCTCATATGCAGAAAACTATTTGGATTCACTAAAGTGTAAGAAAAAGGCATGAAGAGAGGAGGCAAGACGAAAGAAACAAGGCAAGAAGGGGTAACACGGCAAGAAGGGGAAACAAGGCAAGAAGGGGAAACAAGGCAAGAAGGGGAAACAAGGCAAGAAGAAAAACAGGCAAGAAGAGAAAGAAAGGCAAGCAGGGGGGAAAAGTTAAGGGAAAAAAGGCAAAAAGGAAGGAAAGAAAGAAGGAAAGGAAAAAAGCAAGTAATCTCCAAGAATCATTTGTTACTAAAAAACAGCAGACATATGGGAATGGAGATATAAATTCATAAAATTTAATCCAATAATTGTAATAGAATGAAAGGAAATTTAATCTCAATAAAACTTTTTCAATCATTCATCATGAAAAATTGGGATAAGAGAAGCCATATAATAATTTCTCAAAACCACACATACACACAAGTCGTTTTAGGTGGTAAAAAAATACAACACACATTCTTTGTATGTTCAAGAACAAATGTGTCCTATTCTCTTTCACGAATAAAACAATTATGTTTCAAAATGTCAGTTTTGTTTACTTCACTGGTAAAGCACATGATTGTAGAGTGCGGCTTTGACTGTCCTTAACATTCGCATGAATGTGCCTACATCTGGAGTGCTTTGGGGCCTAGCATGATCTGATTTGAACACTAAAGCATGATGTCATGCTGAGCATCAGAATTCGTGATGTAGACATATTCTAAAATGTAGGCTCTTGAATGCTGCAAAAATTACAGCACCAAGCAGTGCCCATGGCAGTACCTCACATATATAAATATAAATTATTTATAAATAATTTATATATAAAATATAAATTATTTTTATAAAATTTTAGTAGTAGTTAGCAATTTTACGTGGATATATTTTAAACAAGAACAATCATTTAAACAATTTGTATGCAATTTTAGTGAGTAATTTTTGATGTTTTCTAAAATTACTTCATCAAAATACTTTAATAACTGTAATATATGATTGGGAAGGGAGAGGAGAGAAATTAATTTTTTGCCTAAAGCAGCTGAAACTGACAGTTATCAGTACACAGCTGGTTTTCAGCAGCAGCCACCACTACAACACTACCACTGCTCATTTCTTTACTATTTTCATAACAACACTTTCCGCTTCTCAAGAATTCAATGGCAAATCAAAAACGAACCTTCAGACCACCAACAGCAGCTATATTGCCACAGGAAACAGTAGGTACATCAATTGTTTCATCTGCATATGGAATCATGAGTCGTGCCAACTGTTCTGTCTTCTCTTGTTGAATATTATAGATTTTCTGACCCTGAAACATTCATTTAAAGAACAGCGCCAATTAATACCAATACTGATTAAATGTGAAAACATTTGTTGGGTATCGGAATATTACATTCATTATCAGAGTTATTTTTTATGACAATGCTATCAGAACTGTAAAACCTAATTTAGAAAGCAAAAGTTTCTGCGGGGATTTGTTTTTTGTTTTTTTTCCTGATCTTCAAGACAAATTAAAATATTTTCAAAACGTCGTCTTCATAACTCATATTTTCATTTTTATAAATTTATAACAACTTTCGGAAAAAATAATAATGACCACATAATAAATCAACTTACTTTCACAAGTGATCCTGAATATATTCGAAAAAAAGTGACAGGCTTTTTTTGACTGTCATGAACAACTTTGAATGCTCTGGCACACAACTCATCTTTGAAACAGTAAGATATTTGGTTATTTCTTTCAACTGGACATGGTAAAAAATGAATAATGGCATTCATTAGAAGCTGAACACCAATATTTTTATACGAACTACCACAAACAACAGGTATTCCTTTCTGCAATAACAAAAATCTGAGATCAACATAACATTCATGAATTGATCTTAAAATGTTCATTTCTAAAAATTGTATATTTTAAGGGAATAAGAAAATATTGTTTCATAATAAATTTATATTGATTATTCTTTTCATAAACAAATAACTGACCTGATCTACAGTAATCTTCCTTACAGATTGCACTATCACATTTGGTGGAATATTCAGAGATTCTGACTTAATGATTTCCTCAGCTACAGCATCATCAAGGTCAGCTAGTTTTTCAACAAGTTCATTTCTCCATTTAAATGCAGTCTCCCAAACCTGACCATGTTCTTCTGGATTTAATGGTGAAGATTCAAATTCACGACCATCACCTTTCAGCCAACAATTGTGTGTCATGTTGATCAAGTCAACAACACCATTTAATTGAAGACTTGCATCATAAATAGGAATATGGAGGAGGAGAGGATGAACATTCAGTTTTCCATGTAAAGTATCAAGGCACCTATCTACAGAAGAATTTGGACGATCCATTTTATTTACATAGACTAGGCGAGGCAATTTGTAATGATCTGCTTGTCTCCATACTGTTAAAGTTTGTGCTTCAACACCTATACAAAAAAATCAAGAAAATTTTGTATTTGATTACTTGTAAGCTGACGAAAAACAAGCCAAGCAATGAAGATATGAAATATACAGTCTTAAAAACAACATGTTGATAAATTTATTAAATAATAAGCTTATCACAATATTAATTTTGTAGTGTTTAAAAGTTTCTCTGCCAGTGTTTGAAAGTGTACATTACTTGTAAACTGGTTATACGAGTAATTCTATCTGAGCTGTGTAATGTTGGTAGTAGATAAAATTTTTGAGATAAAAATCTGAAGCAGTATTTCAGATATGGAATTGAGGAAGTTATTATACAAAATATGCCCAGCACAGCAGAAACTTTTAATAATTCTGCAACACTACTTAATGAGTATGAAGAAATATTCATAAAAAAAAGACTATAAGAAAAATAGAGTAACAGAACAAACAAGGGGTTCACTACAATTACCTCTTGAGATACCAAAACTAGTGGTACTTCCACAACACAATTTATTGTTCTACTCTTAGTAGTAAATTACATAATCATAAATGATGCACTTTGCATCCTACCAATTCTTCAGCCATCTCTTGAAAAAAAATCTCTTCAGTAAAACAAGAGCAGGAGATTCGAATTCGCAATTATCAAAAGTTCAGAGGTTATACTGAAAATCCTGTGCATGCAAACATGTGCACTTTGCTACATTCTAGGGGGAGGGGGGAAATAAAAGAAAAAATTGTCCTTGTAAATGTCACTATTTCCGTCAAAACATACAAAAAATACTTCTCATAAATTTTAAAATTATATTTAAAGAACAAATTTCATTAACAAAAAATCTATATTCAACAATGTAGTTGACGGAACAGGTCCAAAAAATGTTGAACTGCTGCAATTTTCAAAATTTCAGAGGTTTAAATGAAAATTGGACATGTCCCATTTGTAATAAGTGCCCTTTCAATAAATTTTGAAAATGTTGTAGGGGTTTCATGTAAAGTATCCTCCAAAGTAAAAGATGTTTCAAATTCACAGTAAGATCGTAAGATCAATCTGGGAAGATACATTTTGGAGAAAATCCTGCACTCTAAAAAAAGGTATGTGCTTCTGCAATTGTGTGAAGATGTGGTGCATGGATAATAATGTTGGTATTCTCATACATCTGTTGTTATGAATGAGGAGTCTGATGGCCATGTGGGAAGAATTTTTCATTGCATGTAATTTACGTGAATATTCATACCAAGATTATTCCACTATGCAATATACTTTTATTCCACTCACCTGCACAGCCATCAAGAATAACAACAGCACCATCTAGTACATTAAGACTTCTCTCAACTTCAATTGTGAAGTCAATGTGACCTGGTGTATCAATAAGATTGAATAGATACTTTTTCCAGAAAAATGACACAGCAGCAGATGAAATTGTAATTCCTGTAAACATTTTCTGAATTGTAGGGATTTCTGAATTGTAGGAATTGTAGGGACAATCAGCTATTTGAGTCCATATCAAAAAATGTGTATTAAAATTCATTTTTAAGACTGGAACAAAAAATTTTTTTGTGAAGTAAATGTTTCATGAACTTTTCCTTTCATATACTATTGATTTATTATTACGAAACCAATTTGAAGTATGTGATATTGTACTACTTATCATTTTTTATTGCAAAGGATATTTCTATCATCCACAGAGAACTGATTTTCCATTCTTTATTGTCAAGGGCAAATCATTTACATATAGAAGGAAGAGAATAGGGGCTAAAATTAAACTCTGCGGGACCCCATGTTCAACTGGCAATGAATCAGAAAGATGAGTAAATAACATCCCACTACAGTATTTCACTAAGGTATATCTATTCTCTTAGATCATTGTTTAAGGTATGAACATAACCAATCTAAAGCATTGCCGCAAATTCCATAAGAAGGTAATTTTGAAAGCAAAAATGTTATGATTAACGATGTCCAAACCTGTTGAAACATCTAAAAATATTCTATTAAGTGCGTAATTTTGATCCAAGGATGAAGCAACATCTTAAAAGAAGAAAATATGGAGGTTTCCGTAAATTTATATTTTGGTAATCTCAAAATGCTTCATATTTATTGAAAAATATTCTCTTCACACATAAAATGACCCTAATATTTTTATAAAAAAACAATGTAAGAGAAATTAACCAATTTCGAATTTAACACATGTTAACATTTTTTAAATTAAATTTATCTTAGCTGTTTTGGAAATATCCGGGGCATAAAGATGCATTAAGTATGTAATTTAATGGCTGTATAATGGCAGGTCCACAAAACTTTAACAAAAAAATTTGGAAATTTATCTATATAGGACGAATACTTATTTTTTATTTTACCGATTATTTTGACAAATAATCTCAGATTTCATTGGAAGAAATTTTGAACACAAACATAGAGTCAAACATTTTAGTGGAAACATCTGAAGTTGAATTTTGTGGCTTAAGAACCTTAATGAGATCAGCTGCAATTCTTAAAAAAATTAGGTTGAAGAGAGTACCCATTGTTGCTGATTGTTCACTTCTCTTTCATCTTTTGAAACAAAATTCTTTACAATGTTTCTAGTTGATGTGATTGTCTTTTTGGTTAAAGTAGGGTACACCGTGAACACTCAATGCATGGCGGCGGAGTCTCTTTAAGCCCTCCCTCAAATTACACTATGCGCTTTGATAGAAATGAATAAAACTTACAGATAGGCGATTTTCAAGTCTCACCCTTCGTATGCTTTGTTCCCGCCACACTGTAATGCCAATTTACTTTCAAGGGCAAGTTTGCTCACCTGGATCCAAGTCATGGCGAGGCTCAGGCTTTCGGCCCTCTCTTTCACTATACACATCCTTGAGACTATCCACTGCATAATTAACGATTCGCTTTTATAAGAAAGCACTTTTCAAGAAAGTCTCCAAAATTTAAACCGTGCAGTTATTGCCGGAGCGGTGTGAAGTGCCGGTTTTAACAATTTCGTAAGTTGTACCATATACTACAGATCAGCTGTATTTTTTACCGTATTCCACAGTGCTTTTGTATGTGAGTAATTCAAGTATGTCAATATTTAAATCAACAGCAATAATCTTTACAATCAGCAGTAAGTAATACCAAACCAAAACATACCTCGTTCTCTTTCCTGCTCAAGAAAATCTGTCACTGTGTTTCCACGGTGTACTTCTCCCATTGAACGTATTTTTCCTGCATAAAACAGCATACGCTCAGTGGTAGTGGTTTTACCTGCACAGTATAAACATGTAGAACAATGAGAGATATTTAAAGCATTTTTTTCTTACTGCTTGGAAATTAAAAACCAAGAATGAATGTTATTTCTAATTAGGTACCTCAATTCTTGTTCAGAATACATAATATAATTAATAAATAAAATTAATTAAACACACCATTACAAAGAAAATAGATTATTTTATACGGTATATTACAAGAAATTTGTTTTCAGCAACCTCTTAAAAACATTTTCAACTTAATTTTTTCATTTTGAACTACATCATGGGATTATCAAAAATACAGCCACTTTAACATATCTAACAAAAAAAGTTTTGAGCAAATTTGAGCTACAATGAATTCTGGCTTTGAAATAATTGTTACTTTATAAGGAATAATTTATAGTTATAATATTGTTATAACTATTTCGCAGTATAATGTTGCATACACTTGTGAATAAACAGAGGCTTCAAGATTTCCACAACTTTCTCTCTCTCTCTCTCCCCAGAATGAAACTATAAAGGTACATTATTCTGAGGGTCTACAGTCAATGGTCATGCCAGATATATATTAGTCTGAATGGAGTCTGAAATGATAAATGTAGATAAATATTACTGAATAATAAAATATTCAGAACATTATTTACTTATCATTGTAATGCTACCCATCTCAAGAGTTTAAAACTGTATGAACTTTCAATATTGAAAGTGATTAAAAAAACAACTGCAATTGTTTTTGGCATAGCCACCTATTATATTATTTGGTCTCGTGAAGACCCACTACATAACTCTTAGCTGAAGTGGTTCAGATTGAAATAACTACAATATCAAAGAATGGCAGAAATTGAGTAAGGAGAGGAAAGTGAGAAATTACTCTATAGTTTGTGATACAGATGAATGCAAAAGTTGCAGTTTGATAATTTCCTCCTTTAAATTTGTATTCTCTATATTGTACTTGGATTTTTTATATTATTAAATAAAAATAACAATTTCAAGTTTCCATTTTTTGAAAATGGTAAATTGCATTTTCTTCTAGAATGAGAATTGAACATATAAACAATCATTTACTTCTTCAAATGAATGTTTTGATGTTAAAAGGTCATCAAGCCAATTTTTATTGAAATTACATTAATAATAAAGTGAGGATCTACAATTCAAACCCATCTTTTTATTTAGAAGGAAGAAACTGCACCCTTCTTTCATGTCCATCTATTACTGGAAGCTTATACCACACCAAGAAAAAAAGACATAATGAATTATGTACTTTTTAATGTGCTCTTTGATCAATGATGCTTCTGCAGGAACAACGCAGTTTGAGATTTACTAGGACAACTACAGTGGCCAAAAAAACAAGCATCCACTGTTCAGGCTTCTCTGGGCTATGACAGATATTAAGAGATTTTAATAGATAGAAATTACTCTATAGTTTGTGATACAGATGAATGCAAAAGTTGCAGTTTGATAATTTCCTCCTTTAAATTTGTATTCTCTATATTGTACTTGGATTTTTTATATTATTAAATAAAAATAACAATTTCAAGTTTCCATTTTTTGAAAATGGTAAATTGCATTTTCTTCTAGAATGAGAATTGAACATATAAACAATCATTTACTTCTTCAAATGAATGTTTTGATGTTAAAAGGTCATCAAGCCAATTTTTATTGAAATTACATTAATAATAAAGTGAGGATCTACAATTCAAACCCATCTTTTTATTTAGAAGGAAGAAACTGCACCCTTCTTTCATGTCCATCTATTACTGGAAGCTTATACCACACCAAGAAAAAAAGACATAATGAATTATGTACTTTTTAATGTGCTCTTTGATCAATGATGCTTCTGCAGGAACAACGCAGTTTGAGATTTACTAGGACAACTACAGTGGCCAAAAAAACAAGCATCCACTGTTCAGGCTTCTCTGGGCTATGACAGATATTAAGAGATTTAATTGTTTAACTTTATTATCCAATAAAGGGAGAAGTCCCCATGTGATAAAAATATTTTAGTCTTGCATAGGAAGGTCATTCAAAAGATTAAATCACCTTCATATTCAAATATTTTTTTGAAGAAAAAACATCTTAACTAGTTTTCTGTGAAGAAAACCCAAGTCTAATACATAAGAGATTACAAAAAGTAGTGGCCTCAGTATTTTACCAAGTCTTTTGAAGAAATCCAAACGTAAGCAGTTGAAAAAAAAGAAGACAAAATGTATGTTGTGATTTCTTTATTAGTATTTGGCATACAATTCATAATTCCCCATCATACATCCAGTGCAAGGCAATGGCAAAAAAGGACTGATCAGCCCAAGAAAGAGAAGGGCATAAAAGTGTTAGCCTCCTCTCCTGCCTATACTCAAATTCCAGTAAGTCTGTCAGAATTTAGATAATTTTCTTACCTGCATCAATATGAGCAAGAATTCCTATATTTCTAATAAGATTAATATCTTGTTTTGATGCATGCTGACAAAAGTTTCTCAAACCCAAAGTCTGTTTCACTACTTCCTTAAATTTCTTCATTTTGAATCTGCAAACAGAAAATCCTGTAATCTGATTTGAAAAATGTATATCTTCATCCAAAGAAAACCCACCTATCTAAATTACTTTTTAAAAAAGGCCACAATTAATAGGCAACAAAAGCCCAAGAAATTTTCAGAGAATTTCTAAATACAACATGTAAGACTAACATATACAACAACCAAGTTGGCAAAAACCATCAGACATTACTAAAGCTTACTATTAGAAATTTGAGAGTACTACATGTTTGGATGGATTTGTAGGCTTCCATGGTTGGAGTCATTTGATGCTTGGCTATCCAGGATAAGCTGCGCTGCATCCTGCTGCCCTGCAATATAGCTCTGAAGAAGGCCACAACGTCATGGCCGAAACGTCAGCTGGACTGACTACAGCACGGCTCATCCCGGACAGCCAAGCACCATTAGATGTTTACATAAACGGTTTCTGTCAAGAGAGTTAGCATTTAAGAATATGGATAATCATGAAATATATTATATAATTAAATATAAACTTAATTTACTGATACAGATATAATGAGTACATGCATTGCATAAAATTGCATAATACAAATTTGACATTTATTGTAAACATAGCTTTGGTAACACAATTAAATAAAATTCCTTTATACAGTTTCAGCAACACAAAATCAATATTTTTAACTTTTATTTCAATAATTTTTCTTTTGACTAGTTTGATGTTTCAGTTAATGGTGAGCATATTGCATTTCATATTATAACAAATAATTTGGTTTGAAGTGAACCAGAAGTGATTCTAACAATAACAGCTTTCATGAAATCTCTCAAGGAGTAATACTAGAAAATAAAATCTCCTCTGCTTATCTAAATTCCTATAATTTCTCAACAATTAAAACATATAAATCAGTAATCAGGTCAGTAGAGCAAAATAAACAGCGTAGATATAAAGCATAACCAAGAAGGCTAATTAAAAGAGCCCAAGAACCCCTGAGAAAATTTAAAACAAAGATGCTCACAGCAAACAAGCCTGTTAGAAATGGAGGAAATTGGAAAATAAGAATAAATGCTGAAATCAAACAAATTTTAAGAAGAGAAGACGAAGTATGACGTGCAACTTTCAAAGAATTGTATGGTTGAGTCACATACAAGTAATTGAAAAAAGAAACAACACCATAAAGAATCCTGAAACAAACTCATCTCCAATGGAAATCAAGAGAAAGACTGGATGCGACTAGATGGTGGATGAAGGATTGATGGATGAATGGAAAAACAATTCTTCAGGAAGCAAAGAGACACCCCAGGACTAGAGAGCTAAGAAGGAAGATCATAGTAAGAAATTAACCCAAGGTCTTCCATCCTCCAACATATATCAATGCAAAATAATACTGATTTAAATAAACCAAAAAATCAACTTTCAAAAAGGATCTCAAATATTATAAAATTGGTCATTACTGCCAGCATATTAATCAATACAGAAAGGCATAAAGTGTATATTGTTGATACCCAACACTAAACGTGGATAACATCACTAAATGGAGCATTCACAAATTCTGGTGATTGTCACACTCTTCAACTACTGAATCCTCTAAGAATTACAGCATGTAAGCAACAATAATCAAAGGTGCCCCCCTGTTACTTTGTCACATAAATTCATGCTGAACATACAGCGAAAATTGAAATTATTGTAGGAAATCGATTTCTAGCTGTCATGTCTATTAAGCTCCCCCAAAAAATTGGAATTTATTTATGTCATAAACAGTTAGAAACTATGTGCAAGATGCTATGGGGAGAAGTTGGTTTAAAGTTACATTTATGTCCAGAAGCAAAACGAGAGTCATCTACATATGCTCAAAGATCAGGGAAACTGAACAAAAACCTGATCAAGATAGGGGTCATTGACTCAGAAGCTAAAGTACAATATTTGTTACAGGTTCTTTACAATTATACAATACAAATGGTGTATAATACATTTAATGTCATTGTTAAAATTAATATTACATTCCTTTTGGATGCTCGTTATAGTCTCTAATTGTGTAGAAATAGTTGTGCATGAGAAAAGATTTTACTTGTTTACTTGGAACTTTTGTCACAAATTTAATTGTTTAATGTCATCTGGCAAGATGTAAAATACTGTAAATGTATGTAAGTGAATTTTTTGTAGTGAGCTATTGATACTGTCACCTGATGAATATGATTATTACGTCGACTGTTGTAGTTCTAGACATCAGTGTTTGCTGGAAATATATTCCTGCCCTTAAGCAAGTCATTTAACAAAAACCACTGATTCATATATCAAGAGACAAGGTAATGGTAAAATACTTAGATTAATAAAAAGAGGCTTACAAGAATCACATGGGTGGGATTTGCTTATAATTCGTATAATTCTTTATTGTAATTAAATGTCTGGGAGCTACAAGATTATTTCCCGAGAATATTATGCCTAATTTCAGGTGGGAATGAACATTTGTGAAATATACACAACAAGCAGTATGAAGGCTGCGTGAATTTGAAAGAATTCTGAAAGCATAGCAGGAACAACTTAATTTAGAGTTCAATTTATTTCAATAGACATTCCACTTAAGGTTTGACTGAATTAAATTGAAGATTTGACTGAATCTTCTAGAAAACGAATTAGTATTTACAGAACGTCCTCACCCAATCACCTTTTCCTTAATTCTTTTCTCCTCTCATTTACCATGCCCATTGCCCTCAAGTCTTTCAAGGTCATCATACAGAGCCTCTTAACAACTTCAAATTACAAAGTTTAACTTTAACAACTAGACCCATCATTGATTTCAAGATGCTTAGAGAAATCGATCTTCCCCTGGGATCTGAATAAATGATCAAGATAGATCTAGTAAAAACAGATATAATATTTGTAATCAAATTAGCAGCAGGAATGTCTAATAGATCCAATATAAACAAAACCAAATACTAAAGGGAGAATGTCTATAATAGTGCTATTATGTCAATAAACCACATAACATCTACATATAAATATAAATGAAATAAATGCCAAAAATGATTGAATTATTTTTAATGAAGAGTGGCTTTCACCTAACTGAGCCTCCTAATGTATTACGAAACAAGTAATAAACCTCAACCCATTTGCAAAAGAAAATTCTGACATCTAACATGGAATGACAACTTAATACAAAAAAAAATAATAATAATAATTTTGAATTAATCATCTCTTGATTGAAAGAAATAGCAACTTTGGATTGAAAAAAATGACTTTACCCCAAATCTCAACTTAATTTAAATAACACTTCTGAATACTCCTGATATTGGGGGTTACCACCCACAATATTAAACATTCCAAATTATCATCTTCAATCAGAACGAATTACAGATTTAGTTTATTTTCTGCAAAAATGTAAGTTTTCAGTTGCAATAACTTATCATTTACGATTTCTCCTCTACTGCATAATGACAAAATAATCTGTATGTGTCACATTACACGTTATATTGAATCTATAACCTACCTCTACATATACTAATTACAAGTTGAAATTTAATTAAATGGAACGAAAGAAAAATAAATTTCCCCACATCGTCAAAAACCATGCATTATTTGCTTACACACAAGCACAATTCGCACTGATCTTAAAAATCCATTTTTCAGAACCAGTGTATTTCTCATAAGCTCATTTGCACTGTTCGTATTGCTGCGAGAATTGTACGAACAGTGCACTGTCATATTCCGCATACCCAACTTCTTGGCAGAATATATTATTGGAAATTCTCAGCACCAGATAGCGTTCGAACCTTACATTAATTTTTATGATGTTGGTATCACACAATCGTTCCGTTGAGCGCGAAACCTTCCTGGCGGAAATATTTTCGAGGTTTTATACGATAATAATTTGTTATTATCATTCTTATTATTAAACTTTTATAAAAAATTCAAATGAACAAATGTGCTATTTGTTCACCTGATATTATTAATACATACCCAATCTAGTGTCATATTCCGATATATTATTCACCTGTTCAAAACCAAGAATGATTATAAGCAGATTATGAGAGATTAATAAGAATAATTTGAATATATAATTCACAGTGTCTCATGTTCTTTATTTCTCAATGATTATATTTAATTACAGCATGAGAAATTTTTTTAAATAAAATGTCTTATTCAATATAATTGTGAATTGAGTAGACAAGTCGTCTTCTACTAATTGTAAAAACAATCCCATTCCAGAATTAAAAACACTATATTTTTACTGATGATTTTTATTGATATATCCTTGAAGATGAGGTTCTTGTTTAAAATCTCTTTTGATAAATATACCATCAGTTTATAAGATTTCAAATTAATCAATCGATTAAATAATTCTATATAAACTTGCTTCGAAAGAATGAATAATAAACAAATAAATAAATGTAACTGAATATTTCTTTAATAATGAAATGAACAAATTCTATGTCTATTTTCAAACTGGCGTCATTCGTATGAATAACAAAACAACGCGATTGGTTAGCTTTAATCCGCTTGTCAAACCATAAAATGTACGTCCATCTACGTCATCATGCGAATGGACTAGTGATCATACTTGGACTTAGGCCATAAATGGTTTAAAGTGACTGATGATAGCGTAGTGTTCCTGTGTTGGGCCGAGAATTGTGTATAGAAGCTACTATTGTTGGGGGAAAATGTCGAAGAAAGGCCATGCTTGTTTGCATGGAACAGCAACAGATAAGGTACTTAATATTGATTCGAATTCATAAACTTTTCTTAATGCTAATAATTAAACATAATCGCACCAGAAGTGAATTTAATGACCAAAACTCGACATAACAGGATTATTTGTAGGAGTATTAAAGATGTGATGTTTTCGTTTAATCTTTAATTAAGTTGATATAACTGTTTAAGTGACTCAAAAACTCATATCATCGTTTATCATTGATAGACGCGAATTAAAAACGTTAAACGTGTAGATAGATCCCAAATATAATGGTAGATTTTATAGGATGAATAATATAAGTTACAACTTAGGGTGCGAATTATGTTAAAAATCGAATTATATTCATATAGATTTAAATATCCGGTAACAGGAATTTAAAACTGCAAATATGCGGAAAGGTATAGTAGGGCAAATTAAATAAATAAATCGCAGGGAAAAAAAATTAAATAAATAAATCGCAGGGATTTTTAGCTTATAAGCAAAACCAAAGAAAGATGTATTTTTAAGAAAACTTTTGTTTCGACAGAAATAACGTGTGATGAATTTAATGTTAATTTCATAAAAATAAAAAAAAATGTTTACAACCAAAATGTGATTTCCTCTGAATTTCAATAAATTCAGAACATAAAAACTGAAGAATTCAAAACTCGTTTGGAATGAGAACCATGGGAAGCGCTGCTGCTATTAGCAGGTCTCAAGGGTTAGCATCACGACCCACGGGCGGGGTCAGTTCGGCTCGATTGAGTTTTGCACACTATACAAATTACTCACGTCCCGGGAGATTCCTTCCCTTCAAAGTGTGGAGTGCTGAAATGTCGGCGACCGAGAAGTTAAGGTTGACTTCTGAAAATTTTCTGTCAAGGAATGACAAATGTGCATGCACAGAAGGACCAATTTCGCGAAAACAATTTATGGTGGTTTATGCAAAAATTTGAGAAATATAAATTACTAAAATTGATTTTAAAAATCGCATACCATGTAAAATTTGTTGAAACAGTTCATAACTCTTTAGTTAACTCCTTCAAATGCATACAAATCGCATCTCTAGTAATAACATTGATATCTTTTCAACCGTGAGTGATAAAAATGTTTGTGCCTTTTGTCGTAAAGATTAGAGCTATGTAGGTATAACCAGGGCAAAACTTCGTTACTGTGGAGCCACGTCTCTCCGACCCTCTCCAATCCAGAAAAACAAATCCTTCATTTTACTAAACTAATTTATAAGTTAAATACACCCAAAATTTAAATACTCTTGTAATTTGTCTACTTATTACAGAAACTTATATAAACTTCATATTACACATTATAGAAAATTGGTTTAAATTCTTGACAGCGAAGAGTTTGCATCTTGGTCTACACTCAAATAACTCCTAACATTTCCTGGAACAGTCTTAAATATTTTTTCAATTTTAGAAAAGTATGGTTTTCTTCGGGGAGCGCCCATATTCCTCAGGCAAGGAGCCCCCTGGGCAACTGCTTATTTTACTTTTAGGTAAATCAATCTCTGGATATAACGATACTTAGTTTTAGAAATATTTATAGTAAATAAATAAATAAACAGCGTAAACATTCATTTTAAAAAGACTACCTCCTACCTTTTTTTCTCGTAATTAAAGACCTTTGAAGTGTTTCTTCGTACTGGTGTTTTAACTTCAACTGTTTTTTAACAAGGTTTCCTTTTTAAAACATTATTGCATTCGTTTTTTTCTTGGTCACTGCAAAGCTTAAGAAAGGTTTCTGATATGAGCTTGTCTGCTTTACGGAGAGTAATGAGTAGAAATTCTCGAACTCCAATCATTACTTCCTCTAGAGTTATTAAATTTTTGTTCATATAGTCTAATTATGAATTATCATTATTTAATTAGCGTTAGATTCATTTTGTTATTCACGGCGCAACTTTATTTGGAATTATGCCAGGGCCATGGCCACAAGAAATGGTTTAATCAAGGTTTCGCTTGATTCACTCGAAGTTTATTTTCGTTTATGGAAAGAATATTGTATGGTATTGTGCTATGGCGCTTAAGGTCTGAATAAAATAAGGTGGTTGACGTTTGGTTGTTAAAAAAAAATAAAAAAAAAAGACAGGGTTGCAGTACACTACGTGGTCTGCCACAATAAGATTGACAAAATTGATGATGTGATTAACAAAATTATTGAAAATTGTCGCTCCCCCAACGAACTAATGCAATTAACCTCGCTCCTCATTCGCGACATATTAAAATACCGATTCACTGCAACATTAGGCACGCGTCTGATGTGAATATACAAATACTGACGCTTCCGACTCACAGTTGCTTAGATAAAGGCCTTGAAGTTTCCATGTGACATCACTGAATCGCCTAGTTTTATACGTTGTAAAATACAAAACTGAGAAAACTGTGTTTATGAGAAGCTCTTCGCATAAACACGGATATGTGTAGATTTGAAATATTGACGTCTTCTGAAGACTTAACATTTTTAACAATTTTTGGGAATACCGCGAAAGCGAGATAATTGCATTTAGTCAGGGGGGTTTCATTATACATCGCGTTATTTGTTTTTTCACGTGTATTAAGAGTTTCAAAATTTTTATTCGAAAATGCGTCACGTTAGACTTGCATTACTTACTAATCTAAAGCTTGAATTTGTATTCATTATTCCGCTTGCTTCTGAAAATTAGAATGGTCACCCATCATAGTTTGTTGTACTCGCAAAGATGGCGGTCGTTTCGAATGAAATCGCGGAACGATGAAACTTTATTGAAAGGCAAGTTCGCGATGTCATCGCGATACATTAAGATTCTGTAATTGCGAATTGCGTTGTAGGTCCCCTAAAACATGAAAAGTTCAGACTTCGCATTTGCACAATCTAAACTAGAGCTTTGATATCTACTATTTTTATTCCTTTCTTGAAGTTCTCGTATCATATTTTACCATTCCGTATTTGGGTCTAATAACCATATTATTTCCAAAAGACGAAAATGTCTCAAGAATTTAGACTAATTGGCATTAAGGAAAATAGCAAAATTGAAATTACAAAAGGATAGTTATTTAAAGTGAAAGTTGTTTTTTTATAGGTTTTACTGAAGAGTAGCTTACATTTGTTAAGTCGATAGGACAAATAGACTAAAATCTAAAAGTGAGAAGTGGCGGCTCTAAAAGGTAAGCGACAGAGCACCTCTTGGTAGTTCGATTTTGACATTCACGATCAATACACATTCGGTCATTCATTCGTGGTCAGACAGACGAGCAGGCCTCATGGTCTGAGTCTCGCCAAGTAGAATAAAGTATCAATTCAATTCACACATCTGGTCAAACGCGTCCTCCTTCGTGACGAGCAAAGTCGCACAAGATAATTTTAACCAAATTATCAGTTTGATTACATTCTATACACAGCAAAACGTTTAGTACTTGCAAATTATCAAAAAGCACTCGCTCATTTTTGTTGATCCTTCCAAAAAAAAAGTCTGCTTTCTCTTGGGGGCTGGGTACCACTTGTTTGCAAAATTAAATGGTCAAACAAGCCGAAATTTTTTCCTCTAGAGGTTTAAATAGAATGATCATCAGACAGATTAAGGCAAGAAAATTACACGACCCAACTATACTCATGATATATATACACTTCAAATTAAGGTAGTTTATTACTAATATACAAAACGTGTAGTATTAATTCAGAAAACGTGACGAAAATATATTAATAAAGATAAATTATTCGATTCTGCCGCCGGCTGCAGAAATTCAATGCGCAGTAGTACTGCGCACGCCGCATTACAGTTTGACGGAAGTGCTTCGTGCCAAAGCAAAAAGATTAGTTGCGATAGCGACACCGAATTGAACGCGGCGTCTGTTCTGCATCCATTGACAGATGCGGTTATCGCATTACTTGTCAGAAATGTGAAGTACTAAGTAAGTGAGTAAGCAAGTGCGTGGGAAACTGTAATCACAAGTAATAAAGCTCGATATAATAAAACGAAATAAAAAAATTTTCGGTCCTCTTCATTCTGTCCGTTGACGAATTCACTCAGGTCTTTTCACTGCAGCCGGAAGGTCGAACGTAACACATTCAGTAATTTAAATGTGTGATTGTGCTCGGTGATTAATTTAATAGAAAATGGCACCTCTCAATTTCGTGAATTTCGTCTTGAAGAGATGAGTTAAAATTTTCTTAATGAACATATTGTACACAGAGAAAAATTGAAAATATCCATGCGATAAATATAAGTTTGAATGTGTAGAATTGTAAAATTTGTCGAAGTTAACTTGCAAGAGACATAAAGGATACTTTCCAAGTTATTTTAGAAGCACTTAATGTTTAACATTTTTTTGGAATGTTCAGAAAGCAATATGGCATATGTTCGGAAATTATGCGTTAGGCACACTTTTGTGTATTAAGGCTGCTCCACGCCTGCGGCATTAGCCGAATTCGTAGTAGTGTGGACGGGTTGCTTGCGATTCGCCGAACATTCGGTATTCGCCCTATCCACCGCGTGTCTGTCTTTAGGGCACATCGAAGGGAGCGAACACTCGCCAAACACATCAGCCGTTCGGGATTGGACGAGCTGCTCGGCGAATGGCGAATGTGTGGAGACGCTTTTAGTAGCAGAGACGACAACCTCCTCAGTTACATTTCTATACGCTTTGCGTAACCTCGCCCTTTTTCAACCTCAGCAGGCGTTCCAAAGTGGCAAATGGTCCTTCGGAAGTATTATATTACAGTAATACTTTTTTCGGCTCGTGGATAGATCTTGGTCAGAGTGCTTGCTTTCCACTATGCGGCCCCGGGTTCTATTCCCGGTCGAGCAAATACTATAGTGTGCGTTTCCCTTGCACTGTCCCAGTATATGTTGCTGTGTGACGAGAAAATTCACTTCTCAAGTTGAGAAGATCAGAATACGGCGTGGAGATGTCTACGTGCTAACCACACGTACCCCCTTATCCCATGGCCGCGAGACAGGGACGTCGCCGGCAGGCCTGAGCCTGTTCACGGGCTGTCGCGCAAAATGCATGCATGCATAATACCTTTTCATTCGCGTTGACGTTCTCCGTTATCAAAGTTTCTAATCTAATTCTTAGCGAGGAAGCACCCCAAGAGCCCTGTAACTTACTAAATTGGGAGGTCAGCGTCGTTTGGGCCTCACTGAGCCAGAAAAACCTATACAACTCAAAGCTTCATCCAATAATCCATAAAATTTTATAAAGGTTTACAAATTGAGTTATTTAATAAACTATAGTCTAACAAACTAGATAATATAAACTGAAGTCTGTCCAGCAAAAGTTTTTTTTAGAATAGTTATTAGATACTTTAGACTTCTTGATCCTTTTATTAATCATGAATGAGTATTTTAACATTGCATTGCTGTTAGGTTTACCATAACTAAAATCTCTCGGGGAAATGTCTGATCTTAATTTCCTGTATAAAATTGTTGGTGCAATAGATGGTCTATTGTTACTCAATGACATCAATTTTAAGACTTTGGCAAAGCTTCTCCCGGATGGGTGACCTGCCAAGCGGAACGTCTTGTACACGAAGATTATGGATACAGGTGTATGGATATGGACGTAAGATTGTATGGATAGAGGTGCTGCTCGTGAAGTATCCTCCATTCTGTACTTTGAGATGTAGCAATGCCACGGCCATTTGTATTGTGCTGGTACCAGGATAGCCTTCGACGCGCAGAATATTTTCTTCGTGGTCAGACGTATGAGCAACACTTGATCTTCATAGATCAATAGTTTGCAATGCAACAGTTCCTGTGTCAGCAACGTCACGATAAACTGCACCAAAGGTTGGATGACCCGGCTGTTTTCGGTCTGGAAACTCCATATGATACAACAGCCTCTCATCCATTACCATTCCCGCGGCCACACAAAAAAATCTTATCTGCCTGCTCACGAATTCGGCCATGGTTGAATGAAAGTTAACTCTCTACTTTTACACAATTGAAACGTTGAACACATTGTAACAAATGTCTTAAAGTAGCTAGTGAATTTGACTGGGAATACGACATAGCTACCCGTCGTGAAGCATTGATAACCACAAAGCACAAAGTAAGTAGTGTTATGTAAAAATTAAAAAAGCGTGGTGCGTCGGAAGATTTCTGGCAGACCAAGAGGAAGGGATGGGAGGGGGGGCGTAATATGGAAGTAAGTTCCGGAAGATGGATGGCATTGTCTTACA
The DNA here is from genome assembly GCA_038098605.1 of Gryllus longicercus. Classification (NCBI taxonomy): domain Eukaryota; kingdom Metazoa; phylum Arthropoda; class Insecta; order Orthoptera; family Gryllidae; genus Gryllus; species Gryllus longicercus. The sequence continues at coordinate 27,057 of JAZDUA010000239.1, forward strand.
AAGTTTTATTTTATTTTGAAAATTGTCGTGCTCATTTATGAAAATAATATATTCAATGTTTTACCGGTCATAAAAACAATAGCAGTACATTGAACCATGCGTAAAACTTCGAACAATTTAGAACTTAGACCAACACGGTTCAAATACTTTTATGCATTTTACTTTCATAGATTTTAAATTTTTGCTTTCATCAGAAATAAGATACAAACAAGAAGCAAACATATTGATGGTATGATATTGGTTACGTGTCTACTTCTATTTTTCTGAAAAAAAAAGTACCGATCTTTCGAGGGAATGATCTGTCGTCTGATGTCAAAAGCAGATTTGATTTTTTCCATACGTGGTAGTTAATATCAGAGACGGTGTTTAAAAGGGATTTTTTAGTCGAATCTTCATTAAAACGGGAAAAAATGTGGAAAAGGACAATAAAGCAGAGGCATTAAAAATTAAAAAATGATTTAGGTTTAATTTTCACTGTAATGCATTAAGGAGTTGTTATATTGAATCACATTTAACACTTCAAAATAGTTGAACGTTAGTTTTTTCTTAGACTGTAAAATATTCTTGTATAAAGAAAATGAATTTTCTACGTCGATGGAAAATGTCTCTATTCAAAATTCGTGCTTTTTACTATTGCTTCAACACTGGGATTTTTGGATAATTTGTGCTCCAGTTTGTTCTGGGCAAAACTCGAAAGCATCTGTAAAAGTCACACGTTCTACCGAAGCTCACCACACTCCTTCGGTAAATATAGCTCTTGAAATTTCGTGATGGCCTCCGGAAGAAATGCGTGTGGACTACATACAATTGTCTCAGTTTGAATTTTTAATAAAGCTATTTGTAATTTTCGTAATTCTCAGTTTTTTCGTGTATACACCCTGATCTTAAAAAATAATTATATAATATGCAGATCAATGTATACGTCATTATGATCCTGACGTACTCTTGTCTTCTGCAAAAAAAAAGTTTACTTACCACTTCACAATATTTATTTTCGCATTAATCACAAATATTAGAATGTTTGTAGAGTAGCACGCACATATGCACCAGGGGCGTATACTAATTATAATCGTTCGTAATTTATAACTGCGTTTCAGTTCTGAGAGTCGCATACAGATCGTGAAATGAAATCACCTTAAGCGCAGTTCGGTTACACAGGCGAGCAGTGACCTTAGACTATAAAATTTCTCTCTGTACGCACCACTAATCCAGAGTTTTTTATTGGGTCTGTCAAACAAATCAAACGACAGACCCAATAAAAGAACAGGATTAGTGGTGCATACAGCGAGAAATACGATAATCAAAGGTCACTATTCGCCTGTGTAAACGGAACTGCGCTTAAGGTGATGTTTTTCCTCGTGTGAAATGTTGCGTATTAACCAGACCAGATTTTAAAGGTAATTCCAGTTCTGTAAATTGGCCCCGTAAAATGGAATAATTAACTAATTTTATAAGTATAGCGATAAACAATAGTCTATTGATCACTATTGGTCACTTTTCAGGGGTAGATTTGAAAGTTTCTTGTTTGAATTCATCCGTTACGCTGTAGGTACACACTTTTACAAATTAAGTTGTTTTTTTAGAAATGTCAAAAATAAACATTACACTGTAGTTCTCGAAAAAATGGCAACTGAGTTAATGAATACATCACCGGTTTTGTCTCTTATAACCAAGTAAATCACGGATTCTTTTAGATTTTACATTCATAGGCAATAATACTTTAATATGGACACATAACAATATACGAATAGTGTCCATCCGTTTGTCATCTAGCAAAAATGTTTATCAGATTTTTAAACTATTTACCAAAATAAAATATTACACATCGCTACGAGACCCCATCTAAATATTTCACCCACCCCCCTCCCCTGAGCCCATGATTAGGACTGAGGCTCTAGAGGTTTCCTTATTTTTATTCATCCAAATATTTTTTTGTAAATGTTGATATTTGAAATATAATGAATGTAGACTTAATAAGAATTGACAGACATCAGAGGCGGCAAGCGAAAAACGCCTTAGGGCCCTAGCGAAGCAGCAATTGGGAGGTCGCGGGTTCTCTCGTGTCAGGAGCTTGCCGGAATCGAATTTGTAGTCAATTGATCTGATAAGTGATCGCCTTGATCACATCCTGGCGAACGCCGAAGCAGCGAGCCTCGGGCACGTCCTTTCCTTCCCGTCCCTTCCCATCGTAATCGTTCAATCTCTCCGAACCGTCAGAGGGCAGCAACGTGGGGGGAATACGGCCCGTCGTAACCCACTCCGACCCAACCGGCAGACGCCGCGGAGGCCTTGAGGTCCATAAACTACGCGGGACTAACGCGAGGGAAACATTAAGGAGGTTTAAACGGTGGATTATAAGAGCTCATAGCAAATAATTTAATGAAATGTTAGCATTAAATTAGTTATGATCGAATGGATGTAACTATACCACATGCTGATAATGCAATAATGGTTGGATATTATATTGATCCAGTTGATAACATTAAAATTTGTTTGTGTTCATGGAGTTAAAATTGTTAGCTAATTTTTAATTCTATATTGAGAAATGCATTTGGAATAAGTATTTTGTTAATCAACAAAATATTCCTGATTAAACTAATTAGGTTCCAGTATTTCGAAAACAAAAATACGTACTCATTTCTTTTCCAGATTTGTTGCTGCTGCTTGAACTCGGGTTGTCTTATTGAATGCTCTAAATGTGGACATAAAGAATTCAAAAAATGTCACACTCCTTCAGATGTACAGAAGAAAAAGGGGTCTAAAACGTCTAACGCCGGAGCCAAACAATCTGCTGCCGAAAATAAAACAAAGTTGAAATTTGAATCTCCCAAAACAGCAGGAAAGAAAGGCTCTGTTGTTGATCCAGAATTGGAATTTACCGATCCCAATCCTGATCTACAGGAATTGTTTATAGAATATGACAAGAAGTTCTTTTATGGTGCGCTTCGAAAGCACAACGTAACAGTGGCCTGGAGTAAACGATTGAAGGTGTAAGTATGATTTGTATTTATTTATTGAAAAAGTTAAAACTGTATGACAATTGCTAACTATAATTGGATAAGGGGCTAACCATTGTTAACTATAATCGGATAAATATCAGAAAAATAATTTAACTAGTCTCATTCAAGAAGCCAATTCGAGGTAAATGGAATAATTCTTGTTCACTGGAGAGATGAATTGTTACCGTCAGACAGAAGTATGAATGACCGGTTATATCGCAAACGGGTCAGACGGAGTGGATGAAATTGTCTAGATGGTGATGTCGGGGATAAGAATAGGACAATGAATGTGTAAGCGCAGGAAAGCCGCGATAAGAATAAGAGTTAAAAGCGGAGGCCGCGGGCCGGCGCGAAATAGCGGACGCGGAATAACGATGCTATTGGTGGGAGATGTAAATACAAAAATTAAAGCTAACAAAATGGACTTTTATTAGAGCACACTTTTGTTAGTGCCCATTGCATAATATTAATACCACTAAAAAATAGTAAATTTACACTTGAGTAAAAGCGTGTTGGGGGTGTGTAAAATTATATTGAACTAAGGGATAGAATCAATTGCGTTAATTTATTTGGAAACGTACAATACTAATTTGGAGACACAATTTGCATAATAAGTTTGACTTACCCGCGTAGTGGACCCTACATCCTGGGAGCGGGTGGCGTGACGACGGCTGGCTTCGGCAGGTTGACGCGAAATAAGCGGGGCGAGGTGCGAAGTCCTCGCCATTTTATAGCCTCGGAACGCTGGCGTCGGCAAATGACAACTAGTCACTTGCCGACAGCAGCGTGTCGCGAGGGCCGGAAAGCCATATCGCGATTAATAAAAAATCCAAAATATGGTCGGATTTATTAATCATGCACAAATGTACATTGCATATAAATATTGTATTGTATATTGCATTAATAATGTACATTGCATATTCTTACACACAACTTCCTTCATAGTACTTAAAATTTTAAAAACTTTATTCTTTGATACAGAAAGTTTAGCTAGCCTGCTAAATTATCCTTCAGTGTTTTGGGCAACACATTAAATACTACTTTATATCATGTACCACTCCTGGTAATAATGGATCAACATAAATAAATTGGCAATCCACGTTCGCACGCGCGTTAACTGATCGATGACCTCATCGGTACGGACGGAACGGCTCATTGGAATGTCCCCAAGATGGATCCTCCGGAATTCTTGCAAACGGCGTAGGTGCGGACAGGATCATGACGTCTAGTGTGTGAACCACTTTTACGGGAACCAAGAATAAACTTTAAAAATCCCGTCCGTATCGTACCCACCCATTGCGCGCTAAGTTTGACTAATTCTGTAATAAGCCAGATTCGCACTTTTTCTGCAACATCTATGTGACTGACTTCCTATACGCATAGAAATTGAAAGAAAACTCTGCAGCCTCCGGTCATGTGCGGAGTGTCCAGAGCTTCGAGATACCCAGAAACTCGAGAAAAGTCCAAAAACCATAGAGTATTTCGGATTAATATGAAAAATGTAAATACTGATTTCGCGTACTGTGTGAAGACAGAATTCTCATACTGTCCGTCGCTGCCTACTACATAGTCGTCGTCATGCTTCAAGACTACACGAAAGGGACCGATCGCCATTACACTTCATATTGACATGTTATGGAACAGCAACTTTATATATTCTTAATATATAAAGTATTGTTGTATTGTGCATCCACGCTTACAATACGTTATTGAAGCGTTCGTGAAGGCTCTTTGTGAAAGATTTAATTGGTTGCATATTAATAGGTTAGAATACTTCAATCTTAGGTATAGAAAGCGCATCTCATTGGTTTCATATGAAATAAATATTTATTTAAACCCTAGAAACTGTTAAACAACGTTTCAAGGTGTAGTTAACATAATCATCAGGATACATTATTTTCATTTATACAGTGACTTGTGGTGAAATGTTTTTGTTTGTTATAAAATAATGTACTTATGAGATTTGTGCTTGTTATTGGTGCCAGTTTTGTTACACACACTTCTGGTCATTACTTTGAATAACTACCAATGGAACATACTTGATATCCCTTCACTATTATAATCAAAATGACTTCATGGAATCTTATAAACTTAAAATGTACAGAGAAAAACAAGTTGCTAAACTTAATAGGGACAACAATAAAGTAAACGGACATTTAAGTACACGATTATGAGCTCATTGAAATTTTGTATTTCATGTTCTACAGATCCGTCGGGAACTGCAGGGATGACTATCCACCAATTATACAGCTCAGTGAACCTTTACTCAAGCTTCGGCCACGAAAAGATACAGTGGAAACTCTCCTAGTATGTTTATAATAAACGTTACAGACATTGCTAATATAATAATTATTGCATGTGTAAATTGTTTTGTAAAGAATTGAAACACATTTTTAAGCAAATTAGTGCTATTTATATTGTGAGAATTTAAATTTATCTGCAAATCTGGGAGATTCTGATAAAACTTAATTCTTAATCTTATCAAATGAATTTCAAGCATAAGAACTTTCCTTAATCTGTTGATATTAATCTCAATCTATTGATCTGTTTTTCTTTCAGCATGAAATGATTCATGCATATCTTGCTGTTGTTCCTGGTCAATATGAAGAAGAAGAACATGGACCGAAGTTCCATAAACAAATGGAACGCATTGATCGTCTTGCTGGCACCAACCTCACGGTAATGCATAGGAAATTATAGTTGTTAAATAGAATGCTGTAAAACGATCGTTAATCTAGAACGTCCACGTTTAAAAATTCTGCTGCGCTATATCTTCCATTACAAAGGATGCCCAGCGAATCGGGAATTTGAGAAAACCTAAAAGAACTAAAAAAACAAACAAACAGGAATTTGATTTGAAAACGGGGATTTTACGTGATTTTAAGATTTTATCCCCAACAATTAGTACCAATTCACACACGGCATCGTATTCAGTAAAATGTTCGATGCAACTCCTAATGGTAATGATAATGGCGAGTGAAAATCTAAATATATATATGAAAAGTGCTACATGTAAGCTTGAGGATTGCGTAGTCCTTTATTCGCACATTACATAACTTCACACTGTCGCGTGTGTAGGTACAACATACAGTATCCTTTGGATGACAAAATTCCACTGCAATCGCCAACCACAAGATGGAAAAAGCGCTGCAGGGCAACAGCTTAAAGCTATTAAGTGCTGCTGCGTGGGCGTTTGGCTTATTGATATTTCAAGGGTATTCCTGAAATGTTTATTTTTTCTTCTAAAAGCTTCAGGGACATAGTCTTGGGTATTCTGCAACTGGTTACGGACCGAGCCTCGTCCTGAAGTCATGAAAAACATTTTTTTGAGAAATTGCTTATTTTGTCAGAATTAAGTTGTTTTGTTTAACCAGTACTCAAAAGTTAAACATCAAAATTATCTCACTTGTTAGTATTTCGTCACTCGCGCGGCCATTCGTACAATCGTAGCCCGAGTTGACCAACTCGCACACCCATTATCCGGTTTTACATTTTTATTGGCATTGTTAATATACTTTTATTTACCTACACCTAAATTTTTCACACTATGAAATTACAAAATTTAATACACTATGAAAAGAAACAATTGTAAACAATGTTTGAAGCATTTATTAATATCTGCGCGCGTTTTCTTGACCCTCATTTCGCTAGATGCGAGAATAGTGGTGATTGGTTATTTTGACGACTGGACTCTAATATCAAATCTGTAGCTCGCTTTTAGATGCAAAATAGTTCCTATTGTACGGGAGTGAACATTTGATTATCAGATTTTTGTTAGCAAAGGACATTGTTATTACCGGAGGGCCTCGGTGGGTGAGGGATTAACTTACTCTGAAGCCCAGTGCGCGAGTTCGCTCCCGGCCGTGGTGCCCGGATTTTCAACGGGTGGAAAATCCACAGTAGCCACGTCACACTTCTGGCGTTTAAAAGAACCCTGGCGTTATACCCGACAAAATTAAATCCGTTCGTCAATATTCCACCCTAAGGAGATCTCACTTCCTCTCAACCAGACAGTCGGATATAGTTAACCCAGACAGACTTCTGGCGGAGAAAGTCAAATTCCAGGCGCATTTAGAGCGCCCGCGAGGTGTGCCTGCTCGATAAAGATACCTAGATTCGCGTCCGGGGAAGGCTTCCAAGGAAGCCTGGGTCGAAAACGCTCGGGTGCGGAACAACTAGCTGAGGGCAGTCTCTCCGCAAATAGACCCATACGATAAATAAGTATAAATATATATATTTATTTATCGTATAGTTGAATTATGATTTATATTTATTTATTTATATATATATATATATATATATATATATATATATATATATCATAATTCAACTATTAGTAGAGAAATGAAGGAAAGTATTCCAAGGCTCGAAGAAACCTGCGCGTATATCACACATGCGCCATTTTAACAGCAAAAGAATAAAATAAGTCAACGAAATACAGTGCAAGCGTTTGATGCACTCTAACCTCACAATGACCTTCGTTTTTTGTTTTGATATTTTCATGTTATAATTTTTACAAATTATATTTGATTGATGAGTGCCATTTGGAGAAAATTTTCCTTTTCATACATAATAACTTGGTCATCGGCAAATAGCAGAGTATTGATGTAATTATTTCCGTTCAATCTGCTCCCTTTTTTTGTACTTTTAATTTCCATTATCTAAGAGTTTAGTCTATATAATGTGAAATAATATTAGGGAAAGTCTGAATCATTGGTTATCTTGGTTAGTTTTTAATGGTTGTGATTGGTGTTAATTTATTTTTATTCGAATCTTTGTATTTTTATAGCTACGTTTATTAAAGGTTTTGAAAAGCTTCTACCCATTATGGCCCATAATGTTCTCCTGTTAACTTGACCGAAGGATTTTTCGAAATCGGTTAGTAGATCAATATTGTCTTGTTCTTCCAGTGGGTTGTACCATAGATTATTATAGTATTGCAGCCATTTCCCTTAATCTGTAACCTTTCAATTGAACAAAATCTTTTTGATTCAGGTGTCGCATTACATTATAGGGTAGTACTTGCTTACCATATATATAATTTTCTATTTTATTTATAATGTGATCCCATGCATCCTGACGCGAGGTAGCCTTTAGGCCACTTGTCTAAAGCATTTACATTCTTTCTTCATCCCGTGTTTGAATATATTTCAAGTATGCTTTCTTTTTCTCTGCCGTTGATTCTTTAAGTTGTTCATTCCATACTCTTCAGTCCTTTCTTTTTCCTGATCTTCTTTCCTAGTCTTTCAAAAGCTGATTTTTCTATGCAGGTTTTAATATTTCCCATTCTATCTTTGCTTTATCGCTTGTTGGTGCATTTTCTAAGAAATTCTCTAGTCTCTGCTCATATAGCTTTTTAATACTCTATTCTTGTAGCGGAACTACTTTAAAACCACCTGCACTGCTTGTATTTTTGGAGCTTAGGTTTTTCCGTCTACTTAGAATTTAATAGTTAAGACAACCAAATAGTGATCGATCAGAGTATATATCTTTGCCTCTATAAACTCTTGTATCTTGAATTAGTATTGATTATTTCTCGTTAACTATAACACAATCTATGAATGATCTCCATCCTAGTATTCCAAGTATATTTATGAATATGTTTGTGTCTAAATGATGTATTCGTTATTGTTAATTTATATGTAGCAATATTCCTTAATTCTATAGTTACTTTTCATTACCTACTCCCCAAAGGTCCCAACTATCTTAGATATTGGTTTGTTTTCAACACATGCATTTAAATCTCCACTAATTATCAAATGAACAGTTATTAATTTTGGAAATAACTTTCTGTAGATTTTTCATACAAGTTGTGGTATAGTCTTTTTTTTCCTTTTTCTGGGGCATATACTCCAGCCACCTTTTTAGATGTCTTCTCTCTATTTTTAATCTTATTGTTATTATTCTTTCATTTACATAACAATAACTTACTCATTTAGAGGTCCATTTCCTAACAATCAATATTCAACTCTTTTACTTTGGTCTACTCCAGAATAGGTCATAGTGTAATCGTCAAGATCCTCGGTTACCTTGAGCTTTTCCCTCGTTTCTGTTAAAACGACTATATTAATGCTACTCTCCTTCAATTTATTATTGAGTTTACTTTTTTTTTTCTTTAGTACCTACATTCCATGTGGCAACTTTATCTATCCCTTATTCCAAATTACTTGTCCTTTTCTCCCTTATGTTGTCGTACTTGGGATTTACGACTTGTGTGAAGATTTTTTAGTAATTGAAATGGTCCCTTGACCGCGTTATAGGCATTGTGCAGAGTAATCCCAGTAGTGGGGCTGCCACTTTACTACTTCAGAGCCAGCAGGATTTGATATCAGGATTTTCTCCCTTAGGGAAATCTGCTTCATCTGGAGAGTCTCCCTTACCCTTTGAGAAGCGTTTTTCCGCCAGTTTCGTCTTCGACGAAGCCGCCGTTTAGGTCTTCTTCTGGAGTATTTTTCAGTCTTGGAAAACCGGGAAAACCATTGGATTTCAAAAAGCGAGATCGCTGGTCATCCTGATTACATGATTTTCATAAAGTATATCAAATGAAATGACTTCAGACTATTACAATTTGGTCACTCACCTGTTTAATCATCAATCCAGCAAAGGCTCTTGATAAAATCTTCTTGAAACAAATGTCAGATAACGATTTAATAAAGCTCAAAATGTCATTGATGTGCTTAGCTTAGATAAACTCACCATTACCCTGAAAAGATGATCTAACATTTTAGGAAGTTAGTTTTATGCATTGAAGTGACTTCATTAATAATGTTCGCAGGTGGATCACGATTTCCACGACGAAGTAGATCATTATTCTTACTTTTGGGAATGTAGTGGAAAATGTAAGAAACAAATAGTCAGTGCTGTATTTAGACCACCGTCCAGCGCAAATGTGTGGTGGAATGATCATCAAAAGAATTGTGGAGGAAAATTCAAACTGATACATGATCCAAAAAAGAAGACTGGTAAAAATCCTGGTGTGAAGGAGTCGAAAGGAAAAGCAAAGCAAGTGAAGCGATTTATTACTAAGCTTGTTTTTAAATTCAATATTATTTGCTAGACACTGTAGTAATTTATGAAGTTCATGCACTTGGATTAACTTGTATTTGAACTTCGGATATGTCACAAATTTTGGAAAAAAAAGGACATTTATACTAGTAGTATCCTCTGTGTTTGAGCAATGATCCTACAGCATATATAAAAATTGACTTGCATAAATGCATTTGTTTCAGAACCAAAAAGTGAAGTTCTTCAAGACTATCAACAAAACAGATGTCCATACGCCTTGTGATGTAAAACATCATGTTCAAAGTGCAACAGAATTTCTTTTACTTATAAAACTAATGATTTTGTAATAATTAAGTACTTAAGTGAGATTTCTATTATTAGCATTTTTCATTTAAAAAGACTTTTAAAATAGTCGAAATATTAATAATTTACATTAAGTTTACAAAAATATTAGTGTTCAAGATTTTTTATATTTTTATTGGTATGTATTGAAAAGTCTGTAAAATGTTTAAAGTTTGTTTGATCTTTCAGTATTTGGTCTAAATTGTGTGATATTAGCAAGTTCTATTGAGTATAATTTGAATGCAAATTTTGATGTGATGAGTTATTAGTTTTAATGAAAGATGAAACGTCAACGAATGCAATGTGTAAGAGTAAAACATGCTAAATATTAATATATTTTAAACATTTTTAAATATGTAGTTTTCCTACCATAAAGATTTTATTATGAAAAATTGTTTTTTTTTCTTTTCCTTTGTTGGATAACAAGTAGAACTTAATACTATATAAATATTTACTCGGAAAATTCGTCTGGTCTTTGAACCAAACGAAGAATAACATTCAACGACAGTCTATCTTGGTTATATTTAACCAGAGAGATCTTGCAAATCCTTCTTAACACAAAGGTAATTGAAGATTCTCAGTATTTACCCATCAATTCATTTGTTACATTAACTTGAAATATCTGCGCGTAGATGGACAATTTGGCTGCAAAAATGAATTCAGTATCGCTTTCTGAAAATACGGAATGAAAGCAGAAAGGAATGAAAGTAGAAATTCCGCTAGTTTGAAGCATTAAAGATGTTTTACAATTTTCGTGTGCAAGAGCCAATATTAAATATATCATGTGTGTGTGTGTGACGTACCTGGGAAACGGTACTTTCACGACAAAATTATAAAGGGGACAGGTGCCTTTTCGTGAATGGTGTCTCTAGGGATTTGGCACAACATGGAAAGAGAACTGTTATAAATTCTTTTACACATCTAAACGTTTTATTAATCATATAATACACCTTACAAATAATATTTACAAACAGTACAACCTTGGTCTTGAAACAAAGCGCGCGGATCAACTCCAATGTATATACTACCTCGACCTTTAAAAGCCATCTGCTCCCTCCCTCCCCTCGCTATGCAGCACAGTTCCGTGTGGCCGCTAAAGTGCAATGCAACCACACTTCCCTGCTGTGGAGCCATCCCTATCCTTTCGGACATCTATGGCTGATCTGAAAAATGAAAAGAAAACAGAGGTCAGAGATGACAATAGCCTTTCGGCGCGCTTTTGGCGTTGTTTACCGCAATTTTCATGCAAGTATTGGCGTCTCGCCTATTGCAGCATATCTCTCGGGCGCTTGTACGTAGCCGTGGGATCCGGCTCGTACAGATTTAAATTTAGTATTATGTCATTATTTGACGTATTTATTTTGGAAAATAAATTTTCAGCTAAATTTTTAAAGTGCTCTTCGAGGAGCGGTAACTTTACTGCAGCGTGTAAGTCTGCGATTCTAATAAACATTGGCGCGCACAGTATTCTACGGAGGCACGCATTTTGAACTATTTGCAACTTATTTAAGTGGCAATGCGCCGCTATTCCCCAACTTGGGCAGGCGTAGTCCATAATGGGCCTAATCATGGCCTGCTCCCTCCCGATGCGTCCTGGGCCGTAGTAGCAACGGCGGCGGTGGCGTCGGCAAGCTTCGGTTCACCCCGGAGCCCGTCGGAGATTCGCCATCCCTCGGCGACCAGTTCCTCCAGCCCAACGTAACGGCTGAGGATTTCGCCAGGGTCCGCCCCAGCCGGTATGAAAAATGGCTCGCAAATACAGGAACGAACGACGCGAGATCAATGTTCGTCGGTTCTTCTGCTCCTTTCAGTGATCCTCCTCAGCTTCGCACAGACGTCTGTTCGGCACTGTTCATTACTATGTTTGTTCAATTGCGGGATCACTACACTAGCCAACCGGCCACGCGATTAACTATTTTATTGGTCTCTCTCAGTTTCAATGCGTAATCTCACTTCCGCCAATCATCCAACTACCGACCAATCCTTGGCAAACTTGATTCTACACTCGAGCATCACTTACTCCAAACTGTACTGATAAATTGCGGATAATTTCTTGGGCGCATCACAGCCCCACCCGTACTCCATCGCATGCCTCTCCGCACTGCCGACCATTCCTCGCCTCCCCGCTTCCCTCGATTTGTCCGTTGGCAGCGGCGGCGTTACTGCACTGATCAACTCAAATGTTTTGTTTTAATTTAGAATATCTGAATTTTGATATTTCTACATACAGAAACGCTCTTCTTTTCAATATATATATATATATATAAAATATATTAATATTGTGCGCCAATTAGCCATTAATATAATTCACTGGCATACCTAATACTACAAAGTTCTCTAGATCAGGCCTGCACAGCAATATGCATTCTGATCCCGGGAGCCGGAGAAACTGGAATGCAAATCCGGGGCACATGGAAGGGTGGGGATAACTTATTCTAGGAGTGGGGACCGCAAGAATGACTATTACATGCAGTTAATGTATCATTGCCAATTATTTAGGAAATATTTGTCCATGTATGACAATGTGAACTTAAAACGAATTAGACTTAGATATTGGATACCTGTGTTATAATTGCTTGTAGGGTTGATAATGTAATTTGTTTTGCTAAGATATAATCGCAAATTTAGAGTGCTGCTATATAAAATTGTAATGTTGAATCTTTTTCGTTTCATCATGAAAGTAATAAATTGTTTTCATTAACTATGTTTAATTAATTTAGACTGTTTTATCACAGCTAAAAATCTTATTAAAAAAATCAGAATTGCTTTCTGCACTAACTTCCGACAAGAATACAAGATATATTTTTAATTTGAAATCAAAGAATACTATTTATTCATAATTGTTTGCGACATCGTATTAAGCCCTTAGCGTCCTATTTAACAAGACTTAATAATCTCATTGCCCATAATATATCGTAAAAAAGGTTTACTTGTTGCTAATCAGTATCATTATGAGGGAAAATTGTAAAAAATATGTGCTGCCAAATATTACCCAGTTTGAAATTGCCTATATTTCATTTTTATATCAATATCGATGTGAGATACTGCTCTGAATTTCCTTCGTTTTACTGTCATTAGATTACAACATTCCATTTTGAAAAATAAATTATTAAAGTGTAAATTTTTTTAGTTAAAATTATATAATATACTTTTAAAAGACACAGCTGCTTTACAATATTGAGTAACAATGAACATAAAGAAAAACAAAAATATATGTCGATACATAGCAGTGCACATAAGCGCATAAACAGTGAAATATAGCCTTTGTAGCCAGAAATGCGGAAGATTGCCCATTTAAATAATTGGGTAAATAATTTCACAGCATGGATAATTTGCATAAGACACCCTAGCATTTAAACTACGTGCCGCGTCGACCTCCGGCTTCTCCCCTCGCCCCAAAGCTGCCTTTTTTCCCACTCGTTGCACTTTCGCAGCTCTCGCGGGCAGATTGCCAGCTCGTAAGTGCAGAATGCCCACGGCAGCAGGCGTTGTGCAGGCGAGCTCTCGATTCACACTAGACTACGTAGTGTAAGCGTAAGTAGTTTACTACGAATTGGAGTAAGAAAAAAATCTATTTTTACTTTCACGTCCTTACTGCGTAAGAACTATTGTAATCACGCGATAGAAAACAGCGGATTTTCGACAAAAAAATCTTATTTCGGTCCCTGGTAACGAAAAAGTAGATAAAAGGTATAGTCGAGTAATGGAGAAAAAAGTTCCCCAACCCATTTGATACTTGCGATACTCATATAAAAGAGAATAAAAATGTAATTCCCAAAAAATCAGTCTCCTAGGACTATATGTAACAGAGATAAAATGAGAAACGTGTTTTTCATGTTTTATTTTTTCTCGGCTTCTATTGCATGTATCAGGCTAAAAAAAATGGAGAGTCAGAGAAAAATAAATGAATGTGAAGGTATTTTGTCACCCAATTTTGACGCCAACTTCTAATGGAAAACAATTGAAATTGATTTTCGACGTGATAACGTTGAAGTACTATCTTAGTTTCCCCTCCTAGAATGTGTCTCATGGCATTCTATAACATATATTTTTCAGATTCTTAAACAAGGTGAACAATAGTGAAAAATAATTATAACCAATTTCATCAGTACAAAAATTTGAAATTCGCGTCCAAATGTGATTGGAAAAAACTTTTTACAAATATATAAAAAGATTCAACGACGACATATATGAACTCGAAATCTTATAGATGTTACATACATTATGTACCAAATTCAATCGGTATATCCATGGTGGAAAGAGATGCGTGAGCTCATGCACATCATATCCGACTTCAGCGAATAAACATCAGGCACCAGTGAGGGTCATAATATTAACGAGAATTTTAAATGCCAAAATTATGACAGTTACAAGTCATTGAAATAGAAACAGTACACATATTTATAAAAATATTGCATCTTTTATTTCAATTACACATTCGTGTTGTTTTTGGTTGGTCACCGTGAAAAATTGCAACTTTACGCCAATTTCAAAATGGTTCTCAACATTTCTCGCTCTCCTTGCAACATTACAACCAACGTCTGGTATGACTTTTCAAATGAAGTGCCAGTGGTGTTGTCACGTGGTTCATGATGCTAACTGGTGCTGCGCAGATCGAGCAAAACTCGGTGCACCGGAAGAACCCACTCGTCTTTTTCTACCATGAAAAGTGTAACCACGGAAAACTCCCTGAGTTGTTGAGGCGGCGAAATACTCGAAGAAAAAGTTGGTAGAAGCTGCAACGAAACATCGCCTCTTCTATCAGTCGTTCTTTGTCAGACAATAGTGTTCTGGAAAAGAGACGACACACAATTGACAACGATTATTACTTGGAGAAAGAATTAACGAGTATTGAAGAAATTGTCACAGTTACCTCTGACCAAACGAAATTAAACCTTTCTTTACGAATTTCGTTGTTTTTACTTCATGTTACAACTGCATCCAGGGGCTGGCACACCCCGAATCGAACCTTGAAGGCGCTCAAAACGTTTTTACTAAGCTTTCTGCACTTCGCCTCTGATGACAATGCGAGCTCGTGGAGTCTAAAATGGAAATCGCTGGATTCTCAGAATTTTTGACAATGCTTCACATGGTTCTAACGAGGAGCCCAGGAGCTAATGCGATCTTTCGGTGACGTTCCGAACTAACAGGAAGCCGCTGACAATGTACGTCAAGGAACTTTGTACGAAAGAAATGAGTATTTGGTCAACAGAGAAGAAATTCGCACGGCTTTTTTGAGAAAAATTGGTCTCCGAAGCACCAAGTTTGAAATGAATAATCCTTTCCTCTGAAACGCCTTCAAAGAACACAAAAAATGCCATATTAAAAAACAAGGCGCCAAATTTGAAGCAATTTGGTGGTCAATGGCCAACAGGACTGAAATAATGTTAATAATAATATTAACGCGCGAACGAAAGTCGCACCCTGGGATGCTGCTCCCACATAACCGATAATTTTTTTTATTTGGCACACGCTCGTTACTTGGCGAAAATTGTTAACGTATCAGATATTTTGAGTAGACTGCTTATAAAAGAATGCGTGATCCCAGTTATTGAAGAAGTCAGTGACTAAGATTAATTGTCTATGATTGTATAACTGTGAATTATTAATACACGTACATCTTAATGAGTAATTTTATTTATATTATACTAATCATGAATGATTAATACACCTAAAACAGTAATTTTATTTATATTGGAACAATACATAAATAAAAAACAAAAGGAATTTGTTGATTTTATTTTGATATCAGGAAAAGAGGAAAACCATCAATAAGAAATATTTAAGAGATTTGCAGAATATTCAGTGAAACTTGTTTTAGTTTAACAATTTGCTGGTTGTGTTATTATCCGCCCAAGTTTTCTTGAGCCCTCGCTTCGCTAGTTGCGAGAGGAGTGGGGAGTTGGGTTATTTTGACGAAAGGAATTTTGCATCAAATTTGTTTTCAAAAACCTCTTCCGATGCAAAAATAGTTTCTATTACACGGGAGCGAACATTCTGGTTATCAGACTTTGTCTACCACGTTTGTTGCTGTCATTTATTCTTAATTCAACTAATGTTGGCAAAGGTGTGGAGGTAGGTGTTCCAGTGCTCAAGAAAACGTGCGCGTATAGTACATAGTCTTGCATTTTATTACAAAATGTGTATTTATTTATAACATATAATAAACTAAAGGGTAATAAAATGTATAACTTTCTTTTTATAAACCTTTATTCATAAATTATTCATATTAATACTCAATAATATTATTGTTTAAGTATACATTTGTTTTATTATTATTTTTGTTATTATTAATTTTAATACTGAATTATTTATAACTTCATTTAATTTATATGTAATCAATAATAATTAATAAATCTTAACTCTCGTTTGCTCCCCCCCCCCCGTGAAAAACCTGGATATGCCATGGCACAGTTCCTATAACTATTAGTCCGCTAATGAAATATGATAGTTACAGAAACAAATACAAATGACGTAAATTACGAGATATACTACAAAACAACGTGGAATAAAATTGGCTGAATTTTATATTATTCGCACAACTGCAACAAAGAGCTCTGAATTATTAGTAATTTCTCTGTAGGAATAACCAGTAATTTAGTTAACAAAATTTAGAACCATGTGTTCAGTTGATAACTAATGATATTAGTTATGACTAATGATATTAGTTATCAAACACTTATTTCAAGTAATAATAATTGTCATTATTTATAAACCCCTTTTACCCCACAGCGATTGAGATCATAACTCAGAGTGAAAACATTGCCTGCAAGCTGCAAAAGTCTTGGAGCGCTTGTGCAGATGCGTGGCCTCTCCGCGCTGGAATTAGCATTGCGGTCTTTTTCAACACGCAGGGCCAACGCAATCGAGTAGAACGTCCTTGAAGCACATTTCCCGGCGGTAGTGGCAGAATATATTTTATCGGTCACATGCGTCTTTAACCCTTGTTAACATGCAACCCTATAAGTGTGTTAAGAGCACTTGTACCTACCTGTAGGTTAAGAAATTTAAAATCCTTTGCAACGGGTTTTAACATCCTTAATAACCTAACATATAACAACCACCCATTCATCTCAAGTTAATATTATTATGAAAAAATCACATGGTAATTTACAAGACAAATAGTAATCAAAGAATAATGTACCCATAATGAGGTTGGCTTATGTACCTGCGACTGTCAAACAAAACGTAAGATAATGGTTTGTCTTTATAAAAGGAATAAGTGTAAATTACCATACCAAGTTCTTAAAGTACGCAGTTACATCTTCTGTAATCAAGACTACGTGATTTTGTAATTGCCAAGTTTTAAATTCTTCGTATGCCTTCACGCTTCGTGCTTTAAATTTTTCAGGGATTAAATCTCGCGTGGCTTCCGCCGCTGCATCCAAAATTTTTTGAGGTACAGACGAATTTTCAACGACCATCTTCCTCGAGCCACGGTATACAAGTCTATTGTTGAAATAAATATATCGCAAGCAATACCCAACAATATCGACGTGCAACATTATCGTGCCGCAACAACAGAATTCACGTGTTTCATGTCGCAGTAATATCGTAAATTTTCTCAAAAATTGAGATTTTATGGTGACCGATAAAACGCTGAACATACCACGAAATGTTACAGTGTTATTACTGCCTCGTCCAAATTAAAAATTTCGGCTACGCTCGCTCCGCCTCGATTTTTAACTTTTGGCATCGGCAGTAATAACACTCATAACATTTCTAGGTATGTTAATAGCTATAACATGGCCGTAAAAACGCCATGTTTCTCAAAAATATTGTTATTCAGGTCTAGATTTTTGGGGGAACGCGAAGGAACGACGTTCCGGTACCTCGGGAATGAAATAGCAAAGAAAAAACAAAGACAAATAAACAAGAGGACAAACATTTCGGAACCTGGATTTCTAGTTTGACTAACTTCCGTAAACTCACAATTGAGTCATTTTCCATTTAACTGTATCATTTTTACAAATGTAATAAAATTATAAGTTAAAAACGATAAAATATAATTATACACATTTTTTATTTATTATTATTATTATTATTATTATTATTATTATTATTGGTAGAGGTGGTGGTGGTAGTATTATTATTAGTATTATATTCACACACATCATGGGTTACCACTGTTATTGTTATTGTTATTGCTATTAAGCAAAATTTATAATTATTAAATTATATTATAAACTGTTTTGTAACATATGGTAATATGAACTCGGATCTTAAGGGTAGTTATCATGGGCTAGAGAACTCTACACGGTAACTTAAAACATCAAAGTTGTGTCGATATCACTTAAATAAAAAAAAAAGTGAAGTAAAATATTTTACATACCTATATATGCTCCTCACATACCTTGGTTTAAGTGAAAACCGCATTTCAATATTTGTAACGGCTCAGGAGATATTCTAAGAGGACATCTTAAATGAGCCACCAGTGGTAAACAAAGGCACAACGATAATATGATAATTATATAATGATTACGAAATTTGCGCAAAACGATTTCGTAATTCGCATGCCACGTCATTACGGAGAAATAAAAAGCTTTGATTGAGGTATTGTTTTAACTTAAAAATTTTTACCTTCTCGCACTTACTTCGAAAGAAGAAAAAGTTATGTAATCTTGTGTCGGTAAACGGCGAATTTCGGCAGAAAAACTGTTATTGTCAGGCCCTGGAAACGAAAAACCGAATAAATCCTGTTGCTATGTATAGTAAATTACATCCTCAAAACACGTGGTGTAGCCAGAATCCATGTTTCGCGGGTCCTTGATACCGAAAAATCGAATGACGGCAAAACGTCTGTCCATCCTCAGCCCCTCCCGTCGGTCTGTCTGTCAGTCCGTCTGTGGTAAAGGCGAGCTCCTAAACAGACCGATTTTCTCTAAAATTTTATTCCCCCATCGACGTGAACGCATTCAAGGTTTTGGAGTTTCAACCGGATATTTTGATTTTTAAGTATACTTCACGTGAAGCCTCAAAAATATTTTCAAAATTTACTCAGAAAGGGCTTCACATTCTTTTATCAAAATTAGTCCTCGGATAGCGTGAAGGAAGCTTAAAAGAATGGTGCAGGGCTCATGTTCGTTGAAATCCAAGGCTTTTTGAAAATTGCAAAAGTGCAATTTTTGGAGCGTCCTCCTACAACAATATTGAAGATAAAGATTTTTTTCCTAAAGAAATCTCTTCTCTAAAGACAGATCTTGAAATAATGTCATGTTTATTTTTTCGAGAATGAGTAGTTTTCGTGTAATTTTGCGCGTAATGTAGGCAATTTTTAATTTTTAACAATTTTGTCTCTATAACGGTACCATTTTTCTTTAAATATTCCCATCGTATGTATGAAGGGACGGTAGAAAATATGGAGCTAATCTTATTTTCGGCGAACTCTCCGTTTTTTTCGAAAATCGCAAACAAGTTATCATTTCAAAAAACAAAATACAGATTTTTTTGCTTGAGACAAAATCTTTTGTAAAAAATCAGCTCTTTAAAAGAGGTCATGAACATTTTTTTGAAAAACAACAAAACAAGTAGATTTCGCGTAATTTGAATCTGAAATATATAAAAAAAATTTTTTTTAAATCGCTCCAAATTTTTCCTAAAATTTTTTGAACTCTCTGAATTTTCGGAAATTACAAATTTAAAAATAATGCGATAAAATATATGCTGTTGAGCACCACTAGTTTGAGGGTACATAACAACATGAAGCCTCAAAAACATTTTCAAACTTTTCTAAAAAATTGTACTATATTTTTTTATTCAACTTTGGCCTCAGGTATATACAAGGACGTTTAAAAGAATGGGGCAGGTTTAATGTTCGTTGAAATCCCTGATTTTTTACAATTGCAAATGTGCAATTTTTTTAGTCTTCCTACAATTATAGTATTGCAGATAAGAAATTTTTCCTGATTGAAATCTCTTCTTTAAAGACATCTTGAAATAAGGTCATGTTCAATTTTTCGAAAATATGAGTAGATTTCGAGTGATTATGCGCAAAATAAAGGCAATTTTAATTTTTCTAACAATTTTTTCTCAAAAATCCTCAAGTATAGTGCTAGTATCATTTTCGGCGAACTCTCCGTTTCTTTTTCGACAATTGCAAAAATTTAACATTTCAACTAGAAAATTGAAGATAGTGATTTTTTGCCTCAGACAAAGTCTGCTGTAAAATATCAGCTCTTTAAAAAGGTCATGTACAATTTTGTTGAAAAAGAAAACGAGTAGTTTACGCGAAATTTGGGCTCAATTTTATGCGGTTTCTCAAAAAAAAAAAAAAAAAAAAAAAAAAAAAAAAAAAAAAAAAAAAAAAATCCAAATTTTCCCCAAGATAGAAGGGACGCTTTAAAGAATGACGCATGTCTCATTTTTGTTGAACTTTCTTGATTTTCGCAAATTGAAAATTTAGAAATAATGTGAGAAGGTATGTGCTCTTGTAACACCACTAGTTTTATAATGATAAACGTACTTCTCCGACCTTATTCACGTTCCACAGACCGTAAAAGGGTCAAGACAGAATAGTAAGTACGAAATTAAGTATACAGGATGACCAGGGAGGAAACAACGAAACTTCGAAAATAAGCTCCTAAGTCAATAAAAACATATGTCTAATAAACTTCTAAGACACACACTTTTGTCTAAGAAACATCTTCCCGGATATTTCTGCACTACTTCACTGCGTTTACAAATTTCTTCTAAATCTGGAGAGTTCCCGTTTAGTTCTGACTGCATTTTCTTTCTCCACCGCCGTTTTATTCTACATACCCTTCATAAGTCAATTCGAGGCATCTCCAGTTTTTCCACTTTACTGGCCGACGCAATGGAAGGGAATGGCCTTGCCGCATATCACCCGGAATTTCTCGTTGAGATTACGGAAACCAGCAGTCATACGACTTTAAAACTCTTAATTTCTCGAGTAATTTTGTCATGTATGGCGATATGCATATTTATAAACTCGTCTCTTCACGCTTGTTATGAGAGCTAAAAAAATCTATAGGGTTCCATTTAATAAATTTAAGTTGGGTCAATATCTCTGCAATAAAAAATACAATAGATAATATTATGCATGACCATATGTGCCCCTTGCATATAGTAGTTTAAGTGAAAACCGCATCTCAGTATCTGCAACTGTTCAGGAGAAATTGAAGGAAACATCTTAGGTGGGCCACACGGTACAATGAAACACAACTCAAGTTTTTCGTGTATTCGTTCTGTACTGTTGCCATTATATCGCGTAGTTATGAAAATTTCGTATATTCAGTTTTAGAACACAAGCTCTGGTCATGCGGTAGGTGTCGGACAAGCACGAGTAAATAATTGCAATGGCCGTAATTATGTAAATTGACGAAGGGCGAACTCTCTCGACCACTGGCCTTCCAGCAAATTCTTTGTTTTTGTTGTCGTTTCTTGAAATAACTCTCCTACGTTTATTTGCATCAATAATAAGAAATAACCTTAATTAAATATTCCGGGGACGAGTACGAATAAAGTGTGACTTTTTTTACATAAATATTTATTTGAAATAAAATTCCACCTTTATTGAAGTGCTTATTCGAGGCCCCCGTCTTCGGGGGGCATAGTGCACTGCACCGGTTGCAACAGCCCCAAGAGAAACGAATGCAGTCATCTGTAGGGCTCTTGAGTATGTCCTTGAATTTGCCACTTGCCGAATCACAGGGGAGCTAGAGGGCAAGAAGAGTGACTCACGTGTGCTCAGGCGATGGGGTTTGAATCGAAGTTTCCTTTTCAACTTCATTTGTAATAAAATACTGTTTTATTATATTGGCGATGGCAAAAAAAAGTACACGTTTTTGCAGTCAAAAAATGATCTGCAAACATGTCTTCAACTTCATAGACTGTGTCTATGGCTTTTGTGAACCTGTAGAAATTTCAATAGACAAAATAAATTGTGGTATCTGCACAGTATAAAAAACTCTTAAAGTTCATGACCCAACAAACTGATAAAACAGCATTTAATTAACCAACTGTCAACATAATTTCAATCGGTAAAGCAGCGATGAAAGTACGTAGAATGCAATTTGAAAACAGGATATGGAAAACTTTCCCCAAACGATTGTTGATAGCAAAACGCAGGAAAGTTAATTACTCATTTAACGTTGAAACTTATATATTCTAATAGTCTGTTTCATTTCAATCCATTTACATTTCAAAAATAGGCCGAAATACGAAAAGATAAGTAATGGAAGAGATGACTCATACTTTATCAATATATCCGCCAATGCTACAATTTTTTGAAAGATATCTACAATATTTTAATGGTATTGGTACTTATCATGACGCTTTTAATACGATGAAGCAAAGCAACGGCGAAATACTTACACGTTTTCTGTTTTTGTCAAACAAACCACATAATTCCTCGGTACAATAGGAAAGTCACGTCCTTGAGGCAACTTAATGCTGCTCTACTTTCGCGCGTGATTCTCTGTCAGTCTGGCAGATAACATGGCGCAGACCGCACCACTCATACCGCGCTTGGTTGCTTCGTCGATAGCAATTGCGAATCGTGCAGGGGAAATAATTCGAAATGTTATGTCCAAAGGAGATTTGGGCATCGTAGAAAAGACAGTAAGGATTTTTGGTAAAACTTTTTTCTTCCCGGTCTCCTATTTTCTACTAATATATTAATTACGGTATCCTCAGGGAAAAAATGATCTGCAAACAGAAGCCGATCGTTCTGCTCAGAGATGTATTATTACATCTCTCTCGAAGCAATTTCCATCTATAACTATCATAGGAGAAGAAGATGAACCTTCAGATAGCCCAGTACCCAGTGATTGGGTTGTGTCAGAGGTGGACCAGGATATTCTTCGACTTGAATGTCCAGATAATTTGCAACAGGTGTCCGCAGAAGAGGTAGGAAAAGCGCGCGAACACAAATGTATTTGGATTTAAGTCTTCATTCTTTCAGAAATGATATTCAAGATCAAATTACTTCCTACTTATTATTTTAAATCAGATTTGATTATAAAGAAAACTAGCAAAAAATAACATTTGCTCTGTTGAATGAGTGTTTGATGTTTTAGGTGGTTGTTTGGGTTGATCCTTTAGATGGAACATCAGAATACACACAAGGTAAATATGCCAAGCATAAAAGCTTCTCTGCTTTTACTTCACTGTATGCATGGATATGAGCAAACTGTTCATGCTTTAAGAATGATGCATAAATATGAACAAAAAATTTAAAGTATTCTGAACTGAACAGATCATTCTAGATATTAAAAATCAATACTTATTGTTCAACATTTTTATTTTAATTTGTTTCTTGTTAGGTCTACTGGACCATGTTACTGTCCTCATTGGTATTGCTGTGGGTAATCGTTCAGTGGCAGGTGTTATTCACCAGCCATATTATAATTACCAGAAAGAAAATGAACCACTAGGACGAACGATTTGGGGAATTCGAGGAGTGGGTGTTGGTGGATTTGAGCCAAAAGCAGCTCCAGAAGGTCAGAGAATAATTACCACCACTCGTTCGCATTCAACTCCAGAAGTTCAAGCCACACTAGATGCTATGAAACCAGACAATATCCTTCGTGTAGGTGGAGCTGGTCATAAGGTAAATATTACCACCTTACCTGAGTGTAAGAATTTGTAAACTTTCTATAATAACTTGTGGGCATGTTTAAAAAAATTATATTTAATATGGCTTGGCTTATAAGTTACTGACAATGTTATATCAATTGCATTTAGCCCTCGAGCAGTCACGCTGGTTGAGTGAATCAACCACTTGTTTTCTTTACCGTTACTTTCCTGTTCTCTGTTGTGAAACAACCATTTTTATTAATCTTCAAATTGTATTATTAACTATCACTAATACAATGCTGAAATCCATAGAAGTGACATTATTAATAGTTTAGTAAATATATTTCAATTGCTGCAGACATTCATTGGCAGAATTGACAATGTGATTGGCAATGCAAGTATTATTTACCTTGTCTCAAATGTTACATCTCTTCATAAAAATACAATCTTAAGAAAGCTCAGAAGTTAAATGAAAATTATGACTCGGGACTAATTATTGGATGTATTTCAACATTTTGTTGACTGGGAGAATAGGTGACTACCCTGCCCAAACTCCCCTGTAGGTATAAATTTCCATAGTTACATGTAGTAATCTGTCATAAGTAAGACTGGCTTCAGGGCTGTTTGTAATATCTCTGATGAAACTCAAGTCTCTTTTCAACGACCTTGAAAAAACAGCATTCAGACACTAGTTCATTTCCTTCAAATACCCATTTCCCATTCACTCTTTTGCCCATGTAATTCTTTCTTTTGCCAAACTTGCCCTCATGAATTTTAGTAATTCTTTCATTCAGCACATTTTCACTCTTGAAAATCATTAAACTTGCTTTCCTACAAAAAAACATCCCAAATGTCAGTTTTAGCACCAACACATTCAACACCTATATTTTTCACTTTCTCTTGCACTTGCACAGTCCACAAGTATGTCAAAATAAGAATCTGAATCTTACTTAAATTGCTTTAACTGAACCAAGAGCCCCTGACATAGAAATAGAAAAAAAATGCATTTATATGTTTTCTTCAATTAAACAGTGTATCCATCAGCAAAATGACTGTTTCTTTG
Source organism: Gryllus longicercus (assembly GCA_038098605.1). Lineage (NCBI taxonomy): Eukaryota > Metazoa > Arthropoda > Insecta > Orthoptera > Gryllidae > Gryllus > Gryllus longicercus. The sequence goes on from JAZDUA010000239.1 coordinate 52,002, forward strand.
AGTTCATATCTCTTGTCGAATTAATTCATTCATGTCTAGATGCAGTTATTACAGCATTAATAGCCCATGATAATTTCTGATTTTCCTTTCATTTGATTCACTCCATACAATACAATTAAAACCACTAAAACACAAGTTTATGCTATCAGCAGACACATCTGTCTGTTGACAGCCAAAATGGTGTAGTTGGGAGTTGCATCATTTTAACCGTAACTGGCTTGTTTTCTCATTTTGTTGTGAATATTCAGTTGGTATCAAAAGAGTGAAAGAAAGTTTCTTTAAAAAGAACTGTGAATGTGAGTATCTGCCATTTCTTAAAGTTGTCCTCCAAGTCGGATCTTAAAAAACACCTAATTTCCCTTACTAACATACCGTGGAGAAAGTTTAAAAGGACCATGGCCCGTTACAAAGAAAAAAACAAAATTAAAATCCTTTTTTCTTTATCCCATCTGTTCATTGCCACTACTTTTGGATGTCTTCTTACATCTGATGATATTGATGACATTGAGCCACCGAAAGAAAATGACAGTGTTAATGTTGATAATAACATTGTATTACAGAATTTTTGTTACTTACCTGCACTTCATATTTCCTCATGTCCTTTACCTGTTCATATCACAAGTGGGTATACTTCCGTTTAGGTCCTTATACCATGCCTATAACTGGACAAAATCAATCAGTTTTGTCAATATAAATTAAAATAAACCTTTTTAAACCTTCTCGAAGAAAGACAAAAAAAAAACAACTTCTGCTATGTTTGCTTGTTCCAATATTTTGGAACAAGAACAATGTGAGTTACACTAAAGCCATTTGCACACATGAATTTATTACAAACCTACCATAATTTACTTAAAATGTTATATTAATTTAGTATATATTTTCACAAATATTGAGTAAACTAAGATCTTACCATTTAATTTTCATTGATTAAGATAAAACTATCTAGGAAAGCAATTTTTATTTTGAAGAATTTTTTTGTTTGCCAAGAAACAAACCTTGTCACTAATTATAATAAGAAATTTTAAGCTAAATTATATCATTTTGAAATTGTCAAGATTGAAAAAAAAAAAAAATTCTTACCCTCAACATGTACATGAAAATAATTACAGTCATAGAACTTAAGCCATTTGGATATTTTTTGTCTTCCATATTTAAAATAAATTGTTTCACTTGCTATATGAATTGTTGAAAACAAGTGTGCTGTTTTCATTTTGTTTACAGGTGATGTTACTGATTGAGGGTAAAGCACATGCCTATGTATTTGCCAGTGCTGGTTGCAAAAGATGGGATACTTGTGCTCCAGAAGCTATACTTGTAGCACTAGGAGGGAAGCTTACAGATATGCATGGCAAGGAATATTCTTATGACAAAAATACACCCTTTCCAAACAAAGGTGGTGTCTTGGCTACTGGAAAAGGAGAAAATCATGAATGGTACCTGGAGAAAGTTCCAGAAGCTATACGCAAAAAGTTAGTTTAAAATAGGTTTAAAACTGATTTCTGTGAACATTATGAATTGTTATTCTTTTGAAAAATATAAACTTTGAGAAAAATAGGCTTTGATTTCTGACATCCTATCCTGACACTTTCCCTAAATGTGTACGCTTCAATGATATGAGTCGTAGTAAAATCAGTCGCCATGTAATAACTATTTCTCGTTGAGGCAAACTAATTCACATTCATGACTAAAATCAAGTGATGTACCACTATGAACTTGAACTTAAATATGAGAGTATCACATTTAGAAAAAGCTAACTGGTGGAGAAGAGATTGCCAAAGTGAATGCACTTAAGGCCTGTTTCACAAGCGTTGGGTTGACGTGCAATAAGTTATGCATATTGTAGATTATGGGGAACGGCCAGTGTTCATGTGCTGTTTTCCATAAGTGTGCATGGGTCCTAAGCAGTTTCGATTTTAAGGGTAATGGGTTCGAATCCTTCAAGCATAGCATGGCTGCATGCTTGTGTGTTGTGGCATGATGGTGCTTGCCTCCAACCACTATGTTTCACCTTTCAACCCTCTTCCTACTATTCCTGAGTGGCACAGGGGCTTTTTGCATTCAAGAACACCTTACATCCGAGCTGTGTATTTGAATCTCGTGACACGCTTGGATGTTGTGTGGTGGGGCTTGGTGAGCATTCGTAACACATCATGTATCGCCCTTGGATTCTAAAATTCTATTTTCGATTCCTTCCATACCCCTGGTATGTTTTGTGAGCAGGAAATAAGACCAGATGAGCAACGTAGGGTCTACAGGCTGCAGAGTTAGAGTTATCTAAGTGTAAGCTGACTCCATCTAATACAGGCCTAAGCATGATGGGCTTATTAGCTACACTTGTTCAAAAGTATCCAACATACTCATGAGCTCTATTGTCGTAATGGGTAGGGAGACTGGAAAGAATCAAGATGGATGCATCTGGCGTTATATCCATTTCATGTAAATATTTGTTAGATACACTCAAAGGTTTAAGATGTAAAATAGGAACATATAGATATACATTTAGAAAAAACAAGTTATTCCATTCAAACATACATGCAATGTTCTCATTGGAATCTTCATTAGGGGCAGATTTTAATGACCTAAAACATCAAAAATGATCAATAAAATGCTCTTACAATGCCCTAAAAGCAAAGAAAAATGATGTAAAAATTTGGGCAAAAACAGTTCACATGAACAACTCAAACTGATGGATATGTTACTGATGTAATCGAGGCTTCTTCCTTTCATTCAAGTGAACATAGCTTGCAAATTTTTGGTTTGGTTTGGACAAGGAAAGTCTTTAGTTATTGTAAATTTTGCTGAACTGCTAGTGGCATCACAGAACTCTATATTACATACTGACAACAGCTGACCTTTCAATTTCTGAGCAAAGAAAGAGTAGGCTACTCAGGAATTCTATGAAGAATTTGTTGCATCTTGTTATTCATATCATATTATTTAAAGTAAGTACCATTAAAATGATGTTAAAATTGATGAAATCATGATGCTCTAAAAATGACGGAAAAAGGTTAAAAATTACTTATTAGTCGAAATCGATGAAAAAGTCTTTTGTCTGTAATAAAAGGCATTGTTCTAAATAGTGACCTGTTCTTTTTTTTCTTGTAACTAGTGCAGTGTTTGTTCTCTCATCTTTCCCTTGGTGTGTCAAGTTCACTCCTGCTTGGATTGCATTTCAAAATCTGTCTTGTTTCATTCTTTTAATGAGTCTGTGACATTCTTTGGAATGTGGAAAGTATTTACTAAAAGAGGTCCTGTGATTTTCTACCTTTTAACTTTCTCTTTACCACGTACTTACATCGCAAAGAATAAGTAGTATAATATTATTGTAGTGGAAAGTGGAAATTTTTCATTACAAAAACCCACAATGTGGGGCCCTGATGTCAAAAAAGTGGAGAAATCTTGTACCTTTATGTAGTAAATGACTTCCTCTAACAAGTGTAGTCAGAATCCACTTTTTGTTGGCACCTTGATACTGAAAATTGGAAGATGGGAAAATGTCTGTCCATCTATTAATGGTCAACACTAGCACCTAAATTAATCAGATGATTTTGTTCAAGACTGATTTTTCCTGATCAATGTAGTTGAACTGTAGGGCCTGCAAATTTAAAATGATATATGAAGCCTTAACATTTCCAAATTTTTCTCAAAAATGGCTCCAGATTTTTGGATTTTTTCTTTGTAGATAGAGCAAGATATGCTTTAAAAAATGCCACTGGTCTCATTTTTGTTATACGCTCTGAATTTTTGAAAATTGCAGAAGTTAAATTTTTTTGGCACTTTCCTGCAGCTACAACATTGAGGATAAGAGGCTTTTTTCCATAATGAAATCTGTTAAGAGTGTGTAAGTTTTATTTTTGTAGAACTTTCTGCATATTTGAAAACTGCTAAAGGTACAGATAATTTCTGTAATAAATTGCTTTTTTGCATGCAGCTGTTACAGCAAAAACAGTTCAAACGTGTGCTATGCAACTCCAATTACCAGAATTCATGGGGGATCAGGCTGATTCAGATAGGTTTGCAGAAATTCCTATGGTTGAATAAAGCTCAGAAATCGAGAGAAAGGGATTCAATGTCCACAAAATAGTAAAATGCTGTATAATTTACAAGAAATTAGAAAAATTAAATAATGAATAAACATTCATTATTAAGGCCCGAAAGTTTATGAAAAATCATATTTTTAATTAAGAGCTTTATAATATGCTAATTATCAAATGTTCACAAAACATTATCCAAAAAACAAAAAAAACAACAACAAAAAAACAAAAAAAATTGATTATTTTATACAGCATATTTTGTGCATTTTGTGTTAATGCATCATGTTTCCATTATATCTAAGTTATTATTCATATTTTGTTCTTAAAATGGCATATTTCTTTTGAAATTTCAATTAATATGCATATTTGTCTCCTTGAACCAAAAAATGTACTTCAAAAATGTTAATGCAAACACTTTCATGAGAAATTGTGAGAATGACTTTCGTTCTTTGCAGCAGTATTTGTCTGAATTTCTTTTAAATGATATCATGATGCTGGTACGCGGAAATGATTTCTCTGATTATGAATATGGTAATTTCTTTTTGATAAAAAATTTGTGGCAATGGAATTGATGCTTTGACGATGATACAGACAAAATCATTATATTTTACTTGAAAAATTATCGCTGGAATAGTAAGTGGAAACAAAAAATGCAAAATTGAGTGATATAGAGCAGGATTTGACACCCAAAGATGTAACATATTTCAAGTAATACTCGATTATATCTTGTGCTATGGAGCGATCTTTCTCTCACTAAAAAACTGTTGGTAGACATAAGACAGAGTTTTACCATGGGTAACATACGGGTGTTTTGTAGCTTGTTTCAACTCTGACATCTAATGAAATAAGCCTAAAATTGCAACATTTATGAAATTTTAGGCTTATTTTTAAATTACTATTGTTGTTTTATTTTCATTTTCCTATATTTCTTTTTCATGCTGCCAGAATTAGATTTCTCTCCTTTGGAACCAATTCAACGAAGTTAACTATACAATTTTACTTAATTACACAACATTTTGTAACTGTTCAGGAGTACATAAAACTGATAATTGTTAGCACATACTTCATTACTTCTGGAGCATATTTTACAAATGTTAGAGCATTATTCATTTATACATACATAGTTATTAAAGGATATGGCAACTAATTTTGGGGGTGTCACATGGGATCACACATGTGGCATTCATAGACTTTGAGAAAGCTTTTGACAAGGTTCCCTGGAAAATACAATTTCAGATCATGAAAGACTGGAAGGACCAAAGAATTATTATGCATTTCTATGAAAATCAATATGCAAGAATAACCATCAATAGCTAGGAGACCAAACCGAAGATCAGAAATGGAGCAAGACAAGGATGCTCTGTTTCACCCCATTTATTCATCTTGTTTATAGAAGAAGCAATCAAACACTTCAAAGGAAAAACTAAGGGCATACAATTTAATGGTTTAGAAACACACTGTTTAAGATATGCTGCTGATATAGCAATTTTAGCCAGTTCAAGAAAACGTTTAAAGAAAATGATAAATAGCTTCACAATATTTGGGAAAGAGAAAGACTACACATCAAATAAAATAATGTTAGATACAACAGAAATAGAACATGTACACAACTTATGTTATTTTGGCTGCACTTTCACTGAAGACAAAAGCACAACAGAAATATGAAAGCTAATTTCACTAGCAACGAAGTAGTTCCTAAATAAAAAAAATCAACTCACAAATACCAACCTAAATTTTGATATTAGAAAGAAATTTCTGAAAAGTTATATCTGGAGTGTCCTAGTATACGATGTGATGTATGGACGCTTTTACAAACGGACAAGAATCATTTAGAAGCTTGAGAGACATGGTTCTAGCAAAAAATACTGCAGGTTTCTTGGACTGAAAAAATTTTAAATAATGTAATTTTAGAAAAAGTGAAAGAGAGTAGGGCCTTACTAAAAACCTTTTGGAACAGAAAAGACACATTTTTAGGCATAACCAATTCTTAAACACAATTTCGGACTGTAAAATACTTGGAAAAAAGGAAGAGGGAGACCTAGAATGAAAATTTTGGAATTTCAAACCGAACTACAATTCAATAACTATGCAGGGACGAAAAAGACAGTAGCCCTTTTGCGCCTTTAGAATGATGATAACTATATGCACTTTCCCAAATTTGATATTTATTTATATTGCTTTTTGTTCTCTGAATAGATACAGACAATTGAAGATTGTAATATAATTGGGGTTTTGATAATTGGACTTCTGCTTTATATCATTTAGAATCACATCATATCTTCCCTACAAGTCTGCACAAAAGTAAAATTGTGTAAAACAATAAAAGTAAAACAATAAAACAAAAGTAAAACAATAAAAAAGTTTTCATTTAATTGACAAACATGACTATGCTAAATCAGAGTAACAATAAAATGTCATTATAAACAGGAACATTGGAAATAAATGCATTTACAGCTGATATTTATTTAATATTCTAGTCTATCCTTTCTGATTTATACAATTAATCGTTTTTTAATTCCTAACTAATTTTTAAGGTATATTTTAGGAGGGTGGGTGTTATTTTTGCTAAGTTGAATTGTGTTTTCTTCACTCTTAAAATGCCACTAAACAAGTTGTTTATGAAAAGAAGAGCCTTTGCATGTTTGGAGGACTTAAAATTATAGAAAATAAAAAAGCTATGTCTTAACTTAAAAATTGTTCTTGAATGTTTTGGGATTTCTAAATAAAATAGTGTATCCAAAGCAACTTTTGGCTGTTGTCAGGTGTTATAACAGTCAAATTACTATGTATCAAACATTATCACAGGCAGATAAGCAGTTGTGACAGTGTTCCCACAAAATAGAAGCAAAACACACTACCTATAACAATTCTAACATGATATCTGAATTTAGTAACCTGCTATACATAAGGTTACCAATTTTTAAATGAACATAATAAAGAATTTAAAAAATTCCCAAATATGCAAAAGCTCCTTGATTTCAGGACCTTTAATGAATGTGAACATGCGCACAATGATTTCTGAGGCAGTGGTACTGCTCTGTGCATATGCATGTTCTCTAAAAGTCTGGAAATCATTTGTAAAAAGGAAGAAGAGAGTACTGTTTAGGATGATTGATTCATTATGATAGTTACATTGAAGGCGGGAAAAAAAAAGAAAATGAAAAAAAAAAATCAATAACAAAGAAAAGGCATTGCCATCAATTTTAATAACATTAACAGGTTATAATAAATTCTATAATATGACTAATTGCAATTACTTGAATTAAAAAATGGTGCATTGAATGATTAAAAAGTATTGTACGTATGAATACAACTTGCATAAAACCTTTTTCATGATATTTCTGAAATTTGTTTTGCATGATGAAACGATATATCAGGAAAATCAAGAGAGTAAATCATTGGACAAACTCAAACTGCTGTATTTAGTTACAGGGCCTTTGTCCAGTTAGGGATTGAAAACAAACTATGGTGATACTATTACTATTATTATTAAGTTTATTTTATGTAACATACAACTGCTTTTTTCTGATGAGTGATACAATTTTATGAAGAAAAAACAATATTAGATTTAATAACTCACAATCTAATATGTATTTGTCATAAATGTTTCACAGCAATGGTGCCTGGATTTTGGAAATCCATTAAATATTACTCAGGTTATGCTGATAAGACAAAACCCTGCAAGGATATTAGTATAAGGGACAACAGATATTTTAAAAACAATTCTTAACTGCTGGAATGTCAGAATTTAAATTACATTCAAATTAAAACTAGACCAAGTTTAAAAAATACAATATTTTTAGTTAGAAAATATAATACCTCAAAGATACTGTAAACTGATATGTTTATTAACATTCAAGGAACTGAATTTTTTCATTGAAGATGTAGATGAATTGCATTGTTACACAAATGTTATGTTATGTTATGAATTTCTGAATATAAATTCCTTTGCAATCTAATGTAAAATAATTATTACTTAAATGCAATGTCTGAGAAAATCATATATGCTATTTGCAAACAATAAAAAAGTAATACTTGAAGTATTCAGGCACTTTGGTAATAGTGAATAACCAGATTCTCAATATTTAGGTTCACAATCTCTGACACTGTTAAGTTGGTATAAAATAACAATGAGAATCTTGTGTTGAAGAATTGTGCTGGCAATGTAAACTCCTAATGACCAAGATTTCAAAACAATGGAAAGCAGCAGTAAAGCGTTAATGCTGAAGCTTAGTAATACATTTAGAAAACCACAATCAGGGCTGTCTCATTTTTATACCAAATTCACTCCAGTGGTGTCAATTTTTAAAATGAAGTGGTTGAACAGAACTTGCTACAAACTGTAAAAAATTCAACAAAGAAAGAACATTCATTAAAAATTCATTATTCTCTGAAGCTGCAATAAATTCATTCATTTGTAAAGAAATAATGTATGAAAACCACAATGAATTTTTTGGAAAATTTTACTTACATTTATGAGTTAACATTATGTGTTTAAAGATTAGATTTCAGTGATTCTCTCAAAACACGCCGCAGTATTTTCCCTGTAGGATTTTTAGGAATCTCACTTATGAACTTTACACCACCATGCAATCTTTTTGCGGGTGAAACTTGAGCTGCAATGACAGTAAACAAAACAAATTTAACTTGAAAACACATTTTCCTATAGATTGAGGTTGACTGTGATAAGGATCATGAATAGTATTTGAGGATCCAATTTGTCTCCCATTTTTTAATTGTAGTTTGAATAAGGAAAATGTCTAGAAACTTAAAGTCATAACATTTTTATATCTTTTTCTTTTAATCATATATTTATAATATTTACCATACATTTTTTATTACTATATAAAAAAAATTATGAGTAAGAATTGAATAGAATGAATTTAATTTAAAATTCTGGATAAGCCTTCACATAGCACTCACTAATGCTGAGTGTCTAATTGCCACAAATTTTACTGTTAGCAGTGGGTACAGGAGTTATTTCATTTGCTCAATGAAAGTGATGAAATGTTTTTGGATGAGTGTAAAGATTTATATTTTCCTCGTACAGTGGGATTCAAATGAAAATTCTTATGATAGGAGTCATGGCTGATTTACTTCTACATGATACAGTTGCTTCCGTACATACCATCTTGTCTGAGGCATTTGATAATGGCAGTAGTGTATATAATGCACCAAACTTCATGCATTATTGAAATGCATAAATATGTAACAAATACTAATGTTAAAAACTGTAATAATCCTTGAAGTCCATCAATATGCAGTATCTGAATGGTAAATTATTATTCACTATTGTCAGATAAAAGAACATTTTCTAAGTTTTAAATACTGATAAAACCTTACATTATATAAAAAGCATCTAGTTTTAGGTGTTTGTTCCACAATAACGTTTGAATCACAGAGCAATTGCTCTCATTATCATGAATGCTTTTAAGAAATCAGTGGTTTGCGATCCCATATCGTTTCTCCAATTCATTTCAACTACAAAATGTTACTTGCAAAAAGAAATAATGCATAAAAAGGGGGAATCAGGCAGATCAACCCAAGCTTCTGATATGGACAGAGTGGACACAGGAGATGGGGCAAGTGGGGGATGGTAAGCAGAGTGCGTGTTAGATTCAATCTCATCATATGACTGTCATTGCTTCAGATAGCAAAAAGAGCATTAAAGTGTTACAAGAATTACCTTCTCTCACCTGAAAATCATGATATCAAACACTTTTTATTCGATAAATATAGTAGACTGAGCAGAGAAGTGTCATATGCCATGAAATGAAACATCAGCAAAATACACTAGCATTCAACCTGTAAATCTTGAAAATATTTTGCAATGAAAGTTTTAGATAAATACAATATTTCCAATTGTCTTATCTGATTGCTGAGATTTAAAGGAAATATATTCAAAATTTGTAAATGAGCAAAACACTTCCTTATTTTTTATGTATCATTCATATTCAATTCTCTATGGTACATTGGTACCTCTTCCCTGCCAGTAAATACTAGTTAAAATGGCAATATTAAATGTACACCTTCATAGTATCCCAATGTGGATTGGGGAGATGAATGGGGAGGGAAGTTTGTGTGCAGTCCATATCCCATTGTATAGGGTTCTGCTCTGGCATTGGCCTACGAGTGATAGGGTACACCATGGAAATTACTGATTAGAGCAGTCGATCTACAAACTAGATCCCAGCAGGCACAACAAACTTGCTGATAGCACCACAAACTCTTATGGAACTGAGGAATCAATATAGAGTCAAAACATTTCTGGGTTATATTTTAACTTTTGCTTAACCTGTTAATCTCTTTATATCAGTTTTGATCAAGCACATGCCTACTTTTGTATATGTTTTAATATGTATAATCAAGAGTCTCAATCATTTTTAATATACTCTAAGCTGAAGTTAACCATTGATTCATCTTACTTGAAAACACAAACCTAATCTACAAAATCACCATAATAATATAAGTTGATCAATTGTGAACTGTCAGCAATGAGCAAACAATGTTTAAGTAATTGTATATATCTCTTCACTGGAAAAAAAAACAAGTCAGTGAAATATATATGATAAGATACATATGAAAAGAAGAAATTATCTCAAAAAATTTCACTTCGATATACAAGAAATTTTATGAGGGAATATAAAATCTTAAAAGGATTTGTAACAATTTCATACAAATGTTATAACAAAATATTAAGAGAGTACTTACAAGCAACAAAATCTATAACATGGTCCTCTGATAAAACTGCTCCTGGTTGTTTGACAACAAATGCTCGAGGCAGTTCTCCTGCTTCAATATCTGGAACTCCAATGACAGCAGCATCTTTTATTGATGGGTGAGTTAACAAAATGGCTTCCAATTCTGCTGGTGGTACCTGAAAACATTCAGCTGGTGGTAAAACTGACAAACAGTAAGATTTTTTTTCTCTACGCTATAATATATGAGAAGACATAATCTTGGGACACTTGGGATATACTTTGTAATTTTTAAGTGTTTTTGAACATAAAGCTAAGAATCCATATCATTCATCTTTTTTAACATATCAGTGGTTAAATTTTAACAACACATATCTAAAAAATTGTGACCTTTTAGGAGAGAGGAAAAATATGTTGCGAAATTTCCATTACAACCTAATAAAAATATCAAATTCCATTATTTTAACTAATTTTCAGTGTATTTCTGTGAAACATGTCATTGAAATTTAGCAGAAGATGATCTTTATTTTTAGGGTGACATAATATCAAAATAACCACATTTTGAGAGTCAAATCTCTTTCTTTCTTAAAACAACAAATAGAATAATAATAATAATAATAATATGTTTAAAAATTCAAAAACAAAGAAACTAGGTCTATTGAACATTCCATGAAACATTACAACTGTATATTGTAAGTAAAAGTTTAAAAATAGTTTTACCTGGAAGCCTTTATATTTTATCAGTTCTTTCTTTCGATCAATAATAAAGAAATATCCATCTTCATCATAATATCCAATATCTCCACTGTGCAAAAATCCATCTTTATCAATAGTTGCTTGGGTTGACTGCTCATCTCCACAATAACCCAACATTATAGTTTCACCCCTAAAGCAGAGTTCACCTTTTTGATTTGGTCCAAGTGTTTGACCTGTCTCTAAGTCTACAACCTGAAAGTAAAAGACACTAAAATAGTACAATAGTATTGAAACAGTACCTTTTATAAAGAATTTCATATGTTCCACAAATAACACAAGTCCCAAAAAAAACCCAAAGTTGTAAAAATTAGAGAATGAATTTTTTTTAAATGTCTATGTAGTCTTAAAAATGACAATCAAATCAATATATAGCTTCTAATACAGTTGTATGAATCAAAAAACTGTATTTTTCATATCATTGTCATTTTTGTAAACTTTCTTTTCATTTTCTTAAACAAGTCCACACTTTTCACAGAAAGAAATTAGTTCCAACTCGTACAAATGTCATCATAACTGAATTCTAATGAGGAAAAAACCATCACTTGCAGTTTGGAATCATCTAAAAACAGAGGCGTGTTTTTGTCCTTTTATATACAAAGTGGATATGTAGTGTAGTTATGTAATGCTGCAAAAAATTGAAGAGATTTTGATGGAAATACGTGTTTTGAAGGTCCTAATACCACAAAGGAGTTTTTACAACACTTCCATGACATTTGATGCATAAAATTGCACACACAAAGATGTACAATGAAGTCAAAGATATCAATGCTGTCACTGCATGTGGGCAAGCCTCAGAGTTTGTGTAGTTGCCGAACACCAGTGCAGCAGGAAAAGTTGTCTACCAACAAGGGGTGCACTGTCAAAAATGACCCTTTACGTAACTGGGGCAACTTGCCCCAGGATCTGGCTTAATTGGGACTGCAATTTTTTTTCCATTTATAACAAATGAAAAATATGTTTATCACTAATCCAAATTAAACAGCATATTTCTGATGCATGGAAAATGTATTATAGATAAGATATTTTTATAATTCATATTATTCCCAGGCACATTTGGAAATAAAACTTTCTCATCTCTCTTGGGTAGAAATGAAAAACATGGCAGTGCAGGCAGATAAATAGAAAGAAAAGATAGAAAGAAAGAAAGAGAGAAAAGGAAGAAAGAGAGAAAAGGAAGAAAGAGAGAAAAGGAAGAAAGAGAGAAAAGGAAGAAAGAGAGAAAAGGAAGAAAGAGGGAAAAGGAAGAAAGAGGGAAAAGGAAGAAAGAGGGAAAAGGAAGTAAGAGGGAAAAGGAAGAAAGAGAGAAAAGGAAGAAAGAAAGAAAAGGAAGAAAGAAAGAAAAGGAAGAAAGAAAGAAAGAAAGAAAGAAAGAAAGAAAGGAAAGGAAAGGAAGAAAGAAAGAAAAGAAAAAATAGAAAGAAAGAAAAGAAAGAGAGAGAAAGTGAGAAAATTTAGAACGTACATTATCAATGGATGAAATAAAGGCAACATATTGTAACGAATATTGCATCACCTGCCGGAATTCGCTGCGCGGATTGCGTCATCTGCCGGCGTCCCCCCCCCTCCTCCCAAACTGGACGGGCTATTAGCGAGTCGCGTAGAAATGTGGAGCAAGTGCCGGTTGTGTCGAGGCGCCGGCCAGGTATAAATTCGCCGCTGCCGGCGGCAGCGAGTCAGTCAGTAGTAGATAGTAGTGGACCGTAGACAGTGCATCGGACTGTGCGATAGTGTAGAAGAAGTGAACTTTGTAAATAAATAATCAGATTACAGTGAACAGTGTAAATAAATAAACAGAAGAGGTGAACTGTGTAAATAAATAATCAAGAGAACGGAGTCGTGTGCAAGGAAAATAATCAGGTGAAGAACACAAAGATTGTGTAATATACCTGTAAATAAATCAAGTATTTTTAGTGTAGCATTGTTTACAAATAAACGTTTTTGTTAGAATACCTACCTGAGTGTGTCTTAATTCACCATGGAGAAACGCTACAAAATTAAGCATTCAAGCAAATGTACAAGACATTTTTCAACTATTCGACCACATTTCATCATTATTCAACCTGCACTCAAGCACATTTATTTGTATTTGTAAAACAACATCTACAAGTGCTTTAATAATACATGCCAAAAAATGTCAATGAAACTACTATACAGAACAAACTAATATTTTCACTATTTGTTAGATAATTGTGCACTGTTTTATAACAAAAAAGCCAGTAAATGAACTCAAATTATTTCACCGGTCAATAATAATTTAAGAAAATGCAATGATTGAGCACACAATGGGTTCAGAAATACTGAGCTATCAAAGATATAATCAGGCTAAAAAACAAAACTAGAAAAGACTGGGTGAGACAAAGTATACACCCTTTTTCTCACCTTTGCTTCCAAATTGTGCAGTAGTTTTCCAGACGATCCTATTTTATGTTCATCTGGTGGAGTAATTAATGCAGCTAGGGTCATTTCAGTCATTCCATACCCTTGTCTAATTGATGGTACTTGAATTCTTTGGGAAACTTGCTCCTGAATTTCAGGACTTAATGGAGCTGCTCCACACCACATTGCTCTAATTGATGATAAGTCATAGTTATCTACCAGTGGATGCTTTGCTAAGAAAACCATCAGTGGAGGAACAAGCATCATCAATGTGACCTATTAAAAGTAAATTTAACATAATTAGCACACAGAATTGAATATTAACTAATGTTTTATTATATTTTTTTAAAATGGTTTAAGATGAATTTGAATTTTTCTTAGCAGAGGAAATCATTTGTACTTCTTATTGAAACACCAATTTGTTTGGAGAATAACAGAAAGGGACAGGCCAACTTAACATGGCTGAACTGTTCAAATTTGGCACATGGTTGTACTGCTCAGGTCTATGATGTAAAAGGAATTTTTTGGTTTTATCTATATATAAATTTGAATGTTATTGTACAATAACACAGTGTGTTGTTAATATTAACTTAAGTTATTAAATTACACAGGTACACACACAACAAAACGTCAGACCCAAAGACTTGACACATGTTTTTATATGTATTTCGACGTGCTGAATCCGAATCTGAAGCCAGAATTGCGGTATCACCGTCCTTTTTTATCGTAGGGGAAAAAAATAAAAAAAATCATGAAATTGTAGATTGTAAATTTGATGTTTTTTTTTTTTTTTTTTTTTTTTTTTTTTTTTTTTTTTTTTTTTTTTTTTTTGCGATTTTAAAAACAAACTGGAGGGATGTGGGGCAATTCTGGCTTCAGATTCTGTTTCAGCGCGTCGACATTCAGAAATATGTGTCAAGTCTTTGGGCCTAACCACAATCCTCGAAAAAAAATACAACTTCACGATGTTTTGCGATTTAAAAAATCGAAGGTGATGGCGCAATTCTGGCTTCGGATTTATGATTTATGATTTTTTGGTAACATTGTGCCATTGAAGAGAGTGAATGGTCAAGAATTTATGGCAATTGTGGTGTAGACCTTGATTTGCTGATATCCAATCTATTCAATCGGTCCCTTTCAGGGAAAACTGAAAACCGTGGAGGCCGAGAAAGCTTCAGCTGTCGTTTCCATATCTCAAAAGCCAACGTCAAGAGAACAGAGTGTGTTCTAAATATTTAAGTATTACCACTACAATAATGATAATAAATTGTGTTACTGGGCGTGTTTACTTTTCTTAACGGAAACGTTAAGGAAATTATATTTACTATCTAGCTGCTTAAAAACTATTGTATACATTTGCGTCAGTTATCTTCGAAGCCATTTGCGAAATGTTTGTGGTAAATTAAAGAACTTTAGTTTCACATAAATGTCACACTGATAATTCCAATATTTATACTACACATACAATTTAGGGAAGCAGGTAATAGGTGATCGGCCCCAAACTATGAGGATTAGTTGGAAATAAATTTGTAAAATTAATTATACACATAATTTCAATACAAAAAAATTAATATGTATATAATTATTAAGTAACTTACTACACTATAAATAATGTAAATGAATTAAATCTTGAAATGTGAACAAACACGGTAAGCTTCTCACTTTCAGCATACTTGCATCCAGGATGTGATTCCACAGTTCTTAAACTTAGAATAGGCCACTGTGCATCTATCTACATTACTTATTTTCAATGCGTACAGAAAATCAAAGGAAACTCTGCAATCAACGCGCATGTGCGAGGTGTCAATGGCTTCCTTAGATACCCACGAACTCGAGGAAAATCCAACAACAATGAAATCGTTTCAATTTTGACAGAAAAATGCAAATATTTATGGTAGACCGGCTATTCTCATACTGGACGTACCGTCTGCATTCCAATACTCAGCGCGTCACAGCTAATGACATGCGAAAGCAAACGTCCACGGTCGAGGCCGCCGCTGTTTGGTATTCACATGAAACATTCTCGGTGTGTAAAGAACTGTTGTACTACACGCGCGCGTAATGCAAACACACACCATACTATGGTATTGCAGAATTGGTGAAGAATATTTAATGTATTGCAGTGATATACAAGTCATATTTTTTTCTTGAGTGTGCTATTTTTTGCTATTTTGAGTGATTTTGTTCAGCAGCACTTTTTGCTGCTGCAGGCCACTAGTAGGTTCTATTTTCATTACATATTCTGGAAGTTTGAAAATTGCAAAAGTACGATTTCTTTCCATCTCAACGAGTCCTACACCTTTAATATTGAAACTAGAGACCTCGTATATAATGCAAAGTATTGCTCAATATTAGATCTTCAAATCATTTCATATACACATTTTTGAAAATATTCCAAGTTTTTGAGAATTTTCAGCTATATGGTGACAAAGATTTCCAACCTGTATTACTGCTTAAATATTGAATCTAGACACTTCTTAATGTATTATATTTCTCAGTATTAAATCTTTGAATAATTTCTTGTACCTACCTACAGTTTTTCGAAAAACTAGTAGTGACTTTGAGATGAGTAATAATTATTGTTACTTCTACAATACCCCTCTATTTGAAAGTTTAGTTACTTTCTCTTGTTTCCTTCCGTGGCGCAGCGTCCGCCAGCAAAACTGAAGTCTAGATTTCCGCCGTTCCTAAAATAATCCCTCCCCCAACGAGTAGAGCTAAGTACTAGATTCTTTCCCATTTTTATTCAAGCCTAAGATTTCGAAAATTGCAAATTTAAATTTCACGCGTTTGAGCAAGTGCTTCAAAAGATGAATGAGTAAGATATAATTTGCCATTTTGTATAATGTATCCGCTACAAATGAAACAAAGAAGCGCTTGTCCCTTTATGTGGGATAGTTAAAGGCCTTTCTTATATCTATGACTACTACCACACAGAATCCTTTGTTCTTCCCATCACCGCGCTTAGCTGTCTCTGCAATACCACCTGCAGGATGGCATCTGTCGTCGAATGTCGCGAAGCCACCAGTTCACGGGCTAACTCTGCTGGCAGAAGGATTGTCGCCATCTGTACCCTGCCGTATCCCTTCCTCAATCGTCATGATCCAGAGATCCGTTCTCTCGGCATTTCTATCTTCCGAGTGACTACCTCCACAACGTCGACTACTACTGTTTTGCCGATGTCCCGGATTTCAAAAGTATATTTACTTTGGCTTGAGCGTCTGCAGCCTTTTCTACAGCCTCATTAGAGCCAAGAACAATTGGTAGCTCTTTTATGTGCGTCCTGCATATGGACAGGATTTCCGCACCATGTATTTTAGGACTGTTGTGGGATTGTTCCTTAACAAATTGTTCCCAACTACACTCAGATTACAGACAAGACTTTCTATTAGTTTCATCTGGGCCTTTCGCAAATGTTCCACGCAATTCCATTTATCCCACAACAGGTCCGTAACTGCTCCTGGTTTTGCTCCTTCAGAGGTACTGACACAGTCCTTTGTCCTCCTTCCAGAAGGGGTTCCATTTGTAGCCCTATCTGGCATACATGCCAAATGGGACACATTATGCCATTGCAGTCGCTGGATGACGACGTTCCGGAGCCTGCTCGCGCACTCCTGGTCGCCGTATGGGGATCCGAGCCCCTGCACCGTAAGGTTTCATCCTAAAGGACCTTCCATAGCCCTTTTTATTTCGGAGTATCCTTCTCCTAGCATTTTCACCCTACTGCCTGGACTACTCTTCACATACAGCCCTATCTGGGTCATACAAGGGCTGGGGTTAGGTTTAAAAGGGAAGATGCTTGATTCAGCTTGGGATACCGTGGACGCCATCCAGGAACTCCCTAGACAGGAGCCCCTGTGGTGGTGGTGGTGTTATTATTATTGTTATTATTATTATTTTCATTTCTTTATTTCACTTCAATGGTGGCAGACCTCTTACTCCGGACGTTAAACAAAGGACGTGAGATTACGGTACATCTTTCCCATCTACTTTCCCAGTATTCTTCGGACAATACTGCAGGTGTCCATAATCACGGACTTCTTAATGGATATGTACACATCACGGTTCAAGTCTAAGATGTGTTGGGGATTTCGCCATGTAGCGCCAGTAACAACTGGTACCGCTATGAATTCTGTCATACCCCACATAGATTTGATTTCACTTGGCAATGACAGGTATTTGTTAATTTTTCCCGCGTGTTTTCATGAGATTGGCTGGTAGAGGGTCTGCTATATCGATTATGTAAGTTTTTCTGTCTTCAAATCCCGTACAATATCCGGAATGTTGTTCGGGATATTGTTACTTTTGGGAAGTTCCAGTGAAGTTTGCAGTTATCGTCTTTCCTTATTGGTGGTGGACCATAAGAGTAGTATAGTGCCTGCTTCTCCTCGCCGAAATACTTTTTCCTGAGAGCCTGGTGAATAATTTGGGCTCACGATTATGCCTTTCCATACATTGTTTTGGCACTAAAACTGAGCATCCAGAAATTATGTGATCGTTCCCTATCTTTTTGAACACATTCTGCAGTTGGCGTTTGGTATGTTTTCACGCATGATGTACATGCAGTAAGCTCTCGTTGCGATTACCTGATCTTGAACCGGAATCATGAAGCCTTGCGTTTTATGCAAACAAGTTACCAGTTTGAAGGTAAGCCAAAGAAGCTTGCAGATTTATATCACTATTTTCTAATGTGTTTCTGTAACGGCCGTGGAAGGTTTTGCTCCTCCATCTTTCTAGTTGTTCATTTGCGGGGTTCTTCAAGGAAGAATCGTACATTATGTTGGAGAGTTTAAGAGGTGTGACTGTGATCTGTTGTTATATTTGCAGTCATCCACTCCCTGGATTTTGCCTTTTGGAGGAAGTAGTCTCTCAGATTTTTCACCTGCATATATTGCCTGGTCGTGACACTAGAAATACCTCTGCCTTCATCTGCTCGGGGCATATGAAATTGAATTGTTCATGATAAATGACTAAAGATATTGTCTGGTATCAATTTTAATCAACTTATGATCATTTCGATCGCGTTGCGATCATCATAAAATTGATACCAGACAATATCTTTAGTCATTTATCATATAAAAAGGTATCTACATCACCAACAATCCAATTAATAATTGAATTGTTCAATTGAATATTTCAATTGAATTGTGTGGGTTGTGTGCTCTTGCTTTACAAACTTGTCTCCTTTTTTATGTCAAAATTCTTCAGTGCAGTGATGCTCCATTTTAGTATTCCAAAGCAAGAAATGAGTACTGAGGTTGCATGTATGTTGATTGTTTTCGCTTTGTTGCGTGCACTCACTGTCTTAAAGATGGCGTGCACCCTCTGGATTTAGTTAGTACCCACCATTTTCTTGGCCAGTTTGTTTTCTATCCCTTTAGACTGCAAATATCCGGGATAATTGTATTTCTCTTCCGCAGACATTCCTTTGATGGTACCTACCTTGCTCTATATTTACTTCATATAAAGGATGTTCAACCCGTGTCTCTTTACTCATATAGCTAATTCTGAACTTGTCGAGTCTAAATTTCATGTTTACGTTACTGCTGAATTTTCTCACACACTCTAGGATGCTGTGATGATGACTTTTGTTTTCAGCATACAGTTTCAAGTCATCCATATAACAAGGGTTACTTACTTGTGCTCCTGATTCTTCAAGCTTAAATTCTCTCTCCTACCGATTTTTATTATTATTATTATTATTATTATTATTATTATTATTATTATTATTATTTTTTTTATTTTTTTTAATTTATTTATTTTTTTTGCGCCAGGTGGAAAAAAAACCTTCAAAAGGCGAAGAGCGGGACCGGTTGCTCAACAGTGTGGGATTACCTCTTGCTAGGCGACCTCACTAAAAATAACCACCTGTTTCTTCTTCTGGCCTCAGCCTGGGACCGCTTTCGCATTACTTCAGGCTGGGGCCTTTCCTGATGGATGCTTCTTCATTTGTTCCGTCCTTATACGCTATCGCTTAGACAGCCTTCTTCCTTCTTTGCCCGCAGAACGCTTTCTATGAAGTGGGAAATTGCGTTCCAGGACTTCTCATTTTTTAGCATTGTGTCGACAATATTCTCTGGCGTGAGACTACCTGTCGTTTCCTCTAGTTTATAGAGTTTTTCTTTCCGGTTTGTACACTGGAAAAAGGTGTGCTCGACGGTGTCCAATTGATTTCCACAGTGCTTACAGTGGGGTGTTTGAACCCTCCCCATGCGGTAGAGATAGTCTCTGAAGTAGCCGTGTCCTGTCAGGAACTGTGAGAGGTAGAAGTTCACTTCCCCAAACTCGCGTTGCACCCATGGCAGCAACTTCTTAATAAGTCGGTGCGTCCACCTCCCATTGGTCCCGTCGTTCCAGCGTTCCTGCCAGCGCTCCATTGTCTCTTTCCGCTCCTCTTGTGCCGCTTTCGCTCTGCCGTCGCCTGCGCTCCTGTCATAAGTTCGCTTGCGCTCCAGCGGGAGCAGGTCGATCGGTATTGCTCCGGCGATCACAAGGATGGCGTCTGCGGAGACTGTTCGGTAAGAGCATGCCACCCTCAGTGCTCCCCTACGCTGAACAGCTGTGATCCGTGTTCTGTATTTTTTCACAGTCATCGCTTCGGCCCACACTTCAGCTCCGTACAATAGCATTGACTGTACTGTCGACATCAGCAGTCTCCTTTTGTTCGGTCGTGGGCCGTCTCTATTGGCCATCAACCTGCTCAGTGCTGCGGTTGTGGTTGCAGCTTTGTCGGCGGCCTTCTTAATGTGGGGCCAGAAAGTCAGCTTCGTGTCCAGGGTTACACCCAGATACTTTGTGAACGGTTTCGTTAGTACCCTTTCTCTTCCCGCTTGTAAGGGTAAGATGGTGGGGATTCTTTTCCTGGTGAGTACCACGATTTCCGTTTTTGCGGGTGCCAACTGCAGACCGTGGCCTTCCATCCAATCACTGACTAGCCTCATCACCTGGTTTAGCCTTAGTTGGGCTAGCTCAACGCTACGGGCTTCTATGACGGCCGCTGTGTCGTCTGCGTATCCGACCAGAAGAGTGCCTTCCGGCATCTCTGTCCTTAGTAGACTGTCGTATACTGCGTTCCAGAAATCTGGTCCTAGTATTGAGCCTTGTGCAACACTGGCGGTGACTGGCTTGGATTTCTGCCCGTTTTTTGTCTCGTATAGGATGTAACGGTCCTTAAGGTAGTCCCTTACCATACGGGTAAGGTATTTGGGGACTTTGAAGGTGTTTTCCAGCGCGTCCAGGATGTCAGCCCATCTTGCCGAGTTGAACGCATTCTTGACGTCGAGGGTCACAAGAAGGACGATTGGGCGGGCCGCGTGGCATGCCTCGTTCGCTCTGTCGACGGCTCTGATAACCTCCCGTATGGCTCCTATCGTGGAGCGCCCTCGTCTGAACCCGTGCTGTTGGTCGGACAGATTTCCTGCAGCTTCGGTGGCCGCCAACAACCGCGGTTTCAGGAGCTTTTCCAGGATTTTCCCCGCTACATCTAACATGCAGATAGGTCTGTACGCTGTTGGCGTGTGCATGTCGCCTTTGCCCTTGCTTATGAGTGCCAGTCGCGCGGTTTTCCAGCGAGTGCTAAATATACCTGCTTTGAGACAAGTGTTGTACATGTCTAATAGCAGTTGTGGGGTTGTTTCCACCATCGCCTTATAGACTTCCGCCTGTATGCCATCCGGTCCAGGTACCTTCTTGGTTTTTAGGGAGCTTACCGCCGCTACTAGCTCTTCTTTGCTGAAGGTATGTACGTCGATACTCCCCGGTTCATCGTTTCCTTCGCTTCTAATTGGGTGCGTTGGAAAGAGAGCCTCCACTATGTTCGTCGTTTCTTCTGGGCTAGGGGAGACCGTGGGTCCAAGGGCCCTTAGTTTCTGGGTGACAATTTTGTACCCCAGTCCCCAGGGGTCAGTGTCGACTTCCGCGCACAGTTTTTTCCAGCACTCGGTTTTGCTGCTCTTGATGGCGTTTCGCAGTGTCTTCCTCGCAACCTTGTGCTCCGCTGTAAGCTCCGGTAGCTTCGCGGGGTTGGTTCTGTGTGCTCGTTGTGCTTTTCTGCGGAGTTTGAGACAATTTGCCCGTAATTCCGCTATTTCATTGGTCCACCAATAGGCCGGGCGTTTTCCGTTTCCTCTTCTTTTAATGGGCATAGAGGCGTTGCATGCTTTGGTAATGAGGTTCATGGTTGCCTCTACGAGGGTATCTGTTTGTGCCTTGTCCGGCGATCCTACCGGCAGTTGGGGGATAGACTCCAGACCATCCTGGATCGCTCTCTGTAGTTTCCCTTTGTCCATTTTTGCGGCGTTCCATCGTTTGTACCGTCTGGTGAGGTAATCTTCACGTGTATCCTGTCTTTCGTTATCAAATATCTGGAATAATAAATATTGGTGGACGCTACCGGTGTAGTCCTCAATGACTCGCCAGCCTTGCTCCTTAGCCGCTAGTCTCTCCGACATGAGCGTGATGTCTGGGATAGAGTTTCCGAACCCGGGTCTTCTGTAGGTTGGAGTGGAGCCCTTGTTGATGACTATCAAGCCCAGTCGTGCGGCCATTTCCAAGAGTAACATTCCTCTCGTGTCCGTTCGGAGCATGCCCCATTCCAGTGCCCTCGCGTTAAAGTCCCCGGCCACTACAACCTCCGTCTGGATGTCTATTAGGCAGTCTTCAAGTTTTTCGAGTTTCTGTCGGAATTCTTCAATGATGTCGTTTGGGGACAGATAGCAGCTCACGTACGTTATTCCATCTATCTTCGCCCATACATAGTGCGGGCCTGCTCCATGGCGTTCGGCGTGGGTTCGGCTAGTGTCGGGAATCCAGATGGCCGCGGTACTTGAGGCAGCAGAAAACCATGCTGTGGAGCTCTTGTCCCTATATGGCTCGCAGATCATCAGAATGTCTACTTTCAGCTCGTTGATTAGCTGATCGAGGAGATCCGAGGCAATTCTACTGCGGTTTAAATTTCCTTGCAGTATTCTCTTCATTTTCTTGATGTTGCTATTCTCTTCTGCTCTAGTGCATCTCTGAATGCCCTACAGACGCCTGTTCCGGGTGTGTGATCTGCCCTTGCACCGGATCGGGTCGCGCATAGCACGCATGCCGGTCTATTTTGGCACTCATTGTGTTTGTGTCCTGCTTTGCCGCATTTCCAACACAGGTCGCTCCTATCAGGTCCTTTGCAATCTTTTTTCACGTGGCCATAGTCAAGGCACTTGTAACAGCGGGGGACGTCAATTCTTCTGCCTACTCGACAGTTGACCCAACCTATCTTAACGCGCTGTTTGTACAGTAGGGGAGTGGCTACCGCCTCCTCCATCTCCACAATGGCCAACCTTTGTTCGCGGCTGTTAGGCTGTAGCACCGTTACCTTCAGTTCGTTTGGGTCGGCATTCGTTTCTCTTTGGATTGCTAGCCTTACCTCCTCCTCTGTGGTTAGACAGTCCAAATCCCGAATTTCTAAGCGTGCCTGTGGTGTCAAATTGCGGACGTCACATGCTTCCCCTAATGCTTCCTGCACTATCTTGCGGAATGTTTTACATTCATGTGACTGGTTGCCCAGCTCCACCAGGACGTTGCCGTCTCTAGTCTTTCGAATGCCTCTTACCTCGACATTTTCGTCTTCCGGGCTTATCTTGCTGCGGAGGGCGCCAATCACTTCTGCATACGCTTTGCCTTCGCTCGGCTTGATAAGTACTGCATTCGTGCGGGCTTTGGCTTTCTTCTTTTCTTTCTGGCCCCGACCGGCTCTGCCGTTATTGGGCGGTTTCTTCTTTTTCCTCCGGACCTCCGTCCAGTTGTCTTCCTCCTTCTGGGGTTCGCCAATGCTAACAGTGACGCCGTTGGCATCCTCTTGCTCGTTCGCGATGCTTCCTTCGTCTCCCTGGTCGATTGTATTAGTCATCGGTACGGCTTCGTGCAGTCTGCTCTCTCGTATGATGTCAACACTCTCCTCGAGGCGGCTGATGCTTTCCTTTATCTCCATGCTTACATTCTTCTGTCTATGAGTAGCGCGACGCATATTCTCCAGTAATGCTAGCATTATCTCTAGTTGCCTATCTACAATTTCTCCTAGAGACGGAGTCACGGTCTCTCTGGTGTCATTCGAAATGGGCGCCCCCAGCGTGCGCTCACCCGCCATGTTAGATGGTGCTGCCGGGATGCGGTAGCGGTCACTCGCTGTACTTTCCTTTCCCTACACTCTAACCCCACTTCCTCCTATCGACATCGAGTGCATATTCGCATAATTACTACATTGAGCTCAAGGCCCGCGCGTTGCTAACACTTACCCGCGTTTCCCGAACCTATCCTTCTTTATCAGTGCTATACTGCCGTGTAGAAACTTCCGTGGGACGTCCGAAAGCGCTCCTTAATACAGAGTCCATGCACAACGCGAGTTACCCGTATGGCACCCGTATATCATCCCATTATTATTATTATTATTATTATTATTATTATTATTATTATTATTATTATTATTATTATTATTATTATTATACATTATTCACAGTATCTACTGGTCGGTATGTCAACCACACACAGGAATGATGACCAGGTGTGTGGTTGCTTTACTGAAGGTTCAGATGGCTTCTGACAATACGGCATGTATTCAAAATTACACACTTTTGCATATTAGATACATTCCTGGCATCCAAGTGAAGACACTCCAGTGCCCGAAGTGTCATTTTTGGGATCACTCCTGTAGCTGATATTATTATAGGCACAGTTGTCACTTTACTGAAGTTCCACTGAGATGCGACTTCATGGGCGAGATCGGTATACTTCTGGATCTTCTCTTGATATTTTCCCGATATGTTGTGGGTATTGGGTATTGATATATCGTTATTATTTTTATTATTATTATTATTATTATTAAATATTATTATTATAGAAAGTCTCCATTTCAATTATAAGTAATATCATTCTCAGATCGTTAGTACCATTCTAGGAATTTACTTCCATTTGAGAATCTAATTACTAATAAGACTGAATTCCTTTTAAATTGATCTCACTTCTTCTGCAAAATGTTCACATTATCTCAATTTCAAAACTACATGTCACAATTAAATACAGAAATATCTTTTAAAAGAAATAAATAGTTCGTATTATCAGGAATAATTTTTCAAATTCGATGAAGCAAGTTAAAAATATTTTGGGAAAACCCATTCTCTAGCTTACCTTGTGATTTTGAATGCTTTCCAAAAAAAGTTGTTCTTCAAACTTGGGGAGTATTATACTCTTCACACCAAGAGCTAGAGTACAGAACTGTGTGAAGAATGCATAGGCATGAAATAAGGGAAGCAATCCTAAATGCACATCATTTCCAGTCATATGTCCCATATCCGGATCCCTAGAGAAAAGGCAAAGAATTGTCAGCATTTACATTTTGATAAAAGACAGTTAATTGACAGGAAAATAGAAACAAATAAAATATACTGTCTCAAAAGGAGAAGAGAACAATATAATGAAGATTAGACAACGAGAAAAATATTGTGCATGAGAACAAAATCAAAAGGAATAAAAATGGATCAAGGTAATGAATAAAGAGGGACAGGGCGAAGTGAATGAGCAAATTGTAGACCCCCAACAAATTTTACAAAATTAATGTTATTGTTTATAACAAGATTTCAGTTTTCTTAGCGACATATACTTTTAGTAGCACTTATATAGCAATATACTGATACATCTTGCCTGCAGACCAAACATTTAATAAATCATAAGAACACATTTTCGATTCTGAACAATCTGAACTTTAAATTTGCCGCTCCTAGAGAGATATGCAGCCCAAAGCATTGTGAGCCATATTACGTATTTTCCCGCGCCACCGACCGTCTTTGGGAAGAGGCGAATGCGGGTCCTGTGTCTCGCAAGTGTCAGAAAGGACAGTTATCAACCCCTGCTAAAGGCCCTAGATTCAGAGAGAAGCGCAACTTAAAGGGCCTTCGCCATTTAATATCTTCTCACGCGTTATGCCCGCCAAGCAGCATACAAGAATTGAGGCACGGTAAGAACTGTATGCTTGGAGATTATAGAGTTTATTAATATAGGTTTTGAGTAGAATGATGATTCCCAATATACAATACCGTACAGATCGCACTCTCCTAACACTTGGATATAAAATAGAGGAATCGGCGGGGCAAGTGAATACGCTATACGCTGAGTCTAGGGACTTTTCCCCTGCCTAAAGCAGCACCACCATCTCCGCCGAGTCCCTCGCCCTAATGATGCTTTGATGACACAAGTGGGCTGAGCCACGTCGAGGACCAGTGGACACCTCTCAGCACTGAGGAATGAGAGAATAGCTTTCTCTGCTGTCAGTCAGCTGTTCAAGGGGAGGTGGAAGAAGAGAGTGGCAGGCTGTGGTTTGAACGAAAAAGGCTAGTGTCGTTTAAGAGGAGGTCCTTGGATCGAACGTCTTTGATAACGTGAACTGACTGTCGACCATTTATGCTCCTCTAGATTTGCATTCTCCCACGTGAGCAAGGGGAGGATTGGTTACGTCCAGGTTTCAGCGATTTGTGACATTTTAAGAAGCAAGCGACTTCGAACCAGTGGCGGCCGGTGGGTTGCGAATTAGGAGGGGCGGCATGTATGCCCGAACTCTCACATACATCTTATGTCTTCAAAATATTTCTTGAACTAAAACTATGGTATGTAGAGTACATCCCATTAACACGTGTCGGCATTTTAATCCTCGTCTAAGACAACTTTTACGTTGATAAAGGAAGATACAAATGTGCTCATTTGAAAACTAAAGATTTTAAAAAAATATTTCCAGCAAAAACTAATTTATGAAATGCTTATGCTCTCGTGGCTCAGTGGCGAAGTCGCTTGCCTTTCACGGCTGAGGTTCCGAGTTCGACCCCTGAATAATCCACGTTGAACCTCGTGTGAAATTTGTTACGACAAAACGAGTTTGCATGCTTCACAGGGGCTAGTCCAACCCCAGTGAAGCATCCTAAACCTTAACCCTACCCTAACTCCTTCCCAATTCTGGCCGCTGGGTTGTGACGCAGAAGCGAGTAAGAGAGAGGTGCGTACGCGGAGATGCTATCTGGCGGTCCTTTTGACAGCTGACTGAGACGAGACGTGACGGACTATGTTAATTAATGGAGAATTACTCCCGCGCATTAGTTAATGGAGGTTTACTCCAAAAGCGCGAAGCGCTCAATGCCTCTCAAGGGGCCTGGAGAGGCGTTGCATCTAAGTTGACGCAACAAAAATAAATTTAAAAAATCAGATAAAAAGGTCGGTATTCTTAGCTTACTTAATAGCCGCGGTCTCTGCCGAACAAAACCAATAGGAGCACGCTGCCCCCTAATCGGGCGTTTAAAACTAAATTCGTCCTAAAACATTGCGTTGGTGGTATGCACAAATTAAACGAATATATTAATTGCAAGTTTAATACTTTTTGCAACATTTCCCGAGGCTGGTTTTTCTGGGGAGGGCGCCGCCCTCGAGAACTTACGGAGCAGCCGCCACTGTTTCGAAGAAAAATTCTTATCAGTTCCTTTAGTATTCTTCATATTTCGTAATGTGCGAAATTCACATACAATTCTCAAACCAAAATGACTATGAAAGGTTACGAATGTTTGTCAAAAGTGACTTACCTAACGGTGGGAACATATTTTCATGCAATACTGATATTTATAACACACGTAAAAATCACGTTCATCAAATGTCAGTATCAACAGCTCACTATCAGAAATCCATATACAATTCTTGTACGTTACTTTACAACGCATTGCCAGATGACATTAAACTATTGAAGTCGGTTCACAAATTTAAGTTAAAAGTAAATTTTTTTCTGCTGCATAACTATTTCTATACAATTAGGGACTACACTGATTATCAAAAAGAAAAATATTTATTTTAACAAAACAGTGATATATAATGAATTAGTTCACATTTGTATTGTACAAATATTTTAAAGACAATGCTTTTAACAAATAATACACTTCAGCTTCCGTGTCAATGACCCCCATCTCGATCAGTTTTTTGTCCAGTTTCCCTGATACATTGCGCAAATGCTGAGAAGGACCCTTGTTTTGCTTCTGGACGCAAATGTAGCTTCACTATGAGCACGTTTTGTTGAACTTTCCTTTTGCTTGTAATGGTAAGAGTAGAGGTAAGGGCGAGTAACTATTTTGTTAGCAACGCAGAAAAATCATACTTGCTATTCGTATACCAATGCAAATAAGTTTTCTACAACTCGGAAACGAAAATGTCTATTTTTTCAAATATTGCTAACCTTGCTATTTTTAAAATGTATTTTTATTTATGTTAAACTTTTACTCATCTTTCAACTATTTATAGTTAAAATGACGGGGAGGGATTCTGGAACTCAAGGAAACGTGCGCAGATAATCTTCTCACCCATACGTCACATACAGTTTATACTGTTTTTTGACTACATAAATCTAAGGTTGCAGGTTTTTGTAAATATTAGTTTCTTTATAAAGCATTTTGGCATTCCTCGCAAAACCTTTTTATTTCGATTATAAATTACGCAAGCAGTAGTATTGGTGTTGCTTCTTTGTTGATATATATTAGTTGTCAAACATGTTCAATTATAACCGTGTCGAATGTACTTTCATACTGCACAAAATTAATTCCATTCTGATTCAACATTGCCTTCGGAACCGCGTGGGAAAACTTTTGGCAAATGATAATATCCCTGAGAAACGAAATTTGAAAACCGTTATTTTAATCATCAGAGAAATACTACACTAATACGGACGGTCTGATGATTATGAAACGCTGCTTTACGACGAATTGCAGTGCCCACATTAATATTATTTTATTTGTAACATACAGTCGACTCCGGTTATAGTGAACTTCTGGGGACTACATCAGTTCACTAAATCCGATGTCAAAATTTTTCTACAATGACTGATTTTATTAATACAGAGATACAGTGAAATACATTAACAGCACCAACTGACAATTTCGAAATCTTTATTTCACCTTAAAAATTAATGAATTTCAATTGTTTGCTGCGTCAATTTTTCAGTAGTAATTTCTCTAGAATCTTCCCTAGAGTTCGTGCCCTCTCCATACTTGATTCGCCAATAATGTCGGCCTTCTCTTGCAAAGTAAACGTCTTACGCTTCGACATTACTGCTGAAGACTAGGTTAACTCATAAGTTTGCACCGCAAACGTTTCTTCCTCCCAGGATGCACCTCGTATGTGCTCTGACCGTGATTCCTGTCGTCTACGTGGAAACCCACGCGCTTGGACGCGCGGAATCTCAAGAAAACTGCGATTTGTGCAACCCTGCCCCTGGCAGATATCAGCTGTTGACGGTTTCGTGCAATTGGGAGTGTGAACGTCACCATGGTGACGTCACTACGATGACGTTCATGCTCCAGATTGGATGGAACTGTCAACAGCTGATACCAGCCAGGGCCAAAGTTGCGAAAATCGCAGCTTGAAACTTGAAACTGAAAAGCTTGAAACTGAAGCAAGGTGTCGCGCGTCGCCGGCAATTGTAGCCCACGAAGGAGACTGCCTTTGTTTCCGCAGTGACGACATATACCATACAACGACGCGGCCACCATCAGAGGCCCGAAAGCGGTTTTGAATCACCTGCATATAATATGTATACAAGAGTAATTTTGGGTAATAAATAAAATAAAAAAGGTAAAAAATAGCAATGAGTAATTTCTTTAACAGCAATAAGCATTTTCGGATACATTGCTGAAGACAATTTTTTGTTGTAATTTTTCGCTTTCGACGCAACTTCGTGCGCATTTCCAAGACTCAAGACGTTATAGACTCAAGAAGATCATTAGCGACATTTGTGAAAAGCGAATGTACTGCAATTGTCACAGATGGCTGACGTGCTAAGTTTCTGAGCGCCTAAAGGTGTTGTACCCGAAAAAAATTACTTTTTCTTCGGCAATATTTAGACAAATCAGAGCTTCGACTCATTACAAACAATCTTTTGGACACGTAAACGAAATCTGACGTGTCACCACATAACCCGTGAAACATGAATGCAAAGCGAAACACTAATCAAGGTCAAATGACACACGTCAAACAAGTTCATTGGCAAACTTATTATTTTCACACTCTCTACCTTCCCTACCAGTTTGTGATATGTATTCTGGGTTACCTATGGAAGTAGAGATGGCTCAACTAAGATTTCTCACAAAATATTTCCTGAATCGTTGCAGATACTGAAATGCAGTTTTCACTAAAACTATTATTGTGATGCGAGTGGCATATAGGCTCTTCAATATTATCCTTTAAACTTTTTATTGCAGAGATATCGACAGAAATGAGATTTTTTTAATATAACTATTTATATTTCTTTAATGAATGATAACGAGTGTGAAGTGACATGTTCATAAAATTGCGGTTTGTATCTGTCCTACGTTACATAAACTTTGAGAGATGGAGAGCATTTACAACGCACGCCGACTAATATCCTACAATTATAATACGAGGAAACTAGTGATACACGCTACGAGACCATTCAGTTCTATATTAGTAAGTAGAACGAGAGTGTGGGGGAGGGGGACTGGATGTATACAAAATTATTTCCATTGTACACATACTATTCATAGAATTAATTCCTTTTCTCCATCAGATAATTGTTATCAACAAAAGCACTAGCAACTTCGGATTACTTCAGTTGCTTGACGATTCTCTCTTTTTGAAATTTAATTCGTTAGAAGCAATTCTCTCAATTAAAAGAACAAGAATTAAAGTTATGAATATGTTAACAAAACACATTTCCCTTGTTATCGATAAAGCTTTTAGAAAAATGATACAATGTTGTTTCCTGTTACAAAAAATGTAAGTTAAGTATCAAGTGCGCGTTTCACCTGGCGCTCATGTTACTATTTCGCACATCCTACTATTTCGAACTCACATTTCTCTTGTTCTCGATAAAACTCTTAGAAACCGATACAATTTTGTTTCCTCCTGTTACAAAAATTGTAAGTTAAGTATCAAGCTCGATCGCCTCGTGCATCCTACTATTTTTAACTCTGATGCGTGATGCAAGATTCTCGAGCTTGTTTTTCTGGTGCAGAACAGCTATTTTTTCATTCTAATAATGTGAACATTATGAAGCTTGTGTGAAACACTGCAAAGGTTGTGCGAAATATATTTCGCACACCGTGTGTTAAATATTATGTTTCTAAAAAGTCGATGGTTACCACAAAATATTGTGGAAATACATATGGTTGGGTACAAAGATGTAATCTTCCACAATAAAAATAATTTTTATTGTGTAAGATTAGTACTTCATGGTAGAATTTTGCACTTTAAATTTTAAAAAATCGCATTTTGAAAACAAGGCTATAGTATTTTATAGCATTATAAAAATTAAGGTAGGGCTCTTTCAGATAAAACCTCTAAAAACTCACGGCGCGGGAGGAGATGCCATCAAGGGAGGGTCTTGGCAACAGGCCAGCTTGTGAATGTGACACCGTCAGGGGAAATCATGTGATGAAATCGTTGGTAGGAGAAGGTTGGATGGAAGCAGGATGATGCGAGGGTAAATTCACATGTAAACATGCATGTTGGCCTACCTCAGGGCTGCAGTGGATGTGGGTTTAAAGGACTGCATGGCTGCAAATGGAGGCGAGCAGAAGGGTGGAGGCTATAGCCTGCAAATTGCTTAATGAAGTCCTTGAGAGTAAAGCAGTCAGAAATTTTGTAACAAAACCCGTTGCATATACGCCGGGTTGTCTATGATCCTAATCCTACGACTCACAGGCCTAGATATTTGAAATGCTTAAGAAAAAAGAATTGAAAATTATTTCACTAAACTTATCAAAAAGGTGTTCCTTAAGAAAATGAAACAAGTAAAATAACCATTATCAGTGTAGGGGCAATATCTACATATTGTGCATTACAAACAAGACTTACCGCATCATTTCAATAGTTGCAATAATACTTCTGTGATTAATCATAACTCCTTTTGGAAGTCCAGTAGTTCCACTAGAGCATAATATTGCAGATAAGTCTTTTCTGGGATCAACTTGCACACAGTTGAATACATAGGATTTTGGTTTATCAATACAGTCAGAAAATTTAATATAATCATGGTTTCTATCACCAAATACTACAACTTTTTTCACAAAGCTAACTGCTGCCAAAACATGAGGAACTTTTGGAAGTATCAAAGGATGGCAGAATAGCATACATGGTTTTGATATAGACATTGCATGCTGCAATTCTCCTGAAATACAAGATTACTGGCATTAGAAAACATTTTACACAGAACATTTTAATAAAATATGTTGTCATTACTCACATTTTTATTTATTACAATAGCAGTTTTTGAAAGCTTAACCATAATCATGAGAACTGGTTTATGGAACCCATAACTTTGACTATCTTTTAGTTCAGATTAATTTATCATATTTCTAGACAACAAATCTGATTGTGATGGCCATTGAAAACTGCTATTATACTAATAAATAAAAAATTGTGAGTGAAGACAATGCCTATTATTCAAATATTTGGTACACCAACAATATCTTACCAATAAACCAATATTTTACATGCAAACTGAAAGTAATTTGACAATTATTACAAGTTAATCATTAACTTTTTTTTGCCACATTTGTTCCACATGCCTCTGATACCCCCATGGTGCTGAGACCCAGACATAATTTCCCCAATCACACATGGCAGGTACTCACGAATACTCAAGGGGAAAAATAGCTTGTAGTCCTATTTCCACAATATCATCTGTAAGCATATGAGGTGAATTATGGGATAAGCAAGGATGATTATGAAAGATGAATGGACAAGCACAAACACCTTAACCAAAGTAGGACTTGAACCCATGATCCTTCATACTCAGAATGATTAGGACACTCCCAATTCAGCAACACTGGCTACTCAGGTAGGTATTAAAAACTTTATATTCGATACCCTCTAAAAAACTGTCATAACACTGAAAACAGTTTTGAGAAAACAGCGTTTGAAACTTTTTCTTGGACATTCTGATGTCATATTAACAGGAACTGTCACTCGCTTCATCTAGTGACATTTTCTGCATTACAGTAATGGTGTTTTTAGAATTATCAAGCATTAAAAACTGAGCAACTACTTATCAAAAGATCTTACTTTTTTGGATTATCACAGATTTTTAGAGGTTGTGTAATATATGTATGTATGTGTGTCTGTGCGTGTGTCTGTGCGTGTGTCTGTGCGTGTCTCTGTGCGTGTGTCTGTGCGTGTGTCTGTGCGTGTGTCTGTGCGTGTGTCTGTGCGTGTGTCTGTGCGTGTGTCTGTGCGTGTGTCTGTGCGTGTGTCTGTGCGTGTGTCTGTGCGTGTGTGTGTGTGTCTGTGTGTGTGTGTCTGTGTGTGTGTGTCTGTGTGTGTGTGTCTGTGTGTGTGTGTCTGTGTGTGTGTGTCTGTGTGTGTGTGTCTGTGTGTGTGTCTGTGTGTGTGTCTGTGTGTGTGTCTGTGTGTGTGTCTGTGTGTGTGTCTGTGTGTGTGTCTGTGTGTATGTCTGTATGTCTGTCTGTCTGTCTGTCTGTCTGTCTATATCTATATCTATATATCTATATATCTATATATCTATATCTATATATATATATATATATATATATATATATATATATATATATATATATATATATATATATATACACACATACACACACTATATATTTATACAATATATTTATACATTACACATAAGAATTACCAACATTTTAGAAACAAATCTGTTTAATTGGATCAGTATATTGGACACTTCTATTATGAAACCCCACTCCAATCCAAGGTTGTAATCTCAAATCCCTAAAAAGTGAGCAGTATTTGACAATTTAATTTTACATTCTCATATAACAGTATATACAAAGTACATTACGGTAAATGTCTGAATCTGCGAACACTAACCAGCTAATTCACAAATTAGCCAGTTAATGTTCATATTATACAAAACAGGTTGGTGGCTTAGAAACATATTTCAGACTTGATTCTACAAAATTTTCAACTATTTGCGAAAAATTAAGTAATTTTCTGGCCATCACATAGTTTTTGAACCAGCATCAGTTGTATTGCATAATACAACAATATCATTCATTGTTGTGAATGACTTTCTTCTGATATTTGTTCTTGAAATTTAGTCTTTTAGTTTCCAGGCCAGTACTTTATGGACAGGAACAATCTCTCAATGGCAAAAAATCACGTTCTGTTAGATATTAGCATTTGATAATTATTTCATATTGCTCTTTTGAATTATTATATTATTGATATTTTCTCTTGACCTTCCTCTAAGCAAAATCAACTTAGTTACTCTTACAGGCTGATGCTCTAGTTTCATTTTCATTATTATTGAATATAGCCTTAAAAACTAATATGCAGTAGTTCAACATTAAGAAATATTTAATAAAATAGATATACTTGGTGTATATGTTGGATTCAAAGGAGCAAGTGTCGCTCCTAAATATAAAGAGGCTAGAACAGGGAGACAAAATTCAGTGCAATTAGGGCTCATTATAGCCACTACATCGCCTTTCTTCACTCCCCAACCTCTCATGGTTTCAGCAAGAGCAATACTGTCTTTTATGATATCATCATATGTTCTTTGTTTCCCAGTTACAGCATCCACCTGTGATAACATGACATACATACAAAAATTTATTACATTGCAATAAGATAGAAAAATTAGTAATTTGTCATCAATATGCAATCATAGTTATGACTTCTCTGACAAAAAAAGCCCATGTAATGACACAACTTAGATTACTATTAATGGTTGCTTTTGTACAATAAATTCAACTTTGAAATAATTATATTTTAAATATTGGGCTGAGAACAAAATCCTTCCGTATCAATAATTTTGCACTTTACTATTATTTATTCTTTTCTTGATTTTGCCTTTCATAATAGTTGGCAAATGGATGTGCACAAAAAAGTGACACATCTTAAAAATTGTCTGTTTTGCAGGATTTTCAACTGTTTTAACCTGCACAGAGCCATTTATTTTATGGCCTAAGTTTAAGTATTTAATTCTATTAAATGACTATCTTGTAAACTTTCTTTAAGCAATTGGTACTAGTAAAACTATTTTCTAAACATGTTTCTTCATTTACTAACAAATGACCATTTTTGACATGTGTCACCTTTCAGATGCACTGACAATGCATATATAATAGTACACACTTACATAATTAACAAGTACATACATTTGTAGTGTGAAATGCATGTAGGATTTAGTAATGTGAAACAGACTAAGGTTTTAATTCACTATAAAGATCAGAGATGTGAATGATTCCATTATGCACAATTAGATGAATCTAGTGAGCAGCAAAACAAACCTGAGCAATTTTTGTTCCATGGACACTAATATTGCGCCACATATACTCCCCTAACGAACAATTTGGTATCTCCACTTTATGCGATGGTCCTCGCAATATATGTTTTGCCATAATAGTAATGTCAAATAACTGCAACCACTGTCAACAAGAAAGATATAATAAACTCTTTCATTTTACTCTGGTATTAATTCATACAACAATATAAGTTACTAATATTATTAAGGTATTCTTACTCTAAATATAAAAATTAAAAAGCCCTATTAGATCTAGATGTGTTGATGGAAAAAACACACATAAATAATTTATGACAAATTTGCATTAATTATTATTATTATTATTATTATTATTATATAGTCAATATATGTTATAAATATTGCCACTATATTCATCACACTCATATTACATTCATTATATAAGAGATAAACATAATAGTAATACCCAAGCATCTGAAGGTTTGTTCAGAAGAGTGATGGTGCAAAATCATATTACTAAAGGTTTAAGACACTATGCTCTTCCATCATCTCCATTCAATACTATTTTTTTCTATACAAAATTAGAGAAAATACAATTGTATGCATAAAATTATTAATAAAATACATTTTATTTATGAGCGCCATTAACTACCAACTCAATAATGCTTCCGTTTATGTAATCATAAAACAATTACGTTGTTTTATTAATGTAAAAGACAATTCAATACTATGTCACTGAAAGCATAAATGACAAAAGCATTACATCTACTGTTCACCAAGATTCATAGAGTTCAAACTGACCGCGCGAAATGACGTAACGCAAAGACAGGATACACGCGGTCATAAGAAAGTGACCGTGATCGCCCGCGATCTAATCGAAGCCACGGCAACTTGTTGACAGTCATCCCGGGGTAGATCATTCTATTGCACTTTAAGGGTTGTGAACTCGGCCAATTTATTAATATATCAATGCCCAGAACATTACTATAGTAAACAGAAATATTCAAAATCTTGTATTCTTACGTAACATTTACCTTGCGTGTTCTTTGAGAGAGACCTCTCTCCTCAACGGCCAGGTACTTAGTGTTCCACTGCAATTCCTCCTCGAAAGATAACGAAGATCACATAAAACTACGATGACTAGGCGTGATCTCTGTCTACGGCCTTGAATCTTCGGACTGTGCGTTCAACGTGCCCTTGTTGCCAGCTGTCGTAGTGGCCTCTGGCCTCGAGAATTGAATTCACGCCGTGAGTTAAATATGACGCCTTCACCAACGCAAATGTCTGCAAGACGACTACGAGCAGCTTCTGAATTGCACAAATTTGAAATACATGCTTTACATCTGATACGTGTGACAATGAAATCAAAACAATGAAGTAATTTATCATTTACGCAAATTTAAGTTTGCAAACGCCTAATTTAAATGTGAAATACATAAAACTTTTGAAAATAAATTATCCCCTAATTACAATATCGATATACGAAAAATGCTCTAATGTAATCCTTTTAACAAAAAAAATATTCAGAGTAATAATTTTAACAACTATTTCATTTGGCTCGTTTTGCGCCAAAACAAGCAGTTTCGTTCTTGGCTTACCTACATTTGTACAGAGCCGAGACAAAAATTGTCATTCCAATGAAATCATTAAAACTGTATTGACAGTTTCCTAGTCACGGAGTAAGTTGTTTACCCATGTATTTGGGGACAATTAATATGCTACAACTAACTATTCTAACAGTTTCTCTCATGCTATCTATCGTCTCAATATTTATCAATGGCCTGCGAGGAAACAATTGGGAAGTTTTGTTTTTTAATGAGTATAATTCGCCAATTTTTAAGTGAGTAAGCCTACTTCACAATATCATCATCTTTCTACATTTTTGATGCAATAGGGATAAGCCATATTTTTTTAATGTCTTGCACTAACAGATACATGTATGATGCTTTTTAATAAATATTTTAGAATAAGTCACTGTCTGTATGAAATTTGAACAATGAAATTACAAATAACAGATAAACATTAATCTTACCCATTGAATGAATTATTGTTCTTAATTCCAAATGACAATTTATAATAAGAGCAAGACAATATATTTATGTATTATAGACACACACATACATGTGTCCAGTATGTGAAATGGCTATTTATTACAGCCCTGTAACAAAGTACCTATCAATTGCCACAATAAACAGTAGCAAAACTGCTGCCAGCAAACTGAACAATATGACATATGTACATAAAAAAAAATTCATTGAAAAACAAAGGAATATACATAGGAACATACATACTTATTAATTTAATTAAAATAACACATTTATTCATAGTACTTGTCAAATAAAGTATATTGCACACATTTTATATTATCCAATGCATGAAGTATTGGTACTTACCTTTGCAGCAAAATAAGCTAATATATTCATCACAGACGTTCTTAATATTTCTCTCCCCCTCCACTCTTTAAAAATTTCTTAATCTTTACAATATATATCTTTAGATTTATTGGGTAGTAAATCTTCCACAGCTTATCTTATGATACTTTCAGGAATATCTTCCATTTTCTCGCAAGACAGCGATTGTCAATTCAAATATACCTTCCAAGGCCTCTCGTATACCACCGAATCAATGTACTAATACCTTTCATCACTATGCCTACTTGTAAAAAAGGATAAGCTCAAAATGTTGCAGAGGTGATCGGATAAGATTAAATTATTGTATATTACATATTGCTGAAAGACCACTATGCTGTTCATTAATAATTATACACTCACTAACGCACTTGTGAATAATTAACAAACTTGCACAAAATGGTCTTTTCAACCATTTATAAACAATTTTTTTGCAATTGCAATTTTTACTTGTTTTCTAAATTCTTGAATATTAATCTTTATATTTCAACCTAGGTCGACCAGGTAACAGGAGCCCCCATACCATGGATCACTTAAGAAAATAAATAATTCCAACACAATATATAATTTAATCTCTCAAATGAGGTTCTGATCACATACTTCAAATTTATTACAGCAATCTGGGTATCTCAATACAACATATTTTGTACCCTTTCTCTATGACTAGTGAGCTGTGTGCAACAACTGTCCAAGGCTCCAAAACTGCTTCATATTTCTTGCAACATTAATTTTCATAAATTATAAAATTAAATTAAAAAATAATACAATTTATGCTATTTTAAACATATAAAAGGTCAATGTTACTTAATCTAGTTTCAAGGAACTATTTTCCAGTCATCAAAAGGATATTGCACTTCGGCAATTGCACCAAAATTAATATTTTTAAAACATTTTGTAGTACTGTTAGAAACGAAATCTTGAAGTATGGATAGTCTACTTCAGAAATTGGAGAGCGTGTCAAGAAACATGAATGTTTAGAGAACATAAAATATCTTAGGAACCACTTAAGTTGATTTCTGATGTTACTCTCGCAAGTAGTCGTAGTGAAAGCTCTGTAATGCAATATTTAATTTGTACAATACATACATAAATCATTGTAATAACAACTTTTATTTTATTGTATATATAATATTTGGTCTCATTTCATCAATATAACAATTGGATTAGCACAGGAGAGTCAATAACAAGAGAATTCATTAGCTACTGTGTTCACTATTTACAACAGGCAAATTGCACAGTAAAATAATAATTACATTGTCCCATATTCTCTCTTTACAAATGACATACCTGCTGTCATCTACATAAAATAAGCATCACCTGTTTATTCCCACAGGTACCATGACACATCATTTTGCATATAAATTTTTAATACACCAATGATCTGGAGACTCTTAGCTTACCTCTGAGAAGCAAATCAAACTTTTACATTTCTCACATTTATTTACAGTATTCCACAAACACACTAAATTTTTATCACTAGCACCACATGCACAGGAAGGTAACTGTAATTCTCTTTGTATTAGTTTGCTCCAAAATTCTATATTTGTTCTCAGCCCACTAATGATATACTACACTAATGGATTGATACACTGAAAGTTCAAAAACATGGTAACTTTTCCAATTAAAACATTCATTTCTGATTTAAAACTAGCTGTGACCATTTGTTCCAGATACATAGAAGCGTTGGCCAGAAATCTGATTTTAATAGAAAATCCAATAATAATTATCGTATTTACCTGAATATAAGATGACCCCCTAATTTTGTCGAGGCCTCCAGAATATTTTTTTGTTATTTTCATTTTGAATTAATTTTTTCCGAGTTTAAATAAAAATCACAAATTGTCTTCTGATATTAAATCTTTTTGCCTGAGCTGTCACTATTTTCTGGTTGCTTAAATTAGAACTATAATACACATTTTTGTCACTATCATATTCATCTTCACATGTGTCATATCTTTCTGGTACTCCTAGGTCATCATCTAACAATTTACCCCCTCCCCTTCAAAAAAGTTTTGCGCCTTGAATATGCGATGTCTCAAATGTCACACCTCGTATGAACAGTTCCTCTGTGTCTCCAGATTTTCGTTTGGCACTCTTGGTTGTGGCTTCTTCTTGTTCAGCAATCATTAACTTGACATTCACATCGTTTATTGTTCGTGAGATCAAGTTGTGAATTGCAAACTCATTCATCTCTCTACACCTGTTCCGCATTTAGCATGGGGAGTGCAAGAAAATTTCCAACTTCTGGGATTTTTTTGCTAAGAAAAATTATTTTTTAATTATTGCATGTCAGTAGTTGAACATGGAATGGGTACTGCCATCAACATGAATTTTATTAATTCTATCTATTGCAAAACTATCTCCTCGCACTCACCAGACATCAAACAGTTTGGCATGGCCACTTTGGTCCTTGGCCTCATTGAATAGCATGTAACAATAACAGCAATAACTTTCATTCTTTACAAAGATACTGTAAATGGAGGCAACTTTGCCACTTTTTGTCCTTTCTTTAACCGTTTTGTCAAATTATAATGTATATAACTGTTTCAAACAATTAGCCTTGTTCTCTAATTTCACAATTTCTAGGAAAATTACGACTAGAGTACAATTTTCTGTTACATAACATATCATAATTACAAAACATAAAAACCACCTCAGAAATGGGGCTACTTTGCCAACTATGTCAAGACCAAGTATAAACCACAAAAAACAAGGAAAAGTGATTTTTTAAATTATAAAATTATCTTGAACATTAGCATTAAGTGCAGTGGGGAAAAACATTTTAAAACCTGAAAAGTGCAGTTTTTAATTTTAAGTCAAATTTTAAAAATTTTAATTGGATTTTTTATTTTAATAGAATTTTTATTATTAAAGTACTTCTCCATGTAAAACTTATTAAATGAATTATGTATAGACCCATTCTATACATTTAAGAAGTTAACCCGGTTGACTAAGTTGTCCCACTTTACAGGAATATAAAATGTAGAGCCTCACCATATAAGCTTAATCTGCGAATAAGGTACAATCAATTAGATATTTAGGAAATAACTTTTGTCTTATATTCAGATAAATACGGTAATTATCTGTACTAAGAGAAACAAGTGACAAGCTGGAATTCAGGTATATGAAAATGCAATTACTACTTTTATATAACTAATACTGATTTTTGTCCTGTAACAAGGTCAGAAACATGAACATAGAAATTAATAATATGCCTGCCAACTAAATAATGTGCTATGCATTATTCTTTAAGTCTGAATGATTTTCTAATTCAACATCTATATTTTATGTATTGTCACACCAGAATTGTTATATGTATATAGTGATGCTGAAAATACAGTACAATTACAAATATTTTAAGTTTTATTAAAAACTTCCTTTGTCTCTTATCCCTTACTGTAACGAGAGAATCAGCTCACATCCACAAGAACACAGCTAACGACATCACCACCACCACGCCGCGCCTGCGCAAGCAGAATGGCTTTGTATTTATAAATTTAAACATAAGAAGCGCAATGATGCTTCAGTAGATGTATCCAGTTAACACAGTGAAGATCCGGCCTTCGCAATCAACATTAAACATTCTTGAGCATTTTGCACCAAAGTTTTTTTTTCGCTGAACACTGAACATGTTGAAGTTTGTGATTATATTAAACATTGTTAAGCCAGTGCAATAAATAATTTTCAATTGTTATTCAAACTACGTAAACAGAACGGCCTTCCCACCACTTGTGCTTCATTTTCGCTCACCGAACTCACGACATCGGAGTAGATTCGTAACAATAAGGGATAAAACCCAACTTTTTTCAATATATCCCAACAGGAAATTTTTTTTCATGAAAGTTAACAATTTCAAATTTATTCTTTCTTGTGACACTACGTTTCTCTTGTTTCAGATTAGATGGCAACTATACAAAGGTCGTGTGTGAAAAAAACTTTTGAAATAGGCTACCAGCGAATGTGCTTTTTATATTCTTCATTCACACTCACTCTCTTAATACTTTCGTAACCTAGAATAATAGCAAAGCTAAAACATGCTGACTGCACCAAACGAGCTGAAAGACCTTTTGTAAATATTCTCATGCGCTCTTCTGCCCACAGAATATTGAATGTCTGGTGAATGGAGTCCAGCCTCTGTACCTGAAAATAAATAGAAATATGGAATTATATATGAATTTGGCAAAAAGTATGTTATGCATCAAGCTAACAAATCTGATTGCATTGAAAAAGGTGCAAAAACTGAAGACGCAAATAGAGGATACGGAAAGGTCAAGTGAAATTTAAGCAATAATGTTTTTAAAATTCATTCTCATAACACACAAGATTTGTTAGAATGCTGATCCTAAAAACCACCTAATTCAGTCCTTATTCCGATCAATAGAAAAGTACAAAAATAAATACAATAGATATAGATTACTGAAAACTGGCATACGTTAAATTTTTCCACTTCTTAATATATTTTTATTGTTCAAATTACACGTAATACACATACAAAAGCTAAATAATGCTCTATTACGAATTTCCAATTAGTGATTACAGGGAAATAAAAATCTTTTCCATTGCCTTTGTTCAAGAAATAATAATATGCAACACATTTCCCCCCCCCCCCCTCAGAGATATTAGCAAACAGTTATGTTAACAAAAATTGCAGTGAATTTTATTGTATCTTGTACTATTAATATTCTCTAACAA
Organism: Gryllus longicercus; assembly: GCA_038098605.1. Classification (NCBI taxonomy): domain Eukaryota; kingdom Metazoa; phylum Arthropoda; class Insecta; order Orthoptera; family Gryllidae; genus Gryllus; species Gryllus longicercus. Next base: position 94,222 of record JAZDUA010000239.1, read on the forward strand.
AGAGCCATCGCCTTTTCATTTGAGACATTCAACTGTACGAAGGTATCTAATGATTAATATTCTGGAGGGGAACACACTGTGATGTCACTATTTACATATAAGGAGTAGCACATGTCAAAACATGTCAAAAGTGAAATAATCATAGCAATATGTTGTTTTCTCTTCAGCCCATTTGGAACACACTTTCTCATCATTCATCTATTACATGTTTAATATTCTTCTTCATACAAGTGTTTTTGATTTTTCATGCAACAATTTTGAGAAGGAAATTATTCTTGTGAAATATATTTGAAGGAAAAGATCTTCATCAGAAAGTAAGTAAACCATCACATACACCATATCTAAAATCCCCAAACAAAACCAACCAATCTTACACTCTCTGAAGCCTATCGAAAGGCACAAATAGCTAGTGTGCTATTTGCACTCAGCAACTTTCTCCCTTGTAAATAAATAAAGCTCTACTTAAATCTCTTGAATTACAAATAATTATTAGACACAAGAAATTATAAGTATCTTTTTTTTTTTTTCAAATTTGATTTAGATATTCAGTAAACCAATATCCTTCATTCTACTCGGTATTTAAAATTTAAGAAAGCTGCAATTGTATCATCGTATTCTTCAAAGCTGGCTATTCAACTTTTTCTTAAATAATTTATTTTTGAAGTTAATACACAATTCAGTAAGAACCCTTTGTGATCTCTTGGAATATCTATCATCTACCATTTGGATGGAAAAAATAATAAGACTATAGTATTTAAAATTTGGAAACTATGATACATATGTAATGTAGAACACAATGATAAGAGACTGCGTTTCTTCAAACACTGAAGTATAATATTCTGATGCATTTAAATTTTACATACAATTTCATTAATCACTCACAAATAATACACAAAGTATATCATTTCATATCAATATATATCATTGTGCATTTTCAAAATTATATAAATATGCCAAGTAGTGGAAAGTATTTCTTTCATACGGTAACATTTCCTACATTGAAGCCATTTTCAAAGAGGGACACTTAAGGTGGACAAATATTCTGAGGCAGATCACAACTCCAACCTGTAGTATACAGTTACTTGTAGTGTACAGTTTTTGTAAGTCCCGGATAAATTCCTATAATTCCCATGCTAAATTATTTCAGTTATGCGTTTTACATTTATACCTTTTTCACACTTATACAATCATAATGAAAGTCTCTAAGACCGTATAACATACAAATGATCCCAGTGAAGCAAGGGATGACCTGTGCTGAGAGCCTGGAATATGTTACTCGAGTTGGCATGGTCCAGAGCACACCTGTGGAGTGACCTGGACAGCCTCTGAGGCGACTTCCTGCTAGTGAAACTTGTAATATAGAAGCTTGACTCGGCCTAGCTGAGAGGTCCAAGCCTGTGTGATGGTAGCGCAGTCAGCTCCCCTACCCCCACTGGCAGCGGAATGTCGAAAAATTTCAGATGGATGTGTACGGAAGCTCTCTTTGGATCTCAGGAGGAGGCAGTTAGCTCCAAGGGAAGGTCATAGGTGTCCCAAGGAGAGAGTAACATCTCAGATTACCAGTAAGTGAGGAAGTTTGTGCACCGACTGTCGCACTCTCCGAAGACCCTTATGCTTGCCGTAATAGCGTATGAGATCCTTCCAGTAGCGGCATGGCACAAGTGGCTAATGAAACTGATCTCTTTCCACACAGCATGGCAGTTGTGTGCTTCATGTCACCTACGTAGAACACTGTGCTTTGACTAGTGCAATCTTAAGTAACATCAAGCTTGAAATCGAAGCAGCCAGCCACTAACAGTTGTACCCACACAAATGTTTCGACCGTTTCACATAAGGTCATCAGTCAATTCCTCATTGCATATCAATTCTAAAGAAAAAGTGTGGTAGGAAAAGGCAACCCCTTTCAATAATAGATAAAATAAAATTTTTAATAGTTGTTAGGGAGAGTGGTTTCAGTTAAGTGTTTTTCTCAATTCTACATTTTTTCCCTTCAGTCCCTTGAAAAATATATAAAAAGTTTTACTGTATATTAAAACGTAATTTTGTTAATATTAAAAAATTAAAAGGTCTGAACATAATAAAAATAATTGAAGTTTAAGTTTATTGCATGTAATAATTGTATTAAGTAACTTAAACAAAAAATACCTGTAAGCGAGCACGAATAATATCCAATGGGTTCGTAAGTAAAGTTGTGGTGAATCCACCCAAAGTACCAGCAATACACTGGATCAACAGATGGGATACCCATACTGGTAAAATATTGTGCAGATGATCTGAAATCAAAACAAATAATTACCAAACATTCTTCTTTGGCACATAAAACGTTGAAAAATTTTAGAATTCAACAGAAAATGTTTTTAAGGCATCTTTAATGACAATTTGATATTGTTATTAACACATCAAAACATTCAGAGATAGCAAGTAAGAATCAATTCAATCTGTAGTATGCTTGCGTAAAATTTTTTTAAAACGTTTGTTATCAAAAGGACTCTCCTGAAGTACTAAAATTATCATCATTTTTTCTTCAAGGAATGTCCATACCAACAATTACTTATTAACCTAACACATAATGTCTGCGTTTAGACTTGCAATGAAAGAATAGTACTTTAAATCTTCAATGATATGAACAAAAGTTGGCAGTTTGGAAAATTATTATCAAAAGTTTCTATACAAAAACCAGTTATCTAGAGCAATAATACAATATAACCTACTACAATACCCCCTAATAATGATCATATCTGCAAATCTCCCTTTTCCCTCCTGAAATTATCGTTGCTTCCTTTCCCATACAAATCATTACCACAATTTCACTCGTGATCACACACAAGACAAATTAATAAAAACAGTTGCCTTGAACTGAGAAAATGTTCCATAACAATGGAAAAATGTGCCAATAGCTTTGAATACATCCTCTCCATATCTGATGTCACATAAAATAGTTAATAACATCAAAGATATTTTGTTCAAAAGTACTTTATAGTGAATACAAAAGGACTAGGTAAAACAAGAAGAAAAAAAAGCTATTTAATCCTTAGGGAGAAATTATAGTTATCTCTTTGTACTAACATTAGTACTGACACTTTATGAACATCAGCAGTACTATGGATAAAATGAGACCTTAATTGTACAATCCATTTACTGTATTGAATAAATGCATTCACTAACCAAAAAATAAGATAAAATAACTACACTCAACAACAAGAACTATGCGAGTTGATCAAATAATGTCAATTTTTCATAAATTCACTTAGAAACACACACACAATAAAGAACTAATATAATTCATGTTTCATTATTCTTGCCATGGAAATACTAACACTTCACTACAAAAATATAATAATAAATTATATAATATAAATTAACATTAAATTTTTCATGGAAATAACCATACAGCTACACAGAAAATAAAATAAGATAAATCCACTCACATAGCTACCATTCAATTTTATTGCAATCATTATTGATCATCTGTGTCACATTAACAAATAACTATTACTGATAACACTCTCACAATACCCAGGACAATTAACATTTTCTTGGGGAGAAAGCTTATCAGTTTTGGTCACTTGCACTGGGAGCAAGTATGGAGGTAACAAAAACACAGTTTGAACATTGAAGAATACCAGCCTGATGACTCAACTGTCTAATATGTACTAAGATCAAAATTAAAATATCAGAATACCAATTAAAGAGAATACTTGACAAAAATAAATGTGCTCCTACCAAATTCACACATTGCATGTATGTACCATTATCAATTATCAGGTGATTAAAAATAAATATAAGAGACCAAGTGACCAAAGTTAATAAATACTAATATTTATCACAAAGTTCCTCACCCTGATAAAGCTGATAAAATCCCCACCACATAGCACTGTTGGGAACATATGTGAACAATGAGGCCATGTAACCTCTGTAAAATCCTCGCAGGCCATCACAAACATATATTTGTTTTATAATATCAACAGTAGTGGCAAGACGTGATCGAGCTGGATTTAGAGATACTCCCAAAGGATTCATAACAACCTGAAAAGAAAAAAAATGTATGTCCAAGGTACATTCCAAAATTAACTTGAATAAAATATTTCCACAATTAAATAAAATCTACCTTCTTGTTACTACTTCGGTCAACAACACCAAGAACCATTAAATGCTGACTCAGCACATCAAATGGCACAATAATAGTCTGGCCAACAACTGATGCACAGCCTCCTGCCACCAGAGCTTTCAATTTTAAATCTGAATTATTTTGACTCAAAAAATGTCGAACACCTTCGTATGTTGAAATATAAAATACACCAGATACTATTTGGAATGAGCTGATCCAGAACCCTCGATACAAACCAGGAACACCTTCATAACGATATATCTTGAAGTATGCATCAAACAAACCTAGCAGGTGTCAAAAAAATTAATACTTATTTATGATATTTTACCAACAAAATAATTTCAATCACACACCTTTGTACATTTGATCATGTCTCTGCACTTGCAACCTAGTTTTTATCACAGTTAGAGGGTATAAGAAACATCGGACAGAAAATGAACTGAGCATGCTTAGTGGAAAGAATTTGCTCTTGTCCATCATATCCCATTCAATAGTCTTTATAAACTGAGATGACTCCATTGTGTTCAATTTAACCCTTATCATCTGTAAGTGCCATGTTGCAAGATGCAATTTCTCTGATCAGGATATGTATGACAACTTGCAAGGTTATTAAACATGTTACATTATTTTATTCTTGTTCATTTCTTGAAAGCAAGTTGAGGGACCTCGTTCCACATGTGCACTTCAACACGAAACTATAAATAAAACGAGTCAATTAATACTTCATTGTAATAATCAATACAAAAATAAAACTACCGCAGCGGAAAACATGACATCTCACCTACAATCGTAGTAACAGTTCATCACACTGAATTGCAAGAACTGAAAAGCACACAAAAACAAATAAGAAATCCAACTTCTTTCATTACACTTTCACTATTATAAAAATGAATGCTATGACAAAACTTGGTTTATCAACATACCCTTTGTAGTCTAGATACCTATTGCGCTCCATCGTTAAGTTTGCACTTGGTATTTTATCAATACTAGCAAAGTACCATCGAAGAAAATGAAAAGTGTATTAGCGTGGAAAAATGTAGACGGCTAATATTATAACGTGTTTCTCAACATCTGGCACAAAACGCCATTTTGTGCCGTCCCGTCTTGCCCTAGAGGTGAAAGCGAACATCTGACCAGGATCGAATGATTTGAAAAATGAAGAATTGTTAATAAATGATTTTATAAATCTATACAGCTTACATGCCCAAGAATCAATTGCAGAAATCTGAAAAATAATGAATTGGTTCAATTTCTGAAAATTGCAATATTGTCATCATAATTTATATTGCATGTCATCATAATTTCTCAGCTTATCGATACAAACAGATGAAACGTTGAGTCGCGTTCAGCTGTTCTCGTTGCTATAGCAACCGTGAATTCGAGATCAAACATAAGAAACATGCGCTTTCCAGCAGCTCATAGTTGCACACTGATAGTATTACAAGGGCTGCACGCTGTTTGCACGATATTTATTTTGTTTTGAAGAAATTTCAATTGTTTAATTTCTTCGTGTTTTAACCATTCACAAAAAAATAATTAACTTTTATCATGGTCAGTATTAAAATTTGCAGTAATATTTCCCTTATTGAGAATTTAAAAAATATATTGAGAATTACCATGAATAATGGTATGCAATATGTAAGATTTTGTTGGCAGTTAGATACGTACATTACCTGCTGTAAAAACTTGCAAATGAATTCCATTAATGTTTTTAGATAATAATAGTTAATAAAAATTGAATGATTAGTTAACCACTTTAAAAACTTTTTAATTTACTGGAACCAAACTCTAAAGAAAGGAAAATATTATAATTTCCAATTATTCAATTGTTTTGTCTTATAAATGATAGGTTGTATGTATTTCTATGTAAGATAAACTAAAAATATCAGCTAATTCTGTTTTACATTTATAATGAAGAAAATCATTCTTGTGCATAATTAATTTGCACAGACTGATTTCTGTTCCAATTTGTCTGATTGTAACTTTTGCTGTTATTCATTCATTTCCATATTTAGGATATAAAATTCATGGCCAGAGTAAATACTCATGTCAGAAATTAGTATGGTGTTATTAATCTTCAAAGATCTGCAAAGTTAACTAAAAATTTAAGAAAGTAATAGTAGGAAATATTCAAACAATTACTTGAAGGGACAATTAATTACTACATCTGTCAAATATGGGAGGATATCAATTTATTTTCTTAATTAAAATAAGAATTACAAAAATATTTATACTCTAGATTAGTGATTAAAAACAATATGAAAATACTTAAATAATCAACATATTAGTGAAATCTTGCCCTCGTAATTAATATTTGTAAGAATTTATTCCATTGCATTGTGTGTGGCAAGTTTATTGACTATTAATTCCCCAATTTTATTGATACAATGATTTAAGTACAAAAGGGATTAGAAAAGTATTTTAAAAGGAGAGAGTTTGTATTACTAAAACATTTGTAGCAAGTTTTATTAAAAAAAAAAAAATAGTAAAAAATTTGATGTAGTGCTAACAAAAGAGTAACTAGGAAAATAATTTCATTGAAAATGATTGAAGATTCTGTAAGAAATGAATTTTTTCTGTAATTACCATTGGTGAAATTTCTTGTAGTTGGTGGTGTATACTCATACATATTGTCATTGCATCTGTAAAAATGGCCATATGAAAATGCTAAGACACCATTATATTTCTTATTACTAATTTTGAATATAAGTTTTTATCACAATTAGAGAGTTTTAGGAATTTTGTATTGCTGTAATAGTTATAGTCATAGTCATAGTCATAGCTTGATGGAAAACTATGCAGCCTGCAGCAATGTGAGGTGTGTGTCTATGATTTCATCAGATATCTAGGAACTTGGGAAAAATCCAAAATCAATAAAACAGCATCGATTTTCACAGCAAAATGGAAATATTTTATTGTTTTATTGCATTCAACAGCAGTCATGTGATAGCAAGGCTGCAAGGAAGGGGCTGCTTGCCTCATAATATTTGCTATTCACATGTATTATTGAACAGTAGCTTTTTTATATTCTTGTTCAGTAAAAAACTTTTGTACAGTATGAATACTACTGTATGATATTGCAGTATTTGTGAAGACTGTTTTCTTTAAAATATTTAATTGATTGCAGAGTTATCCAGGAGTATTATATTAGTTGTTCTTATGGAATATGTGTCTGTGTGTCCCTTTTCAGAAAACCATTTTGTGTGGTTTGGTTCAGCAGCATTTTTGCTTCTCCAAGTCACGAATATTCTTTTCAATTAAAGAGTGATAAAGGGGCCATAAAGGAACCAATTCTAAGTAGTTTCTTGTTCCTTCGAGTGTACATAACTAATTATAAAAAAAAAAGAGCAGAGAGCTGGTTTTGCAGGTGTAATAAACATAGTTGATGAATTAGTCAGTTGATGGGGAATAAAAATTGAAGGGATGCAAAAAACATGCTTGGGCTGTAGGAAGATTTTTTAATATAGTACTGTTTGTCATTTTAAGCATTGACCCATTATCTTATTTGATTTTTGACTCACAGCCACCAAAGAAGAAGTCTGGAGGGAAAAGTGGAGGCTCAGGTTACATCATTGATGGAGTGTCTACAACAGAAATGTCACGAGATCAGTTGGAAATTTTTGCCAATCGGCTTCGTGAAGAGGTGGAAAGAGAGCGTGAGGAGAGAAATTTTTTTCAATTAGAAAGAGATAAATTAAAAACCTTTTGGGAAGTTTGTCGTCAGCAACTTGAGGAGGCAAAAGCCGAGTTAAGGTAAATAAAAAAAAAGAATGCAAGTAAAATGAATGTTTTTATTTTAATATATCCCAAATTTTTATTCAGGAATAAAGACCAGTTTATTCAAGATGATGATAAGCGACATCGAACTGAAATAAAAGTCTTTGAGCAGAAAGTAAAACATTTGGAATATGAACACCAAAATAACATAGCCGAATTAAAGGTAAGCAGACAAATTACAATTCTTAAATAATTATAAGAAAGTCACCAAACATAATTTTGATGATACCATATAACAATTTTAAAGATAACCTTCTAATTTCTCAGCTAATGATTGCTTCAAGGGTAGGATGAGATGTATTATTTGAAATAAATATTATTGCAAGGTTGATTAAATATTTGACCAAAAAAAGTTACTAAAAATAATTACATGTTAATACAATACATTACATAAATATTTCAAAATCTTTTGAAGCCACTTTTGTTGAATAGGTGTATGATGGGTTTTAATTTAGAAATTCTTTGATGGAACAAGTAAATACCTTGAAATTGCTGGTGTGAGAATTCCTGTACACCAAATACTAAAGAATTTCTAGAGAAATTAATTTATTGATAACTTTTTACGAGTCTATACTACTGAATTCTATTTCAGGCAGAAAACATGGTTTCTTTAAAAAAAGCTGAAGATGATTTTAAAAAATGTGAAGAGTTGCTATTGCAGGACAAGAATGCACTCAAATATCAACTAGAGGAAATTCAGGATGTTCATTTAACTGAACTCTGTATTGTTAAAGCTGTGAGTGTTGCTTCAAAATGAAATGCTTTAAATTTAGTGTTAAAATTTGACATTTTTATAAATTGAAATTAAATCTTTTTTTAAATGTCAAAATTTAACAGATGCACAAAATGGAGATTTCAAATATGAGGAAAAATTTTGAAGTTCAGAGTCGTGATTTAGAAAAGAAATACGAACAGCGCCTGCAGAAAATACGTACTGAGCTAATGCTCCAACATCGCATTGAATTAGCTTCTGCTGAAGAAAGACACAAAGTTCGTGTGAACGAAATAGGTCAATATCATACTCAGATTAATGATAAAATAAGACATTACTACAATAATGTTACTAGCAATAATCTCGGGATCATTAATGACTTAAAAGTGAGTTTCATTTTTGTTTATGAATTAATGATTTTTATTTTTAACAATGTTATCAAATCAAAATCGTTCTCCACAATATGACTATGTTTCTTATAATTACAATTAACATGAAAGAATGTAATTGTTCTGTTTAGGAGGAACTGCAAAGAGTCAAGGGTAGTTCAGATGTGATGCAGAGAACTACAGCATTGGAAAAAGCGAAAAGTAACGAACTTCGACTAAAAGAATCCCTTCAACAAGCACAGTCTACAATTGTGATTTTAAAAAAATCTATTCAAAATTACGAAAAAGAGAAAACATATCATGAAGTAAGAAGATTATATATATATATATATATATATATATATATATATATATATATATATATATATATATATATATATATATATATATATATATATATATATTTAAGGAGCAAATGTTTTTAGAATAGGTTCAATTTCCTTGCTTTTGTCCCATTAAGCTATTTTATAAGCATATCTGTATTTAGTAGAATAGCATAATTGCCATCTCAAGGCAGTTCACAAGTAAGCTCTTTGAAAATGACTAAATAATTGAAGAATCTGAAATTCACTTGATAGCTGGTATAATTGAAGGGCGTAGAAGGAGAAAGCCATAAACCACTTCAGTTTTAAATTGAAGAGGTTAATTCTAAAGTGGCTTATCTCCTTGAATCACAATTTTTTGGAAGAAAAAGTATTCACATTCAGCCTTATAGCAGTTTTCAGATACCATTTAACGTAGAAGAAACATGATTTTTGAACACAATAGTTAGCAGTATGTTGAAGAAGCATCTTAAAAATACTTTTATAATGATACGTAAAACTAGAAAACAAACAGAAGTGGATAGATGTTACTTTGAAAATAAGCTGTAAAGAATATATTACAAACTTTCCTGTTTTGTTTTTTGTCAAAATTTGCTGCTGCTTACATACACTGAAAGGCTGAGTAGGCTTACCTTATAGATGGTAATACGATGTCAATTTTTGCTAAATGTTACAAATCTGATCCAATGCTTTTCATTTAGTAAATAATTTTTAAACTTTCAAATACAATGAGTTTTAAAGTGAATAGCAGCAAAGGTAGTAAAAACAACAACAACAACAACAACAACACTAGGTGTAACCTCTAAAACTTTACGGTGATGAAAATATATTTTTCAGCCGCATTGGACCCAAGATTCTACAAATGCAATTGTGTTAATGCAGCATTTGTGTCTGAAAAATGTTAATTTAATTATTTTTTGAGTGCTGAGTGCCTTTTTTTATGACTAACAAATGTAAATTACTTAAAATGAACCAACATTTGAGATTTCATGCATTATTTTGCATACTTTGGAAATCTGGACAAAAATTGCATTTACCAGGCAAATATCTGGCAAGTTACTGCTACCACTACTGCTGACTTAAGTATCATGACCATCACTATAATCACTACCACCACAAAATTTCAGAACAAAGTCAGATCTTCATTTCTAATCCAATTTATACTAGCTTCTAATTCAATTCAAACCATTTTCTGAATATTGTTGAGAACCTTTTTGATAATGCAGTAGAAGTAATAACACTGAAGCACTTATGGTTGTATTTAGGAAAAGTATCTGATGGTTTAAAATTATATTAGACATTGTAATTTTTATTGAAACATTTTTTAAAATTTTTTTATTATTGCATTTTAACTACTGGGTCATGTAGTGACCACATTGATTGTATTTTTCATATGTGGTAACTGTAGGGAGAATTTGACATGTAAGAACCACACAAAGACACACAAACACACTCTTGCCTGAGGCAGGCTTCAAACCCGCGATCCTTCCATTCGAGGATGCCATGACACTAATGGCTTAGTGATCCCTGCTATCCGGATTGGCTTATTGAAACATTGTTTTTCATTAATGTTGAAACATGAAATCTTTTTTAAGTAAAGTAAATCTTATTAGAATCTTATTCCCAGTCTTCCTCCCTTTCCTTTATCTACTCCTTCCAATGCTTACTCAAAAATACATGTTAATCATGCTTTCATTATCATGATAATGATGATTGCCATGGGAAAAATTGTTTAGTTGTTAATTCCTTTTACATTTATGTGGTATAGTTAATATTATATTCTAGTGGGAAACAAAAACAAGTATTTTTTAATTATGAATTTCATGAGTTTTGGACCCCCCAGTTCCCTGTAACATGCGGCTACTATGCAATTTGTCATTCTGCTGCAAATGTCTGTACTATTAAATTAATCTTCATCACAGTTCCTCTATTTTTAATCAAATTTTCATCTCTGATTCCATTCATTAACTTACAAATATTACATATCCATAATATTTTATTCCCAAAATTAAGCTTCAGATATGAATATTATTTTCACAGAATGAATAAATGTAATATTTCAATTTCATTCTAAGTACGTTAATTCAGTCTCTTCATTGTAACACACATCATTCAAGTGATTATAATTAAAATGTGCCAATTCTTAAAGTAATTATAATCACAACTCAAAATTTTTTTACTAAAAATAATTTTAATTTTTAAGTCAAAAGTAGGAAAGGCTTCAGCATTTCAGGAGGAATTGGAGTTGATTCAAGGGAAGGAGTTCGACAAAGGATAAGATCCTATTATTAGTTGACAAACACAAGTTTAAATTGGGAATTCCTGGTGTCATCCAGACAAAATTTTAGAGCTGTTTGGGTGTAACACTGAAGTTTGACAAAACTTTAGGGCTATAATTATCTATGCTCGCAGTATTATTAATCTTATTTGATGGTGTGATTCTTTTCTATGTTCTATTGTTATGTCTGAATTTCAAGAAATTTAGACCTTACTCTCTATGAGAAGCGTGGAGGTAGATTTTTGAAAATTTACTATAAGTACTCGAGATGGTTTGTGGGTTTTGCCACTCCATGCTCTTTGGTCTAATTTAAAACTAATACAAAATACAAAATTCAAGAAATTATATTATGGTATCATTTAAACCTCAAACTGCGGGAAATTAACAATATATTATTAATTTTTTTACAGGAGTTTTTTAATCAAAATTTGAGGTGTCATTTATAGGATTCTGGGTACTGTGCCCATGTGTATATTAGAAAGGCAATGGGTAAAATGTAGGGATATTACTGAATGGTTTTTGTTGATGGAAGGCTGAGGTGGCTAAGAGTGTGTACTGACTTCAGTCCAAACGGGTCACGTGTTCGAGTCCCACCTTGAGCTTGGTTGTTTTTCCCTTGTGTCTTATGTATGTGTTGTCATGGAGGGCCTCACATGCTGCCTACCCCAGATCAGAGGTGCCCACAAGTGTGTTGGTGTCAGGTGTATTGCCAAATGTATGTCCCATCAGGATTTAAGGGTAACTGTCTGTCAGCTGTAAAAAAGCCCTAGAAAAAAAATTGTTTTCTTTTGTTCTTTTATAGTTTTTAACATTTATGAATTTTTTAAATTTCTGTAAATTCAGAGTCTCTCCTATAAAAAATTTTGTTAGCATTATATTTTGAAACTTTAACACATGTGCTGACATTAATTTCTTGCATGACAAAAGGAATGGGCTATTTCTGGAATAGGTATTAAATGTGAATTTCCTAGCTTTCTTTTAAATTTTTTAGCAATATTTTTTAACAATATATAAATACAATACAGAGGGAGCAGTGTTTAGGAGTATTACAATAGTAAATTATTGGGTTATTATTAGGGTATAAATTGTTATATGTAATTATTATGAGTCACATTATATAGTTTTAAAGCTATCTTATAAATTTTTCAGCCAGATCAGGCAATGAAATATGTCAGCTCTTATGATATTATGAGTTTTAACTAGGAAGTTTTTGATTTGAAGCTTTCCTTTTCAACGAAGCAGGAAACGTATAATAATAGGTTTTTTGAAAAGAAAAAAGAAAAAAAAAGAAAGAAGAAGAAGAAAAGAAGAAGAAGAAAAGAAGAAGAAGAAGAAAAGAAGAAGAAAAAAAGAAGAAAAGAAGAAGAAAAGAAGAAGAAGAAGAAGAGAAGAAGAAGAAAAGAAGAAGAAGAAGAAGAAGAAGAAGAAGAAGAAGAAGAAGAAGAAGAAGAAAGAAGAAGAAGAAGAAAGAAGAAGAAGAAGAAAAGAAGAAGAAGAAGAAAAGAAGAAGAAGAAGAAAAGAAGAAGAAGAAGAAAAGAAGAAGAAGAAGAAAAGAAGAAGAAGAAGAAAAGAAGAATAATAAGAAGAAGAAGAATAAAAGAAGAAGAAGAAGAAAAAAGAAGAAGAAGAAGAAGAAAGAAGAAGAAAAGAAGAAGAAGAAAAGAAGAAGAAAAGGAGAAGAAGAAGAAGAAAAGGAGAAGAAGAAGAAATGGAGAAGAAGAAGAAATGAGAAGAAGAAGAAGAAGGAGAAGAAGAAGAAAAGAAGGAGAAGAAGAAGAAAAGAAGGAGAAGAAGAAGAAAAGAAGAAGAAGAAGAAGAAGAAAAGAAGGAGAAGAAGAAGAAAAGAAGGAGAAGAAGAAGAAAAGAAGAAGAAGAAGAAAAGAAGAAGAAGAAGAAGAAGAAGAAGAAGAAGAAGAAAAGAAGAAGAAGAAGAAAGAAGAAGAAGAAGAAAAGAAGAAGATAAGAAGAAGAAGAAAAGAAGAAAAGAAGAAGAAGAAGAAAAGAAGAAGAAGAAGAAAAGAAGAAGAAGAAGAAAAGGAGAAGAAGAAGAAGAAAAGGAGAAGAAGAAAGGAGAAGAAGAAGAAAGGAGAAGAAGAAGAAATGGAGAAGAAGAAGAAAAGGAGAAGAAGAAGAAAAAGGAAAGAAGAAGAAAAGAAGGAGAAGAAGAAGAAAAGAAGAAGAAGAAGAAGAGGAGAAGAAGAAGAAAAGAAGGAGAAGAAGAAGAAAAGAAGAAGAAGAAGAAAAGAAGGAGAAGAAGAAGAAAAGAAGGAGAAGAAGAAGAAAAGAAGAAGAAGAAAAGAAGGAGAAGAAGAAAAGAAGGAGAAGAAGAAGAAGAAAAGAAGAAGAGGAAGAAAAGAAGAAGAGGAAGAAAAGAAGAAGAAGAAAAGAAGAGAAGAAGAAAAGAAGAAGAAGAAGAAGAAAAGAAGAAGAAGAAGAAGAAGAAGAAAAGAAGAAGAAGAAAAGAAGAAGAAGAAGAAAAGAAGAAGAAGAAAAGAAGAAGAAAGAAGAAGAAGAAGAAAAGAAGAAGAAGAAGAAAAGAAGAAGAAGAAGAAAAGAAGAAGAAGAAGAAAAGAAGAAGAAGAAGAAGAAGAAGAAGAAAAGAAGAAGAAGAAGAAGAAAAGAAGAAGAAGAAGAAAAGAAGAAGAAGAAGAAAAGAAGAAGAAGAAGAAAAGAAGAAGAAGAAGAAGAAGAAAAGAAGAAGAAGAAAAAAGAGAAAAGAAGAAGAAAAGAAGAAAAGAAGAAGAAAAGAAGAAAAGAAGAAGAAGAAGAAAAGAAGAAGAAGAAGAAAAGAAGAAGAAGAAAAGAAGAAGAAGAAAAGAAGAAGAAGAGAAGAAGAAGAAGAAGAGAAGAAGAAGAAGAAGAGAAGAAGAAGAAGAAGAGAAGAAGAGAAGAAGAAGAAGAAAAGAAGAAGAAGAAGAAAAGAAGAAAAAGAAGAGAAGAAGAAGAAGAGGAAAGGAAGAAGAAGAAGAGGAAAGGAAGAAGAAGAAGAGGAAAGGAAGAAGAAGAAGAAAAGAAGAAGAAAAGAAGAAAAGAAGAAGAAGAAGAAAATAAGAAGAAGAAAAGAAGAAGAAGAAGAAGAAAAGAAGAAGAAGAAGAAAAGAAGAAGAAGAAGAAGAAGAAAAGAAGAAGAAGAAAAGAAGAAGAAGAAGAAAAGAAGAAGAAGACGAAAAGAAGAAGAAGAAGAAGAAGAAGAAGAAGAAAAAAGAAGAAGAAGAAGAAAAGAAGAAGAAGAAAAGAAGAAGAAAAGAAGAAGAAAAGAAGAAGAAGAAGAAAAGAAGAAGAAGAAAAGAAGAAGAAGAAGAAAAGAAGAAGAAGAAGAAGAAAATAAGAAGAAGAAAAGAAGAAGAAGAAGAAAAGAAGAAGAAGAAAAGAAGAAGAAGAAGAAAAGAAGAAGAAGAAAAGAAGAAGAAGAAAAGAAGAAGAAGAAAGAAGAAGAAGAAAAGAAGAAGAAGAAAAGAAGAAAAGAAGAAGAAGAAGAAGAAAAGAAGAAGAAGAAGAAGAAGAAAAGAAGAAGAAGAAGAAGAAGAAGAAGAAGAAAAGAAGAAGAAGAAGAAGAAAAGAAGAAGAAGAAGAAAAGAAGAAGAAGAAGAAAAGAAGAAGAAGAAGAAAAGAAGAAGAAGAAGAAGAAGAAGAAGAAGAAGAAGAAGAAGAAGAAAGAAAAAAAAAAGCTGCATTCTGACTTGCGGCCATGGGTTAAGGGGTACGTGTGGTTAGCACACAAACGTCCTTACACTGTATTCTGATCTTTTCAACCTGAGATGTGAGCTTTCTTATCATCACACAGATACAGATACTGGGATATGGGAAGGAAAGCACACCCTAAAGCACACATCTAATGAAGTTCATTAGATAATTCTACATTTGTTAATATGCAGTTTATTTTCAAAACCCTAGATATTTACACACATTGTCATGAATGATAACAAATTTTTATTTACAAACATTCTACACATCTAGGTGTCCCATTTGTATTTCTTGCACTATGACTTCGAGCGTCACCCACAGGTACCCTCTTTAGGTACCAGCCTCCAAAAACATAAAATATCTTTTTACGCAAAAATATATATTATTGTTTGTAATTTGTGATTGTTAGTGAACTCATATTTAGAATTATATGAACAAATTTTACAAAGTAGTATTAAATATAGCACTAACATATTTTCAGTGATCATTAAGTTCAACAAAAAAATTTTATTCCAAACCTGTTACTTTTCAATTATATCTTAAATGATTGAAATTTATATTTGTTTTTAAGTGTTTTTAAATCCTCTTTGTAGAATGAATGTATTTTGTAATGAGTATGCTTGTTTTTTTAATTTAACTTCAATTGTAAAAAATTCATCAAAGACAAAATATCATAACAAGCTTTGTTATTTATTCATTACCATCTCATAAAATAAAGTAGTGCAAAAAATAAATTTAAATTATTGATTATTAAATTGCATGATTTTGAACGTATTAAGGCCTTTGTTTTTATTACATTTAATTAGTAATGAAATTATTGTTTTGCCAAAATAAATTTAAAAACAGATTTGAAAAGAATTCATGAGTTTCACATACATAAAATATGTCTAATTTTGCTGATTTTTAAGCAGCAAGATCAGTTTTATACAGTGAGCTAACGATCATTACCATTTGCATAAGTAGCACAATTTTGTTTTTTAAATAACAGAATCTCATCATTAAAAAAAGAGTAGTTACATCTGATGTTTTACAAACTCATTTTATTAAAATGAATTATTTGAATTACTTAAATCAATGAGAATTATAAAATTTCAGTGTATTTATATTATATGTTTTACATTGACCTACCTGTAATAAATACATTAAAATATTTCAGAATACTAAAGCTCGATTCAATTCAGCTCAGAGTGAACTTAAGGAGCTGAAATGGCAGAATGACCTTTTACGCTTGGAATCAGAAAAGGTATAAGTTATTTTGTTTTGTTTCGCTTTTAATGTAGTAGAAAATGCTATACAGGAACATTATGAATATATTATCAGAATATTTATATCTAACTAAGTATTAAATAATATAAATATCTAGTAAATAATCTAAATATGAATGAGGCATAATTCCTGACAGGGATGTAATAGTCATTTGTAGGTTATCTTCTATTCATCTTTGTAGGAGTAAGAAAAGCTAGGTAATGAAAGAGACAGTTTCATTTTCAGTAACAATTTGTTCATGCTTACTCATTAGCAATTTTATTTCCTGCAGTTTACAGATTATAAAATATTTATTAGTCATTTTATACAAACATTAACAATGGTATACATATTTTACTTTCAAATTATGTAAAGCATTTGTTTGATTTTTGAAATGATTAAATGGCTTCTTAAGAAAACTTTAAAGGAGACATTGACCTTACCCTGAGAACATTTTTCTCTTTGCCTATTTGTAGATAAAAATGGAGCGGGATGAATTACAGCAACGATTTACTGATGCAACATTAGAACTTCAACAAAGAACTAGTATGAAAAATACAATTTTACAAGAAAAAATCAAAGATTTATTAGAGCTTCTAGAAATGAAAGAAACACAGTTGTCTGGCCTTTTGAATAATGCTGTGAATCCAGCTGCTGTTCATGAATTAAAAAAGAAACTGGAATCGGATAAGGTAGGAGAAGCAACTTCTCAATTCCTTCTTGTATAAAAGACAAAGAAACTTTATTGCTCAATGTTGATTCAGCAAGGGCAGCTGAGGTAATCACATACTTTCGCTGCCTCACTAGAATTGTGATTGCATGCCTGGGCTATGTAGGGCAATGTCAGCACTTCATAATTCAGGCCTCACTTGTGTTGCTGGTCAGTGTGCTGCAAGTTACTGGTAGTGAAAGTACTGTGTAGTGAAAGAGATCAATATGCTTCCCTCCAGTTCATCTTATCTTACGGTATGTTTGAGCATGAATGTGACTGTTTTATCTTTATGCAGGTCTAAACATTGTGCGATGAGTGTGTTTAAAATATTTTGTGTGATTGACAGTTTTAGATTTATTTATGTATCTACAATAACAAGTTGTTACATGTAATTTTGACTTCAGAATCTTTTCATACTATTCATTGTGCACAATGTAGCACATATTGCTAGAATATTTAGTGTATAAATGTGTCAAAATAGAATGGGGATAAATTATGTAGACTGAGTATAATATATTGTATAAAACATATATATAATAATAATTTAACTATTATCTCACAGGATCTTCTTGATAGAAAAAATGCTGCAATCCATGATTTACAATATGAAGTTGCAAGATTATGCAAGGCTCATGATGATTTGTTGGATACTTATGAAAGTAAACTAAAGCAATATGGCATCCCAAAAGAAGAATTAGGATTTACTCCGATGCGAGCTATCAACAAACAGAAAGCACAAGTTGGTCGTGGTCCTGCTGGTCTTGTTACTGACAACCCATGATGCAAAGGCAGAGTTTTAAATTGTTCTATTACCAGAAGTATTTCTTTCTCCACAACATTGTTCAGTTTTTGTAGTCCTATTCAGAGTGTGCAAGTTCATTGCAATAGTTTCCATTGTAAATATTTATTTATTTATTAGATTAGTTTTAAGTTATGTATGTATAACTGAATTTGATTGTTCTTTCATTTTAAAACAATGTATTGAATTAGTGAAAGAGCACAATGTATTATGAATTTATAAATTTAAGGATTCGAGTTCTTTCTACACGTTGGTGCTTTTAAATTAATTAAATACTTATTATAATATAACTTAATTAAGTGAAGGTGTTTTGACTGGCAATTTTTTCTGTTTATGAATGAAATTTTGGAGGAAGGGAGTTATGAAATGTTTAAAGCTCAATGGAATGGAATAGAATATGGAATTACATGGAAAATGGAAGAACAATCAAGTTCATTAATACATTTTTAACTTAAAACTAATCTAACAAGCAAATAAATATACTTCTAATGGAAAGTATTGAAATGTACATTTCCTTTTAAATATCTTCAACATAATTGAAAAATTTGTGTGAGAATGATGTTATGAACAAATGAACTTGACAGAAAAGTTTGGAACTTTCTTTTGTATGCTAATTTGATATTTTCTGATTTCACCAACCTAAGCTGCATTTTCAATAAAATTGTAAATTTTTTGTGTTTAAATCTTGTAATAATTGGCACAATTTATGTGCTTTGGCAAATGTTATTGGAATTATTCATTGGAGTTGATAAAGTTATAATCAAAGGGGCGAATCCAGAGACAAATTTTGGGAGAGGAAATTCAAAATGTTTTCGTTGAATATGTCATATTACAAATATTGTAAAACGTTGCAGGCACACTCAGCTCATGCTGCGAATGATTATATTTGTTTTAATGATAATCCGAAAATATTTTTGCTTGAAAGTCTCGTGACAAGTTAAAATTAATAGTTACTGAAAAAATGTTGGGGGGGAATTTCCCTTATTTGTTTCTCTGTATCAAACTAAGAATTATTTGTTGTTGTAATGCATATGATGTAATAATGAGAATAGTAGTGATGAGCAGGAATTGAAGAAATAATATTTGCCAGGAATTAAAAATTTAAGGTTTATTTAAAAAAACAATGACAATCATTAAGGATTATTACTTAAATGGTCAAAATACTTAATATAGGATTTTATTTCTGTTTTATATTACAATTTATTTATGAAATTTGTAATTGTAAGTTGTAATCTAGAATATAAGTAATTTACACTAGACATTAGCTGTACTGAATTGTAAACCATCTTCCACTTATGTGTCAAGGATATTTTAGAGAATACTTTTCTCAAACTGTGTTCAGGGTCAAAGAAATGAGACTTGTATTGACAGTGGTGCTATTTGAGAAATGCAATCTTGTAACATTTTGTAATAAAGCCCATATAGATGAAATATGATTTTTAATATGTCCCACTTGTAATAATGATTTTTTTATGTCCCACTTGTATTAATGCTATATTTAGCATTATTAGCACTACTTGTCCGCTCACTACTAGGTAAATGACCCAGGGAAACAATTCGATTTTTTCCTCTCAATTCTTGGTGCGCTTAATTCGAATTTTATGATTACCACCGAAAAATTCCGGCTTCACGGAGAAAAATGAAGGAAGGAAAAAACTCGCACTTTTTCCAGTTTCTCGCTTTTATCTCCATAATTATGCATTTAATCATCTCTATTTACAAAATTAACGTTGACAAAATTTCCTACAAAATTCATATATTTACTTTACTGTTCTGAAAATCTGTTTGGAAGCTTCAGCGCGCTGAAAAACGGTGATATTTTGTCCCTCTGGTCAAAAGGGAAGAATAGCTTTATTTCACGCTCTTGCCTGATTTAACACTCCCAATAGTCGCGGAATCTGCAGGGTCTTGTTTTCTCGCACAAAGTATCTGCAAAACTCATCCTTAGTAAACAAAACTAGTGGAGCTAAAACCGCACATACTTTATCGCATTATTTATAACTGCTACGCAACATTATACTAGAACATGAACCTGCAAAAGTGTTTTTAACCAGCAACATTTATTTTCCGCACCGAGACTCGAACTCAGGTTCTCGCCGTGCTCCTATCCACCATTTCGGACAGAAGCTTAAAAATGTAATTGCTTAAACCTAATATTTCCAACATGCAATTTCCGAAAATTAAGAAATCAACGGAAATGAAAACTCCGTCATTCCTTTTGGCGTTCCTTGTGTATCTGTGGGAAAAAATTACAGAAAAACAATTGGACCGGTTTTTGAAAAAACGTTCCTTTATAATTTGCATTACTTAAAAAAGAAATTACGAGAAACCTAGTTTTTTTAAATTGTTCATTGCCTTTTTTAAAGAGCTGAGTTTTTAGAACATTTTGTTTAAGACAAAAATCTCTATCTTAAATTTTGTAGTTTTAAAATTTTAACTTTTTCTAATTTCGAAAGTACAGGATGTTCGTTAAAAATGGATGGGTTTTGATTTCTTGGCTTGTGCCTTCACGATGGAATATCTTACGGCATTTCGCGTCTTTCTCGATCGTGCCATTAGATGTCGCATAATCGATTGAAAAAAACAGTATATGTATTTACACAGTGCAGCTCCGTATTAAACGCCCTATGACGACTTGTTGGTCAGTGACTCTACCGATCTTCGCGGTGATCAAGTAATACTTCGCTGCCTTACAATTCGTAATACTGAATACATCGTTCTACTAAATCTAAA
This sequence comes from Gryllus longicercus, assembly GCA_038098605.1. Classification (NCBI taxonomy): domain Eukaryota; kingdom Metazoa; phylum Arthropoda; class Insecta; order Orthoptera; family Gryllidae; genus Gryllus; species Gryllus longicercus. Next base: position 114,983 of record JAZDUA010000239.1, read on the forward strand.
GCGTCGGCGAATCCAGAGACGATCACCGGAGCACAGGCGAGCTGAATAAATTACTAACGAAGCAGTGCTATCTGTTAGTTGCTGCCCGCGGCGGGACGGCGGCGAACTTCCAGCTCACGGAAAAACGCGGAAGGGCTCGTCGTAACGTCACGCTACTTATAAATAGCGGATCAGCTGACCGATCGTCCCTTTTTCTGTACGAGACGCCGAGTGCGGTGAGCGAAGGCCGGTAGGGCGGAGTCGACATCTTCTCATGGGACAGCGCTAGTAAGAACTTCTTTCTGAACCAGACGCCGAGGTGAGAGGTTCAGGGCGGTCAGCCAAAGCGGTAGTTATTAGAGAGGGCAGTTTTCTTGTGTACGGGACGTCGAATAGTTCAGACGTGCGTAGAGACCTAGATGTGAGGATTGTGAGACGCATTTTTTTCTAGAGAGTACGGTGCGAAGTAATTGTTTAGGCGAAAAAATGTGATAGCGGAAGATTCAGCCTTCTGAACTGTGATCAACGAGGCAAAGTGTAATATTGCATAAAGACTGTGGAAAGTAGTGGAGTAGCTTCTACGAGGCGGAAGAGGGGCCGCGAAAGTGAGAACTGTGAGCTGTTGAGAGGCGGCAGCAGAACTGTGCAGTTAAAACACGCGGAAATACTTTGAAATACGGGTCGGCGTGCCGCATAGGAAGAGGGGCGAAGAAAGAAGCAGAGACGAGAATTCCGGTGCCGGGCGTGGTCAAGAGGCGAGACGAAAGAAGATTGGACGTGGATCTAGTGGCAGGAGAAATTAGAGTAGTAATTATGCTTAATACTGCAAACCCAATAACTATTTTATGTAGAACACATGTGTGCATTCACACCATTTTACGACATGAAGCACATCCGTCAGGAAAGTTGGTTCGATATAACTTTACGTGTTCTTTAATGACTTGCCCTTGAAATCCTAGGAATATAAAACCACGACGTCAAGAAATAATACAAATTAATTTTTAAGTTTTTAATTAGCTCTTCACAAACGCAATTTCACAAACAAATACATACACTTCAGTGGATGCTATCCGTCGTACTTAATCATCACCAGGATCGCTAGCTGTACGCGCGCGCATCCTTCACTAGCCTAACTAACTGAGCTTACTGTATAAATACGTATACTGTGGTTAAAATGTTCAAAATACAAAAATGTCCATTGTAATAAATGTTCAGAGTAAAAATGTCCAATTTATTCAATGTCCAAAAATTTTATTGCAAAATGGTCCAAATGACAAAACGTCCACTTTATTTATTCACGTTCTTCTTACTGCCTTCTTTCTTCTTGTTGTACGGCTTTTCTGTGTATTGACTGCGTGACATGGTACAGACAACATTTAATATTTGTTTTGGGAAAATTATTCTGTGCTTCATTCATGTTTGCAATTTCGAAATCCATGACAATGGTTGGAGGTTATAGCTCTAAACCTTGTTACTCGATTGCTCTTTTAATTAGCTGTACAGGACTGAATAGGAACATTGAGATTCTTTTTGATCAGCAAGGAAAAACTAACGAAAAAGTAAAATTATTTATCATTTCATTTATAGTGAATAACTGAAGGAATTGATTTGGAACTATTTTAAATGTGCCCTCAGAAAATAGAAACTCGCTTGAGCAGAAATACCCTATGTCCTTATTTGAAGAAAATATAAACACGTTAAAAACATTGAAGTATAGTGCCTCATATTTTAGAAGATCCTGAACAAAAGTTACATTGTTTCTGGTACGAAAACATGGTTCTTCAACTGTAAAGGTGTGTGAAATTTGAGAAAATTATTTTAAAAAGTTGATTTTAGTACGAAAGGAAAGAAAATATAACATGTACGTGGAATTAATATGCGAAGTAATACCTGCTGTCATTGATTTGATTATTCAGTTTTTTTTTCTTTTGAGTCTGGATGATACCGGCTGGGAGGAGCAGTTTAGGGCGGCAGATGGTCCGAGTTTGTCAACTTGGAGGAGTGTGGATAGTGGTTCCTCAACTAATGAAAATGTTAACATATATATAAACTGATGTTGGTTTATAGTATATGAGCGGTAAACTCCGACGCCATGTGACCGATCTCCACGAAAGTTGGCACATCTACGTGTTTTTCCACCCAGAAAGTTTATGTGCTGTTAATTTTGGTGTATCTACACTAGATGGCGCTGCAGAACAAAATTACGCTTCATTTTAATTCAATTTCCATTCAAACTGCGCTCCACTGCGGTTTCATTGTTACTGAGCGTTGCCGTAAGACAGAGAGACACGGAGAGACGGAGAAAGGGTGTAACAAGGACAGAGAGACGGAGATAAACGGAGAGGATCAGAGAGAGGCAGATACAGAGAGACGGAAAGTCGTAGAGAGAGAGACGGAGAGAGAGACGGAGAGAGACGGATAGAGAGAGACGGAGAGAGACGGATAGAGAGAGACGGAGAGAGAGAAGGAGAGAGAAAGGGAGAGAGAAAGGGAGAGGGAAGAAGGAAGAGGGAGATGAAGGGCAGAACAATGTCTGCTGGATTCCGCTAGTAGTTAATGTATAATTCAATGGTAATGCAATGAAATATTGTATGGGTTGGCTCCTGGAGTGGTTCTGAGCGAGAATTTTTGGCCTGCTTTACTTTCGACGCCGAATAATAAATGTTTGAACATGTCTTTTCGTAGAGAAAAATAGTTGTTTTTTTCAGATACCTGCTCGTCTACATCTACAATTTCTCTGCCATTTTTTATTATATTTATAGAACTTAATTTGTAACAGATTAATTAATAAAATTGCTGGTGAGGTTGATGCCTTGTAAACATTCAGAAAAAAATTTTTTTGGTATCACTATTTTTATTACTAAAGATGTTTTTGATCGCATAGCGATCATCAGAGCTGTTCTTATACGTCTGGGCAGACAACGAAATTCTTCCTTTTTGTGTATTCTGGAGATGGGTATGGAAATTAAACGATGTACCATCGTCTGGAAGACCGCGTGTTTGTATATGGGAGGGTGTTGTGAAGTATCGAGTATGATTTTGTCTGTGAGGGTGGGTTTTCTAAATATATTGAAATCGTGATGGCCAGGTGATTGTAAAATAAAGAAAGTTGAAATATCTGTGTTCGTCTTCTACTTCAGTAATGAATTTTATGTTTGGGTGTAAGAAGATTTAAAAATATGGTGTAAAAATATGTAGCTGTCTGATGGTGCCCGTCCATAGTGTCGACACGTCAACATAGTAGGAGGTTTTTAAAAAGTGGATGTCCAGAATATCGTTGGCTTGTTTATCTAAGATGCGAATTGTAATTAAGTTAGTCGTGTAGAAGCTATGTTGATGCAATGTATATTGATTATCGTTTGAACTTCACGTTTATTCTCACCAATTTAGCATAAATTGCAATCCTGACAATCTAATTTATAAATATTTCCGCTGCTAAAAAACATCTTTCTGTCTTTAACATTTCTAACAACAGTGCATTTAAAAAAAAATACAGTATGTATAACTTCAATATTGTTGATAAGACAAAGACATATTACAAGTTGTCGGAACAAATGGTAGCACAATGATCAGGAAATCACCTTCGATCTCAGCAGTTTCAACAGGACCTATGTTAGGTTTGCTTAGTCTGTTCTTAATATACTTTTCTATAAATTTGGCAGCGTAATTATTTGCACGAAATAATTCTGGAACTTTTACAAAATTAGAATGATGGTTTTGTAATTTTTAAAGTTTAATTACTTATTCACTAATACGCTAACAACTCCAGTCTTACACAATCTACATCAAGGCTTAAGATCGAGGACCGAATTTCAAGGTACGACCAGTAGCAATTTCTTTCATGTACAAGTTACTTGATATTTAATGTTAATACTTTCTAATATAAGGTCCAGATTAAGGTTCTTACTGTCCAGTTACAACTTGTAAATAAATTGTACATTCAGACATTGTGAATGAAATGACCGCAGCATGTCAGCCACATAATTCTAGTGGATTATAATGTAGATGTCATCCACAAACATTTTATACCAAACTGATCTAACGCTAGACAAAACATTGTTCACTAGGTGCAGCATTACAATTTCAAAAAACAAGGATTGATCGATTAATCGGGGTGTTGTCTCTTTTCGGTATAGTTTATCATTAAATTTCATTTCAATATTGATAACAAATATTTAAAATAAATCATTCTCTCTTCTATAGAATATGAATATCAGCAATTAAAGGTAGGTAATGTTCTAACTACCAAAGATTAATTGGAGAGGCAACTCGGGAAAATTTCAACATAGAAAACAGGAGAATCGGTTGGAATGCATACATCCTTCAATTTATTAACATGCTCTCAGCTATTTTTTGTTTGTCGCCCTGCGTCGTTACAAAGTAAAAAGAAAGTATTGAAATAGAACACCAATATCTTTTCATTTTTGACATTCAATAAGTATGTTTATAGTAAAAAAATATCTATTTTTCATGCACGACATTTTACATGTTGGTTACACGCATCTCCATGTGTGTACATTTAATAAAAGTAATGGATCTATTTACATTTGAAAATAAAATGTGACCAAGAAAATTTTGAAGTTATTGCAAAAAAATCTAAAATAAATGTTACAAAGAAAACAGAACGTGTAACTTCCACTTTTGGTTTTTTATTCACTTACTTCAAAATTTTGTTTGTCATTTTGTTTATTTTATATGTAAACATGTCCATTACTTTTATTGAGTGTAAACATCTGAAGACGCTTCTAACCATCATGCAAAACGTCGAATATGAAAAATAAAGATAGTTCTTTTATAAACATACTTATTAATTGCAAAAAAATGAATATTGGTGTTTTACTCGTATTATTAATTCGTGTTATGTTATGTACTATTAATAGTGTGTATTATTAATAGTGACAATCTAAATCTTATAAAATATAATCTGTTTGAAAAAGTATTGTAATGCTGCAGCGGAAAGTGGCGATTTTTTGTCAGAAAAACTCGTATCATGAGACCCTGATCTCGAAAAAGCGAATACATTTTCTTCTTATATTACTTTCGATATTATAATATCAATCACTTCTTCTAATACCTAGTGTTGTCAGAATCGCGTTTTATGGGTCCTTGATACCGAATAATTCGTTTGCGGCAGATCGTGTCTGTCAATATCCGTTCGTTCGTTTCTTTCGTCGTTCGTTCGTTCGTTCGTCCGTCCGTCCGTCCGTCTGTAGTCAACGATAGCGCGTGATCAGTTTAGACGATATTCTCAAAAATTAATATTTTCCTATAGATGTGGTCGAATTCCAGTTTCTACCAATTTGAAATGGAGATTTTGATTTTTGGGAGTACTACACGTCAAGCCTTTAAAATTTTTAATATATTCTATTCAAAAGGCTTCAATTTTGCACTCTCTAGAGAAAGTTATGTAATGCTACGTAAAATCGATTTCAAAATTTCAACGTAAATACACGTTTTGGTAACGAAAAAGTGTTGTTGTTCATGTTTTTTTGTTTTGTTTTTTCAAAACGTCCGTCCGTCTTTTCGTTCCATTGTCCAACTGTGAACAACACTATCACCTAAACCATGCGTTGGATTTTTTCCAAAATGAATATTCCTGATCAATCTGGCTCGACTCGAGGCGCTGAGATTTCGAAAATTTTTCTTCAAAATTTGGGGGTACTTTACATGAAGCCGTCCAAGCATTTTCAAAAATTTCCTGAAAAACGGCTCCAAATTTTTTCTTTAAATTTCTGGCTAACTCTGAATTTTCGAAAATTGCCCAAGTTTGATTTTATTGTCGTCTTCCTCGAGCTACAAAATTGAAAATAGAGACGTTTCCTTCAAATGACATTTGTTGCTCATAGTTAGTTATTTCATTAAGGTCTTGAACATTTTTTTAAAATTTAGTAGGTTTCGCGCAATACTGCGTGCAATATTTACAATGTAAAAAAATACAAAAACAAGACTATCTCAGAAACGAATAGTGCTAAATGCATACTACAACATGACATAAACTCCATTTTACTCTGTTCTTTTTTTTTTCAAAAACTACAAAAAATTTTGACATCTCTCTCACATCGTTAATATTTATATTAGCGACAATTTGTTTATATTATATATATATATATAATATGTGCTATAAATAATGTCACATAAGTTTCTTGAAAACTCAAACGTTTTCTGTGAAAACCAGCTCAAAATTCTGCATTTTTAGAAACGCTTAAACGCCATATTCTCAAACACAGCACCAAATGTTTTTTTCAATTTTGTTCCAACAGGTAGTGCTAATTGCACTGTTAATAATGACATAAAGTTCATTTTGGTGTATTATTTTGTTATTTAAAAAATACACAAGTGTTTTTATTTTCTCTCGCGCCGTTAATTTGCAAATTTGCAGCGATTTGTAAACACTATTGCATTTTAGAGTTAAAGTACCTTAAATTACTTTAAATGAAGTTTTTAGAAAACTCAAAAGTTTTTTGTAGAAAGAATCTTAAAATTTCTCATTTAGAGTAACGCTTAAACGCCATTTTTTTAAAACGGGTCCAAATTTTTCAATGAAAATTTGCCATTTATGACGAAGTTTTACTCTTCTTTAATATTCTTAAAGTAATATTTCGGTTCTACTAGTAGGAAACCGAAAAACTGAGAAAATGTCAAAAAATGTACTTTTGGGCGGCGGTAGATGGCAGCTGGCAATAGGATGGGGCAAGACCGTAAAGCTAGTCGACACCAAGGAAATTAGAAAACTTTATTCCGAGAAAGTCTGTGCCATTCTGTAGCACCACTATTTTAAATTGTACCTGTCTCTCCGGAGCTGTGGCCTACAAAAGCCTGGTCCAATTTCACCAGTATGCTCAGAATCAATCGTATGCTCAGAATCAATTCGTTTCCAATCCTCTCCGCACTTAATAAACCCTCACACTTTGCTGACGAGCTACAGTGTCAGTGGCGCGGTAGGCGGGCAATAAGTTCAGTAACCGCGTGCTGCTGTCAAGTGCTTCTACTCCATCTTGTAAAGTCCTGTAGTTTAGGAGTTACCACCGTACAAGGCAACTAGATATCTCCCCAGCAGTAGTAATTCCCTTCGAACGAGCTGAATGGTCTGTTAATTGTTTGATGCACACCACGAGAATCGGAATTATTTCCATCCCTGACGTTTACTTCGGAATAATATCTATCGAGACGGAGCATTCGCAGAAGCAGTCTACGTTTGCGTCGACTCTTCAGAATTGAATCTAGAGAAGATGATAGATATCAGGAAAAGACATAGCAAACGGATGTTTTTGTTAGAAATGTTAAAGACAGAAAGATGTTTTTAACAGAGGAAATATTTATAAATTAGATCGTTAGGATTGCAATTTATGCTAAATTGGTGAGACTAAACATGAATTTCAAACGAGAATCAATGAACATTGCATCAACATAGCTTCTACACGACTAACTTAATTATAATTTGCATCTTAGATTAGAATATGGTCAGTGTTACGCTGCTGCTTCAAATCCAAGATGGTGATTAAGTGAGAAATGAAATATATATTTAAGACAAATAATAGAAATGTTAGTCCAGTAATGACTTAGAGTCCTTGAAATCAGTACCTAGCTATAAATCTAGCTATAAATCAGTACCTAGACATAAAATATATATAGCCATAAACAATCTGCAATTGTGAATGGATTATCAATATGTTTTAAGGCTTACTTGAATTAAATTGAAGGCTTACTGACTTGTGAAGATCATATACTTCTAACATATTCACTTCAAAGATTTTAATATTCTAGATATAGAGATAGCAATTATACACATCTCATCTCCGAAAATACACTGGAGGAAAAAAAGTATTGCAACACTCCCATTGCATTGTACAATTTATTCCTCTGTACAGGTACAGAACATACAGAAAGAATACCATACATGGGCAGAGCCGTGTGAGACTCGCACGTCCAACAACAGAGAGAATCATGAAACGGAAACGCTACATCTGCGTGTACCCGCCGCGGGCAGAACGACAAGCCCTGATGGCTGGCATCCCATCGTACAGGTGGCGAATAGTGTCCTGCGGCCCAGTGTTCCACGCCTCTGGCACCGCCTCACGCAGAGCAGGCAGAATTGTCGAAAGTCTCGGAACTTCCATAGACTTTCACACTTCACTATTATAACAGCGAGGAGAAATCTTCGACACTTTCTGAATTATCAGGAAAACAATAAACTCATCCAAATGTAAGATAGTCTATGCAAGCCAAGGTACCCTTGCGAGAAGGAGGGAGACAATCTGCATTTCGTGCTTTTGAATTCGTCCTGGGTACCCACAGCCACGCCGCACCTCAGGACAGCTTCTACCTGCAACCCTTGTTTCCGACATGCCGTTCTTCCGGCTCGCTCGCGCCCCCCTCTCTACCGCCTCTGCCCCCGCACTCAACCGCTCCGCTGCTATCCCTCGTCATACTGCCTTCCGACACCATCCCACGCGCCCCTGCGGCGCTACAAACCTTGTCTCGCCTCACCTCGCTTCGCCTCGCCCCACTCCACCCAACGGCGAACCTTCCCACCCTGGCCCTTCCTTCCCTCCCGTCCCACCCCTGCCGTAGGATACAGCCCGCGCGCCGCCGTCGCCTGCCACCGCCGCCGCTTCCGACGCCTCCGCCTCCGCCTCCGCGCCGCGCTGCGCCGCGCGGCGCACCCGCCCGCCACAACAACAGCTGCGAGATAAAACTTACTAAAATTCAAATGCAGAACTGTCGTAAGTCAGGAAACGGCTCCGGGATTCGGTAAAAGGACATTTGCTTCCATTGCGACAAGCCAATATGAGAAGCAGCTTCGCTTCTATGCGCGCCTTCTTATTGTTAAATTTTTTACGACCCGTGCTTTTTTGCATTTAGACCTGCCATAATACGGGCATCGAAACAAATGAGAAGGCTTCGAGGCATCGGCTGAAAGTGCCCCGGTCGCAGGGTTACGACAGGACCGGCGTGCGAGCGCTAGAGCGCACGGCAGCGGCCCCGGATTTAGAGCCCCGGAGATACCTCGGCGGCCCTTCCTGCGGCCTCCCTCCCGCGCCGCCCGCCGCCTCCTCCCCATCGCTCAGCACACGTGAAGAGGCTGCTCCCCGGAAGGGAAACAACCTCTTCTGAAAATACCACAGGACCTCCATCTACCTCGGAGCGCCGCCGTCCGATCGTCTTGGCGCAGCGGTTGCCGAGCATTAGAGATCAGCGGATCACGGCTACATTTTGCTTCCGGCGTTCTTTCAGATTCGTCTTTTAGCCCTTGCTTTATGACGGGAGACGTTTAATTTTGACGGGTGCATTATAATACATAATGTGCCACTATCGGACGATTAAAAAAAATAAACGTCAAATATTTCCTTAAACATTTTGATGAACTGGTAAAGAACTATCCGAATGGCCATCTGCGAAAGAGAGTTAACGGGCGAGGAAGGGGAAAAGGGAGAAGAGAAAAATAATAATATGTACTAAACGATCATTTCTATCGTAGAAAATCAATTCCATAACGTGCGCCTTATTGTTCCCAGTATTTTCCTTCATCGTTCCGTCTTGCGACGTTCTGAAACGCGTTGAAAACGCTTTATGCCATTTTCCAATTTCGTCCTTTTAACAATTTCGTCCTCAATATTTCGATATCAAGGACACACAAAACATGGATTCTGGGTACACCACATTAGTGAGATTTTTTTCTATATTTAGCAACAGGATTTATCCACTTTTTCGATACCGGGGTCCGGTAATACGAGTAAGAGTTTTTCTGCCGAAAATTCGCCATTTCCCGGCGCACAATTACACATCTTTCTCTTCTTATGGAGTACCTTCGTGAGGGAGAGAAAGTAAAAACGCGCATACGTTCCCCTGCGATGTCGGTACAAAGCAACGCGCACTCTATCGCTATTTCTACATAACTATTTCAAGAGGAGCAAGGCAGAACGCTGTGTCCACTTCCGTGTCCTTCTACTATAATGAGACATTCATAAGCGACTCCAACAGGACTGTCAATAAACATGAACTCTTCCTTTTCCCTCTACATATCCCTCTAATCCTGAAATAGCGGCCGACCCTACGCGTATTAAAACGACAATGCATAATAACACCGCGGCAGATCAATGCAAATGTTCGTTGCCGAACATTGCTGGGAGTCTATGTAACTCACAACCGAATGTTTCTTCCCGTTGGCTATACATATCAATACGTTTGGGTCCACTTCCACTCCACTTTTGCAGGCCGTATTGTAGCCGTCTTTTTGTCATAGCGTCGTCGCAAATGTGCGTTATAAATTTTCACTATTCAAGTGTATGCACGTTACTACCACCTCACCTTCGAATTCGCTCACCTTTAATTATTGCCACTTTTACTTTCTCGCATTACTACGTACGTAAACTGAAATTCTTCTCCAGACATCTAATTTTGACCCAGCTAAGTAATTATTGCCGAAAATCTGCCACCGCCGGGACTCTTCGGCCTCTATGTCAGAACCACTGCAGGGACAACGATAATGCTCACTCCGAGATAACTCAGCCGGCATGAAAACAGAGACGTACGAACAAGCGGCTAGAGATACTCAACTACAGAAAGGTATTCTCGGTATTAGAAATATACAAAATGCAAATGTCTGAAAGGTACGATCACGAATACCCTTCTTGTCTGTAAGATTCATACAAAAATGTGAAATAAACTTTATTTTAAAATGAGACGTCCAACACGTTAGGCAAATGAACGACATTTTGTTTAAAACAAAACATACGTATTTTCGAAATTACTTCAGCGAACAACTGGGATACGTTACATACACAGAAATATTCCATTAAAATTGCAGTATTTTACATAGTGTTCTATGTATATTCAGTGGGTTACATTTACCTCAATTACCATCAATGCAAACTTTTCTGGATTCATATTAAATTAACTGATTTATATTAAACAAAAACACAGTTCTTTATGTTTTAGAATTAATATATGTAACAGGCATTAATATGCAAAATTTCATTGACCGTTGCAATTGTAAAAGTAATTTTTATTAATATTGTAAAATGCCGCATATTTTAACTCGACAATAAAACATTCATGAACTCCAACCAAATAGATGTATTTGGCATTCAATCTGGACAGCAAAATTAAGTATATGTAAATAGATGAATATAACGCTTGGTATTATTTCAATACATAATTATTGGAAATGCAAAATTATTTTTCCCATATTGAAAAATATCGTTGCAATACAGACCGAAAGGCGATTGCGGGAATAAAAAAATGTGATGAATACATGCGCGCGCGCAATGTGACTAGATTTTGTACCTTTACATTCTGGAGTGTGTATGTTTTTAATGATTATCTGTAAGAATTTCATATCACCACTACCATGACATCAAAATATTATCTTCTGTGCGTTGGTTTACTTGACGATCGTTGAATCTCAAATAATTTGTATATTTTGTAAACGTGGTTATGGAAATACTCCTTTAATACATGATTGATAGAATATGGAACTACTTTGGAAGATAATGAGTAGTGACAACTAATATGTGCAGTGCATGAAGAACTTCTTAATGAAAAGTCAAAGTATTTTATCTTCTTCTGTCGCACTACGGCCCTTTGAATTTAGCATTGGCATCTCGAACGATCAATGACGATTCACTTCTCTCTTTTGCCTTTCTTCTCCACTCTCTCACTCTCATTGATCTTAAATCCATCTCAACGTCATCTAGCCATCGTAAACGGGGTCTTCCTTTCTTCCTTCTTTCGTGTTCTTTACAGAAGATAATTTTTGAGATTCAATCTTCTTCCATTCGTAATAATGTCCGAGCTATTATAGTCTTCTGACTCTAATTTCTTCAACAATTCTGTTGTTTTATACATATTGCACTGCTCTTAATTACTCATTATCCTCCAATGTTCATTTTGATATGTAGGGCCGAAATTACATCTTAAGATTTTCTTTTCTCTAGACACCAGCACACATTCAAGTCTATTTGTTTATGTCTAATATATATATATATATATATATATATATATATATATATATCTTAGTTCTCTGAAACACATATTGGTTGAGGTCATACGTACTTTTCTTTCCATTTCTATATTGTTCGGGGAAGTAATGAGAGATCCACAATATTTGAATACCTCTGCTCTTTCATATTTTTCTTTACCTATTTGAAAGCATTCTTTTTCCGGTTAATCATATACTACACTTGCAAATAAAAGCAATGTACTAGGTGAATACTTTGCCGCAACCTGTACCTAACTCCCAGTTACATAACGAACCCGGCATTACTCTGATCTCCGTCCATTTCTCCCTTCTATCCTCTCGCTTCTATACAAAAATTTCCAAGATTCCCTCAGCCGTATATTGCAAAATAGAAAACAAAACACTCACTACAACAGACTAAAGCGAAAGCTACCGCGACAGTTCTTTGATCCTCTCTGATCATCGTGTACCCGAAATGGCTTCGCACATTTAATACACGTGTACTCCATGTATTTCTATGTCAATATAGTATTCGAGTAACTCCTCGAGTGCGCGGATATGCGGTCCCGTCACTCACGGTTAAACCACTTCCCGTGCACCAATCGAGACATACTAGATGCCATTAGAAGTGTCTCGGTCTCCTGATGGGGAACTGATAATTAGTTTTCGGATCCGGCCATAAGATTCTAAGAAACTTTCCCCAAAACGTGGTTTATCGTGTTTTGGCGCTGCAATCTTGGTGAGTATGTCCTCAATTAAACCAACTAACCTAAATAGATCAATGTAGGTGGCGTTGATTTAACTCTAGTAACGAAAGGCATTTTTCGAAGAGAAAGACGAAGGGAAGGACGAAGACAAGGGCGAAGAGAAGGACGAAGAGAAGGACGAAGAGAAGGACGTAGAGGAAGATGCAGAGAAAGGCAGAAGAAGTTTTGGAAGACAAAGAATACGATAATTCTAAACGACGAATTTCCTTTCACGGAAAATGAACTAAATAAGTGAAGGGCTTATTGAGTTGCCCGGATCAGACGGCCGTGGTGCACGTCTCCAAGAAGAACATAGCGGTGTCATCGAAGCGGTCGCTGCGTCTGGGCTGCGGGGATCAGCGTTATCTCTTCAAAAATAATGAGAAGACAATACTTTTTATATGAGAAATCAGGATAAGCCAAGTGACCCGGAGGTGCAACACATAAATTCGTGTTTGCCGACAACGACGTGTGGTTTTCAAGTTGATTTTAAAAATATGTACTACAAAGAAATTGAAAGAAAAACATTTTGAAATAACTCTTGAAGTCAATTTCAATACTTGCGATAAGGTAAGGGAATAAAATAAATGCTTTTGATGACCAATTCGCAGCAGGAAATATGACGGTACACAAGTGTTTTCGACCTCCTCTCCAATATTTGGATACGAAAGCAACCGAGAACTTATCACAGAAATTAGAAATTTAATTAAGAAAAAACGATAAATAGTGGTAAATGTTGAATATGCAGAAAACTGGTGGCCAGCATGCCAAAGAGATAATGTCCACCAGTTTCACCAAGAAGTGCCGAAAGGGAAATGTATTCCCACAAGCTCATTTTCTCATTTTTTGAATCCATTTGTTTACTCTTGTTATGTCTGAATATTCTTGGGAGAGATAAAGTGTAATCTTGGTTTAATCTGATGAACATTAATAATTTTCAAGGAAATAATAATTATATTTTTATGGACTACATCCAAATACTTTTACTAAATGGATACATCCAAATACTTTTAATTCTCGGCAATTACAATTCCGATAATACCGTAAGTCAACATCTCACAAACCTGATTTTTTCATACGTTTATCTGTCTGTTCCTTCATGGTTATTTGTACATCGTTTTCCCTCTGCTGAAACTACAAAAGGCAAAAAAGTTATGACTGTCTTCTTCTCAGTTAGACGAATAAATATATCATATTGCTAAGAAACTCTTCGTTATTGCACAGCAGTTTCCTAACGATTTCTCTTCTATAAGGTCGGGGAGGTTGTGCTTAAAGCGAGTTGAAGTGCTGGGGATTTTTCTAAGTACTGTTGAAGAAAGAATTTACTTTTTCGGATACGAACGGCGAAAAAACAAAATTTGTGAATTGATGGAATTCGGGCGGATAATATAACATCGCCGTATCGACTATGGCCCGGCGATTGAGCCCGACATAGGCCGTCAGTCTTAGTATGACAGCCGACCATTAGAATTCCAGTGTACTTGCTGTTTGCGAACGTTAATAAGCTTCCGAGTCTACTCTAGAGCTTCGAACTTTGGAAATGCGCATAAGTTCTGGTGTCATACCGGAAATGAAACGACACGAAATGAAAGGACGCTGCGATGAAATTGAAAAATAAAAAAAACAAACTCTTTCGACGGAAATCTATGCATCTGAGAAAAATTGTAGAGAAATTATTTACTGCTGATCTAAGAAACTCGCTTTTGGGAATTTTATCGCATGAATTGAATGACCTATACTTACATATTATAATAAATTGGGTGGATTCGGCATTGCTTCGCTATTGGAATGTATTACACTTCACATGCTACTGGTTACGTGATTGTTAATCACGTTTTACGTTACGTTCTGCAAACATTTCAATAGAAGAAAGACATTCTCGCGGGTGTGGTTCCGTCTCTCTCTTACTCTGACACTCTGTTTCTGTTTGTTTCTCTCTCTGCGTCTCTGTTTTCCTCTGTCTCTTTCTGGATCCGTCTCTCCCGCGAGAAATTTCCCAAGCGCAGGGGGCAGAATAAGCAATGAAAACGTCTTAATAATCGTATTTCAGAGGGCGGCGGGTTTCGTAGAGAGCGCTGCGGTGTAATCAGGGCGCCCTGATCAGGGCCCTTGAGTCTACAAAAATCATCATCAACGCGCGTCTATGTGCGCAGACATATGCATATTCCCATCGTAATATGCTTATATTCTTTCAGAAAGTGTAAGCAATATGTTGACAAAGTTTTATCGCAATCGAATGAACGGTACGGCAGCACATTAAGCACGAATCCAAAACAAACAAATAAACAAACAAACCAACATTGTTTTTATATATCACATAATTTTCTCTATAGTATTTCAAGTTTCGTTTCTTAGCAGAACCTGACATGATCAAAAATATATCAGTTAATAGATGTTGGCTTTTAAGTTTTCATTATAATTTATTTGGTTTCTAGGGGGACGCTGTTCCCCTGCCGCCTCTCTCTGAGTACGCCCATGGGGATGTTCATGCTTAAAGGGTTATCCTTTGGCTCGACAGCCCGAAACGGGCCTTGGTTCCAATGTTTATAACTAAATATCCGTTCCCTGAAAATGATTATTTTTATGTTCTAGAGGAATATCATTACCCATTCAGTACATACATCCTATGAATAAGTCGTACAAAAGTCGTTCGATTTCACATGCGCAGCTCGCATATTCGTTTGAGAGTATTTTGCGGTAAATTAGCTAATACGAAAAGAATGAAAGTAAATTGTTGAATAATTTACTCGCACAATTTGTTTTAATTTTGTCCTCTTCAAAGTTTCTCATTGCATGATATTTCGTGAATCGCTTGCGGTCAATTCTTGAGAACTGTTTTACACGGGATGGAAGAGGTCTGCGTCAGTCCCATCCGACTCAGTTCCTGCACGGAGAAAAAAGCGAGCCTAATGGGAAGTTTGCAGCTCTGAGTTGCCGGCAGATTCCGCTCGGGGGCAGGGCTGGGGCGACGTCTTCGTGACGGCTGCACCTGGCTCGGCACTCTATGTCGCTGCGCGGCTCACTAGAATTCATTGCATGTTTTCGAAAGTGCGAACACGGCTTGGGACAAAGTTTGTGTAACGAGTAAAAAAGTATGACGTTGGGAGAGCGTCATTTCGGAGTTTGAAAAACTGACGGGCCACTGTGCCCAGCCATCTGCGAGCGGTGAGGGCCGGGGGCGGTGACGGCGGGGGTGGCGGCGGCGGAAGCGGGAGCGGGAGCGGGCAAGGCTGCCCGCCTGGCGACGTCGCCAACGCCCGGCTTATGAAGAAACTTGCGTCTCGGCCCTCGTTCGGTCAGCCTGATGGCGAAGCGATGGCGGCTGCCGATCGGAG
This sequence comes from Gryllus longicercus, assembly GCA_038098605.1. Classification (NCBI taxonomy): domain Eukaryota; kingdom Metazoa; phylum Arthropoda; class Insecta; order Orthoptera; family Gryllidae; genus Gryllus; species Gryllus longicercus. Next base: position 131,002 of record JAZDUA010000239.1, read on the forward strand.
CTTCTGCGACCGCCTGCCGCCCGCCCGCCCGCCCTCGCCCGCCCGCACCACCCTGCAGCTACGGAGACGATGCGTCAGAGACATACACTAGGTTACTACACATATTACCCGGAGAAGCTGATTGGAAAAATGTAGCTCTTAATTTGATAACCTATATTTCAATTGCAGCATTCAGCGCAAAAGGAAGTAGTTTTGGTGAGAATCCTTCGTACAGTATACACGTTAGTGTGGTTCAGTAACGGACGGACCAACGGAAGAACAGACAACAGACGACAAACGCACGATAGACCTACAGAGACGGACGGACACTGAGGGACGGACGGACGGACATAGACGGAGGTTTTGAGAAATAAAAACACATTTTTGGTATCTTGGTATCACGGTGTCTTCTGACTGCATATTATCTATTCGAGAAAGTAAGAGATTTGATGAGTTGATTGATATTTTTACTTTACCGCTACCGCGGTAGAGAGAAAGTTATGTAATGCTGCGGGAAGAACAGCGAATTTTCGGCAGAAAAAAACTTATTACAGGGCCCTGGCAACGAAAAAGTGGATAAATCCATATGCTAAATTTAGAAAAAAATATACCCTAACACGTGATATAGCCAGAATACATTGTAGGTCCTTGATACCGAAAAATCGAATGACGGCAACAAGTCTATCTGTCTGTACGTCTGTGAACAACGCTTGCAACCATTCAACTGATTTCTGTAAAATTGATATTTCCCAATTGATCTGACTGATGTCGCGGCCCCTTCAATTTGAAACCGATATTTAAATTTTGGAGGGTACTTTACATGAAGCCGCGGAACAAAAATGGCTCCATCGTTTTTTATTAAATTTTGTTGTGAACTGAGACAATGGCACAGGTCTCAGTTTCGTTGAAAAATCTTTCGAAAACTGGTAAAAATTCCAAACTTTTTCGGCGTCTTCCTACAACTACAATTTGAAGATATTTTTTTAAAATGAAATATGTTCACCTACAACAGTTCTTCAAACGAGTTCGTGTTCAATATTTCGAAAATATGAATATTTTTTGCGTAATTTTAGATGAAACATAGACGCTTTCAAACCAAATTTAAACAGTTTTCTCAGAAACAGCTCCAAACTATGTCTTTCATTTTTATCCTCTTATGTAGCAAAGAACCGCAAAGGTAGAGGTATAGGTTATATTTTTGCTCTGCATTTTTTAAATTGAAAGTGAAAATTGACGTGTTCGGAATTGTAAATTCGAATTTCACGCGCTTTGTTTCAGCTTTTGCCAGTTCAGAAAAGAGCAACACGGAGTTCCTGGAATTCATTCCATTGATGTCGATCACGATGATTGTATGATGTAGATAATATTTTCATGAAAGGAAATATATTGAAGGAAGGTAATAAATTTTAACGTATCACTAACAAACACACTTCTATACCTTAAGAAGTTTTAATAGCTGATTATGGTATTAAAAATTGAAAGCTCCATTGAAATGTAATCGAAGTAGGCTTGTGTGAAATTATAATTGGTTTTCCGTATTATGTTCCGCAAATACTGTAACATTGGAATTTATTCATGTTCGTTTCAATTCTAAAAGTAAGAAATGACTACTCTTCCTGCAATAGAAATAAATACAGATGAGCACCAGAGGCGTTTCGTTTAAAAATGACTTTTTCAAGTTATAACTGAGCTTTTAGTATGGCAGAAATTACAATATTTTAATGTTACGTAACTATTTTCAATCATGCGAGAAAGTGTGTGCTATTTAAGAAAACTCTAGTTTTAAGTATGACTGGTTCTTCTGCAATGTTGGATGAAATCGTAACGAATAAATAATCGTAAACAAGATTATTTCATAAACGGTTCCATTTTTTCTTTACACTTTTTATGTGGATGGAGTATTATGTACTAAACCATATATCCTTAACTATGTTGATTAAAACGTTTGATTAAAAAAAGACTCACATACATTTTTTCATATTAGTATCGAGAGGGAGATTACAATCCTCCATTACAAAACAATTTTTGAACAGGAAAACGCGTTTTGCAGGTTCTTGATACTGAAAACGTGGATCATCCTTGTTCTTAAATGTAGTTATTAACTAATTCTGTCTCGTTGTGTCATAATTCTGATTTTGTAGGCCCTTGATACCAAGAAGTGATTTATGACAAAACCATGACAAGTCTGTCTGTCCCGTCTGTCCCGTCTGTCCCGCCTGTCCCGCCTGTCCCGCCTGTCCCGCCTGTCCCGCCTGTCCCGCCTGTCCCGCCTGTCCCGCCTGTCCCGCCTGTCCCGCCTGTCCCGCCTGTCCCGCCTGTCCCGCCTGTCCCGCCTGTCCCGCCTGTCCCGCCTGTCCCGCCTGTCCCGCCTGTCCCGCCTGTCCCGCCTGTCCCGCCTGTCCCGCCTGTCCCGCCTGTCCCGCCTGTCCCGCCTGTCCCGCCTGTCCCGCCTGTCCCGCCTGTCCCGCCTGTCCCGCCTGTCCCGCCTGTCCCGCCTGTCCCGCCTGTCCCGCCTGTCCCGCCTGTCCCGCCTGTCCCGCCTGTCCCGCCTGTCCCGCCTGTCCCGCCTGTCCCGCCTGTCCCGCCTGTCCCGCCTGTCCCGCCTGTCCCGCCTGTCCCGCCTGTCCCGCCTGTCCCGCCTGTCCCGCCTGTCCCGCCTGTCCCGCCTGTCCCGCCTGTCCCGCCTGTCCCGCCTGTCCCGCCTGTCCCGCCTGTCCCGCCTGTCCCGCCTGTCCCGCCTGTCCCGCCTGTCCCGCCTGTCCCGCCTGTCCCGCCTGTCCCGCCTGTCCCGCCTGTCCCGCCTGTCCCGCCTGTCCCGCCTGTCCCGCCTGTCCCGCCTGTCCCGCCTGTCCCGCCTGTCCCGCCTGTCCCGCCTGTCCCGCCTGTCCCGCCTGTCCCGCCTGTCCCGCCTGTCCCGCCTGTCCCGCCTGTCCCGCCTGTCCCGCCTGTCCCGCCTGTCCCGCCTGTCCCGTCTGTCCCGTCTGTCCCGTCTGTCCCGTCTGTCCTGTCTGTCCTGCCTGTCCTGTCTGTCCTGTCTGTCCTGTCTGTCCGGTCTGCCCTGTCCTATCTGGCCTGTCTGTCCTTCTACCTGTACTATCTGCCTGTCCGGTCTGTCCTCGTCTGTCCTGTCTCTGTCCTGTCTGTCTGTATGTCCGAATGTAAACAAGGCTACAGGCTGAAATGTAGGTAGGATTTTTACAAAAATATATATTCCACGATTGATCTGTGTAATGCAATGGCTTTTGAATATGAAATGTATATTTTGATTTTTTGGGAATTTTATATGAAGAAATTTTCTGTGAAATAAAAACAATTTTAACAATATTTTTCTAAAAACGGCTCCAATTTCTTATCTTGAGGTTTTCTCAAACCGAAGAACGTACGCTTATACAAAGTCTGCATGTCTCATTTTCGGTGAACTCTCCGAACTTCCGAAAATTGCAAGTTGCAAAAAATTGGAGATAGTTTATTGTATCACTAATAGTTTAATTATCCAGGGCGTCATCAATTAGCATCTTCAGCAGATAAAATTAAATAAACAGGATGTAATTTATATAGGCAAGATGAATCCTAATATTCTTTTTAACACACTGCGAGTATGCACACATGTATTCAAACAATATACATCAATTCAGCCACGCCGCAATAATTGATATGATTCCTGCTTGTTGAAGCGCCAACATTTATCCACTTTGTCGTCACTAAATTGGGAATTAATCACTTCGTATATCCGCTGTTACCGGAATAGCTCTGCTGTGATCCACAATTAGAGGAAGTTATGACGCGGAATCTCTTATTTGACTTGGATCTAAATGGTAAGCACACCTGTGATTACTAAAATTATTTTACGCATTGATATTCGAACAACTGAAACAACAGTTGAAATGATAATGGTCGATAACCTTGTAGAGATAAATCTGTCAAAGTGGTTGGTCTATATTACATTTGGTTGGAGCGAATCGCTCGTGTACTATCAATAAAATTAATAAAGTATATGAAACATAACTTTCCGGAACAAGCTCTAAGCTCCTAGTCTCTCAACATGTGTGGCAGTGTAAAGCAGGTAAAGGTGCGTATAAGGGGAAAGGAATGAATAAGGATGAGGAAAGAAAGATCGCATGCAGTCCATGACCTGTTTGTTATGGCACTGCTCCTGCATTCGTCTGGTATTTATTAGGAAAACTACGTAAAACTACCGGTAAAAGCAGTCAGTGTCGAAACTTCGCCACTGTCGAACCACTGTCGAAACTTCGCCACTATCGTGAATTGAACCCCAGAACTTTCCGGCCAATGATGCTGCAGAAGCCCCGGTATTGCCGCTGAGCTATGTTAGTGAGTTAATTCAGCTCCGATTGAACCGATTCCTTGGTATTCCTTGATATCAAAGTAAGCGTCAAGCTAGCTCGTGTTATCTAGAGTCTGCCCCGAGTCGAAGGTCAAATGCTGGTGGCCCAAAACCACACAAAATGGCTTCCCAAAAAGTGCCACGGTCAGTGCTCAAGAACAACAATTAAAATACTCTCGTATAATACTGCTGTAAATTAAATGTTTAATAAAACCGTCTTCACGAATACTGCAGTAACATGGTACAGTATATACATATTAAAATAGTTCTTTACGTATATCAGAATATCAAAATAGTCACTGGTCCTTAAGACAGCACGTAAATAGCAAATATTTAATGGCAGGCGGTCTCTTTCTTTGACCGTGTCTGTCGCATGGCGTCAACTGTATCGAAAGTAGTGACACACTGAGAAATGAATTTACTTGGTACGCGCAGTATAAAAATATGCACAACAACAAAATCAAATAATTGCATTTTTTAGTGAAAATTGAAACTGTTTGATTGTTCTTGGATATATGCCGACCTCAAGGACACCTGACGAAATCATAAACATCTCTCACATGGCAGAGGCTTCATAGTTCATTCAATTTCTGTTCGCATCGAAAATTACTAATTTTTTTCACACAACTTTGGATTGTTTTATTTGATCAAAAGTAGACTATACTCCTAGGAAAGGATACTAGAACTCCTTGCAGCTAATACTCTTCTAAATATTCAAAGTTTCCACACAAAACTTGAAAAGCGGCTTAATCTTAGGAGTTTTAAAAATATCTGGAAAAATTCCTGTGATAAGAATACATTAAATATGTGAGTTAACGGGTGTATAATGGCAAACCTTTAACAAACACTCCGGAAATTCATCTAAACCGGCCGAATATTTATATTTTAGGCTACTGATTATTTTGAGAATTTCATAGGAAGAAGTATCGGAAACAAACATTGTGCCTAAAATTTTTGGGGAAACGTCTGATGCTGAATTTTGTGGCTGAAGCCCCTCAGTGATATCGGCAGAAATTCTCGAAAGGTATTGTTTAAAGAGACTAGCCACCGTTGCCGGGTCGTTCTCATTTCTATCGTTATGTTTTAAAACAACATTCTCTACATGGTTTCTAGTTCTAAAATTATCTAGATTGTTCTGTATTCAGTAACGTGTACTTTTAGCCTAAAATTTGTACAGCGAGAGTATGGCAAATACTCTACAGCGTAGCGAAATTTGAAAGGTCAGACGGAGAGCAATTCTCATGGCGTGAGTCTCGCCACGTATAATAAGGTATCAATTCACTTCAATTCACTTTACTTCACTTCAATTCAATTCAAAACTGTAAGTAAAAAATTGTTGAATCAACTTGTACAATAGAACTCTTAACACCCCTGCAAAATCGGTTTTGGAACCTTCTGAGTAGATATGCGGTAATCCGACTTTTGTAGTAAATATTGCGGAGTGGTCCTTGCCGAGCGAAGTCGAAGCAGGTGTGAAAATAAATGCAGGCAACCCTCACTGCTGATGAAAGATACCGTTCAGCATGCTATCAGACTTCATGAGATACTTTGTGTTTAATTGTCATAATTTGTGTTAATGAATACATTGAATGTTATATATATAGTGGCGTCATACGGGTGTAATCGAACACAGACGAGAGTGGTTTGTAAAACAGTAGATTTATTAACAATCTAGACCGTAGTCTCAATTTAACAAGTACCCTGCTCACAATAAACTAAATAAATAGACCCACTACAAGGAGAGATAATTTAAAAACGGCTACCACACCGCAACATACCACCGATATTCCCTGTATGAAGCCGCTCTACTTTGAGACCAACTACGCGCCTCGCAAGTCACGCCAATGAATTGCTGGCCCCTCGCCCTAGTGCACTTACACGCACAGACACGCGCTTCACCTGTCGCCGACGCCGCTAGAACAAGAAGATTGGGGCATATTTCTCCTGGCTTTATATAGACCCTTTTGACTCTACCCGCCGCCCCCATTGCCTCCTCCCCAAAGCCGCTCTGGGCCCGCTACGTCCACGGAAAGTCCCAGCGCGTCATCATTCCGCCCTTTCTTTAACATCCGGCGATGTTTCGCCGATTTCCACGTAGTTGTCTGTTTTGAGCGTGGCACGACGCTACTATATATATATATATATATATATATATATATATATATATATATATATACACACACATGTGTGTGTATAACATATGCACATGTAATGTATGCCTTTGCATGTGGGTATATGTGCTTATGTGTATGAGAGAGAGAGGGGGAGGAAGGGAGAGGGAAGAGAAACGTTGCACACCCCAATGGCATGACCACGAGCCGCCACTGCTTGCACCCAATGCTTCTTGTAACGCCGCATGTCTCTAACAAACATCTTTATTATGAACTGCACTATCTATATGTGACCACTATTCTACTTTCATCTGTTTTATGCACAACTTCTCGCTTATCTTTTTTTTGCATGTGCTGTCAACTAGCTTACAATGGATGGTAAACGCACATTTCTCTCTCTCTCTCTCTCTCTCTCTCTCTCTCTCTCTCTCTCTCTCTCTCTCTATATATATATATATATATATATATATATATATATATATATATATATAGATAATATATATATACTTATATATACTTATATATACTTATATATATATATATAAGTAGCCATGACTTAATCCGATATCACCGGCAGAAGCCAAATGACAGGCAAATTAAAAAAAAATTGAAAATATATTTTCTGTGGTAACGACTAATAAAAATGTTAATGTTCACTTATTACAATTCCACAAATGATAAATGTGACAGGTAACATTTATAAATAATTAGTGGATAGTAAAGAACGTGCATTACTTATTAGTTTGCTAATATTTGTAAAACATAAGACACCGTCAGCCTTAACTTTGTGAAACAAATGAACTGGATAACAGTTGAGCGTAAATTATGCAAATGTAGGTCACCCGAACCGTAGGAAAGCATGTTTTCACGATCTATATTTTCGCGACCTGGTCCCAGATACAACATCTAATGCATTCACGATACCAGTCCACATACAAATGTTGGCCAAACAGATCATCCACTATCTAGTAGGTATATTCATCCTGAACTTTCGCCATTGCGAATAACTGTAAGAGTTCATATTTTTGATTTCTGAGTAGATTACTACGACATTTCTCTAATTTTCATAGTATTTAATATTTCTGCGTATATTATTTTGTTCCATTATATTATTTTCAATACGTACTATGTGCCTTCCAGGTATCCTCTACATTCACCAAATTCACCTCGAAATTTTAATGCATCGAATCTGTTAGAATTTGCAGTTTAGTAAGGAAAAGTCTCAATACCTTATAAGAAGATGCATATTTTGTCACATTTTGACATTTCTTCGTTTAAGTGAATAACTCGAATCCGTGCCATTGAAGCACTCCCGCATTTTGTTTCATGTGTGTCATAAGATTGGGTTTGTGGCCTTTTCTTCGAGGTTTGAATATCACGATTCGTTTGTCATCTGCCCTGCGTACGTGAACTTCAAAACGAGTTTAATAGGTTGATCATTCACGTACGCTGGAATGAATCGCTATCGCTCCTATTTAAGGAAATGATATGAACTTGGTTTTTTGTGTATCGAGTGATTGGACAATGAATACTAATAGTGTTTTATTTACTACATCCTTTTGAAGTGGAATTTTTCAAAAGATATATAAATACCGATTAAAGGAACGACTGGTCATCCTTGCTGTGCATTATTAGCAGGTTATAATCACTTCACCATGATCTCCTTCCCATGATCACTTTCTCGATGAGCACTTGTGCGCGGTTAGAGGCATTTAATCGTGGCTGGCCTATTTGCTGGCCCACGTGAGTCCGGGCGTGAGCGTGCGCGAGGGGCGAGCGAGGGGGGAGCGTACGCTGGGCCGTGCGAAAGCGAGCACGGAGCGCGGCTGCCACGTGGGCGACGCGGCGATGAGCCTCTTCCCGATTGCGGAAGCCGGACGGCGAAGAGCCGGAGGGAGAAGAACACGGTTTAGCGGGCGGGGTGGAACGGAGCGCGGCGGGGAGGGGTCGAGAGGGACCGGGAGGGACCGGGAGGGGGAGGGGAGGGCGCCGGGGGGAGGCGGGCTGCTGAGGAGGAGCGCGCAGGCAGAGGGGGCGGGGCAGGGCGAAGCGCTCCGCAAAAATGGCACTTTAATTGCGTACGCCCCCTCGCAGGCCCGCGGCCGCCTCCGCTCCCCGGTGTCCGCACTCCCTGGAGACCGCCGCCGCCGCCGCACCCTTCTCTCCACATGTGCCGCGGATTCAATATGTGATATCGCCGCGCTTCAAACGCGCGTCCAATTCATTTCTATGCTAATTCCCCGCCCCATAAAGCACACGCCACTACAAATAGCGCGGATTTGGCGGCCCTCGCGCAGAGCAGCCCGCGCCCAAGGCGCAGGCGGGGGCGGGGGCGGGGCGAGGGCGGGGTGGGGCGCCAGGGCGAGCGGGGTGAGCAGGGGGTACGGGCGGGCAGTGCGGCGGAGCGGGGAGGAGGCGGAACGGATGAGTTCGGGCGCGGCGGGGAGGCGCGGAGGGGGCGCGCCTTCTCCTTCCCGACGCGCAGGTGTGGCGTGCGCAGGTGGGCCGGGGACGGGGTCGAACTCGCGCCCAATGGGAGATCGCCAACGATCGCGCGAGTTCGGCGGCGGAAGCCACGTTGGGATCTCGGTGCCGCCACCGTCGCCGCCACCGCCGCCGCCCTCGCGAGTCACTCGCTCGCAACAAAGAGCATCGATACGGCATTTACCGTCGCCCGCTTAATTTTGCACCCTCACCATTAGAGTAGCCATCCATCACCATTAGAGCAGTCATTGAAAACGAAATTACAAAAAAATATTAATTAAGGATATTTTGTCATTCCTAATCGTGGGATTTCTATTATTATTTATTCAGATAAATGTATTATTTGACGACGCAAAGAGCGTTTTAAAGGGTAAATGCATCAAATAGCCTTTTCATAGAACTAGTATGTTCTATTATTTAGATTTAACGTTGGGGAGAATTAACTGTGTACTGAAATATTGTGTATAAATATCATCAACGTGGCTGGAAATATTTTATATACCTTTTGACGAGATGTCTAATGATGTTTTATAATTGATTATGTGAATTCGTGAGGATATTTATGCTTTTTAAATGACATTGGTAGGTACGCTAATTTTCATTATATTAGACTTTTAGAAACTACGGTTACGTGATAACGAGTATAAGGTCCTTCTTCTATTTGCACATCGTACATGATGGATGGAGTGAGAAATCGATCTAGAATAAAGGAGAAGCGCGAATGGAGGAGCTATACATGGACGAGCGTTGAAGCTTAGGGGAAACCAAGAGATACAATGGGGCGCATATTGAGACATGACGATTTAATTAAAACAGTAATAAAAGGGAAATGGAAAGAATTACGCAGTAAGGCAGCGAGTTTTACACAGTGAAATAATTGAGAAGAATGAGGATGCGACAAAGAGATGAAAGCGCAGTAGTAAGGAGCGTACAACGACGTGCTAGAACAACTTGATTGATAACCAGCGAGTTTTTGTAACACGAAATGCCGCCAGAGAAATGAGATAGGATAAAGGAAGGATGCTACCCGCGGCGGCAAAGCATGGAACATTGACTATAAATTGCGACGTTAATAAGAAAAAAATGGAAATAAGCTTAAACAATTACAAAGACAATGTAAAATAATAAGTTGTTAGATAAACATTAAATAACAGAATATTTTATTATTTCGACAATTTATACTCAAGGAGTATGACATTTATCAAATTACGTTATTCAAAAATTAAATTTATATTCAATAATATAATTAAATGACAAAAAGTTATGAAAACATTAAATTGCCACGCTAAACAAATCCTATATAAATTATTTATTTAATAATTCGTAACAATATATAATTTTTAGAAATGACGCCCGAAATGTACAAAACAATAATGTAAGTATAAAACAGTAACAGATGCACCCGAACAAGTAATTATTGCGCGTACTCGAAGGCGTTTTTCAAAAAATAATTTAGAAAACCGAAACATAATTGAAAAAAGGTACAGAAGAGATCCTTCAATAACGACTACTGTGAAAGTGGCCCTACTAATGAGCAGGAGTAAGTAATATAACAAAGTAATTGCAAGATAGATTTCATTTGATTGTGTGGAAATTATGAACTACAAATAGTATTACTAATACGACTGTTTGAAGAGCATTCTTTGTGTTATGACGATTTAATGTCGAAACATTTCCGTGGAGTGTGTACGTAGAAATGTTTATATGTTTAATATACGCTCATAATATATTTTCTTTCAAATCACTCTATTTAAAAAAACTATACATTTACATTAAATGTTGATAACATACTATTTCCTACATTATTGTAATTAATAATGCGTAGAGTCACATTTTATCACTATAAAATTATTTTATCATTCTGTGACGGCTAACTTATTTGCAGATTTCAAAAAACTATGGCAATATTTTGACATAGTATTATTTCAAACAAATAAATACCATTCACTTTCCTATTAAGGAATTATTGTTGATAAAGGTGTAACTAATACAAATGTTGGTACTCACTACATGCAAGTTAGCTCTCTACGGCAAATTGTCATCTGCAAGAAAAAATAATTAGTATCAGAATGTTAACTAGGCTTCTGACACTCAATGACATAAATAAAACATGCGAAATCTCAGCTCTCTTTCAGCACCTCTGTCTACCATGAACCTCGCCTACTTCCTCATCGCGTTGCTCCCCTCTTCTTTCTCTCTCACTCTCTCCGCCGAGAAAGTGGTTGCATTTGGAGGACCAGTTGAAGAGATTTCGGAACCCTCGGTGCTTCTTCTCTCTTTATGTTTCGCCATCTCCTGCGAATTCCATTCCCTTTTGCCTCCCTCTCCTCTATAATCGCATCTTCCCCTCTCCCGCTCGACAACGTCCGGACTACAAGGCTCAAACACCGGAGTACATCTATAAAGCGCATTAGGCTGATCGCGTAGATTCGACGATCTGAAGCACGCGGCACGACATTTAGTCTGCTCGTGATGCGGCGATCGAGAGAATGGGGCTCGCAGGGTGGGGGCGGGCGAGCAGCGAGGGGGACTGAGGGAATGCGGGGTACTGTGCAGGGCGGGGGAGAGGGCTGGAGCGAGGAGGCGGGGGAGACGAGGCGACTGCAGGCGCCCATAACAGCGGCGTTTGCCTCTCCCTGCCCACCTCTGAAGAGATGTTCGATACTGACGGAAGCAGTTACCGGAAATGTTCAATTTGGGGATGGAGAAAGTATATCTTCCCGGCAAAATTGGTAATTTAAATGCTGCGACTGAATGACACAACACAGCTGAGTTATATTGTAAGCGTACGTTCAGTGGAGTATATCCTGCCATACGAGCAAATATTGCGCCATGCTTTTATGTTAGGTGTTCTCTGAATGTCTGACATTTTACACGTGAACTCAATAAAAACTTCAATCTACTATTCTTTTGTGTAGACAATATAAACGGGCATTCATTCCAAAGATATCTGAGCTATTGTTCTCCATGTTTCGAAATTGACATTTCAAAGACCCGTACACTTAATACCTGCAGATATCAATTTTTGTATTTCCCCCCTCTTTCTAAAACACAGATACGTTTCATTCCAACTAATTTCAATGGCATTTTTTTCTTTATTCAGAATTATGTTGTTTCGAATTTAATGAACAAAATTTAATACATGATTCAAACGAATGCGTGAAAGAGCAACTTAACTTGTTAGAGGAATTCCAAAAATAACCTGTCTTCAAATTTAAATAAATGTACGCGATTTTTCAAATATTTTTCTATTACATCTCAATCTGACACGGCAAAAGAAAACGGAAATTATTTATATCATCCGGATTATTGACGACCACAAAGAACGATATTCGAAAAAGTATTTTAGTTCATGAATTAGTGGAATCAGATAAATAATTGTGTGTCCACAATTTTTTGAAATCGATAAATAGACATTATAATAAACTCTTACAAGATCATTTTCAATTATAAATTAATTTTACAATCTTGGACAAGATGCCGCTGTTTTCAAGACATTCAGGCAGCATGAAAACGTCGAACATGTAGTAGAGAACATCCAACAAATACATCTCCCAACCGATGGAGTAATGGATGCAGAGCTATCTTCATTTATACCCAACTTTCAAAAGCTAGTGCCTTGAATGTGCAGTATAAATTATTACCTTTCTAATGACGACAAGAATGGCATCAAACGTCCTAACGTTTTACATTACAATACTTTCCAACAAATTTAAATGATGCCAGAATGTGAGTTACTATCAATGATACGCATTTCTAAATATAAATGTGAATGCTCTATTATTATTATTATTATTATTATTATTATTATTATTATTATTATTATTATTATTATTATTATTATTATTATTATATTAATTAAGCCTAATTATTTTTAGATTTGCGATTGTTATTATACTACCTAAGCGCTATATATGGCAGCTTCGTATCTCAAATATAATAAGTCGATACTTTCACCAGTGTATCCATTGTTATTATGTATTGCCTACTACGTCACGGATCTCAAACCAGTTTGAAATGATGAGCGATTTACCCCAAATATTATTACTCAAAGTGCACAAAAATAAGAAAGAAACTAATCCGTACAGTCTGCAGATGACAATTGAAAAAAAAAGTCTACGGATCATCGCGAGAAGTCAGACACTCCAGAGTACATCACGTGTTCGCTCCGCCGCACCCCTCTCCCCCCGAAGCCATGCTTCAGCCTCCAGTCCCGCCGCTGCCGTACCGCCAATCCCCGTATCTGTCGTACCTTCGCGTTCCTGCCGGTCGACCCCATCCCGGCTGCGCTCCCCGATCACGCCGGTGCCTTCATCCACTCGCGCCCGCTCCAGCTTTGCCTGCCTTCCCGCGCCCTTGCGCGCTCGCGCCCCCCGCCCCTGCGCGCCCCGCCCCCGTCGCAGCTCCGCTCGCGCCGAATCGGTGGAAAAAAAGCGCATTGGAGGAGGCCCGTGCACGGCCGGTCGAAATCTATGCGACTGTTGCCGTCGTTACTCACAAACTGGAGAATAATAAAAAGTTGGGAAACTTTCCTTTCCCTAATGTTCTTCTAGCTCCGTCACATTCGGGAATATATTCATTGCCTTCTTCAATAACAAAATTATAAAGACGAAAATTAAACTTAAATGAAAAATGAATCATTTTTAAACTGGGGAGAAAAGGGAGTTTTAAAATGAAAAGTTTTAGGATCGCCACGGAGAGGCGTAGCTCGCTTACCTACGGCATGATGCGCGTGGAGGAAGGAGAGCAAACGCTGGAGGGGGCTGGATGAAGGAGGGGGCGCGCTGGTGTGGCGAAGGCAGAGGTGGAGGTGGGGGCGGTGGGGGCGGCGGTGACGGCGACGCGGCGCGGTGAGGGCGCTCAAGATCTTGGGGCTCGCCCGGACGCTGTGTCCCTAATTACTGCCGAATCCTAAAGGTATTTATCACCACGTGTCAAATCCCAACCGTATTTCTTCGTGAGCTCTTAATTTTTTACAGGGAGTGTCTGGGCGCAGTTCACTTATTGCGATCTTCGGCTCCTGGAGCGGTTCCATGTCGCAGAAAGCGCGCGGGGTGGTCGGGGAAGGGGGAGTGGAGGGAGAAGGCGAGGGCGAGGGTGAGGGCGAGGGCGGGGCGCGGGCGGGGTCGCGAAGCGAGCGGTGTTGAGGACGGGAAGCGGCGGGGGCCAGCGGTGACGGGCCGGGGCGGGCGGGGATGGGTGCGGAGGGGCGAGGCGCGGGTCCCCTTCACTGCACCGCGTCGCGCCTCCCCACCCGATGTAATGACAAACACATGTGCTGTTCTATAACTTCGTTACGGACGCAAAACACTTCGGTTACATTCGCAAACGCTTTTAGCCTGCTGTCGAATCCTTGGTCCCGACATCCAATTCTTTTAATGTCTCGGAACCTTTGATTTACGATTAGGACTCCTTTTTTTTAAATTAAACTTTGACGCCCGCGTGTCATGGTGCGTTTTTTGTCGCAGCTATAAATTCTGTTGTTTAATATTCAAACCATTAGATAGAAGTAAAAATTCATATTGATTTATTAACATTGCCGAAGACAGATTTCGCGAAATGAGCTCCACAATTCGAATTCGCAAAAGCGATTACGAAAACAATAATTCTATTAATTAGATGGCGCTATGACTGCAGTATTTGAAAGCAAGGCAGGGGAATGTGGAGTCGCATTCTTTAAGGATATAATTCGAACTAAGTAATTGAGAAAACTGTTATTACTTACAAAAATTATTCAACTTTAACACAAGGGCAAAGAACACCAATCAAATTATCAAAGATAATCAATGTTCTGGTAGTTTTTCAGTGTTCTGCAGTTGAAAAAATACCCATTTGCTCTCTAGGAGCCACACAAGAGGGCGGTGGGCGCCCTGAAAATTTTGAAAGGGGGACCCAAAGCCCTACGTAATAAAACATTTTATATCTGTAGATATGTTAAATCCTGATTTAACCTTTTCATCCTGACAATTTTTTATATGGCATTTCTTATTTGACATTTGATGAAGGGGCTCTGCAAGCCATCTGACAATATGTATGCAGTTCAAAATAAAATTCATTGAATCATTATGATTAGAAATTCATTCTGCTTGCAATCAATGTACGTATTTCTAGTGAAATGTCATATATAATTTAAAAAGTAAATTAGAAGGGGGCCCATAGTTGCCCCCCTCTTATTTTAGGCTGTGCACACATATCAGCTTTTTTAATTACTTGTAAGTAATGAATATGAACATTTTTACACAAGAAACAAACAAAATATTTATAATTTTGGCCAGTAAAATAGCTTCCAGGGTTTACAGATTACGTATTAGCGTTTTCGTAATCTTTCTGAATTACGAGATGCATTGTTTTTTGCATTTCGTCTGCTAGTGTAGTAATGTCATTGTTATTCATAAGTACATATAATGTTCATTTGATATTTGTGAATTAATATGTATTATTAATATGTTTCATGAGGAGAAGGAACATTTAAGTAACTTATTTTAATATTTATTTCGTATAAAACGTAGGTTTTTTTGTATTCGGATCGAATAACGGACGATTATTCATTATTATAAAGTGAATAACATGAATTTCAAAGCGTAAAAATCGCTTTTGAAGCCTATTCGAAGGTTTGCAGAGCGCTTTGAAAACTTGCGAAAGAGAACGGAACATTCAGTTTTGAAATTTTCTTCATTGCACTAAAAGTAATTTTAATAATGTATATTGTTATATTGTAATTTTAATAACAATATAATAATAATTTTAATATAGTTTAAATATATAATGATGTAAGGGCAATAATTTTAAATACAGGATTTACAGGATAACCAAAACTATAATAAAATAAAAAATACAAAATACGAGTACACACACAATTTCAATACAAGTTAAATACTAACCAACGACCAAATTAAATAATTATTATAAATATGTACGTAAGAAGAAAATTTAATATACAAAATCATAAAATACTATGTAAAATAACAGTCAATGTTCTCTGTTTATCTTATATTTGTATTTCAATTGTTCTGTGTGTTTTCTTTGAAACAATACTTATTACTACACCGTTTTTGAATAACAACGTATTGTAATAACATGATACCAAATGCCAATGACTTGACGTCATATTATGATACCAAAACTCTCAAATGAGTTTTAGGTTGAGATTGGGAATAATAGTTTTAGTTATGTTTATGAAATATTGGTCAATATTCATTGTAGTATTCACACCCATAAAATCTAAAATATACGAAAGTGATAAAAACTCGGAGAGGAGAAAGACGATAAAGATCAATTTTCTCATTCGAACGTACCAAACAAATTACAATAAATATGCCCATTTCCTGACATTAAAATCAGTTGTCATTAAATTTTTGTCAAGCGAAACTATTTTTAATTTCAATTAATTGACATTGAAATCAGCAATAGTTGACGAGATAATATATCAATTGGGAGATAAATGTGCTCCTAACTTTCTAATAAAATTGTGCCGGAAAAACGTCTGTGTGGGTATTCATTTCCAAAATTCTTATCTCAGCTTTCGTACTTTTACATGTCGATTAAATTTAATGTGCAGCTACCAATATATTAATTGCAGTTCTGTTTACTAGTACATTTAATTTTACAATTCATTTTCTTCTAGTATAGTAGTTAGCAGTAGTCTATTAAGTAGTCATCTAATGCAAAAAGTCAGTTATGATTTGTCTCATTTTGTTTCACAAAAGTCAAATCGAACAGGTACAAAACACTTTAAAATGATTAAGTAGCTGTACGCTTCACTTTTGGTACGCTTGTTCTTTTGGATTAATGGATTTGGATTACTTCTTGTACGCTTTCATTTGGATTAATTATTAATTTGGAATAAGAAATTATTCGATTTTTCGGAAAAGCATGGGTAATGTAAAATCAATTTCGTTGATTCGCTATTTTATGAAATTGAATATTACATAAGAATATTTCAATTTATAGTTTGAAGTATCCTTTTCTGTATAAAATAACTAAATTTTAAATTAAGGAAATTTAAAAAAATTACTCTATAGATTTCAATTAAGATCTTAGCACGACATTCAAAAATTCTAGAGCAATATCAATTGCAAAAACGTACCCTTTATTTCTGAAAGTGGAACTCGTATAGTTTAGTAGCAATAAATTAATGAAAGCTGCGTGTCGCGGGATGTTATCGTCGCTGCGCTCGCTGTTTACACAAGGGCCAGTGATTGTAGGATGGCCTAGGGCACGTGGTTCAGTTACTTTTTCGTTTTGCAAGGGCAAATTGGCAGCAGATCCTCAGTTTAAGCGATATTTGAAAATAATATAGTGACCAAGTATTGTCCTAGCTGTCGTCGACTCGAAAGAAGAAGAAGAAGAAGAAGAAAATGTGACCAAGTACGTGTGTATTTCTGTTTTACTTCGCTTGCCATCCTTTCAACGTCGCGACAGGACTATCCCCCGAGTCGTAATTCAACTTAAAACCAAGCTTCCCAACCTTTGCAACTTTTGTAGCTAGTAAGCCCGTGTGGGTCATTACTTTCCACTTTTATGGATCAATGTCACTAGTAAGCCCATCGATGCTTGGACTGGTTGGTGCTAAGGAGAGCAACTAAATACACCTAGAAGACGTTGATTGAAGTCGCCCGTAGGTCCATTACGTAGCGCACTTCTACATTTTTCTGAGTAGGGAACGTAAACAGGAGAAGGATTCACGGGCGATACATGATGTACTGGGAAACTACTCGACTCCACAACAAAACCGAAAGCATTAACGAGTTACACGGGATTCGAACCCACAGCCTCGTGGAAGCCGGGGGCGGGCACGAACGCTAATGCGGATGACGCAACGGATTTACTCTTGGGAAAAGCGGTGGGAAGGAGCGCGTTCAGCGTTGTTAGACGCGAGGCGACGCGGCGTTCGGCGGCCGTTGTAGCCTGGTACTGCTTCTCGAACAATTCATGACGGCAACCTCGTGTAGAAACGACGGTAAAACGAGCGATATAATAAGGAAGCATACCTGAGATCTTTCACTCCATGTGTTTTAACTTCACGCGGGAAGAGTTGTATTTGTAAGAATGTGTGCAACTTTCCAAAACTGATGCGATTAAAATTAAAAGCAAGTTCTCGATTTCTTGATATGCTTGAAGATTTGCTGGAGAAGGAATTTTGTAAATTTGCTACTCCTTATTCATTATTTTGTAAATTTGCCATTCCTTATTTTATAGTTATAAATTTGCTACTCCTTATTTAATAGCTAAGAGGGTCTATTCAATGTCGCAACACATTAAGTTTTATAGACGTATCCCTCGGTTACGACTTTCACATTGTCTTCAAATCTGCTGCATACATTTTATTGGAATCGGAGTGTAATAAATTAGTTGAACTATTGAACTTTTTGAAGAGCTTTAATGTTAGTCTTGTTATGAAAATGTTAGTCTTGTTATGAAATCGACTTCTTAAAAAAAAAAAAAAAAAAAAAAAAAAAAAAAAAAAAAACTGAGCTTCTTTCAAAGTGATTTTGTGACCATATTATCTTGCTTGTTTTCTTCCTCAAGCTTAGATCATCAAGATCGTCACTCTTTACCTGAAAAAGTAAGTGATATGCAGCCATATTTAATTTGTTACTTTGTCTAAAGTTTTCTTAAAAAAACTAATGAAACTTGCTCTGGGTTCTAATACCACAAATGGCTTACAATTTTAGACAATGGCACCTTTTAAAAGTTTATCAATTTTTCCATAATTATTGTTTTAAATAATTGTAAATCTTGGTTGGGGCCACAGTATCATTAGGGGTATTAAGACAAATTGTGAGATATACATTAATTATGAAAAATCTAATCAGTGGCGGCTCGTGCTTAGATTGCTCGATAGCACAAATTCCATTTAATCGCAAATATTCGTATATTATGTTAGGAATATACATTTGACATTTAATGTCATCCAGTATTCTAGGGATTGCAGCAGTATCCATAAAATCATTTCAAAATCAAGGAGCGACCATCGAGCGCCCTATCTAGCGTTTTGTGCGTTCCAAGGCAGCGCACAGATGCCACGCTCTTAAGGTGATATGTTCGTGCCAGTTGCTAGTCAAAAACTCAACCACTTATTACATATATTACAGCTTCTTGTAACCGTGAACGGACCATTTAAATAATTATTTGTAAATATTTAAAAGGGAAGTATTGAATAGTAGATTTAGAAAATCATTGTCAATTATTAAATGTAGTCTCTGGAATGATTTTGCATTTTCATAAGTTGGCAATATCTAATATAGAATAGGTTGACTTTAGGTTCCTTACTTCTCTTTCTTTCTGCATTGAATATTAGTGCACATTGTTTACATCGAAAGTGAAATATCGTGAAACAGTTTGTGGTTTATGTGGTACAAAATGTTAATTGTGCTGCCAGAAGTGTGATTTGTGCAGTATAACTCGTCCGAAAACCAGAACTTCCGGTTGTGATGAATTTCGCAGCAATTTTTCAGAAATAACTTCTCAGAATGCTCGGTGAGGTATGTCACATTTCATATCATTTTATTACTAAAAATGTACTGCGTATTGAAAAAAAGAAAAGGTACCTAAACGTATAACTTCTTAAATGAATTAACAAAAAATGCGAAATTTTTTCGAAAAATCAGGGATTTAAACGAGAATGAGGCTTTGATCAATTTGCATTCATTTTTTTTAAACCGAGGACGAAGTTAAATTAAAGAATGGAAACATTTTTGAAACAATTTTGGAAATGTAATTGAAGCTTTATGTAAAGTACCCTTGAAAATCAAAATATACTTTTCAATATCAGAGGTCCTTGAGTTACTTTAAATCAATCGAGGAATATAAATTTTGAAGAAAATCAGCTGAACGGTTTTGGCGTTGACCACAGACAGACGGACCTAGGCGTCAATCGATTTTTCGGTATTCAGGACCCTCAAAAAAGGCATGCTGATTACGCAACGTGGCAGAGAAAGTAATTTACTAACTACAAGAACAATATTTACCGAGATTTCTTTACCAGGGGTCGGTATTAAGAGTTTTATGGCGCACGATTACATTACTTTCTCGTCTTACGAAGTGAGGCGAGAAAGTAAAAAAAAATTGGTTTGATAAAAGGATATAGCCGAATAAGGCTGTGAAAAGTGCCCCCAAACCAAATCAATAATCGCGATATTCATATGAAAGAGAATAAAAATGCCGTAGATTCCCACAAAATCAGCCTTCTAGGGCTGTTGCAGAGATACTACGAGAAAGGTATTTTTCATGTCTTATTTTTTCTCGGCTTCTATTGCATTTATGAGGCTGAAAAAAATTGCAGAGGGGGGAAAATAATTGAATTCCATTGTAGGTTTGTTAACCAATTTTGAAGCCAAATTCAAATAGAAAAAATAAATAAGTTTTGAAATTGATTTTTGACGTGATAACGTTGCAGTACTATCTCCGGTTTTTGTCCTAGAATGTGTCTTATAACATTCTATAAGATACATATTTTTTCAGATTTTTAAACAATGTGGCAGCGAAAAATA
This sequence comes from Gryllus longicercus, assembly GCA_038098605.1. Taxonomy (NCBI): domain Eukaryota; kingdom Metazoa; phylum Arthropoda; class Insecta; order Orthoptera; family Gryllidae; genus Gryllus; species Gryllus longicercus. Next base: position 151,413 of record JAZDUA010000239.1, read on the forward strand.
AAAAACAACTTTATCAGTTTAAAATTTTGAAATTCGCGAAATTTGCAAATTTTACAGAAGAGGTAAACATCTTATTATTCATTGTTTTGTAATTTTGTTCTGAAATCTCCATTACAATAATAATTTCAAGTAAATAATTTGTTACTACAAAAATTTTCCCAGTTGTGTTCACAGTTTCATTTCAATGGTGCTTCAATGCTACGTAAGAAAACTAAAATTCGTTTATGGTAAGCGCTTATTAAAAAAAATAAAAAAAATTAACTTACCAACTTTAATCCATATTTAGATTTTTAGAAAAAATATATTGACGTATCAACGTTTCAAATCGCAGGGCTATTCAAAAATACGAATGTCATACTAATACTTTGGACATACATTTTTTACAAAACATCTTAAAAAATGCAAATCTCTGGATTTGCCTCACAAATATTGAAGTGTAGTTATACGTGTTAATGGAGTGATACTAACGAGTATCTTCTTCAACCAATTTTAATGATCAAGTTAACAAATTTACTTATTGTTCCCATATATGAACACATCGTCTGATGTATGAACACTTTGACCTGATCGGAGAATGTGAATTTTGGAAAAAATCTGATCGATGTAGGTGCTGGTGTTGACCATAGACGGACGGACACACATATGAACAACCAGATTTTTGCAAAGTTTTAGGAATGAAGGAGACACGAAATGTGGATTCTAACTGTTCAACATATCAAAGGAATTCATTTGTTAGTCATAGGAGCAAGATTCACCCACATTTTCGATATCAAGGATCCCTCAAAACGAGATTTTCAGCCACTTTCCGCAACAGCATTACAATACTTTTCCCTTACTACATATTAGTATTAGAGATACTAGTAAGAGAAGCCTATTTGCTGCCCCGGGAATTTCTAAAATACTATATTATATATAAAAGTGTAGATCTTTTTATTTGGGGCTTGAATGAAATACAAAGCCAGTACAAATAATGCAGGAACTGAGATGGGTTCCAAAGCAACTATCTTGTACGGAAGATAATAATAATAATAATAATAATAATAATAATAATAATAATAATAATAATAATAATAATAATAATAATAATAATAATAATAATAATAATAATAATAATAATAATAATAATAATAATAATAATAATAATTTATTGGTACCTAACCTGTCCCTTCTGTATCTACCAGTACGCAAAAACGGAAACATATGTCAACTGACTTTACCTAGAGAGCAGGGCTAGCAAGCAGGAATTTTAGTACGGATGGAGGGGGAAGCAGGTTGCATTATCGATATGACAGGATGGAGACAAATGATTTATCGATATGTTTTCTTATTAAATTGACTCTCAGGCAAGTGAACATAAGCAAGGCCAATCAAATCCAAATTGCTCATCACTTCACGAGACGAAAAGACGATGATACGATGTCGGAGTGTAAAATGTTCCCGATTTATTCTGGTAACTTTGCAAGTTGTTTTCGATTTTATTTAGAGAGTGTTGGAAAGACTTACACAGTTTTTATTTAATAGACGTACATCCAATATAACTCAAAAACTTATTTCCATTAAAATATCATTCATTTAAACATAAAAAAGGCATCGAGCTGCAAGCAAGAGAGAGAAGGGCCACCTCTTTTACACGTCGTGGCAGCGAGCGAATCGCGAAAAGAGCGCGGGGGTGCGAATGGGCGTTGAAGCGTCAACGGCCGGGTGCCGCGGTGGACGCACGTGCGGCCGCGGTTGAAGCGCGGATGCGGTTCGCGGACGCGGCGAGGGCGCGGCGCGGCCCGTGGCGGGGGCGAGGGCGGGGGCGAGGGCGGGGGCGAGGGCGGGGGCGAGGGCGGGGGCGAGGGCGGAGGCGGGGCAGCGGGCGAATCGGATCGGGGCGGATCGTCGGGGCGGGATGGGCTTTCGCGGCGGCGGTTTGGGTGGCGGCGGTGGCGGCGACGGCGGGGGAGGCGCGGACGATGCGGGTACGGTCGCCTCGCGGCACGCCACCGCCGCCTCCGCCCCCGCCCGGAGGGTCAGCGACAAGCGGGGCCTTCACCGCGTGCATCTCCGCTGCCGCTGATGATATACGCGCTTGACGCCGCTATTTTTCCCGCACTTAAAGCGCGCGTCGACGATGGCAGCAGCATCGCCGGCGGCGGCGGCGGCGAGCCCTAATACCGCGTATGAGGATGAAGCAGAATAAATGTGAACAGCGGCGGCGATTTATCGTCAACTTGAAACAAATAGGGCGAATGGCCGCAAGGCGCGGGCGTCGCGCGGGCAGAGCTCGGATGGGGAGGGGGCAGTGGCGGGGAACGGCGCGGTTTGGGTGCGGGGAGATGCGGGCGGGACGCGCGCCGGACGCAGGCGCAGCGGCGAGCGCGGGGCGCGGAGGCGGGCGCTGATTTGTTCCTTGGGCGCTCCGCGGGATTTGTCGTGCACGACTAAATTACGGACGCGGGAATCCATAAGCGCGCGGCGCGGGGCTCAGCGCGCAATCCCGTGAAATACGGCGCGGCCCGCGGTCCATTCATTGTTTCGGGGCAAATTGATTGACAGGTGCGAAGATCGGAATTTGTCAACGCGCAGCTTTCTGTAGTATTTATCGCCGGCTCGGCGGCCGCCAACGACCGGGGCGGGCAGACGCCGCCCCGCGGCTCGGGCGGACGAGGCCGCCGCGAGGGCGGCGGGTCGCCGACGTCCCGGCCCACCCCACCCGCCCGCCTGCCACGCCCCTCCAGCCCCGCGCCCCGCCGACCTCGCCCGCCCCGCAGCGCGTTAGTATATTTTATCGGCTATTAATCCCGGGAGTAAACAAAGTGTTCATATAGACAAATTTTGCGAGGGCTTTGCAGTAATCCCTTGTTTACTGGCCGCGCCGGCGGCTACGCGCGTGCTGACGCTAATCCGCACCCGTTATCAGCTTGTTACCGGGGGCGGCGGGCCCGCGGGGCGCCCACCGCCGCCTCCGCCGCCGCCCCGCTGGCGGCGCGGCGTCGCCGTCGCCCGGGGCGGGTCCGTCAGCGTCGCCCGTGCGCGCGCGCGCCGCGGCCCTCCCCGGCCCGGCCCGCCCGCCCCCCGCCGTGCCCCCGGGCGCCAGGCGCCCAGCCCCGCCCCGTGCCGCCCGACGCCCCGCGGCCGGATCCTGCTCTCGGAAGTCCAAACCCATTTTCGCGGCCATGGAAAAGAGATTAGGGCGGTGCTCAGCGCGCGAGCGCCGCGCGCCCGCCGGTAACGCGCCCCGCCTATGAATGCTTGGATTGTTTCCGCATTAGGGAGTCGCTCTTTACACCGGGTCCGGAATAAGCTATCGAGGAACTGGCAGCTGCAGGGACCGCGCGCGCGTACGGGACATTTCTCAAGCGGCGCCTCGGGCCTCCGCCGCCGCCGCCACGGCCGCTCTCGCCCCCGCCTCCCGCCGACGCCGTGCCGTCGTGCAGAAATACTGCCCCGGCGAGCGCGCCGCCTCCGCCGCCGCCCCTCCGCCCGCCCGCGCCATCCGCCATCCACCCTCGGCGCGACGAGGCGGGGGCCGAGAGGGGCGGGGACGCGACGGAGCGGGGAGGGGCGGGAGGAGCGAGGCAGCGCCGGCTATTAGGTCCGCGCGAGCCTGCGGTTCGAGCTTTTAGGCGCGCGGGCAGTAAATCGCGTGTAATACAATTATTAATTTCTTGGCGGGCGTCGCGGCGCCCGGCGCCCTGCGGCCGCGCGCTAAGTAGAACAAATAGAGTCGCCGGCCGTCGCCCGCGCGCCGGCGACGTCGTACTTCGGCCGCGCCGCAGTCCCCCGTCGCCTCTGTCGCCTCTTCGCCTCCCTGCCCCCCGCCCCGTCGTCGTCGCACCCCTCCCTAACGCCTTGTCGCCGCGGAGGAGGCAGCCTTGTCCTCTTCTTTCTGCCCCCATGCGGCCGCTCCGACTGAGAGTGTGCAGAGCTCGCTCATCCCAAGTGCCATGAACAGTTCAGGAAGTGCTTTTTGCTCTGAAAGATGATATTGGCTCACTTCCGAGATTTTGTGCGAAAATACACACTAGATTGTTGCAAATGACTGTTGTTTTCTTCTGTAGAGTGCAATTATTACATTTTCGCATCTCTGTTGCAACATATTTTGCTGCAGACTAGCACGAAAGTCGAGTTACATTCAAATAATACATGTTTAGACAAAATGTGTGGCTGTAATATAAGTGCTATAGATTCTGTGTAACTGGTATATACTCTGTCTCCGAAATATCATGAAAAGGGTACAATAGGCTATGTTTTAAAATAAAAGCATATATAAAATGCTCGTATTGTGATACTCAAAATCAACGTTGACTGATTTTTCACACGTCAACTGCTATGGTCATTAGTCCCGTTAGATTGGTGAAACTTTTATCTCGAGAGGTGGCACTGTTGCCTCCCCGTTGAATAATGAGATCCCGCACCGACCTTTAAGTCGGCTTGCTTGGGATTTCTCCCTAGTGGGACACTGCACAAGACCAGACAAATATGAAAGTATTGTGCAAATAAGTGTAAGAGTGTAAGTTATAGGAGAAGGAAGAGGAATAAAAAAATCGATGGTCCGTTGCCCGTTTTTAGGGTAATGCTCCGGCACGCGCTTGGTATTGATCGGAGAAACCATCACAGTAGACGATCGCTACAATTCCCTTACAGACAGCGGCTGACTTCGACCTGTTTAGCTTGTGTTTAAAATCCGCCACCGTCGGGACTCGAATTCTAGAATCTCCGACAGACAGAATCGAGTACAGAGACAACACAATTTCTGGCTCTGAGATAACTCAGCTCGTATTAACACGAAGATGTTCATTAAAAGTTATTATTAATAATGAAAACATATAACTCAATCTTCTCACTTGGTGTAAAGGAAAGTAAATTTTATAATTTTTATAAAATACGTTTACAGTAATACATGTTTTATAATTCAATTCTATTTTTTAGATTCCTGATTAATTAATGCTCTTGCAATACGTTTACCCTTGAGTTTCGTCAAATTTACCAGGGTTAACCTTTGGTGTTACTTTTTAGCCATACTATGCAATTACGTAGTAATAAAAAATAATTGTAAGGTAACATTTGTAAAATAAGGAATCATTAAATTGAATTCGAATTTGATTGTAGCGCTGTGGGAAAAAATCGGCAATTTTTGTATTGGCAAAAAATCGGCAGAAAAATTTGTATTGTGGGGCCCTGGTGTCAAAAACGTGGATAACTAATGTTCATATATGTTCTAAATTACTTCCTCTAACACGCCGTTTAATCAGAATCCACGTTTTGTGAGTCCTTCGTAGAGAAGTTGGTTGACGGGAAAATTACTGTCTCTGTATACGCTTGCCCATCTGCGGCCAACACTAGCGCCTAAACCGTTCAGACAACTCTCTTCAAAATCAATGATCCCAAATCGATCTGTTCGAACTCGAAGTGGTGCGAGGTTTGTTTACATAATGCTTTAACATTTTAAAAAGAATTTAAAATGCTCCTCAGTGATTGTTTAAACTTTTTTCTCTGATAGAGTAATACACGCTTAAAAATAGAGCATGTATAATTTTCGTGGGAATTTTAAATTTTCGAAAATTGCAAAAGTTCAAAACTTTTTCGGCGTCTTCCTACAACTCCAATATTGAAGAAAGAGATTTTTCCTTAATAAAATCTGTTGTTCAAGGACACATCTTTAAGGCGGGTACAAAAGGTATAATTTCAGAAAGAAGAGTTTTCGCTTACATTTGCGTTAAATATGGGCTATTTTTAATTAATTATTTTTTCAAAAATGTCTCCAATTTTTTTTGAACCAATTTTCTTCAACTCAATTTTTACTTTTTTGTTTCTTTGGTTAGTGTTTTAGACGATTAAAACTGGCGCAGGTCTAATTTTCGTTGAACTCTGAATTTTCGAAAATTGAGAAAGGTCGATTCGATTATGCTGATGTAGCATCACTAGTTTCCGGATGTATTTGATACTAAAATTTTTAAATAGCTTATTTCAGAGATTCTGTGTTTGTTTTTCTGTTTTTGAATGTATCTCTTTTCTAATCTTAATTTCTATTATTTCCAGGCATTTGCTTACAGTGACATTTTTGCCTTTTTCATGCTCTCAAATTATTTGTTATCGGTACAACGACTTTCCTGTTTCTTTTTCTTGCCGAAATTTAATGTAACTTGTTACGGCTTTGTAACAATAGAAATACTTTCATATATTCTTCGTTAAGTCTTCTTCAAAGTAAATAAATGTTCAAGATTTTGTTCTTCTCTATTACGCGTATACTATATACATTTCTGCAGGCGTACAAACAGAAGCGTGTAAGATAATAAGCTATCAATAATATAGTGTGTAGAGGGACACTCCTTTAAGGTCAAATTGTATTTCGGAAGGTAGTACTTCTGGAAAACTTTCTAATTTTGGACTATATAGCAAAAAATTTAATATGGTATTATGAACTGTTGACGATTGATAAATAGCTTTGACATATTGGATTATTCCACTTCTTATGAATAACGGTATCATCGAACATTATTTCACGCAGATTTTCATAGTCGTGTTACTAAAACCTGTGTTGTTACAACACTTTTTTTCTAATATTATTGTCAGCGGGTACGTAATGTTATAATATTGCACATTTTATCCTTCTAACACTTTAATAACACTGAAAAATAAAAATATAAATCTGAACATTACGCAATTTAAGTAAAATTTGCGAAATAATGCTCTTAAAATAATTTAATGAGTGAGGGATAATCGCATTAAAAAGTCTTTTCAAACTTCAATGTTGTAAGAGAAGTTCGAAAAACATGCAACTGTATTTTATTGTCAAACTGCGAAAAAAATTGACAAAATAAAAAAATAAAATTCCGAGGAATAGAATGCATTAAGGAATAATTATCTGTCGTTGATAATGTAATTGTAGTATGGTGCCGAAATCATTTTGAACTTTTACAATATTCGAAATTCTAGAGGTTTTTAGTGTTAATCGGATTTAAGCAATATTATTGACTTTGCTTCTTTCGAGCATACGTTTTAACAACAAAAATTCAAACAACTTTTGAGATGTTTTTTATGTGATTTGAAATTGTCATGATTTCTCTCAAAATTACGCGAAAATTATTCATTTTTTTTGTGAAAAAATGGTACATGACAATTAAATAATTTTGAAGAAGTTGTTTCAATAAAAAATCTTTAACTTGGTAAAGAGAGGTCTAAACAATTTTAATGTTTTGCAATTTTCTAAATTTCATAGGTTTTATTGTAAATCGAATCGCCACCATTTTTGTAAGAGTACTTTTCTCTATTCAAGGAAGAAGTTGATCAAATTGGGACCCTTTTGGAGAAAAAATTGAAAGTGATTTAGAGGCGTCGTGTACCTCAAAAAATTAAAAGATCTGATTCGTACCCCCGTGACATGAGCAGTACCAATTTAGAAATAATAATTTTCTTGAAATTACTATGTAAGGGAGCTGTTTAGGAGCAAGGTCCACAAATGGACGGACAGACAGACTGACGTTTTGAGAAAAAAACAGTATTCCGGGATCACGTATCCTCGAAATGTGTACTTTGTACTACTTACACAAGACAACAATTTACTACGTATACGCGAAAGAATAAAGCACGTTTTTGGTATCAAGAATCACAAAAACTTTTTCGATCAAAATCAGGATTTCCTGCAACATAACTTAACTTTTTCTATATTACGCATACGAGAAAGGGAAATTATTTCTAAAATTAAATCATTTGACGACAAAAATCAACTCTTGACACGCCACAATTTAGGAAACGTCACTTGGGTTTACGTTAAAAAAATTAGCCGAGCGTAACCTCTCAGGTTCAGAATTGAATGTTTTTACCGAAATTGAAATCGTGTGCTCGTATTTTCAATATAAAATATCTTAAGGTTTAAATTGAAACTGTAGAGGGTAAAACAAATTATTCACGAGGAAAGTAACTTGAAATAGAAAATTTACGAATGACTCCCTGAATCTCAGACATGTGTGTGTGATTGGGATCACATTGTCACTGCAACACTTACAATAAGCTTCAGGAAATTCACGGAAATTGATGTTACCTCAACACATGGCCACAATCGTACTGCAGACACATCCATACAATTTCGCATATTCATCGCCTGTCTGTAAATTCCATTCCTAAGTAATATTCTTGTGGCTGAATATTCAGCAGAAACAGTCATGTAAATACATGCACTCCGCAGGGGTTGAATGTGTGTAGTCACACAATATGAATGGGTGTACGCAGGAATTATACAGAATGAAATCCATTGGCATCTTAGTAGAGAGTAGAAGGTATATCATGCTGGGCAATTAGCGGAAGTAGCGGTAGTCGAATTGTTTTTACATTTTCAAAATCATTGGTGTTCTCATTTTTAATATTCATCACTGTTGTGTTACCATACTTAATAAATTATTAAAATTTAGTATTTGCTTCTTTCAGCATATGATTCTCTACATGGTTATACAATTTGAAAACATGTATATTACTATTTTAGTGAAGAATTGCAATTTACTGCATACGTTCCCTGTTTGACAAGTCACTAAATACCTAACAAGCCATATATTCTATATTCAATATTACAATCTCGCAATGAAAATCATTAAAGCTCAAATTATTGAACATAATTCACTGATGTTTCAGAGTCTGTGTTCCACAGAGCGTCAAACGAACTATTTATATACATTTGGTCAGGGAGCAATAATTCGATTGAACATCTAGTGCGGATTTTCCCATAGGATATTTATTACTATTGAGGGAGCCCTGAGGTGAATTTATTGATGTGATGGACGTCCGTGTAGACAATTGTAATAGGCCGGGACTTACTTCCAGGCTAAGTCTTGCATTCGTTATTTGATTTTGATAATTACTTATACCTGAGACTAAGCTGTTATCTTCCATCATGTATCTGAAAACCAAAATTTAATAATGACACTGGAAGGTGAATGATGGAATAACTATGGAATGGGAGATCGAAGAAATGGAAAATCTTAAGCGCACTGGCCACTACCTTACATATTTTTCGTTTTATGTACTACATGCCAGGCACAAAAATGAAGCCTCAAAACTGCCGGAAACTGCCGACTGACTCATTCTTATGGAATGCGTCCTTAAACTGCTGTTAACACGTATGAAAACCACGACACAGGGATGGATTAGTTTCCGCGGCAAATCCCGCTGAAAGTGTTAAATATTCGCATCGCGGGGTCGTCGGCGGTGTATCCGCGCTGCCCCAGGTGTGCGCTCGTCCGCCCTTTACCCTCCAGCCACGCCACGCCCTCCGCCGCGCGTCCGCGATGCGGCCAGCCGGATGATGGGGTGGGCAGATGACGAGGGCGGGGGCGGGAGCGGAGGCGGGGGTGGCGCGGAGGGGCACGAGGCAGCGAGGGGGCGGCGAAGAACGCCGAGGGGGCGGCGGAGGGCGGGGCGACGGGCAGGCACGCCGTAGGGCCGCGGCCACCGCGAATCCCCATGCGCCCTCCCTAGGCGCCAAGAGCCCTCGACTTTTAACTGCACTTGTGGTCGGCCATTACTCAGGGGTCCAGCTGTCATTGCCAATATATCCGCAACATTACCATCCGCTATAATGCAGGGGAGCGCTGATATATCACGGAATCAATCGCTACTAGGGAACGTCTTCGCGAAAGGCTTACTGGAGCCATTCCGGTCTTCAGGGAATATCAAACATTCTTGTAAAAATGTTCCGCTTTCCTCCAATGTTTCCTCAATCCTGCAGGTATTCCGAGTATCAATATGCCATTTCCACAAGGAAAGTGGGATTTCTCAGATGGTCAGTTTGAAAATTCTCTCATCTCGCAGCAAAACTTCAGCGGCAAGCCACCTGCTGCCAAATCGCCTCGGGGACTCCCCGAATGCCCCATGATTTCAGATTCGACATCACGTGGGCGAAATTGAATCAAAATGGCGGTGTGGAAAGGCGCCATCAGGCCAGTTTTCGTATTATTAATATCGCGGCGTAAGTTGACCGGCGAATATATAAAACCGGAATGACCGTCGTCCGGCGGGCCCTGGCCGTTGGGGGCCGCGGGGGGACGGGCAGGGCGGGCGGGGCGGGTCGTGCCCCAGCTGGCCGACCGCCCCGCCTTCACGGGCGACGGCGGCGGGCGAGGGCGGGGCGGGGCTGGGTGGGTGGGGTCCGGCAGGCGTCGGTGGGCGGACGGTGGCGAGCGAGGGCGAACGGGGACGTGAGGAGGCGGTGCGGGCCGCGGTCACAGCCGTCCCTTGCGGCTTTTGCTTATATTTGCAGATCACGAGGCGACATGCCGTGGGCGCCCTCCGCTGGGGCGGTCGGCAGGCGCGGCCAGAGCGGCCGGAGCAGCCCCGAAGCCTTCGCCGCTGGTCACCGGTGCGTTTAGAAGGGTGATGCAAAGGAGGGAGAGGGAACGGCTTCGATTTTTTTGCGAGGCTACATCATGAATGGTTTGCATTCAAGCGCAATCACGCACGTTGTATACGTGGAAAGGTAATGTAATTAGGTACCATTTGAAGATGAAGGAAGAAGAGCTAGAAATCATCGAAAAAAGAAACTTGATATAAAGTAATATTTGAATAGAATAGTACTGACACATCAAACAATTTCTCACTACTTTAAAAATAAATTCGTGTTGTAAATTAGACATGATCGAAGAGACACACGTAACGACTTGTTCAAAGCATGTATCTTGTCGATACGAAAACGAACCCGGGTTTCCTTGTTTTTACGCAGTTGTTTTTACCACTATGCTACCGAAATAACGAATGCTCGGAATATGCTTTTGGGGGCTAATATTATGAGTGTATTTGACACGCGTTTCCTTTCACGAATTGAGAATATCAATTGACACAGTAACAAGGTCATATCATGGATGACATTTACGTACGAAACATATTTCAGAAGTAAATGAGAATTGAAACAGGCCAAAATGTTGTGGCAATGAGTGTCACGAGTATGTATTTCTCTGTGAAAATTCGATCAGATCAGGGATCTTATATCACTTGAACAATATGTGAGATTCACTTGCAGAGTAGCCAAGATTTAGTTCGTTTATTTTAGAAGTGATAACGATTGTACCTCCTTGATGGAATCATCACATTAGTACATCGCATCATGAAGCAAATTCAGGTCCTTACGGCAAAAGAAGATAATCGATTTTGCTAAGTGAAAATTATTGCTACATATACATGTAATATACACCGTAGTTACCAATGTAATAAACGTGTCATTTAGACAGCTTCTGTTTCAAAAATTTGTTTTCGGTTCTACAGTAATTATAAAATGCTTTCTTTACACTACAGATAAGCACCTTAATTATTTTGTTTATTTTTCTTCCATCCTGAAATTTGTTCGGATTATCCGAAATTTCAGATTTTCGAGGTTCATATTAGCGAGATTCTACTGTATTTATATTAAATTAATAGAAAAATTTAGGACGCGTTCCGGGATCTACAATTTTATAAATCATGCACTGCATGTACGTATCTACACGGACCACACTTAATTCACAGAAGGTAGTCAATCAAATTGCAATTAACAAAACCACTACTAGATACGAAATTTCAACGATAGAACTAGGATACAGTAGTCAATATGAAAAATTCATCATCGTGTCAATACACTAAATAGGACACGTATATGTAGATTGTTCACGTAAAGTAAAACAAAATTATTCATGGAGTTGCTGCAGGAATCATGGAAGATATTTTACAATGCTGTGGATACAAATGACATATATAACTTATATTTTTTACGATATCATTTCACTTCAATACTTGCTTTCCTCTTAAAATGAGGAAATTATTTTTTTTTTAAGGGAAAAGCAATATTTGGTTAACACGAGACATAACATCATGCGTAACATATCTTATTATTTATTTCATTTCTAAACATCCATATTCAAGATTTCCACATCTAAATTAAAGACTACATTAAAAGTACTAATCATTGTTAAGAAAAGGTATAAGATAAGCTAAATACACGAAAAGTATCAGGATATTTCGAATAACTAAATATACAAATAATAAAATAAAAGCAATGTAAAATAACATAATAAACAAAACCAATGAGAAGTATAACATAAAACAAGACCACATTAACTTGAAACTTCGTAGAAAATGTTTTAAAATATAATGGTAGAGAAGTCAGAGATCTGGTAAAAGTTGCAAGTCTCTTCAAATAACACTTTTCAAGAATTGCGGTTGACCTCCCGAAGGGACTAAATTTCAAAAAAAGTTTCCGGAAAGAATTTCGAGAAACTTGTGTCCGAAATTTCTAGTAATGATATCCTCAAAATAGACTATAATCTAAAAAAAATATTCGGCTGGTTTAGATGAATTTCGTGATTGTTTATTAAAAACTTGAGTACCTGCTTTAATTTACACCAGTTAAGGCATATATTTGCCATACATTTGTATAAGAATTACATGATTCAGCATTTACGCACAGGAACATTTACATGTTTTAAAAACAACAGTAAATAAGTCGCTTTTACAAAGTGGACAAAAATGAAATTGAAAATTTTCGGCCAATTTCTCTTTTGTAAGTTTTTTTAAAAATATTAGTGAGACCATTTTACGTACAAAACATTTCTTACAAAATTTGAAGCGTTTTCAGGTTGCCAATATGGATATAGAAAATCAAAATCTACGAAACAGCAATATTTTCTTAAAGATGGCGCTTCATCAGCGGATCAAAATGAAGCTTCTCTCGGAATATTTTTAGATATTTCCAAGGTGTATAATTGGAATGGAATTCATGATATTGCCCTAGATTGGTTACGTTTGTACTTTTAAAAAGTGTAAGAGAAATACCGTATTGGAATTTACGGAACATTATTTACTTACCTTTTGTTTTCAATGACAACTGTACGTAAACGACATGCTGTAGTCGTTTCATAACGGAAGAGCAGTTCTCTCTGCAGATGATACGAACATTCACTGCAATAAAGATACAGTAAATAGTACAATATCAAATATTTAAAATTGGTTACTTAATAACAAATTAATAGTAGACGTTGGGGAAACGGTAATATGCCTGCAAGTACTAATGCTGAATAATACCTTTGTAAGTAAATAAAATTTTTAATTTTTACTCATTTTTATTAGAAAAGATTAAATAAGAACTATCAGGAAAATGTTATCTGACTGTGTATTTTTCTGTACATACCGTGTATTATGAGATAAATGTTAATTAATGATTCTAAGGCTGATGTATTTTAAGCTTCAAAAGGTTTCTTTGTATTTTGCCGTGGCAGCGAATAACGCTAGTCTTGAGGGCCGATAAACCTGAATTATTGTCATATGCTACATAAGGTCTATTTTTCTGACGAAATGGGTAATAGAACATGTTCTGATTTAGACATTGTTCGCTGTGAATTACAGGTTGCTGGAGGAAAGAACTTGAGGGTTCAAATTTGTATAATTTGTTACAGTAAATAAATTTACTACAGCTTAACAAGATATCAGCGCATAATGCGAGAAAATCTGTGATATGGAGTAACAAAGAGTATTGAGGCCTAATGAAATAAGAAATATGATATATTATTAGTCGTTGGTGAAATTTATGACCGATATTTAAAAGCGATATAACACACTTATCATTTAAAGGCTTTTCAAGAACAAATGAATATAAGAACATATATTAAAACAGAATGTTGTGATTTTAATACATTATTTAATATCAGTTAAACGTTTTTCTACAGGCAAACTGAGTCATGTTGTATAAGATTCAGGAGGCATCTGACCTTCAGGAGGATTTTGAAAATAAATATTGTCTATAAATCTTTAAAAAATGTATTTTTATTTTAAAAGTATTTTTATAATTTTTCAAAAACTGTTTCTGAATCCTCAAAGAAGGTTCTCAGTACTATTTAGTACTTATAATATGTTCTTTTCATGTGCATATATCTCTAAAAGGAACCATGTAGTTACAACGTTTAGTTTGATGTACATTAAATGCTACATTTACCCCAATAAGTGCGTAAGAGAAAAGGAATTAAAGGTTCATTCATTGACAACCTAATTGCAACGACACTATGGGTTTGAAAATATTTGTGTTTTAAGCTCTAAAATATTGTCAGAAGAAATAATAGCAAATTAAAAACACTAAGCGTAAAATGTAAAGGATTACTGTTGTAAGGTTGGAGTAAAACACTAGCGACCGAATCTGTAACAATTCATTGCCATACTCGTTGCTACACTGCGATATTCGCTTACGCAGAGGGCCGCGGACCCTCGGGCGTGTTCTTTCGCTCAGCCACTATAAATGTCAATGGATATTACAAAACTAATTACAATAAAAGATTAATTACAATTTAAAATTAACGATTTAAAAATACAATCAACATTGCAATGTAAATTAGAATAATTTAAAGTTCTGAATGTGCACATATAAATGAAAGCAATTAGCGTCAGGTCTTGTGTGACAATTCTGTGCCCAGAAGGTGAAAATTAATTAAGTAAAAATATTCACTGGCTTCTGAGTTACCGACATGGATGTTCATTTAGAACATCTTTTTCGTTGTAAATTCTTCGCGATGAAGTCTCTCTAATATTTGAATTTGATTTCTCCAATATTACGACAAAATTTTGAGAATAATCGTAAACTACGGCAAAAATTCATTTTCGTTACCATGTGAATCCTTTAGCAATATCTAAAATGCATGTTTTCTAAAGTCATAAAAAAATATTGCCATAAAAAGTCTGATCTTCGAATGATTGACTTTTGTGAATGCGAGAGAAGATAGTTCGTAATGTAAAATTTAAAAAAAAAACATAAAAATATAAGACTGAAAATAGGGATAAGAAAAGCTGATTTTAATATTCTTTTATTTATGATTACAGTACGATAAATGCGTACTGTTTATGAAGCGTTCACCCATCAGTTAATAATTCATTCTAGGCAGAAGTACATGAAGGTTGTTTGAGGTATTGTTCACTGATCATTAAACAGTGTTATTTGTCGGAAATTATTCCATTTATTACAAAAGCTATTGTTAGCTAATTGTTGATAATAGCAGTTCTTTTTGAAATGTCCTCTTGCCCAAAGTAACCGTCATCATTCCAAGTATTTTTTGAAACTAATTCATGAGCTCTTGAATTAGTTTCTTTTGCAATACTTTTTGTTAGAGGTTGATGCTGTTAAATGTTTTCAGTAACTGTCCAGATGTAAATATTATATTTTGTGATGTTTTCTTAGAGCTTTCGCCAGCTGGAGCCAGTTTCCCCCTACACCTCAATAGCGTGTATATTACTCACTACTATAGACTCTAACAAACGTGAGTTTGTTCTTTTTTCTAGAAGCTATTTTACAATATTTTCTTGGGAGCTTCATAAATAAATGTCTTCGTAGCTACTCAGACAAACTACAAAAAAAGTTAGTTCGAAAAAACACTTTTAGGAATGTGGAAGAGGTTGCGACATTTACTAGGAAATGTATCTCTTGCCATCTCCCTCATTTTTAAGTATCCATCATCAAGGAAGCCAGATAAACAATGTTTTTGTAATGTTTAATGTCGTGTTAATGTCGGAAATACGCTAGTGGTTGCAAATTCATTGTTGTTGGAACTCGCTACATAATCAGCACCCATGTTTTGCACACTCAGCTCGTGTTTAAGTAATTACATTAAGTATTATGTAAATACAGTTAATATTTTATGTGTTTAAATTAACTCTCTCGTCGGCCACTGAGTGTCACCGCCTTCCAGGCCTCTCAATTCTCTCAAGACACCGCAGGCCAGGTGCCTGCTTTTCGGCTACCCCGCGCTTCCCTCGCTCCCCTCCGCTCTCCACCGAACGTTGGTGCAACGACTCAGTGCGAGGCTGGCTGCCTCTCTGAACGGCCATGCTCTGTGCCACTCTCAAGCACGCATTGTGAGTTTCACTACAATTCACTACAAAGCAGTTATGTATCAACAGTGAATTTTCTATATAACAATGTGCTGTACGAGGTGTCACGATAAATTCATCTTAATCATAACCCCGTGAGTGATCCTGTCATGCAGAAGCGGCCACGTGCAACTGACGCTGCTAGACATGCAATTGTGCATTCTTCTACAGCTCCGCAACAATCTTGTTGGCCATGATAAACTGGGCCACAATGTATTGTAACGCACATCATGCTGAACGCTCATGTAAGTGAATGCTCCTAACACAAGCTCTTCTCTTAACATGTGCCACACATGATCCTATCATAAGCAGAAACAATCACATGTTTGATGTGCAAATGTCCGTTTCTGCGGCATTCAAATAATTTCCTGCATTTGCCAGATATAATTCTCGGCATTTCTAAGCCGCTAGTTGCCGCCAGTGCTTGCAAACCGTCGACCTATCGTCTCTGCAGGCGGTTCATAACATGCGCCTGCCTACGTCTGCGATCTTCAAGACTATGCTACATCATCATGATTCTGTTTGTATTAAATATACCATGTTTTTCATTTCAACCCTAGTGTATTATGCTCTGCTGCATATCTGAACTCACGTTAAGTGTTAACTGCAACCAACACAGTCTTCAACTCTAAATGCTCACAGCCATTGCCATCTTTCAATGTTAGTTGTAACCAATTGAATCAGTCTTCAACTGCACGTGTCTACAGCTATTGCAATTGTGGCGTCTTTGCCGGGGCAAATAATTACAGACGTTAACGGCTTGTAAATATTTAGTATTTATTAAAATAAAAATACTCCGACACCAAAATACTATATACAATATTTACAAATAAATCTGACCGTTACAAGAAGGAACCTTCCCTGGTTACCACCACCGCTGGCCCGATAATTAATTACCATCCCGGTGTGATGCACCAGTACCTTACGCGAGCATACATGCGAGTATGCCGCACCGACCGTCACGACTTAGCACGCCGGCTTCGGTTCCCCGCCTCGGTAGTCTATGCATTACAATGCAACGCCGCGCACAACTCACACGACGCCCTACCGACGCGCCCAAACCTGAAGAATCAGAAGAACAGAAGGAAGCTCTTAAGTCGGAGTCCGCTTATATACCCTCTGGGCAGGCTGACGGAACCGCGTCACCCGCAGTGTCTGCCGACGCGTTTCCGCCGGCTTCGGGGTTTCCAAACTACCACCCACGACACGGCACCCCCTCTCTCTCGCTCCCCCAGCCTTTGTGCAGCCCAGCGTCACTTCCGCCAGCGCTGTCCACATGGCTGATATAGTACGTTTGTGCTGGCGACAGATATGACGCCACACAATGATTCAAATGCTCTCAACTTAGATGTAATCATTATTGTAATCAAGTGTATTTTACTTCTCATCAATGTGTACATGCCTACTGAATTCTCCCAAAGTATTAGTGACGTCCTGTGTAGATACTAACATTTAAAGGGAGTGCGTCCGCGTCGCATTATCCGCGGTGGTCCTCCGAGCAGATAACAAAGATGCCAAAGTAAGATAGAAGGAGCTCTCTCCTAGCTCATCTGAACCATATCAACGGCCCACTACAACCTCAGTCAGGTCCCAACAATACATCATAAATAAATATGGCATGAAACACGATGGCTGGCAGAGGTGGCTAAAGCATCAACTGATGTCACTGCAGTGTCTCTGACCGAGAGATCCTAGGTTCGAGTGCCGACGAGCATTGGCAGGATTTTCGACACCAGCTAGATAGCTATGTCGAATTCAGTCATTGCCTGGAGAATTCTAGCAGCAGGCTGCTCTGATCGGTAGTTTTTCATAGTTGCTTCTATCGATGCCAGGCGAATGCCGGAGCAGTACCGTAAGAAACTGGCCACGGACAGCGCGCGATCTTTCCTTCCCCTTCCTTCTTCTATCTTCGCCCTTTAGTTACACACACTTATACTTACATGCACTACACTACCATACATGCCGAGAGACCGGTCGGGAGCTTCGAGCTTGCCCGAGTGGGGCGGTGACCTGTCGGTGGGAGATACCTGGTTGGGGAATACCCCGGTTGTCGACAATACGTCGGCGTCAGCATTTTGCGGGGAAAATCGCCGCCTCCTACCCAGGAAAAAAACATGCATTACACTTACGGAATTAATGACTTTAACCGTTGGTGCGCCCAGAATTACTAATCAATCAATCAAAAAATCACAATATATGATTTCATTAATGAGGTACGCATATATCACGGTTAATGCAATGAGACCGCCTGTTTTTTAATAGATCGTGCGTTCTCACGTTGATCCCGCGTCCGAAATCATACGTCCCTGTGCAAACGCCACGGACATGAGAATCTTCTAATCTTGTTAAGATCAGCGCAGGAAATTTCGCGACGAGGGACACGCAATGGCAGCGCAATATATGATTTTAAGAGGAATGATTAAGGACATTCGCAATATCCAGGTGTGTGCCATTGCTAGAGAGAGACCAAGAAGGATTTAGTGCCTGTGGTTCTTCTTGGCTGTTGGACAAAGTTCCTGAATCTTAATACATCATAAAATTCAACATTTTTTACCAAAAAGTGTTATTAGACAGTACAAAATATGACGATTTTGTGTAACCAAGTTTTCGAAAAACATGCCATTGCTTTTATTTAGAAGACGAGGAAAGGAACCTCTTAGGTAGGATAATTATGTGTATTTAGGGTATTTAGGATACTTACTAGTAGGCCCCCAGATGTAGGGTATTTACACTAAGTGATCAAAAGTCTCCGGACACGTGACTGAAAATGACTTACTAGTTCGTAGAGGCCTCTATTGATAGTGCTGGAATTCAATAGGGTTTTGGCCCACTCTTAGCCTTGATGACAGCTTCCACTCTCGCAGGCATTCTTTCAATCAGGTGCTGGAAGCTTTCTTGGGGAATGGCTGCCCATTCTTCTCGGGATGCTGCACCGAGGAGAGGTATCGGTGTAAATCGGTGAGGCCTGGCACGAAGTCGGCGTTCCAAAACATGCCAAAGATATTCCATAGGATTCAAGTCAGGATTCTCTGCAGGCCCATTCATTACAGTGATGTTATTGCCGTGTAACCACTCCGCCAGATATCGTGCAGTATGATCAGGTGCTCGATCGTCTTGAAACATGCAATCGCCATCCCCGAATTGCACTGGGAAGTAGTGCAGTGCGAAGTAGTCTCATCAACACACGGAAGTAAGCACATCAACGTACGCCTGTGTCGTGATAGTGCTACACAAAACAACAAGGGCTGCAAGCTCCTCCAAGAAAAACACGACCACACCATAACACCATTTTGGACGTGTTCGGATAATTTTGATAACATAATGTAGGTGGGATATTCTCCTTTACAGTAATGAACGTGAAGAAATCAGCTCAGTTTTGCAAGAACATGGCGAATGATAATACCGGACCTCGAGCGGAATGGCATCATAACCTGAAACTTTAAAGGGGAATTCGAGTTTCACGATTTCCACGTGTCCAATTTCACGGCTAGGCTTCGTCCTTCGAACTTCGCGATCAACATGGTATGTCCTTTAGCATGTCCAACGCTTTTATCCCAAAACTCATATTTAATTCTCATTTAGGGACATTCTCATTTAAACTACGAAACAGTAAGCTCTCATTACCCACAATACTTTCTTCGCTTCCGTTCGCCAATCTCGCAATGTCTGAATCGATGCTACGTAATGTATAAAACCGTTTGTTTCCGAAAAAATAACTCTCGTTCCAAGCAGTTTTGTTGGTTTTTTGTGTTGATGGTCTATTGGTTTTATAATTTATTGCTTCAATGGTTGGAAAATTTGATAATTACTTCTGAAACTAGTATCCGAAGCACACGTCTTTCAAGACAAATGTGTAGATGTGAGGAGAATGAAATTGACAGGAAGAATGCAGACGGTTTCAAACCACGAGAAATAAAAAATAACACAATGTATTTGACGACTGTAAAGATGCTAGATTCAGCATTTTAAATATACACTGTACATCATGACGCATGCAATAAGCGTGTAGGTACTAAAGAATTCGCATTGCATCTCATGCTTCAAATCTTGGACTTTTAAATAGGGGTAAATGTGTATTAAACGCTGTGAAATCAATCTCAGAAGAAACAAAAAAATAGGAAATCATTCTAGCAGAGAAAATATTGGAGTACTGAACCATACTATTCTTGTTAAATACCTAAAGGTCGGCCAGCTTGCTAAGCAAAGTTACAAACGGAGGTGAGAAATTTTCATGGAGATAGTGGAAAATAAAATGTGTAATTTTCTACAGTAATGATGAGCTCCTATAGCCTAATAAGGTTCCTACAGCTGATTTTTTGAACAAATTTTTGTTCAAAGGAAACATCTCTACGTTCAATTTTGTAGTTTTGAATTGTTAAATTTTTACAATTTTCAAAAATATAGAAATAATAGTCGATGATCTATCTCCTAGGAACAGATTTTCAAATCTCTATCTTCAATGTATTAGTTGCAGTGAGACGTTGAAAAAATTGAAGTTTTGCAATTTTCGAAAAATCTGGGATTTCAAAGAACATTAAACCTGCATCATTCACTTATGCGTCCTTTACGCTAGTCAAGGAAAATTCAATCAAAAATTTGGAACCATTTCTGTGAAAATTTTGAAAATGTTGAGGCTTTACGTAAAGTACCCCCTCCTCAAAAAAAATCAAAATATCCGTTTCAAACTCAGAGGACTGTGAGTTACTTTAAATTAATCGTGAATGCCAATTATGAAGAAAATCAGCTGAACGATTTAGTCGCTAGCTTTGACCATAGACGACGAGCAGGTGGGCGGGCGGTCAACAGGCAGGCAGGCAGACAGACGTTTTGTCAATCGATTTTTCGATCTCATGGATCTACAAAACACGGACTCCGACTGTTACATGAAGTACTTTAGTATATACAGTTGCAAGATTTTCCCACTTTTTCGTTCCAGAAGGTCGTCAATACGAGTTTTTCTGTCGCAAATTCGAGGGTTGTGTTTCTGACAAACCGTGGAGGCTTGGTTGCAATGCGGTGGATTGTGTATTAGCAAATGTGGATTGTGTACATGTGTGAAATTGCTGAATGGTACTACATCGGGCATACATAAAGAAGATTTATATATGAGCGCTGTATTTTGAGGGCTGAGGCTACTTTTGCAGTTTAATATGTAACGAAGTTGGTTTAGTTTCAGATTGCCTTATTTGACTTTGGTTTCTATGTGATCTCTCCAGGTATGTTTTGTAACTAACTTTAGGCCTAAGTGCCAGGCTAATTAAGTTAATGGAGGTCAAGGAATGGGAGAGTTGTTTACTAGTAGTGAATATGGGTGTGAGGATAAAAAATATTTCATCACTAATTTTTAGGGATTGAACATTATTCTCTATTTGGTAGTCCATTGTTCGATTTGGTCTCTAAAGTCGGTCAACTAGAGAGTATATTTCGGAACGGGAAAGAAATAGAGAAGTTCCGTCTGCAAATTGAAGCGTTTATAATTTGTACGTGGGTATGTCGCAGGTATATATGTTAATAAAAGGTTGGGAAAAGAGGGGAGCTGCGGTGAACGCCCACTAAGATAACACGATGGTTAGAAAGATGTGTCTGAATTTTTAGTAAGAATGAATGATCTATGGATGGTTGAAAGGAGATGGATTGGGATACCGGACTTTCGTGATTTACAAATTAGACCATTATGCCTGATTTGGACGAATGATTGGCTCACATCACAAAAGGCTGGTATGATGTGATATTCTTTTTGAAAGTCGGAGTGAATAAATTCTGTTATTCTGAGGAGTAAATGGCAAGAAGAGTCTTTAGGAACAAAACCAAATTGATGGTAGTGAAGTATCTTGGACGTTTTTAGGAATGAGTTGAGCCTCTTTAGGATACCTTTATTCGCAATTTTGCCAAGAAAAAGGAGAAGACGTATAGGGCAGTCCCTGGAAGAGAAGGTATGATTTTTGTCGGGTTTGAGGATTGGGATTATTATTGTGTTTTCATAACTTGGGCATGTAACCCAATCTGACCATTGAATTTATTATATTAGTTATAGATGAAACAGCGCTGTGAGGTATAATATGTGACATATTTTCATGTTCTGGAATTATCGTCTAGGTAGGTTTTCAGGATATTAAATACTTAGGTGGAGGACGCAAATTTAATTCGACCAAGAACAACGAAGTTGGACGATGAGACAAACGAGTTTCTTTCAGCCAAATGTGTAAGGTCTTCATTATTATGAGGTTGGAAGGCTGTGGCGTACATATCAGCGAGACGTTCTGCTTTGTCGTTTTGATAGAAGACTTTCTGCAAATTAGACATTAGAGAAGGAATGGTTATGTTTTCGCATGAATGATTCTCTGGAGACGGTCCCCGATATTGCAATTATCAGCACGGCTGCTTGGGTCCTCTTAATTCAGCCGGTGAACCCGACGAACGCCCCCAACTTCAGATCCCTAAAGTGCGCCCGACGGTGACACGGAAGTCATTGTCTTAGCTCACGGTGTGCAACATACCCGCCGATTGTAAAGCGGAGTGGTAGGGTCGCAGCTACTTTTTTTATGACTGATAGAATTTTTGACATTTCATGCAAAAATAATTTATGAATAACATCAGGAAATAAATTATTATGTTCGCCCCTTAAAGTAATTTTTGTTTCATTTCTAAGCACAGTAACGACTCTATTTCCGAAAAAAACTGAAAAC
Source organism: Gryllus longicercus (assembly GCA_038098605.1). Lineage (NCBI taxonomy): Eukaryota > Metazoa > Arthropoda > Insecta > Orthoptera > Gryllidae > Gryllus > Gryllus longicercus. Next base: position 173,951 of record JAZDUA010000239.1, read on the forward strand.
CATGAAAAACGTTCATGAGGCAAATAACAAAACAAACAGGGGTGGATGTAACGTAGATCGAAATGGCAATGTGTGCTTTGGCGGTGATTGGGAAGATTGGATCCACATCCTTTGAAGTTGCTGTGCTACCGAGAAATGGAGAGGAAAATGAATGGGAATGGGGAACTACTACTTCCAATATAGAAACGTAACTCTCGCCCAGAACATATTAGATGATAAAAGGTTTCATTTTATGAAAGAATTTTATGATTATAGATACATTTCTAGGAAAGTTGTGGAAACGGAAATTAGGTAGTGGGAAAACACTGGTTAGTATGAGCAGAACAAACATTGGAGGCAATAAATAAGTCAATAAGTAGACAATAAATAATTTAATCAGTAATTAAGTTAAGTTAGTAAATCGATAAGTAAATAAGTCATTAAGTAAAAAGGAAATAAATAAGTAAATCAATAAACAAGTTTAATTTCAGGTGCTGAGGAGGCCGAAGACTTGAAGGAGAATGCGTCATCTGCGCCAGGAAATAAATGAGTACTTTACGAAACGTTTGGTAGATTGGCATTAACTCGTCATCTGATGGCAGGTATTTTTCCCTTCATGTTTTTCTCCGCAGCCTACCTCATGTTCTCTTTTCCGAGGCTTTGAGGGGATGGAGAAACCATTTGTGGTGAATACCAGAATTCGGAAGGTTAGAATGCGGTAAGTTGTACATATTGTAAAGGCTTAAAAGCCTATCAATTTATGCAATTATATATCTAATAATTACCTATGAAATAAAAATTAAATAACAAAACTAGTGCAGGGTCAAATACAGTAAAAATTTTGAAATAGGTAGGTAATGTTCTGAGACATGAGAAAAGAGATGTGAACGATCCAGCAGCTAATACATTCAGTCTTTAGATCGGCTGAGGTAGCTCAGAGCATCAACTGATGTTATCTAAAGTGCCTCTGGCCAGGAGGTCTTAGGGTTCGAGTCCCGACGGTGGCCGGATTTTCCACCCTTCGATCATAGCTAGGAGGTATGCAGTCGCTATCGGGAGGAAAATTCTTGACGCCGGCTGCTCTGATTGGTAGTTTCCGTGATTTCTCTGATCAACACCAGGCGAATGTCGGAGCTGAACCCTAACATAAAACGCACGGACAGCGCGCGATCTTTCCTTCCTCTTGTTCTATCCATACCCCTTACTTCCACTCACACTTTCATGCTCTACACTTCCACACATTTAGAAAGACTACTCGCGAGTTTAGAGCTTTGCCCGACTGGGGCGGTATCTTGCTAGTGGGAGGTAGTTGAATTACGAAATCCCGACGCGTAGATCGGCGTTTGATCTCAGCATCCAGCGGGGGAAAACATCTACGGGACTAATGACCATAGTAGTTGACGCACCCGGAAACACGAAAAAATCAATAAACAAAATCAGCCTTTCTAGAGTTATTATTGATTTCAAAAAGGGTATTAAGCCAAAAATTTCAAAATTGTCGAACGTTCCACGAAACATTTTCGATACACTGTTTCCGAAAATTTTTCCAAAAATTTTCTCAGAATAATCTGTGGAGTATTCGACCGGTTTAGATGAATTCCCAAATTATTTGTTAAAGACATGTGCGCCTGCAATTAAACACCCACTCACTCACATATTAAATACCCACTTATGCACCAAAATATTTCTTGATATTTCCAAAAGTGCTAAGATTAAACCACTTTTCAAAAAAGGCACTAAAAATGAAATTCGAAATTATCAACCAATTTCTCTTTTTGTCAGAATTTTCAAAAATATTAGAGAAAAAATTCTATATACGAATGGAAACATACCTCTGTAAATATGAAGGATTTTCAGATTGCCAACATGGGTAAATCGTAATAAAACTATTTTCTTTTTTGAAAATGTCGCTTCATTCACCAATCAAACTTATGTATTTATTGGCATACTTTTAGATCTTTCGTATTTGGCACAATATTCGATCATGACATATTCTTTTTAAAATTACCTTATCACGGAATTCGAGACATGGTTCTAAATTTGAAATGGTAACTTGGTATATTATATGTTGCTGTGTAACGATGAGGAAAATTCATGTCTCATGTTGAGAAGACCGGAATACGGCGTGGGGAAGTCCACTTGCTAACTTCACCCCTTAACCCATGGCCGCGAGGCAGGAACGTCGCCGGTAGGCCAGAGTCCGTTCACGGGCTATCGCGCCAAGTACATACATACATACATACATACTTACATACATACATACATACATACATACATACATACATACATACATACATACATACATACATACATACAACTTGGTATCTTAAACATCTATCTTGGAATATAAATATCATACTGGAATGAAGGTACATTATTTACTCACCTTTCACATTCATTGCCAACTCTGCTTGTGGTCTCGCAGGGGTGGAGTTTGGGCCATGCTCTCTGTCTTCAATACATAAACGTTAAACCCTCTTCGATTGGAAACGGAAGAACATATCCCTTTGCTTATAAAGATAATATTTTTTACAAAAAATAAACAATGAATACTTACGATATTTAATGTGTCAAATTGGTTTCGTAGTGATATGTTAATAAGAAACGAAGATAACTGTTTTAAAGCACTTTTGCGTCTCAAAAAGGTAATTGTATGCTCCTATGAAAATGAAGAGCTTGCAGTTGGCTGATGTTAAGATAACTCATATTTGAGTTTCTCAGTTCAGTCAAATCTCAAATGGAATAATTCCAAAATCATTGCAGACTAAATTAAATCATTATTTTATATAGTCACGATCATGTCATATCCTATATGACGAAATTGGGATCCTATAGCACTCTTCTATAAATTGCAGAAAAATGTGCGAATAATAAGCATTGATGTGATTTCTTCAACTTTATTGTTTCGTTGACCTTGGAATACGATATATTATTTTAGTATTTATTTACACATCAGTTGATTTTGTCCAAACACACTTTTGAATGGGGAGGTATTTTCATGCAATGTAGATATTGTAGCGATACAGATTTCCTCATACGTTTTAAACGAAATTCACCGGACCTAAAATTAAACAAACAGACTCGGCCACCCTGAGTTCTACTGGGAGGATAAACAGACGGCGTTGCACGTGCAACCTCGCTTATCGGACAGCCATTTGCGCCCCCGGCCCATTAAGAAGGTCGTTAAAAGGGTCAGTTGTCGACACATTCACTGAGAGAGGCACGTGTTCGCATGACCAGCTGCGAAATTTCTAGAACGCCCGCTTACATCCAGGGAATCCCAGAGCGATAAATTCTTTCACGGACAACGCCTGCCTTGTGCAAGCATGGCCGGTGTTCTAGAAGGAATAAGAAAATGCTGTACGCTCACAGTGACGCAAAGAGTTGAAACTTCCTTTACTACTCCCGTCACGACTGGTTGAAATAGCGTAATGCGCCATTTCCTTTGGCCAATAGCGACGCGACTATCATAAGGAGCTGGAGCATACGAGAAAATTGGGTGGGGGCAAAAGTTAACTTAATACAATTTCGACTGACAGAGCATCAGAAGGGAGAGAGCAGCCAGAAGGTGTGGAGTATTAGACGGGGAGCAGTCGGGAGAGAATCTTCTCTGGGGGGGTAACTATTCGTCGGGGAGAGACCAGTGTGTCTCTGAAAGACTTGTAATTTTTGTCAGACGGAGCCTGAGTTCTAGGCTGAGGGCAGTTGGGAGAGAAACTTATCTGGGGTGGGAATTATTCGGGCGTATGTGCCTATGTGGGACTTATATTATTTTACTGCGAGTTTTGAGCATTGAGCCGGCTGCAGTAGACAGAAAATTCTCTGGGGTGGGAATTCGTCGTGAAGAGAGGCGAACGTTTCTCCGAAGTATTGCTAAACTGTCCGAAGTTGTGTTCGACAATTATTATAATGAGAATCAGAGGTGCGCATAGTTAATTACTACGTTCCTGAGATTGAGATCGCCCGGCCACTACCAGTTACTACCAGTTGCTACCAGTTACTACCAGTTACTACCAGACGCCGTCAACGCAGCCACGCGCCGCCGCCCCTTTGGTGACGTCACGACCCGACCGTTCAGCTGTTGGCACGGGAGGCCGTCGACCTCCGCTGAATTTTTTTTGAAGGACGCCCGCCGCCTCCTCGACCGCGCCCGCCCTCCCGGGCGCGCAAAGACCATTTTCCAGGCAATATCATTCAGGGCATTCGCCCCTGTGTAAATTTTGTAATGCGGCGCCGCGCTATGGCGCAGAGATTTGTAACTTTTGTATTTTGCCATTGTAACGTTAGTCATATTTCTTCCTAATTTTTAAGCTTTACTCTGAATACTAACTTTTCCTATTCTTTTCTTTTCACCCAATTTTCCCATTTCTTTCTATTCAATTTGTTAATGTAACTTCCCTGGGGCATTAGGTTTGATTGCCCAGGAATAAAAGTAATTTTTACCAGTGACCCAAGTGTTTGTTTCATGTTACCAGTATCTGTTTAACGATTCCTTCCATCACCGACTGAGCTATTTCCGGGCCGCTTACCGGGCGTTCTCTCACGAGACGACCGGGGGGTGTTACAATATATGTACCTAGTGTCCTGCAGTAATAAAAATGCTGATGAAAACAATTAAACGGATTTTCCAAAAGTTCCAAGCACACTACTAATAGCAACTCTTATAACACTACAATAAATTAAATATTTTCCAACTTTTTTCAAGAATACTGCAATAAAGTTGTATATTACACGTACAGTACAAAAGTTCTTTATATTCGAAGAATATAAAAAAGTTGCTCTTCCATAACGTGACGCATAAAATCCAATCCATTTAATAACCTTCGGCCTTGCTGTCGCATTATATCGGATATGTCATAAGCAGTAAACGCCTGAGAATCCAGGCGGTATGCACAATATGAGAATAAACTGAATAACATAATCAAGTATTTGCATTTCACAGTCAAAATTAAAATTTTCTCTGATTTCGGAGATTTTCGAGTTTCTGTGTTTCTAGAGAAACCATATACACTTTATCGGATGCTGCATAGTTTTCATTCAATATTTCGGCGCATTGTTTACAATGCGCATTGTAAACAAGTGGTGCTAAAACAGCACGTACTTTCTCGTCCGTATATTCATGTAAAATTACGCGAAAAGTACTCAAATTTTCGAAAAATTGTGCCTGACCTTATCTTAAAATCTATCTTTAAGAAACAAATTTTATTAAAGGAAAAATCTCAATCTTTAATATTTTAGTTGTAGGAAGACTCCGAAAAATTCTTGAACTATTGCAATTTTTGAAAAATTAGCGTTTTTAACGAGCACGAGATCTGCATCATTCTCTTAAACGTCCTTCACACTATTCAACAACAAAATTTAATCAAAAACGATGGAGACTTTTTTTAAAATTTGGAAAATGTCTGAGGGACTTAATGTCAAGTACCCTCCAAAATTGAAATATCGGTTTTTAAATTTAAGAGGCCGCGACATCAACTGCGCCAGATCAACTGCGGAATATCAGTTTTGGAGAAAATTGGCTGAACGGTTTAGCCGCTAGTGTTGTTCGCAGACGGGCAGACAAACAGTTGGGCACACAAACAGTCGGGCAGACACGTTTAGCCGTCATTCGATTTTTCGGTATCAAGGACCAACAAAACATGAATTCTGGCTGCACTAGAAGTTAGAGTTTTTTTAAATTTAGCGACTGGTTTTATCCACTTTTTCGTTACCGGATCCTGTAATAAGATTTTTCTGTCAAAATTCGCCCTTTTTTCGCACAGCATTACATAATGTCCTTTCTACTCCGTAGCGAAAAAAGAAATAAGTGACACATTACAACACACATCGCAGGAATCATACCGATCGTATATATCTGTACCAAAATCTCCTTCTAGTCACCCACATTATTTTATTACATATTGTCAGATGACATTCAACAGCTCTTAAATTCTGATGTTCGCGTAACAGTTTTCCAAGCGTTTATTCGGCATTAAAAACGGAATAATTATCCTTGAACGCAGTCATTTTGTCATATTGTCATTTCCCGAGCAACCAGGGGCTCGTTGCCTTTAGTATGCGGAGTTGCCAGACGGTCACCCATCCAGGGACCGTCGCTATTTCTAGATGTTTAACCGACTCCGGCAATATATTTGATACACATATTTAAATGCCAAGTAAAATATTTAGCGCTACATAACTATTTCATATTTTAAATTAGATTGGCAATAAAAATGATGTTAATTAAAAAAAATATAAATGTATAAATTACGACGCGACTGTATAGAAAATGTGCCAATAATAGTATATTCTGCTTAAGGGACAACTTTATTGTTTTTCGTTCTGTTTGCTTCGATTCAGTATGCAAACGCTGAAATAGACCTTTGTTCTATTGCTGGTCATCAGTATATAATTTTAATATCTGTGTACTTTTGTTTTGAGCTTTGTGAGGAGTAACTTAGTTATTTTGCCATAAAAAATCACTCTCCATATTCTGACGATAACGAATCAATTTTTAGGGCATGAGATGCGAAAAGAGATAAGAACAAAAATCTGTTTGTGACGTTCAATAAGTAATTAAATAAATTAGATAATTAAACAAGTTAATAAAGTCTAAAATTATCTGAATTGAGTTGACACAATTAATAGGTATGTGGCATACTGATTGCACAATAAATATATCTTCATTTTTTGGTGAGGTATTAGATAAAACTATTCTAAATCATAAACATAATGTTCTAAATATTTTACACACTTCTCATAATATTCTCCTAGTCCATCTCAGTAAATGACAGGCGAGATATATCACATGTTTCTATTTATAACTTGGAGATAATTATAATTGGAATTATAATTGGAAATGCTCACAATTTGACCCGTTTTTGTTTGAATACTCATGTCAGGTCTCTGACAACAACGCCATTGGAGCAATGAGGCCAACAGTGAAGGAGCGGTGCCTCAGTGTACTCGCGGAGGGCTGTGCACCATGCGGAACGCGTGAACGAACGCCATCGATGAGGCACTGGATCCGTGTGCTTTGTGCCGTATAAACTGATATCTCTTTCTACTCTTTCTACATCTATCCAGACAACGTAACGGTACCCATTCTGTACATGTGTTGTGGACGTTTGAGGGAGTACTCTTTTGGAGGATTCTTTCCGCAAAATCATAAATTGTGTTTTGCACTAAGGTACTATTACATGTTTTTAATTTTTAACTTTATTTTGCATTATATATTATTATCTAAAATGTATAATTTAAATTTATCACAGCATATAAAAATATTCATTAATTTGTAAATACATCAATTCCATATTACTAATTCTTGGTAATATGTGGTTGAATATCGAAAAGCTTAAGTTTTTTATTAATTTTATTTAATTAATTTCGAAGTTGATTGAAGAAAAATGAATTTAGGTATCACAAAAATCTCTCGAAAAATTCACTGCATTTCGCGTTGGAACAAACAAGAACGATAACCGAAATAAGTACTTTGCCCTCACTTACATTGAAATTCGGCACTTTCAGTAATTAATATTTCATCTCAGAGAGCAAAAATACAAAAGTATTCATAAAGAAATAAATATAAATATAATATTTAGAAATCTGTTTGTTCGTATTTTATACACTGCTGTACCATTCATCCGATTGCGATAAAACTTCGTCAACCTATTGCTTGCACTTGCGAAAAGGTTGTAGACATAGTATAATGGGAATGTGCATATGTTTGACGCACATAGACGCAAAATTGGGGCGTTTTTGATTATGATTTATGAGGTGACTCAAGCGCCCGGGAAGAGAAGTTCTACGCAGCCCGCCGCACCTAAGCTTATATTCGCTGCATATTTTTGCCCCTGCGATTGTGAAATATTGGCAGAAATTATTACTTGAACATTATATCGGACAAGTAAATCAAATGTCTCCAAAACAGTGTCTTAGTGAATGCATGCTCAAACTTGAGGGAGAACGTTTTAACAATAAAATACTACGTGTCAACAATGGATATAGGATATAGAACAAACTCATACTCCCGAGAACGTCTTTCATCTACGGACATTTTTGGTTAGAGTAGCGTAAAACGTGATTAATAAACACGTGTCCAGTAGTGTGTGAATTGTAATACATTGCCATAGCAAAGCAACGTCCCACTAATATAATATAATAAATATAAGACTTATTCTGTGATGAGTAAAGGTTTCACACATCGTTAAAACGATCTTCCATAACAATGACAGGATACCTTACGAGCTGCGAAGTACAAACATAATATGATCATACTTGATGAGATTTTCAGTAAACCCTAATAATCATCTTCAAATAAAATGGACGGTCTCTGTGTACGCCCCTAGAAATTATACACATGGGCAAGGTAACAGTTCGCACCGAGCAGCCGTGCCGTGAACATCGGACGCCACAGCTCTCTCACTGCGTAGTGTGTTTAGATTGAATGTCAAACTATTTTCGCTTGCACAGCAATCTACGTGTCTATTTTAAATATTATACATTGTTACATCAAAAACAGTTTAATTTTGCAACTAGTATTATAAATATTTACCACGAGTGAGTGAAAACCAACCCGTGACCGCGAGTGGCGAAATGAACGTACAAGGTAACCCCGAGTCGGGGCTACACAGCACATCACAAGTGTTGGTGAACGCTATGGATACCTTACATGCAAGCAACAGCGATCAGTGCATTCTCCCAACAGCACAATTTCAACTTTTACAACAACAGCAGCAACATCTGCAACTCCTTCATCAGCAACAACAGCAGCAACTACTGCTGCTTCAACAGAATCAACCTACAGCGCAGCAAGGGCAACCGTTAATGCAGCAGCAACCGCCCCAAACTACTCTGCCTGAAGAACACCAAAGCGAGGAGATGCACGCAACAACTTCCAACGAAACGCTTTCAAACGTAAGTAAACGTAAGAGAAATGATGATGAAAACTCTATGCCATTATACAAAGTTCAAACTTCATCGCGTCTCGAAGTGCTTCAAAATCTTAAAGACAGTGATCTAAGTACTCCAGAACAAACATTAAAAATTCCGCCCATAATTATGCACAACGTACTTGACTACAACCACATGATTTCTGACATTAAATCAGTCGTCAAATGTGATTTCACAACAAAGACAGCCGGTGATCAACTAAAAATCATGCTTACTACAATAGAAGATTACCGTAATTTTAGACATCACTGTGTTGAGAAGAACAAACAATTCTATTCTTTCCGCGACCCTTCTATTAAGACCTTTAATGCTGTGTTGAAGGGCATCCCCACATGTTACTCGGAAGCTGACATTTTAAAAGAACTTGAACTCAAATACCCTGTTACCAAAGTGACTAGATTATTTGACAAAAAGAAAAATCCAATCGAAATTTGTGCTCTAGAAATAAAAGACAATAAAGAGGCGAAGTCAATATTCACTTTAAACCGCCTGATGCATTGCGTCATACAAGTTCAACCTAGAACAAATCGAAACTACCCAATACAATGTAAACGTTGTCAAAGGTATGGACACTCGCAAGCAAACTGCCGACTCACTCCGAGATGCGTTAGATGTAAAGAGTCACACCACTATTCTCAATGCACAAAACCAAAAAGTGACAAACCGAATTGCGTAAACTGTGGCGAGGAGCACACGGCCAATTACAAAGGCTGTCGCATTTTCAAAGAAACTCAGCAAGCACGTTCAAACCTTCTACATGAACGCAGGTCAGGGTCAGAGCAACAACCGCCACCGCGCAACAATCCCTCTCGTAGTCCTCCAACATTTAGCCCTCGTGGATTTCCTCCCCTTCCCAAAAGCAATACCCCGTGGTCACCGGTTCAATCTTTGCAAACACAAATGCCAACTGATGTATCCCAACTAATAATCACAATAGTATCACAAGTAATCTCAGCTATAATCCCGCAAATTCAAAATATTATACAGTCAGTGCTAATAAATTTCCATAATGGCAAATAAAATCACTTTAATGAATTGGAATGCAAACGGAATTAAAAGACAACAATCACAAATAGAAATGTTTCTTCACGAACTCAAAATCGATATTGCATGCATAACCGAAACCCACTTGGTTCTAAATGAAAAAATCAAAATTTCTGGTTATAAAATATATAGATGTGACAGAATTTCAAATGTTGCAGCGGGGGTTGTTTTGATTGCTCTTTCAATCCGAGTCAAACATCAACTGTCACTTAGCCCCAACACTTCTAACCTGGAAACTGTGTCAGTCACCGTAACCATAGATAATAAAGATTACACAATAATAACAGCTTATAAACCTCCGAATAAACAATTTCCAGTAAAAGAATACAAGGAAATATTTAATAACAACACCAACGTTATTCTACTAGGAGAGCTAAACAGAAAAAAACAAGCCTGAGGATGCAATTGCACAACCCAGCAATGCACTAAATTGCAATCTTTTGCAGTAAACAATAACTTAGATGTAATAGCACCTTGGCAGCGAACACACTACCCGTACAATAGTAATATTATCCCAGATATTTTAGACATAATGGTGTCTAAAAACTTCCACTTACCTACATCTCAAACCGTACTTCCTGAATTAGATTCAGATCATTGCCCAGTCATCATTGAACTAAAATCTTCAAACCTCTTGCAGGCTAATAATCCTTTCACCGTTTTGGGCACGAAAGGGTACGTCAACTGGAATAAATTTAGAGACCTATTAGAAGTAAACCTTCACTACCCGGAACAGATACAAACAATAAATGAAATAGACAACCAGGTAACTAATATCACACAGAAAATCTACGTTGCATTGCTACAATCAACAACTCCTTTCGCAAGACCTTTTACTAACAATAGAAATCCGATTCCAAGGAATATTCTAAACCTAATTAAAAGTAAACGTAACCTTCGACGGCTCTGGCAAATCAACCGCAGACATGACCTTAAAGCAAATGCCAACAAATTAGGGAGAACAATCAAAAACAAATTAAATCAAATTCGAATAAGCAATTTTCAAAGATCCATAGCTCAAATACACCCTAATAGTAGACCACTCTGGTCAACCATAAAAAGACTATGTAAAGAAAGTACTGACATTCCTATCTTGAAACACAACTCAAATGTAGCTTATACGGATAATATGAAAGCCAATATGTTAGGTAAATATCTGCAAAATAGTTTTACTCCAAACCCAAATAGAAATTCTTCCTTTACTAATTATATTACAAAAAACGTCCTGTTACCAGACTATAATGTCTCAGATAAAATAAAATTTATATCCCCATCCGAAACATCTAAAATTATTAAGCAATTGAAAACCCGAAAATCAGCAGGTCACGACCATATTAACAACAGAGCTCTTAAAGAATTACCCAAAAGAGCTATAACTATTTTAACCGCCTTATTTAATTCCTGTCTAAGACTGGGCCACTTTCCAAAAGATTGGAAATTCTCTATAATCTTACCCTTCTGTAAACCAGGCAAAGATCCTCGCTTTCCTACAAGCTACAGACCAATGAGCCTCCTACCCTCAATCGCAAAGGTATTTGAAAAATTAATTCACAGCAGATTATCTACTTACCTAACAAAAATTAGGGCTATCCCGGACTTTCAGTTCGGATTCAGATCTCAACACAGTACCACCCACCAATTGCTCCGTTTAACTGAATATATTGCAAATTCATTTCACAGCAAAAAATACACAATTGCAGTTTTCCTAGACATTGAGAAAGCCTTTGATAAACTCTGGCGTGAAGGTCTTTTATACAAACTGCGCCAACTAGGAACTCCCAAGTATTTACTCCATCTAATCAGAAGTTTTCTTAAAGATAGATATTTTTCCGTCCGTATTAACTCAAGTCTCTCAAACAGATTTGAAATTAATGCAGGAGTCCCTCAAGGTTCTTGCCTCTCTCTACTTCTCTTTACTGTTTACATGTCGGATTTACCACAGTCAGACTATACAGAAATTGCCCTTTACGCAGATGACACAGCACTTTTTACCTCTCATTCAGACATTAGCTGCGCCTTCGACAACATACAGATTGACCTAAATAACTACATTAATGGGCTTCAAACTGGAAAATAAAGATTAACGCATCTAAAACTCAAGCAAAAATATTCACACTCCGCAAACCTCCTCAACCACCCCTCCTCAGCTTCCAAAACACAAATATAGAATGGATGAGTGGAAATACACCAGCAAAATACTTAGGAGTACTACTTGACACCAAACTAAACTGGAAACAACATATCAAATCTATAGCAGATAAAACTTATGCAAAAATATCCAAACTATATCCAATAATAAATAGAAATTTCGGACTTAGCACTGACTGCGGCTTAATCATCTATAAAACAATAATAAGACCAACCCTCACATATGCCTGCCCGATCTGGAATAACGCCGCAAAAACAAACCTAAATAAAATAGAAATAATACAAAATAAATTTCTCAGAAAGATCATTAAAGCTCCTTGGTTCATAAGCAACATACAAATCCAAAATTAACTAAATATATCATCCATTAACGAATATATAAATCTTATGACTCATAAATTCTTCTCATCCCTTCCCCAATCGCGCAGTACAACAATATTCAAGCTAGGTAAAACTTATAGTTCATCAAAAAGAATAAGATCACGATTTCCTAAAGACTCCCTTCGTCCACCTTAAATCACCTACCCATCTTCCACTTTCCAAAAATTCCACCCACTGACACCCTCTCCTCAAAATTATCACATATAACTCCAAAAACTGTTATCCTCAGTTTCTTCTCAAAGTACAACGTTTTATCAGACCCCTGAGAGAGGAGGTAACGCATGCGGATGTCCATCTCTAAAAGTTAATGTGTAGAATATTGTATAATGAACACCCCTGAAAGGCAGAAATGCCGAGCAGGTAGAAATAAATTTTAAAAAAAATGGGCAAGGTAAAATGATATGATTTCCGAAGTCGCCATGCAACATACTATAAAATAATATTCATCTATCCATTTACAACAATGCTTTCCTTGTATGTTTGTAAAACCATAGAAGGCATTACAATAGCATTCATAAATATACAAAAATAGTTTAATAACCGAAAGGACGAACGATTATTCAGCATTTTACTACTTGTAGTCTTATTAACTAGTCTATGTAGGAGAACATTTACGATGCGGGGTGAAACTTCACAGATTATACTTCTCCGTAGTACGACACAAAGAGTTTCTAAATGTTTTTGACGTTACACGAATAAATAAATAAATAAATAAATAAATAAATAAATAAATAAATAAATAAATAAATAAATAAATAAATAAATAAATAAATAAATAAATAAATAAATAAATAAATAAATAAATAAATAAATAAATAAATAAATAAATAAATAAATAAATAAATAAATAAATAAATAAATAAATAAATAAATAAACAAATAAATAAATAAACTAATTAATAACATTTTAGCACACCAAATCAACATATAAGTAGCATAATTATGAAAGAGAGGAAAACAAGATTGCCCACAATACATTCCTCACACACACACACACAGTGGAATTTTGCTATCTTCGTTTTTGAAGTGAAAGTTTGTCTATTCCAGTGAGCGTAAATGCAGAAAGATAAATCCCGAATGCCCCGTGAGAAATGCCGATGCATCCGCGAAGACGGGCTGGGAAGACACCGGCGCCGCGGCGCGGCGTGAGTCGGGACGAGCCAAGGGCGTCCCACCCGAGCACCCGCGCAGTCGACGGAGGCGGCGGAGCGGCTACAGTGGCTGCGGCGTCCGCTGGAGGGAGGTAGTGCGAGGGCGAGCGAGAGCACGCGATGGCGGGCGAGGGCGGGCGAGCGCGCGCCGGAGCGCGGGCGACGCGCCGAGGCGGGAGGGGCGGGCGTTTATCTGAACGAGATAAGCGAGCATCGAGCGGCCGGCGAGGGTGCTGCGGCGAGGGCTGATGTCCCGCGCTCCGCGCCTCGGCGCCTCCGCTCCCTCTGCCATCTCCGACTACGCCACCGCCTGCTATGAAGCCGCCAACATCTTGCCAATTCCCGTGTTGCCTACTCGCAGGTGCTATTCTAGAGAAGCAGCCGTCTCTTCCTAACATACAAGAAAGAAGCCGGCCTGCAGTGTAGATGCCAAGTTCTCCTCTGCCATCATCTTTACAACTCCCGTTTCACTTACTGTGCTATTCTATATAAGCACCCTCCTCTACCCAACATAGAAGGAAGATGGCGACCGGCACTGGAGTCTTCAATATCTTCTCTGCCAACAACTTGGCAATTTCCGTGCCACCCACTCTCAGATGCTACTCTAAAAAAGCACCCGTGTCTACGCGACATACAAGAAAGATTCTGGCCTGGAATGGAGACGCCATCTTCTCAGCCATTGTCTTCGAAACTTTCGTGCCATATACCATGTTATTCTTTATAAGCACCCGTCTGTAAGCGACACAGAAGGAAGATGTCGATCAGCAATGGAGGTACCAACCTCTCCTTTGATAACATTTTAGCAATTTCCGCCTACACCCAGGTGCTACTGCGACGTGGCCCCCATCTCTATAGTGTTACAGAAAGATAACGCCGGACTTCAATAGAATCTACTCCACCCCGCTGCCAACGTCTTCGGAATTCACACTTAGGTGTTACACCAGAGTATCACCTATCTGCGCCTCTTGATATTATAAAGATGACGGCCTATAATGGAAATAACACATCGTCTGCCAACATCTTCGCAATGCCTGCCCCGCCTACTACTCACTGATGCTCCTCCTGAATACAACCCGTGTCTACCCTGTTATAGAAGGAAAATTGCCATGCATCTAGCATTGCTACGCATTGTAAACATGAAATGCATCACTGCATACCCAGCCACTTCACTACCTCTTAAATTGCCCCCACTACCAAATCCTCCATTGCCTCACTGGGCTTTACCGTCGTGTCTCACCGTCACATAATCGCTTCCGCATATGCTAACACAATCTCCAACCCCCGCTGCCACCGCTACCTTGTAGCGCGTTAGAATTCCCTCTGGCCACCAGCTATCCGTCCCCCAGCGAACTAGTGCCACAGCCAGCCCCGCTTCCTCCCAAGCCATCGCCGTCGCCCGCGCCTGCGCCTCCCCGAGCTGGGTTGCTCGGCTTCGCCTCCCTCGCTGTTATGTTCTCGCTCGGAACAATCTAATTAAGTTAAAGTGTGCATTGTGTTGTTACAGGGTCGTTTAATGCCCAAAACGGTGCCGCGGAGCAGTCGCTAATATATTACACTTAGCGGGAGCGCCGAGAGGCGGAGATCGCAAGCTGCTTCGAGGAGCACAGCGGGAGCGCGGTGGCGGCGGCGGCGGTGGCGGGGGCGCGGCCGGGGACGGGCGAAGGGGCGCGGGGGGCAAGGGCAGGGGCGCGGCTCAGCGAGCGCCATCGGACCGTCATTCTTTTAATTAAAGGCAAGGCCCCTCGCGGGCGCGCATTGACAGCTATTGGCAGGAGGCGGTGGCGAGGGGGCGCCGCCGGGCGGGCTCGGAGGACCCAGCCGGCCGTGGCGGGGTGCGGCGGGGCAGCACCGGACGCGAGAGCGAGGCGGGGCGGCGTCGGGACGGCGTGGCGGGGCGCTGGCGCCGTGGCGCACGGCCGCACGCGGACGCCGCCGCCGCCGTGGGACAGCGCGCGAGCGTCTTGGCGCCGTTCGCCGCCGCCGCCGCCGCCGCCGCCGCTTCCGCCCCGTTATTGCCTCGCTAATAAATCGCGCGGTACAGAGGTTGCCTCGCCTTCGCCAGCCGCCCTGCGTCCATTAGTCAGCCGGCAAAACAGCTCCCTATTATAACAGCTTGCTTTTTATAGGGACATTTGCAAGTTCCGTTCATATATTGGAAGTGAAATTAGCAAGCAAAGAAAAGAAAATCCACGCCAATGGCCCGCGCCTCGCTTCCACTTGGGAACTGGAGAAAAACTTGCGCTCAAAATTTACGACTTTGATGTGTGTACCCAATTAATGGAAAAGTTTTTGAATTTCGATTTTTTCTTTTATGGCCTGATGCAGAAATAGGGATATAATTCGAGAATCGGCTGGCGGGGAGGGGGCGGGAGGGCGGCGCGGCGCCGGGCGTGGCGCCGTCCCGGCGCCTCCACGCCCGCAGACGCCCCCGCAGCCCCCCGCAGCCCCATCTCCCCCACCCACCCCGTCCGCCCCGCCCTCCGCATCCCCCCGCGCCCGGCGCCGCCGCCACCGGCAGCGCGGGGCTATTTCAGTAATGCCATTTTTGAGTGACGCTCGCAACGCACAATTCATTAGTTAACAGCGCGCGTTAAAAGGCGTAATAAATGTGAACTTTAATTTACACGTATAAATAATAGGAGTGAGCGTGGTTGAGCGGAGGCGCAAACCAACTAGAGAGAGAGAGAGAGCTGTGAAAGAGGGAGAAGGTGAATTTGGTATGGTGGTGGATATAGACCTGGACGCCAAGAGCGTTGTGGGAATGTGTGGGAAATATAAAAAGTTAGGGATAATGTGAATAGTTGGAAACTAATACGCAACAACTCTGAGAAGAAATTCATTAGGTGAGACGACAACGCCAAAAGGACGAATGAGAAGGAATCGATACAGGAAATACACAAGTTGATCGTATTTTTGGTAGTAAAATGCTGGTGATTAAAATTATTAATAATACGAACGTAAGTAGAGTGAAAATATAAGTATTTGCAAACAGGAGGAAGTTCAACACAGAAAGTGAAGTAATATTAAAAAAGCTGAGTATTTCAATAAACTATCAAAGTCTGGAAGACAGAAAGAGAGGTTGAGAAAGAGATAGATAGATTGATGGATAAATAGATAGATAAACAGAGAGAGAAAAATAATAAATAACTAGTCACTAACAGCAAGATACACACAAATACGGCGCAATTGCTATGACAAGACACACAACAAAACAGACGAATACATCAGATAGACATAATCAGGCACCCTGGCATTCAGACAGCCAGATTCAAAGAAAGACATTTAGATAGAAACAACTCAGACAGGAAGACAGTCACAAGGATAGAAAGCCACATAGATAGACAGCCACACGGAAAGAACAAGATAAAAAGACAGACAGGCAGACAAGCCGACAGACAGGCAAAAGACAGACAAAAATACTGTGCGATCCTTCTGTTGGGCGTTTCTTGGAGTATAAAAGTGGAAATGCTTTGTGATGGTTGATGCCACTCCACATAAACAAACACTATAGAGACCCTACTTCATTTTCACTAAACGCAGTGCTAATTAACAGTTTCAAATTCCCTTTACCTGTAGAACTTTACGCCAACCGCTGTTCAGACAGCCCCAAAGAAAGACAGTCAGCCACACAGAAAAATAGGCAGCTCCACAAAAAGAAACCAGCTCAACAGAAAGACTGGCTGACAGGCAGCCACGCAGAAAGACTGACAGCCAGCCTCGCAACATGACTGACTGTGAGCCACACAGAAAGGACGACAGACAGATACACACGCATAAAGATTGACTGACAGACAGACAGACAAGCAGAAAATCAGACAGACGTTAAGAGAGACCGAGAGCCAGCAGAAAGACTGACAGTCACCCCACACAGAAATATTGACAGTCAGCCACGCAGAAAAGATAGAAAAAGACAGAGGAAAAAATACAGATAGACGAAAAAATACAGGCAGATAAAAACAATTCTGACAGACTAATATAAAAGACTGACAGATGAACTGACAGACGAGCTGATGTACTGACAGACGGGCAGATGAACTGACAAAATGATAGATGAATTTACAGACCGTCAGATGAAGTGACTGACAGACTGATGAACTGGCTGACGGTCAGATGAACTGACAGACGGATAGATGAAGGGACAAAAAAACAGAAGTGAAAAGTCGAAAATAGTGTGACGTCATGGATACTCACAGCGAACACAGACACAGAGATTTCATATAACAAATATATTTATTAACAAAGAAAACACAACAAAAATATTTACAATTAATTTCCTTCTTACACCCTAGCTTTGATAGACCTACTATCCCCTGATCGCGGGAGCGATCCAAACCCGATTGATGATCGGTTTCGATTGTGGCATTCGCCACTCCTACTTCTGAAGCGCGCACAAAACCTAGCTTCCGTGACCGGATGTCACACTGGGACACAAAGTCCGTTCTGGCGTACCAACGGATGGTTTGCCTCGATCGCAGGAGCTATCTTATCCGATTGAGAATCGGCGTGAATCGTGGCACTCAACCACTTCTCACCTCGGAGCACGCACACAGCATCGGTCCCCCGTGACCGCAGTCACCCAAGGACACAAAGTCCTCCGCAGGCTTCGTCAACTCGTGACTTGCCTCGCGAGCCTGGCTCGCATATGCACCGTCGTGGCGCCAAGTTTTGTGCACATGCACGAGGTTCTCCCACTGTCTCCAGAACCCACCCACTGGCTCTGAGCACTCCGTTATATAGACGAGGCTCACGTGACCTACTACGTCACGCCACCCCCACCCCTGTTATAACAATTAAAGGTTTCTAAAGACCGGAAGATCCCAAAGCCTTGTGTCTCCCGTTTCCGCGTTCTTCCTTTACAGAAAAACCCTTCTCTCCTTCCTGTGGCGAGGAGTTTCCTCTTACTAATCCTCTACCAAGCGTCCTCAAATAGATGCCACGAGGCACGCTGGCTAATACGTTACAATAGACAAGTATAAAGATGAGAAAAACCAGCAAAGAAATGAGGAAATAAAATTCAGGTATAAGAAAGTAGGGAAATGATTGAATTAATCGCGAAAGGAAAGCGGTAACGGGCTTAATTAGGTGCAAAGAATGACAAATGTAACATTCATTGTAGAAGAGTGGTAATGAGGTAAGGGTAAAAAATGGGAAGAAAAGATTCTGGAGAAAAAGGGAGAATGTCAGGAGGAAAAGGTGGTGAGAGCGGTTGAAAAATATAGGAAAAGAGAAAGAGAAGGCTACGACAATGACGTTGACAATGATCATAACCGCGACGACAGTTCCAAACCGACTAGGGTTGGCCGCGCCCTTCTCTGCGAACACTATCCCTTCTCGTTCTGATTTACGGCGCGCGCGGGGATCGAAGTACTGCCCCACTCGCCGCCGCCGTCGCCGCCGTCGCCGCCGTCGCCACCAACGACAGGTTGGAGCCGTCGCAGCCGCCCACACTGCCTCCACCCCGCCAGCGGCGCCGACTCCGCCGCCGAGCCGCCACCGCCGCCGAGCCGCCACCGCCGCCGAGCCGCCACCGCCGCCACAAATCACGGAAACACCGCTGCAAACTCAATATTGCAAAAGTTGATCTTAAACAGGGGCGGTCTCGGCGATAACTCACTAACATG
Source organism: Gryllus longicercus (assembly GCA_038098605.1). Classification (NCBI taxonomy): domain Eukaryota; kingdom Metazoa; phylum Arthropoda; class Insecta; order Orthoptera; family Gryllidae; genus Gryllus; species Gryllus longicercus. The sequence continues at coordinate 193,206 of JAZDUA010000239.1, forward strand.
CCGGCGATGGAGCGGCGAATTAACGCTGCTGTAGGCCGAGCTAAGTTTTATGCGCGTGTTAACACTAAATGTCGCGGCGGCGGCAACGGCGCCGCTCCCATCGGGAGCCTCCGCCTCCTTCGGCACTGAATTCGCGCGCGCCGCAGTTCCTTGCCGCGAGCTGCCGCCCCCTCGCGATCCCCACCCGCCGCCCCATTGTTTCGTTCGCGACCCCTTCAGCACGCGCCCCCTCCTCCGCTCCTTTCCCTCCCTTTCCGCTTCCTCCTTCGCCGCCACCGCCGCTGCCTGCGTCGTCGACACCGCGCCCTTCTCGCTCTCATCGTGTCAGCCGCGTCCGCCGAAATCAACTTTAATACTCACTTCTGAATTTGTGATTCGCGTTCTCGCGTGTACATCCAATCCCAGCGCCGTCCTCTGATGTAGTCCCATCGATTGGGCTCGAAGCGCGGGGAAGGAGAGCGAGCCGGAGGGGGCGGGTGCAAAAAAGAGCAGAAAGGAAGAGGGAGGCCGGAGAAGTGGCCGACGGGAAGCGCGTCTTTGATTCCATCGGGGAGCCGCGGGTCGCGGAGACAAAGGAAATCAATTGCGGCGGCGCGTCGTGGCGTGGCAGGAGGCGGCGCGGCCGCGTGGGCGGCGGCGACTACGCGGGCGGCCGAAGCGAGAAACAACCGCGAGAAAAACGGGGACGGAAACTTGCCTACGAGAGGAGGCATATGAGAAACTAATTACTAGCGACAAAGGACAGCGAAAACAAGGAAGGAAAAAGAGAGGTGAGAAAATAGAGTAAGAAAAGGGAAGGACGAGAGAAGTTAAAGGTGAGAAAAGGGAAGGGCGAGAAAAGCGAAGGCGGGAAATGCGAAGGGGAAAGAGAGAGGGATGAAAGAGAAGGGGAAAGAGAAGGGGAAAGAGAAGGACGGGAAAAGGAAAGGGAGAGAAAAGGGAAGGACGAGAAAGGGAAGGGCGTGAATAGCCAAGGGCGGGAAAAGAGGAGGAAGAGAAAAGAAAAAGGCGATAAAAGAGAAACGTCGAGAAAAGAGAGGTTAGAAAAGAGCGTAGGAAGGGCGGGAAAAGAGAAAGAATAGGAGAGAGAAGGGGAGGAAAGAAGAAAAATACCAGAATATAAATAGGAAACATGATATTACGCGAGCAACCGAGAAATTGGGGAAGCATCCGACGAGCTGTGGCAGGACGGGCAACGAAACCTGTAGAAGAGTCCGCCCTGTCCATCTAAAAAGAACTGAAAAAATACATTAAATAGAATATAATGTTTTCCATTAAAAGCGCGTTTGAGCGGCCAGGTGAGAGTGGCTGGAGCGCTGCCGCGGCGCCCGAAGCCCTGCGCGCAGTTAGCCTCTGGGGGCAGGCCCTCCGCTCGCCGCCCAGCGCTGCGCTTGCTTTGCATTTCCCTTTCTCCGCCGCCCGCTGCTTCACACACATGCCCTTCGAATGATGTGGCATCTTCGTGGTCGTTCTCCAACTGAGCTGCGCGTTTTTCATGAACTGACGTAATACCTCTGGATTTAAAATGTGTACTTTTCTACAAGGCGCAATTACAACCTTAAGCCAAGCGCATACTGGGTCTGTACCGCTCGGAAGGCAGTTTTGATGCATTTTGCCCTGAGCAAGGTCGCAGCATGATAAACGAAACGTTGGCGTTTCTGTAACGAACTGTTGGCGAGTCTGTGCCTGGGACGCAGCCTCTCGCGGACATCCAAAGAGATCCAGTTTTTATGTGGGTTGCGCGGACTAAGCCGAGACAGGATAGACTGAAGGGATACGGATACTTCGAACAGTTCCGGAGTCAGATATGACCCTTGCTCCGTGCCTTGTGTTGGGCACGACGGTTACAACGTCAGAATTTTTGCATTTGGTTTTTATGGAAGAAGGTGGGGCAAGGAGTCGAAGAAAGCCCAACACAAGTTATAAAAACCGAGACTTGACAAAAGAGGAATTTAAAGAGGTTGTTTTCTCAATTGGTTGAAGAGTATGAAAAATTATTTTTAGTACTTTAGGAGTCTCATGATAAATTTGAAGCTCTATTTAATACTTTGAATGATGTACTAGAAAGAGGAAAGAATTTTAGGGATCAAAGGGCCTCAGGAAGGCCTGCTAAACGCCTGCTTCCGCGGGCATTCCGCATTCAAGTGTCGAAGGTCTGCTTGCAAGAGCAGTGCAAGTGCAAGTAGTGGGGAGTAGTCCGCTTTGCGGAGGGGGAGGGGAACAGCATACTATTGCACAGGGGGAATGACGCGGCGCCTAGATTCAATGCCTGGGTTTCTAATAATGATCCATGCTGCGAAATTATTTGCCCACTTATTTAAATGGGTAATATCCCGTATTTGTAGCTATAAGAGCTATAGTTCACTGTTTATGTTCTTCTTTGCACTGCTATGTATCGACATATTTTCTTTTTTTAATTTTTTAGAATATGCTCACGGTGACTCAAACAATATTTTAAGACTGACATTTAAAAAAATATACTTAAATCCAACCACGATTTATTTAAAATTTAATAACTGAGTTTTTGCTAGGAAAGTTAATCGCCAAACGATAGAAAACAAACGAAATTACGTGAGAATATCTAACGAAAATGTCCGATGTACTGGATATCGTTCAACTCTAATGTAGGAGATATTTATAAAGATTTAAGTTCACGCCAGTGAAGATGAATTAATGTTTAATACACAACATCATACTCATAAAATTCAGTTAACATGTTTTAAAATTATCAACGTTGTAAACGAATATGAATAAATAGTGTTCGTTGATTTAATTGTCGAAATATATAATGTACTCTTGTCAAAAATTATAGCAGAAAGTAATCATGATTTTTTAAGACATTTTTGCTATTATATAACTGTCTTATTCAATTAAAAATAGTTAATGAAAATATAGTTTATTACTGTCAAACAAAAACGATTCAATATTACAATTTTCTGTTTAGCACTACACTAAATTTGTTATTACATCGTCGCAAAGTGAATTAAAGTATCAGCGCTACAAGCAATTATAATTCTTGGTGTTCAAACCAAATATGTAGGTATCTCTAATTCGTTTTAGGTTCATATTTCATATTGTCATCTATTGACAACATACATTTCCAATATAACGCAAAAGGCTATATTACATGAACTGTATGTCACAGTCCGTCATGTTCTCGCCGATTGCTATTTGAATTTACGCGCTAGGGTTCGAAGTGTGCATTATCTTTGGTGGTCCCCACTCCTAGAATGGGTCTCTTCCCCATCCTTCTTAGCATCCTGGATTTCCACTCGAGTGGCTCGCGCGTGGCTCCCAAGGTCAGCAAAAGTGCAAAATGCTGTGCAGGCCTGGCCTAAGGAGTTATTAGCAGTTTTTTGAGAAAAGAGAACACAACACATAATATAAAACACTTATTGTGTGCACTGTTAAAAAGAAAAATATCGAAACCTTTGCATGAAAATTGGAAATAAAATACTATGTGTGGGAACCCTTTTCCTTTTCCACAAATTAGTCTACTGTGAAACGGAAGTGCACTTCAAATATATGTAAATCGCATTAGTCATACTTAATTGAACAATTCCAAACATAACAATTTTTAGTGTATTCGCTATGATATGAAAGAAATTTTTCTTTTTTACAAATGTTTGTGTACTTTGTATGAGTTATTACTATAAAAATGTTTCCAAGATCTTCAAGATTCTAGCGTGGTATTTACGGAGCTATTACACAAAAGTATCTCAAACAAATTTTTGTTTTTTCGTGTAACTAAACACAATTCATTATTAATTCTGAATCACAATAATTGAATTGGTCACATCCATGTCCCCTCCAAATAACCATACAACTGAATCGACGGAAAGGCCGTCCCGGCCCGAAACACATGCGCGGACCAGCCCACAACAGCATCGGTACTGACGTTGCGGGAGATCTGAAGGTCCAAACCATCTTTCCTTTGGGCGTCTTGCAATCGCCGGAAGGTGCGAATCGTCCTATGACGGCGTTGCACGCGCACCTTATGAAAAACAATGTAATCAACTTCCTAAAATATCCTGTCCGCACCGCCCCTCCGTGCTGTACCCAGTGGGCGCTAGGATTTACCCGTTTTTGGGGGACACTTCTTATACAATTTTTAAATGCATAAATCTTGCATTTAAATTCATTTGGACACTTCTCATAACATGCGCGAATCATCGTATTTGTATCTAGCGGACCAAACGCACCAACATATTAGTTACAATTGTTAGTTATAGTTGTATTATTATTAAATGTAAATATTAGTTACAGTTGTATTTAAATTTACGTGACTTATAAATCTTATGGTTGTGAATAATAATGGATTATCGTACGAGAAACGCATACCACCTTCTAACAAAAAAGTATCTTTGCCAGAAGATTAATAAAACATCAGTTTCTAGAATTACTATTAAAGTAATAGTTACTTTAATAGAGGTTACTAGAAATATTCTAGAGCTCAATAAAACGATCGCAGACTATACTATTTGCCATTCTTCACGCTAGTTATTACTGTTCTTTGATGAAAATAATTCAAATCAAATTCTAAAACTGATCAAGTAAGCAAGTTTTAAGTCATTATTGTAGGTTGCGATTGCCCATACCCCTTGGTCTAATGTTTCTCAATCGACTTGAATCGCGCATTTGCAGAGGCAACCCCTCATCGCCATGGTTTGGGCGCCAATGCCCCGTAAGGGGGCCTATACATTTTCAAAATTCCTGCCAGTCATACCCTACCGTTTTACCGTGTTTGTGAGTCGGAAGATACTGATGCAAAAAATAAATATTTTACGAATCAATGTAATATCTATATCAGTTAAAAATGATCACGATTACTTGGATATTTCTATCAGGGATTTTGTACATTTCAAAAACGACATGGCATTTAAGAAACATTTCTAACATGCCGTTGAAACCTTAGCATCAAAAATGAGTAAAATATCCGCCTCAAATTGAAGGAGCCACGACATCAGCAGTATCGATCAGAGAGCATAAATTTTCATGAAAACCCTGTGTACGGTTTAAGCTCTAGCGATGTTCACAGAAAATGTCAAAGATCACTTTTTCAGTTTAAAGTAACAAAACGTGGATTCAGACTATACAGCGTATTAGAGGAAGTAATTTATTACAAGCTCGTGTATGTGCAAGGAAAATAAACTTCGTTGGTATCAAGGATCCACAATAAGATTTTTTCTGTCGAAACATTTGCTGTTGCACAATACCTTCTCTACTAACTACCTTACTAAGTAGTAGTAAATGAGAAAGTAAAACGAGTACTTTGAAATACGTAGACAACATTATGTAATGCACATTATCCTGATATATGTATCTTAGAAGAAAATACATTCCTAAACTTAATATAAGTGATGTCGTTGTAACATTCTAAAACATTTTACAATCACAAAAAGGTATTATCAAATATTTAATAATCTGAATGTCCATGGTAAAGCGTCGACAATCGAAAGTTACGTTTGTTTACTTTCCTTATGGTATACGAATACCGCTCTGGAGAACAAGAGCAAATAGAACCTTGTCTCAGTATAAATGTGAAAATGCAACTGTACAAAAGTTGCTTTTTAAGTACATGTATACAAGTCTTATTTGAAAATTCGTTTAATATGTTATAGAAAATTTAGTTCCCGCAGATCAATTCATAGTATTATCCAAAAAGGCCTAATAGACTTTGTTGTGAGGCCACGATATCTGTAAAATATAAATACAAGTTAAAGATGTGTATTTATTATCAGATCACGGTACTGGTAGGAAAAGAAAGAATCTCAGGGGATGAACCCTTTAACACTGTTCAAAGAATATTAAGAAGAAAGGAAAGATACAGTCGACTCCGATTGTAGTAAACTCGGATATAGTGAACCATCGGTTGTAGTGAACTTAAGTCATTGATAACGTTACAGTTAAATTGCAAATAAGCATTAGAAGATACGGTTATAGTGTTTCTGAACATCGGTTATAGTGAACTTCAGCTGTAGGAAATATTACGACCTGGAAATTAATTCCCTCCTAGAAAAGAATGAATCGCCTTAGTGCCCCAATTTCCTATACTAGGCAGCTTGAAAAAAAATATCGACCAAAGGTCATAATCGAAGAAGTCTACCATGAGGTGATCGTAGCGGACCTGGAATGGAGACTTCATTGATGATCTCATGCCACTCAATTTCAAGCTTCATGTTACGTGATATTGCGCGGGTTAAAGCGCGTTGTATTCTACGTAGGCGACGGGAAGCCCGCGACTGCCACAGCCTCTCGATACTCGCCGTGTCGCGCGGAAAAGCGATCAGTTTTACTAGCCGCTTCCAACAGTGCACGAGGTAGTGAAGGGTGCCAATACTGCATTACGATACTTCGAAACGTAGACAACGCAGGATCAAGTATGGCGAGATCATGACCTCTGGAGAAGGATCTAGAGAAATTAGTAAGGAAAAATGTACGAAGCAAACAATTGAAAACTATTTATTTTTTAGAGAACAAATAAAGATATTGAAATTTTTAGTTCGTGCTGTTAATGTATTTTCCGTATATCTACATATATTTATAAAATCATTATGGAGAAATTGTATTTCATTTTGATATCTTCGGTACAAGTGAACTTCTGATATAGTGAACCAAAAATATTAGTCCCCAGACGTTCACTATAACTAGAGTCGACTGTATTCTGTATCAATTCTGCGAGCTTAATATTTCACTCCATATTTAAACAATTTTCTTTCAGCGGCACGGTCACCATCACTTACCGATGAAAAGGAAATATTGAAAATTGGATTTTTTTGCCTAATATTCAACTAGCACATTAAAAAATATAAATATTTATACGAGATTAGATGCTTAATCATGTCTGTAAATCTGCTATTTGTTATTAATCATTACAAATTGTTATGGTAATCTAATGATGATTTCTTCGCGCAGGTCAGAGTATAGGTATTGCAAGGAGAGGGAGGCGGACTGTTTTATCAAATATGAACGAAAATGCAACGTGAAAGGGAAAATAAAAACAATTCAAAAACACATTCAACTGAAATAAAAAACGTTAATCGCTTTGACAATGTGTATTGTCTTGGAGGAGCGGTTTCAGTAAGACTGCCATTCGGCATGTCACTACCCATTAGCTAAATATAACTAAATAAAAAATATAAAGGGAACGCATACATTTAAAAGTGTCCCCTTCTTTATCAAACAAACTGAGATCCATCTGTTGGCCACAACTAGTACTATTTGCCTTGCCGTGAGCAAGCTTGAAAATGACTTGACCAAGAAGGAGCTGTCACCTCAGGTAGGCAACAGCTCCACATAATAATTAATGTGTGCGATGTGCATGAGCAATGGCGTCCAGCAGTGAGAGTAAAATTAGAAAGCGTTATCTGTGTCTGACAAACTTATCTTGTCATCGCGGGAGCTCTAGAAATTTTATTTATTCCTTTGTATGTATGTATTTGGTATTGTAGGGTCGGTTTAATCCGACTTTGGTCAGCTTGCGGTGTCCCCAGGTCTGGGCCCTGTTGTTATTTATTAATTACGCCTGAGAGTAATGGAGACATGTAACAAACATAACGTAGTCCCATCACCGATCTAGCATACTTGATCTTTTGAGCGTTTCTTTCGTCACACCGCAATATAAACAGATTGAACTCGTGACAGAAAGCTATAGTTCTATTTTGCCCCGACCAGGATCGAACACGAGATCGCACCACGGACAGCCAGCACACTGACCCACGCGTAGGGCTTTTTATTTATTCAAGTAATTAAATAATTTGCTCGTTTATCTGGTTTTTCTTGTTACAACCGACAGTTAGTTACATGGTTTCCGCGCGCAATTGTAGTCCATTTTGTGTTGTACGAAAAATATAAAATCAAATTGAATATGTAAATAAGTGCGTAATAAAATAAATATAAGTACAATTATGATACTCGTACAGTATAAAATAAATTGTAGTATAGGATCTAATAAGACAGTTCGAAAACACAAGCATGACAATTAAACGGAAGTGAACTACTGTACATCTCCAAAGTTTCTGCATTCAGTACCAGTCAACAGTCTAAAATTCAGATTTCGTCCGTCGTGTACGTCCGCGTACTAAAACATATCCTTTGTTTGTTGTTTGAGGAAGGTCTGCAAAGATGCCATCGCAGGCTGGGTACTGGTGAGGGAGCTTTTGAAGAATGTAGTAATCAAACCTCAGTTTTGTTTTCTGTAAAACTCGTAGGTTCCGCGTAGGCTTCTGTTTGAATCTATAATTCCACACTTTTTTTAAATCTACAAAGTTATGAAAATGGTGTGGATTCCAGAAAAAAACAAAAGTACGATATGAAACGGCATAACAGGAATTTAAAGCATGTCAAGTACAATACCACGTCTACATTATTACAGAAGATGTAATACTTTGTTTAAGACCCTGGTAAGGTAATTTACACTTATTCTTTTTATGAAGATAAACCTTTTTCTTACGTTTTGTTTTACAAAGTCACAGGCAGACAAAGCATCCTCATTGGATTTGTTCAGTGTTGTGATGCACATTCCAACAGTCAGTAAATATGATTACCGGAAAAGTGTTTCATTTGGTGAAATGACAGGAAAATGATGCTAATTTTCCTAAAATAATTTTTTCTAATTGTATATGTGAATAAAATATTAAATTAACAAGAGTTTTCCCTAAAACTAATAAGAGACACTTTTATTCTGATTTGTTTGAATCTGTTTTTTTGGTACTTCGCTTTTTTTTAACAAACAGTTGACTTGCGATAAGTCGATGGTTGTTTATTTACCTTGCAAACAATGTAAAAACCCGTTGCTAAGGATTTTAAATTTCTTAACAATCAGGTAGATACAATTGCACTTAACAAACCTGTAGGGTTGCATAGTAACTGGGATTAAAGACGCATGCGACCGATAAAGTGTTTTAAAAAGAAACAAATAAGCACCATAAAGACATTCTATGTTTTAATTAATTTGGTGTTTTAGCGGCTAAGATTTTCACTGTTAAATCTATTAGGGGCCGACCAAAAATTATGTAACGCTAAATAGGGGGAGGGGGTTTAAGGTAGGGTTACGCTGCGTTACAGAGGGGTAGAGATTATTCAATTAGTGTTATGTAACATTGAACTTTTTTTACATTTTTCAGCATTTGTTGAAATACTTCCTTTCTTTGTCACACAAAAACATGAAAATATGATTGATGAAAAACCAGAACGGTAAAAGTGACATTTTATACATTCTGAGAAAAATGTGTTTATTTTAGGCTATATTTCAGCGGCAATGTATTTTATTTTCACTCTTTGCATTTACATAGGTAGTGGAGGCTGTCGCAAGCGTTACGTAATTATTATGGGGGAGTTCAATCACACGTTACAAGTGCGTTACAGTGAGGAGAGGGTATTCTAAATACTCCAAATTTGCGTTATGTAATTTATGGACGGCCACTAATACCGCCGGGCAATTTATGCCACTTACAGTCCAAATACATATTTTAATGAATTTCCTTGTGGTTGAGTTTACAGTTAAGATTATTCTGGTATTCTATATTAGGTATTTCATGCATGGCCGTTCGAGAAATATGCTCATAGGCATTTGCCAGAAAATTACATGACTGTGTGGCTACGACGTCGTTACGACACACAAAACACTATTTTTAATTGCATTGCAGCAAGGACGATAACTGCAGATAGAGTCGCAGAAATATATCGTGAAGGTAATTATTAGGATTAATAAGATTACCGAGAAATTCATTTGGTTATTAATTCAGCGCTAATCGTCCTACCAGTATTTGCGTCTATGATTTCCCAACATCTGATTGTACTAGTTGATTTTGTTTCAAAAACCCCAAATGCGTAAGAGTGCTCCTAAGCTGAAATAAGTAGTTTTCCATTTCCTACAGCGTAGAAGACTCTGGACAATGCAAGAAAGAACACAAAAAACCTAACTGCAGCCCGGTGCACTACGAGCCACAAATCTCATATCAAGCTTAAGTCTTTCTACACGTTACATCTCATTTATCATTAGAAATGATCCTGGGGGGTCTTGTATTAACAGTAAACTAAATGGCGTTGTCTATATCATTCAGATGCAGCAGATTATGAATCCATGATTATGCCATTGTCAGGATTTCTGGCAATTGCGAATTACTATAGTCGAAAGAGGTCAAATTGGAGGGTTCCGCGTGAGGCTGCGTGGAATAGAGTAGGGGCAAGGGCGTGGACGAGGCGGGGTGAGGGGGAGGAGGGCGTCCGATAGCGACAGTCGTAATTCTCGCGGAGGCCGGACGAAGCCGCTGTGCTCCCCGCGGGCCGGCGCTCCCCTAATCGTGTTCTACGCGCCGATTGAATGGGAAGGGGATCTGGCCGCACATACGGGGACGCCGGCGTCGTCCTCCTGCGCTCTTTGGACCTCTTCGGTCCTCATCGTTCCTTTCTTTGGCTTTTGTCCCAGTTCTCATCTTGGTTTGCGACGTCTTTATTTCAATAAGTTTTCGGATTTGACAGTCACATGTGGTTTACAACAATCGTATGTGAGCGCTTTCCAGGTTCAGATATCCTAGTTTTAGTGTTACCAATGTTGAAATATTGAACATATTTCAATACATCAGACACTTATCTTTACAAAAATTACACATATTTTATAACAAAGTGAAAATCGATGTTATCGATGTTCATTTTTTCAGTCATCTTGTGTAGCGCCGATGTAGCAACCACATAAATATATAAATAAAGCGATAAACCTAATGGTTAAATAAAAAAAAATATGTGAAGTTTTAAAACCATTAAATTCGTGGGTCGAGTCATTTTACATCATAATAAGAATGTACCAAAAAATAACAATTTTCTGTTGGAGTCCAAGATATTACATGGCCTGAGTTGACCCCGCGCGGTAGTTCATGCGCGCTTCCTTGTCTCTCATCAGTTTCTTGAACCCAGTGGCGGTCGAAGCAATACCTCAGGTGGTTGCAATGTGTAACATAGGTGGGGGCAGGTGTACCATAGGGGAAAAGCCTATCCTTTATTTCAGGCACGTCAAACCACGCCCGCGCGAGCTACTTGCCCTACTGCTCCTACGGACATGGGCAACTTCCCCTGACACCGCACTCATTTGTCCTTAAAATCTAGAAAGGGGTGAACACGCGCAAGTTGGTGCGGCGCGAGACGGTGAATAGTGGCTTCAATCAAAATATGTTTGCCATTTTTCCATAAAATAATCGAGAATTGTATCATGTTTATATTCACGACTTATTATTATTATTATTATTATTATTATTATTATTATTATATTATTATTATTATTATTAGATGTTTATTTTCATACTAAATTATTCCTTATATAAACTTCTGTGTTATGTAACCGGATTTGTTTGAAGGGTGCATTGTTTGTTTGTTTTCGATTGTTTTGTTATTAAATCATTCAGTTATTCATTATATTTAGTAATGATGTAAAATAAGTTTAAAAGTCTCTATAAGTTAACACTTCTCGCTTACGGACGCACAACGCTTTCAACAGGCAAGAATATGTCTGTTAAACTGTCACACCTGAACGTAGAAAGTTCATGATTTTATGTCACTCTTAAGTAAACAGTGGTGCTACATATGGGAGAGACTTTCCCGTGTTAGTTTTCTATTTCCTTTGGTTTCGGCTAGCTATACGAACTTGCCACACATTCATGTCTGCTGCCATCAATCTCCGTCTAAAATAATTTAAAAAAAAATTCTTAATGTTTTGGTTTCGTAAAAGTAGAACGAAAATATTATGTTAAGAATATTAAAGAATAGTAAAGCCACATCCTAAATGGCAATTTTCTTTCAAAAATGAGGAGCCGTTTTTAAGAAAATGGGGCTTAAGCGCTTCTGTAAATTTGAAATTTGAAGATCTTTTTCTCAGAAAATTTTTGATTTTTCGAAAAATTTCTTTGGAAGTAATTTAAAGTACAATAATTCATAAACACAATAGTTTTTACAAGTTGCTAAAAATGTTCGGCGTGAGAGATCATTAAAAAAATTCTGTAATGCATGAAAAAGCAAAAACAAAATGGACTTTATGTCATATAAAACAGCACAATTAGCACTATACATACAAAAGTTTTAAGATAAAAATTGGAGCCGGTTTTTGAAAAAATGGCGTTTGAGGGTTTCTGAAAATGCGAAATTTTGAGCTAATTCTCACAGAAAACAGTTGAGATTTCGAAAAACATATTATGACATTATTTAAAGCACACGTACTTTTTTGAAAAGCAAAAGAATAGACCAATGTGGCGTTTATGTCATCTTATATAGTTCATTTAACACAATCCCTACCAAATGTTTAAAGAAAATATTTGGAGACGTTTTTGAGAAAATTTTCTTTTGTAATTTTTAAAAATTGGACATATATCTCGCAATTATGCGCGAAAACTATTAAAATGTCAAAAAACTGTACCTGACCACAATGAAAGATCTAATTATGGACAATAAATTGCATTGAAAGAAATAACTGTATTCCCAATGATGTAATTGTAAGAAAACGCCGAAAAAATTCACATTTTTGACATTTTCAAAAATTCAGGGTTAACAGTGAAAATCGGGCCTACGTCTTTATAGGTGTATTTTACTATATTCTTACAAGAAATTTAAAGAAAAAAATTTGAAGCCGTTTTTGAGATAATTTTGAAAATGTACCTGGGGCTTCATGTAAAGTACCCCAAATTTTCAAGAAAGTTCTTCATAATATCAAAGCCTTGACTCGTGCCAGATATACAGAGGTTTCTTTAATTTGGAAAAAATGCTATGCATGATTTAGGGGTTAGTGGTGTTCACAGAAGGACGCACGGACCTTTGGAAAAGAACCACTTTTTCAGTATCGGGGTATATTTCCGTTGGCATCTCGTATATTCCAAAACGTATATTTACGTTGAAATCTCGAAATCGATTTTACGTAGAATTACATAATATTCCCTATATACTCCGTATATAGGAAGTAAAAATCAAGATTTTGTGATTCGATTTTTTAAAATTTTACTCTAAACTGAGAATTTGGAATCGGACTGATGTATTATTTCATTTTAATGTATCACATCTTTGCCTTAAAGAGAAAATAATTATCAATACAGAAAAAGATGTGACAATAACTGTCAAATAACTTCTCCCAAAGACTGACACTGCCAGGTATCCAGTAGGAATGGGCGATTATCAAGTATAATCGATTAATATCTAATCGACAATATTTATTACATTAATATGCATCGATTAATCGTTGCGAATTAAACAATTAATCTTATATATAAATGATGATGTTTTAAATAATGCGTAAAATTGTTAATTTTTAATGTGTAAATTAAATAATAGTTTAGTACCTTTTTAAACATTTTAATTAAGCGTTTAGTAGTGTTTTAGAAGCACGGCGCGATTTAATTAACAATATTTGTTTATTATTTATTTAAATAATATTCATTCCACACATGTACTCCTAGGAGAAACGACTATAACTCACCTCAAAGTGAAAATTATGGTAGAATTTCTAGAAACAATAACACCAGTAATTGCAATCTAACGATGTACTTGGTTGAGGTCGATTCTAGAAAATGTCTGGTTCTTATTTCATATCGAATATACTACCATCACTAAAATATTAGAACATGCATAATGACTTTTTATTTTATTGGTTTTACTGACATGTAATTAATGCGTATGTTTGTCTCTATTATGTTTTGCTGTTGGAGAGACGTGATGAATTAAATTAAAATAATCGAGATAAAATTCGGAAAAATTAACCAATGTGTACATTAATCGTTGTAAAAATAATCGATTTCAATTTTCCACAATACCACAATTGTCTTTCCTATTTGGCGACTAATCAGTAGTTTTTGTCAAAAGTATCTTACCCATGCCATGAGCATATTTGTATCCAATACAGATGTTTATAATTATTAGTTGTCTGCAGGTGGAAACAAAACTACACAAAATGGTTTTCCAAAACTAGTATACTTCTCAAGAACAACAAAGAAAATACTCTCATATAACACCATAAGAATTTAACTATTTTAACAAATTCTCCATGAATACTGCAATAAGATAGTATATGGCACAGAGTGAGTAATTTCATGTAGTAAAAATCACATCAGTATGTTCCTCATATTATGAATACATAATGCCTTTTCTAATTTGGCATCAGGAGCATAGATTTCCGTGTTTTTTGTATTTTTTTCAATTTCATCGCAGCCTGTATATCACCGCAACTTTCTTAGCATTTCGAATACTGTAGTGTCGGGAGATCATTAGTGCCGTGCGTGAACAGCGAGTGCAATGTAATTTCGAGAGCTGGCTGGCGGACTAAATTTCTGACGATCTAATGTAAGGGGCGATCACAGGGCTACGCGTGATAAACAATTGTAATTGGCACCCCAATTATGCAATTCGCAAACGTGCCTTTCCTTCGCATCTACCAGACAAATGAAGATTTTTCGGCAATATTTCGATCTACCCTATCTTCGACTCATTCTACGGACAATCTTTTGAAGGTTAGAGGAAAACAGAAATCGTCAAGAAACTGCAGTGCAGAAATGAAGCGTTTCTCTGCAAAAGAAAACTCTTGTTTATCTAACGGAAGGGAATACGGAGGTATTTTTTACCAACTCAGATGGCTCATAATGAATGGCGGGTGAACTCGTACTTGGAGCCTTGGTCTTGCATAAAAGTTGTATTATAAGCAATGATGAACTGAGTATGATAATTCAGTCAGTAAGCACAGTGTGAGAATAAGTGAAATAACACCTTCAAATCTTTGAATTTTTCAATCAAAATCGAAACTACTTCGTTGTTTTTGGATTCCTTCCAAATTCCTGGGTATCTAATGAAATCGTTGACTCGTTGCATATGGTCAGAAGCTGAAGATTTTGGTTTTAATTTCTGTGCGCATTAGCTTTTAATAATATACTAATTTCACATAGCGAAGGAGTTATAATCATCAGGTATCAGCTTCAACTGCTCACTCAAACTAATTATACCTGTAACAAGTGTTGTACTTCAGGTTCTGGGTCAATGATCTTAACTCGAGCAAGTTCATTGTACATTTTCTCTTTATTTATTGAGTAAATGCTTAGATGGACCTTTAATTTGCTTCTAGATATAAATTTATCTTCATTCTCATCTGCTCTATTTCTTGAGCTCAGTTTTGGGTTACTAGGGGATAAAACTCTTCGAATGATCGTTATTTATGTCGTCGTGGTCGTAAGTATATTCATGTGAAGCAAGATCAAAGATAAGAGTCAAAATCTTATTTACATTGTAACTAGTTTTATTACTTGGAAGTGAATATTGTTATATTATCAATTCTTGACGAACGCTTGCTGCTACCTGTATTCATAATCCAATCTAATATAGCATAAGTGCTCGGATATGGATTCCAGCGCTCAAGGACTCTTTGCACAGGTTGCAGTTCTCCCCATAATACGTCACACAGTTTTAACTTTTTTTGGCTTCAAGCAGAAACTGCTAGTCACTGCACCCAATCCTGCGATATTGTTCTAGTATACGTAACCGTTATACAATATTCCAACCTAGAAACTATCTTTTTCATACAAAACAAGTCGTACAGATTTTTTTCCTCGAGATGATGCATCCAATTTCAATAACCTCTGCTTACAGTCTAATGGTTACACATTTCAAATTGGAAGAGCGAATGAAATAATGCAATAGAACTCAGTTCTGAGTTTGTTGAACGAAGAAATTGAGGGGAGAAATGAGATATAGAGCTATCATTGCACTTCATCATTAGATCAGCTAGCTTCTGTGGGTAAAGCTTTATGTGCTCTTTTCGGTCTTTACATGAGGCACTCCAGATTGCAAAAGTGCTCGCAGTCCCTGAAGAAAGAGAAAGGGGCGAGATACGGGGCAGCAGAGAAAGAAGACGACGAGAAGAGACGACGAAAAGAGACGATGACGAGAAGAGACGACAACGGAAAGAGGCGATGTCGAAAGGAGACGACGACGAAATGAGACTCGACGAAAAGACACGACAACGACGACGAAAAGAGACGATGACGACGACGAAAAGAGATGGCGGCGAAAAGACACGTGACTATGACCATGACCAGAACGGCAGGCTGACTGTATTGACGACTACATTGACTAATTCAGCAGAGGGGTTCCTCTTTCAAGCAACTAAGCGGAAGTGATTTGGGGCCCAGAGAACAGGGGATTAAACTTTAACTTTTCGTCGCGTATGAGAAACATACCAGCTAAATTTCACAATTCTTAATTTCAAAATCAATTTAAAAACACAATAGCTACAAGTACACAATAATTTAAATTGCATCAGTTTTGGAGCGAACTTGATGGAACCATAAAATTACATTTGCGAGTGCTAAATGCCCATAATTCAATTTATTGCTATGTATTTGCACTTTGACTGGACAGAAAACTTCAATGTTACAAACAAGGTGGAATACGAGTGTGTTACACACCATTTCCACTGCGAACTTGTATTTAGGTACAAACTATAATGAAGCGTATGAATTCCCTTCCTAGTCACTCTGTCGGTTTATCTCAGCAGTCATTGCTTTCTCGACCTCCGCCGGCGGTGCTTCCGAGAAGAGACGCACGCAACAGCATAGGGCAGCGCCGGTGGCAGGGCGGGGGCGGGAACGCGGTGGCGGTGGTGGCGGCGACGGATCTCGCCCCGCAGCTGCGGGGGGGGGGGGGGGCAGGGGGAGACGCGAGGGGCAGCGGCGCCCGTCCCGTGGCGCGGCGCGGCGCTGCGCAATTCAATTGCTAGGGAATACAAAGAAGCGGCCGCCGAGGCTAACTTAATAATCCGCCGGGGCGACACGTCACACGGCCATTAGCATCGGCGACGGCAGCAACGAGGGAACACTTAATGTACTTTGTTGCAAACGACCAACTGCTCGACTCGGAACTAATTAGATAAGCGTCTGCGAATGGCTGCGCGATAGCCCTGCGGACAGCGGCGGCCGCCGCGGTCCCTGGCGCCGCCCGGCGTTGCCGCCCTGCCGCCCCCGCCCCACTCCGTCCCCACTCGTCCCCGCCTTCGCCCCCGCCGCCCACAGTGGCCAAAATGCAAGTTCACAAGGCCATCGTTCCTGAAAGTCAACCTCCAAAAGTTGCATAGCTTCGTGAAGCGTGAAACCATGTTGTACGTTACCAGTTTAGTCATGTTTCAGTGGTTAACCGTACTCTGTAGATTCTAACATATTTTGGAAAAGAAGACATTATCCATTTTGATAAAATACTGTGCGATATATTCAGTAGTCAGTATATATAGTACTCGTGCATTGAACAACACATATTTTAGGACTTTATTTGTAATTGAATTGAGACTGTTAAGAACACGTAATACAAATGTAAAAATCTTGTGTTAATGGCATTTGATTGGCATTTGTCGAACATAATATTGTGACTAAGTACAAAGGTTGTTCAACGGAGTCCTTTATAAATTTAATTCTTATAAACGTTTTAAATAATAATTATTTAATTAATTAACGAATAAATGAAAGATCAAAAATCTCAAAACGCTGAAATACAATGTTTGTTACTTTATGTATTTCAAAAATTGATTCAATTAAAATGTTATGTTAAAGCTTCTATCTCTCCACTCTATGGTACACTCATGCAACGTTTTATTTCGTGTCAGGGCCCCTTTCCTAGTCGTCCTTAACTCTCTGTTAACATGATTAACACGAAGTAACCATCCATGATAATGCTGGTGAATCGTTTTAATGTGTTGGTGTTTGTATTGTACATCACTCCAGTACAAATTAATGTCATCACGGAATTGGTAGTCAATAGACGCACTACGCATGTTAAAGACCAAAATATCACGCATTGCCATCGTTTCGTTAGGTCCGAGTAACGTCACGAAACTAAACGATACTGTATTGGATGAACCAAATAGTTGTCCGCTTGCATTTTCTCACTTCGTTTTCGTTACTATTTTTGAATAGTGGCCATATTAACAAATTAAAAGATAAGACATGGGCTGACTCACTCGTAGACGTGGGCACAGGAAGTTAGTATTGGGTCGAGGTTTTGAAACTAACTTATTTCTGAGGTCAATGTGCTTTTGCTGATTGACCCTGTGATAAGTGTGTATTGTTATGAAACAATAATCTTATGTATCAACTAACCAAGTATTAGCTTAAGTAAGGATAATTTTATTTTCATATTGCTTACGTTTCGTTAATCAAAAGTGACGTCTTTATAGCTTGTTATTAAATGATATGGCTTAGTTGGTCCTACAGCATTTATATCCGGGAGTTTCTAGGGTCGAGTCTTGATGGTGCCTAGGTCGGATCCAGCCGTTGTCTAGACGAGAACTACAAACCGGCTCTGGTCTGTACCTTTCTATGGTTTCTGCTATCAATACTAGGCAAATGCCAGAGAAGTACACCTCAAAAAAGGGGTATGACCCACGCGCAATCTTTCCTTCATCATCCTTGTGCTCTACCCTTCCCTAACAACACACACACATACATATGCATTACACTACATTACATTACACTACGTCGAGAGAACAGTCGAGAGCTTAAAGCTTGTTCCGGATGGTGCGGTATCCAATTGGCGGAGATGCCTGGAGGGGGAAATTTCAGCAAGCGGACAGGTCAAGGTGGACGTCGGATATCACGGTCTAGTCCGATCACACCACCACCGCGAGTCATCCCCTACACTTACGGGACTAACGACCACCGCAGCTGATCCGGAGACGCGATATAATCAATCGATCAATCAAACGTGTGGCCACCGAGAAACGAATTCGCAGGCACTGCGCTGCCCCCTTGGCGGCCGCGGGCGCTGGCGCGGGCGCTCCCCCTGCCCGGCTGCGGTTCCGCCGAGGGCGACGCCTGCGCGCGCGAAGTTGGTCGCCGCAGACTGCCCCCGCGGCGGAGGCCCGGCCACGTGATCCACGCGCGGGCACGCACTCCGGGCGCGTTGGCGCACCAGAGATATGGTGCTCCGGCGGGCACTTCCGCCAGCCGCCGCCCGCGCTTTAAAGGCGTTCCGATGCACTCGCGCCGACCGGACGAGCGGAACGACCACGTCAAATTCGGCGGGGGAGGGGGAGCACAAACGAAGTGACTTAAATGATACTAATATCTCTTAGGACACAAGCAAAACTGAATTGTCTTAGCCTAAAGCAAAACTTTGTAATGCCGAGTGGACTAAGCATTGTTCTGCGACAGTCACTGTCTACAATAAATATGGCTACAAACTCGCCTAAGATGAAAAGAGCCAATGAATCTTCATATGTGTAACAGATAACATTATTCGATTGTTTTTGTGTTATGCTGTTTTTAAGTACGATTCCAGTCTTCTAAGGAATCTAAAACTCCGCTCATGTTAGCATTGGCAATCATGTCTGCCTCGGAGCATAATAATACGTTTTAGTTTACTTAATAAGTCGTTTATGCTAATAGTAAAACAGGTCCAACTCAAATTGGACGTAGTAGTTCAAAATACTGAGTGGCATGCGATCCCATTCCCCTGCCAGCGAAGCCCGTGATAATAAGCGCCGGCAACGGCCCTCGATCCATATATTCGCTTACACACGCAGGCACCGGCAGCTCCTGTCTCTGCATACGTGGGTTTTGCATCTTGCGTATCGAAAATATTACTCCAGTTATTTCAAATCACATATGAAGTGTAAGAGAGCATTTATTATCGAGACTTTCGTATCTAGGTAAACAACAAAGCATAAAATGGAAATATTATTTAGTCCTCAAAATCAACGCCTTTCAGCCTCCAGATGTCTTACTCATCTGCGATCGGAGTCATATGATTGCTCTCGGCTGTCTCGATGCATCTGACGTGTTGTAGGATAGTTTACGAGCTGTTTTTTTAGAATTCTCAAGTAAATAGGAAAAAGGGACATTTTCATTTCGCTTGTAAATGTGACATAATCTATTTATAACATTCTTTTTAAAAGATATAATATCAAAACTTGAGGAGAAACTCCCTTACAGGTATAAAACTAAACATTTTTTAGTGTTTAGTGGACATTCCTGAAAATAATGGTTCTCTTATTTCATGTTTGGAGAATATGTATAATTATTTATATTACAAATTCCAACTCGCGCAGATATTGGAAGAAAAATGCACCCTCCGACCATGTGAGATATATCTATGGTTTTGTGGGATACCCAGAAAATCGGGGAAAATCCAAAAAAACAATTAAATAGTTTGGATTTCGATTGACGACGGCAAATATTTATTGTGTTATTCAGCCTATTCCCTCACTGCACATGCCGACTGAATCCTCGTACACAGCAAGGCTTCAAGGAAAAGGATGCCAAGCTTTAGATACTATTGGCTAATCACGTGTCGCATTATGGAAAGGAACATTCTTTTTTATATTCTTGATATGAGCATAAATGTGCTACAAATGTGCTGCAAATGTACTGCATTTTTGTACTACGTTATCGCAGCATTTAATTAAGAATCGATGAATTTTAGGCTTTAAGAATCTAGTAACTTGAACCAGAAATAACTACCTCTAAAAGTGCTTGCCAGCATCAACCAGCGCCAATGTATCACACCGGCATTGTGAAGTTTCAAGCAACAATCTGTGTCTTTCCGTCCCGATATCGAAGACAACCTCGAATTCATTGTATCAAGATAAGGCTTAGCATCCTTTTAGAAAAGCTTGTGTTTGTAGAAATCGACGTTGCCACTATCGCCCACGCCCTCAATGACGCGGCGACTCGTAGAACCGCACCTCCAAAATTCTCTCTAGCGCATCGTGCTCCTCGCGCTGTCACCACCGCCCTCTCCAGCCTCCCATCCCTCCATCCTCCATCCTCCGCCGCCGCAGCCTCCGCGACTGTTGACTCGGGCAGCGGGCGCTGCACTCAGCTAATAGGGGACGCGTGACGTCACGAGCGCGGCGGTGCGTGACGGGCGGGCGGCAGGGCGGGCGGGCGAGCGAACGACGGTGGCGAACGCGGCCGCGGCCGGGAGCGTCCGTAATATTCATTTAACACTCATCGCTGTAATGAAATGCGTGGGTCGCGCCCGGCGTCTCCTCGGTGCTCGCCCGCGCCCCGCCCCGCCCCGCCCCGCCGCCCTCGCCTCGTCCCGCCCCCGCTGGGTAAATGCTGAAATGAGCAAGAGCGAAAACACGCGAGATGAACGTCTTCACCCTCGAGACTGATTACATTGAGCCTAATTATGAGAGAAATACGAGCATTAATGTCGCTGCTTCGGAGGGACGGGGCGACTGGCGGAGGGGAAGGGCGGGGAAACGTATCGTGTTGCAACTTCGCTGCTGCACGGATTTCCTGGAAGAGGGAGTAGCTCTGGCCGCGTTGAGCGGCACGAGAGTAACAAGTAGTTCATGGTCTGTGGACATTATGGAGGGTACAACGCGGGGAATTGTGTTAAATTGAAGTGTATTGCCTTCGGAAAAGACGAATTTAACAGCAAGTGTATCTATCCATTCGTATATATTAATGAGAGTGCACTTGATATACATTTATTCCGCTAATTGGTTATGATTCTGAAAGAACTATAACATATCAATGGCTGCGAATGGCCTCATTCGATTCGTTATGAACTCAAGATTTACGGGGAGGGGGAGACACATTATTTGAAGGTTTTACTTCGATGGTTTACATACTAATACAATTGTGAGCACTCTGCTAATTTAATATTATGCCTGTCTCTAATGCACAGATGAAAGGATTTATAAAGCATTCATAAGGATATATTCGCATCCCCCTTCTCTCTCTTTTTATCTCTCTCCTTTTTAGTTTTTATAAGTTTATTAGTTTAACATTAATATTCTTGAATCTCTTCAATTCAACCCAACAAAAGGACATAACATCATGATATGTGCTTATTGATCCGATATTGACAGCTACAGTATTTCATACGAAATACTTTTATAGGTATTTGTTGAATGAAATCATATTTTCGTGGTTTATTTATACTTACACAGATGTAATGTATTCCAAACAAGAGATCTTGATTAATTGGATTGCTGGTGATGTAGATACCTTTTTATTATGATAAATTACTAAAGATATTGTCTGGTATCAATATTTTTTTAATCAGCTTATGATCATTTCGATCGCGATCTAAAATTCACATTTTAGCTCTGAGGATGATCGCAACGCGATCGAAATGATCATAAGCTGATTAAAAAAGTATTGATACCAGACAATATCTTTAGTAATTTATCACAAGAGATCTTGAGTTAATTATGAATCGAGATTTAGTCACTACCAGAAATGCAAAATAAGCAAGTATAGACCATTTTACTTTGTAGCAATAAACGACATAAACAACTAACCAAAAATAAACATTGAAAAATAATTTTAGAAATCATTTGATAGTGGGTGAATAATTTATTCATTTAACAAAGAATGTCAATGTTAGCACAAAATTCGATCAGTTTATCAGCAATAATTTTATTGGTCATTTTTGTACGAAGTTAAATTCGTAAAATTACATTTCAATAATAAAAGAAATATTTGTAATTCACAAAGGTAATAAAATGTAATCCAATATTCAGCAGCTTAGCACTCTCACTGCAGCTCTATTTACATCGATATGCTCCTTCCATTTGTATTTCAAAGTACAAACTTCATAACCAAATACAATACTACACAATTCCGACCACCAAGATTAAACTTAGTGTTACAACACCACGTATTTTCTTGCATTGCTTCTAACTTTTGGAATTTTCGAAAATTCAAAGAGTTTAACGAAAATAAGACCTGCGCCATTCTTTTCAGCGTCCCTTCTTCTATTTGTGGCAAAATTAATTTATAATTTCGTGTGTCCGGCCGCGTCAACTGCAAAGGTCATTAGTCCCATAACTGTAGAGCATGAATTTTCACGTGAGGAGCCACTGATCTTCTGCCGCTGGATGGTGAGATTCGGTCCTGATCTACACATCGGTTAGCGCGGTTTTCTCCAACTAGTTATCTCCCACAGCGAGGCACCTCCCCATTTGGGAAAGCCTTTAAGCTCCAGACTGGTCTCCCGACACGTGTGGTTGTGTAGTGCATGTACGTGTGCGTCTAAGTAAAGGGTGAGATTAGTTCGAGAAAGAGAAGGGAAATATCGCGCGCGAACCGTGCTCTGTTGCTTGAGAAACTGCTCCGACATTCGCACGGTATTGATAGGAGAAACACGGAAAACTGCCGATCAGAGCAGCCACCCGCTTCTCTTCTAGACAGCGACTGCCTTCCACCTAGCTTCTGTCGAAAATACTGCCACCGTCGGGTCTCCCTAGAACCTCCAGGTCAGAGACACTGCAATGGTGATTGATGCCCTGAGCCACCTAACCCGGTACGTGGAAAAGCTTTAAAAAATATTTGGAGCTGCTTTCCAAAAAATGTTTTTTTAAAATTTCATTAACTTCAAGCAGAAATTACAGTTTTTTTTAAAAAAACATTAATACATGCAATACATACATGCAATTTTTTAAAAATCTGATTTTTAGAACAGATTTCATTTAGGGAAAAAATCTCTCTCTTGAATGTTTTAGTTTAGCGATGTTAATATTTTGTCGTTTTCGAATGATTTATTATTTCGTTTCCGGGCGTCTAAACTATGGCCTATAATCCAGAAAGCATAATGTATGCTTTTATAATATGTTTTTTAATATATATTTATAATTATATTATTATAATATACTTTTATAATATATTTATAATGTATGCTTAATATTTTTGAAAAACCTGACAAAAGAAATTGGACGATAATTTTGAATTTCATTTTGTTGACTTTTTTGAAAAGCGGCTTAATCGGAGCTGTTTTGAAAATATCTGGAAAAGTTCCGGTGCATAAGTATGCATTAAATATGTCAGTTAAAGGGTGTATAGTGGCAAGCGCACTAGTCTTTAAAACTCCGGAAATTCATCTCAACCGGCCGAATATTTATTTTTTATTGTACTGATTATTTTGAGAATTTCATAAGAAGAAGTTTCGGAAACGAACATCGTGCCTCATTTTTGGGGGTTAAAAGGGTAAGTCTCCTTTGTTAACTTATGAAGTGTACCTAAATCCAATTATCAAACTATTGCATTAATGTTACCAATACCATGCCATTTTTGTGGCGTGATGGAGTTAAACACAGTAATGACGTCCTTCTGGCCGAAGCGCCGCATATTTGCAAGCCAACAGAAGCCCTGCAGATGTATCCAAATTTACCACTTCTAACCTATCTTGTGTGTGCGTTGGGTTGCAGAACTGATTAGATCTCAGGTTGATAAAGTTGACGAGTGGATTTATAATAATAATAATAATAATAATAATAATAATAATAATAATAATAATAATAAAAGATTAACAAGATGGAGCACCTGGATTGATTACATGAGCTACAATGTTGAAAATGTTGATTTTATACATACTACTTATATTTATATTTACTAGTTATACATTAATTTGATTCTGATGCTGCAGTATTCATAGACATATCAAAGCAAAGCGATGCTGAAAAATTATATTGCCCCATTATTCAGCAAGCGCTACAATTAAATCTTTGAAGTCGTCTTCCTTGAAACTTACCGACAACCTTGAAATTGCCCAATCAGCAGTCGCTTCTATAAGAACGGTTCATTTACCGTTCAAAGGACAATAGGGGATCTAGTGAAGAAAAAAGCCTGGATTCGAAACAATGTGCTGTTAGTGCAATGGCATGAGGGGACAATTCTGTCACACTGGATATTGACCACACGCCAAGGGTTCTGTGCAAGTTGAAATACGCATCAGTGACTCGTGCGATGTACAACGCTCTTTTAGTCAGTACGAAGCCCTCATACAAGATAATAGATAAATTTTCATTGCTGAAACTTTGAAACGAATATTTGTTTTTTATTGTCACAGAAATCGTTCTAAATAATGGGATAAGGAAAAGTATAATGTTTAATTTTGATCTTTATATTATGAACTAGGAGGACAATATACCCTAAGAGAAAAATATTTTGATAAAAAATAATTATTTTATAATACACATTATTGACCTTTTAGTACATATTTCTGTATTTTATAATACATATATGTATATATTTTTCCAATTTTTAGTGCATAATTATCCGGGCCCTAATTAGCAACAACCCCGTCGATATACATTATATTTATAAACTACAGTTTTACATCACGATACTCGACCTAAAAAATAGTTATTGTGCAATAGGATGAACCTGCTGAAGCAACAGTATGAATTTTATAATGCCCATGGCGCTCAAAATATTGATTTTATTGTTCCATAATTTGCAAGCCACCCTAATTTCATTTGTCTTTAAGACTTAATACTGTACGACATGAAATAATGTTTTTTTTCCATATTGTGTACGTATAAGTAGAACTTTTCTAACTTTGGTACAGCCATATCCCACACCTACCTAATTTTCGGCGCGCATTCTTGCCGTTCGAAATTTCAAAATAAATCCCTATTTCCTAAACTTGTTTTCAACCATGTCAGGGCAGGCTCTGCTATTGGGCGGGTCTCCAAGCTGGTGTAGGTCTGCAGATACGCATACTAAGGATAATGATGGCATGACCGGAAACCCTTCGAACCAAGGCGACTAGGTTATCAAAATGTGGGAGGGTAGTTCGTGGCGTAACTACAGTCATTAAAACCCCCAATGTTTGATGACAAACTAGTGACATGGCGAGCAGACTCCGTCAGCAAATATGTACTGCCCCCGCTGCCTTTCGGTTAGGGATTTGACCTAAAGTTAAGGGAAGGAAAACCATGGGCAGAGAGGAATCTAAGAGATGATGAAGCGAAACTCTCTGGGGGAGTAAACCCAAAACAAATCTCGGTCCTCCTGTTTGGGGGTTGGAGCGGGGAGGGCCAGTAACCCACCCGTTAAAAACTAATTACTTTCAGACACCACACAAACGGCTTTGGAAACCGCGCAATACGTCGACTATGGCAAAGAAATCTGGAAAACCTATTTGGATAATAGATTATTTCAAAGTAGCTACATTGAATGTAAGAGGTACTGTATATAAGGAACTGGAATTGGCAATAGCTTTTGAAGAGAAACATAAACATATCAATAATAACAGAAACCCCCAAAAAGCAGTGAGGTTTCGAATACATAGGGAATTATATCATGTTTTATAGTGGGGTGTGGAAAAGTGTATGAGCATCGAAAGGTATTGTAAACTATGTAAATAAAAAGTGGAAAACTAGGATTAAAGAATGCACATATGTAAACGAAAAAAAAATTACATTAAAATTCGAGCATGACAGAGGACATCTTGTGGAAATAGGGGGATATATACTTGAAGAAGGTAAGATACCGAAGTTTTCTATAATTCCCTTCAAAAATATAAGATCAACTTAAAGAGAAATATGAGGTATTTCTTTTGGAGATATGAATGCAAGAATGGAGAATAAGAAAATTCCAAATGTAGTTGGAAATGTGGAGAGAATGTTGTAAAACCGAAATGAAAAAACTTTAAGAGAATTTGCAGCATTTAACGAACTCCGAATAACAAACAACTTTTTTGAGAAGAGTGATATTAGAAAATTTACTTGGGCAGGAAATGGGATGCTTGGGATGTAGATTCTTAAGCAACTACGTAATTGCTACGAAAAGAATGGCTGGTCAAATATCAGATACAACAGTGAAGAGAGGAAGCGACTTAGGATCTGACTTTTATCTGGTAGTTCAGCTCATAAGGCTTTGGGTGTAGATGGAAAAAAATAAAAAAGAAAGAACCAAAATAGAATGAAGGTTTTTAAAGTATATCGTTTAGGAAATGAAAGTGTAAAACAGTTTATCAGAATAGAATTAATATTCAACTTCAGAATAGTGCCAAAAGTGACAATGTTAAAAAAGAATAGCAAAATACAAAAAACATTTTGAGACAGGCGGCAACGGAAGAAGTAGGATTAAAAAATGGATACAGAAGAAAGAAAGGACTTCGGATGTGGTCTGAAGAAAAACAGAAACAGTAGATTTCAAACAGGAAAAATGTAGAACATATCTCCAAACTTCAACAAGAAACCGGGAAAAATACAAGATGGCTAGAAAATAATCCATATAATAATCCATTATAAGAAATAAGTCTTTTGAAAATTTGACAGAATATAGCTTTGGAGAATGCTTAAAAAAGGGGATATCCAAATGCTTAATAGGAGCTACTAAAAGCCTATACATTGGAACCACGGTGTGCTTAGATAAAATCGGCAAATTAACGAAGGAAATTCCCACAAATAAAGGAATGAGACAAGCTTCTAGCCTCTCACAAACAATTTGTAATACTTATGCGGATGAAATGTTCACAACGTGAAAGTTACAGAAAAAGGTATTCATCTAGGGAAAAATATCTATTTTAACTTTCATTGCCATGCTGACGACTAAGGTAGCTTCCAAGATAGTGAAGACAAGCTACAACATGCGGTGCATATTTAAATAAAAATTTAAAACTTCGCCCGACAAAACCAAAACAATGGCTTTAGAAAATAAAACACGTGATGAACACAAACAATGATACAAGGACAAAGTTCTTCAATTCTATCATCTTTTGTGAACTTTCGTATGGAAGTGAATCAATCTTGCAAAGAGATAAATGTTGGAGTCAGACGGCTGAAATGAAATTTTTACGAAGTACGCTAAGATACATCCTTCTAGGTAAATAGAGGATTGTGAATAAGAGATGTGAGAAAGAGATAAATGTCAAACTAGTGTTAGATAAAATATCTACTAATAAGAATAAATGGTGTGAACATTTGGAATGCGTTGAAGCCTAATCCTTGTTGGTAGAAGAAGAATACTTTTTAACTATATCGAGATAGCGGTTTGGATGTTTTCTACATAATGTTTCTGTATGCATGTCGTGCTCTCGCACTAGTTATTTCTACCGATATGGAAGTGACTGAAGTTTTGTTATCGATGTATTATTTCGTAAAATGTGTCTCCTATTTTTTAATGAAGTTGGATTAATAAGGTGATAGTTTATTTGGAATAATTGGAATTATCAATGGAGGTTTAAGCAGTGAAAGGAGGATGTCATTATGTATTATAGTGTTTGTGGATAAGGAAGCTTTAACACCGTGCTTTAGCCTCAGAGATCATGTTATGTGAACTAGCGTCTGTCTTGCGAACTGTCTTGATCTTCAATAAGAATTCTCTCTATTGAGGTGGTGTGGAAACATCCAGCACAAATTCTGAGACCAAAATTATGGATTGCTTCAATTTTTTTCAACTCTTTATTACCTGATTGATATAATAAGGAACTGTAATCCATTTCCGATCGTATTAGAGAATGTTAATTCTAGGTCTTTGTCTGGTCCACAGCAGTTGTTGGAGTGACATTTAAAAATATTAACTCTGTTCTTATTCAATTAGTTTTTATATAGGATTTTTCCATGTTAGCTTGAGTGCAGCCCCAGTATTTTCATGTTCTTAACTAAATTACGAGATTGTGTTCTAAGTTCGAGTTTTGGAGTAGCAGTTCCGTGCAATTTTGAAAACACTATATATATATATATATATATATATATATATATATATATATATATACATATATATATATAACTATGATTAAAAATGGAATTTCACTATGAATTCTCGGCTATCCGGGAGACGCCGCGTCGTTGGCTGGGGTGCCTACTCTGGAGTAGTGAAACTGGAATTTCACTACTCATTTATCGAATACTTTCTGTATCTATATTCTGAAAACTTTTTTGTATCTACTATGTCGTTGCACTAAGAAAATACATCTATGGGATGAGTTCGTAACAATATAGAATGAGTTATATAAGTCACAGTAACAGGAATTATGCCCGAAGTTATTTATTTACTTCTGACTGTGATTTGCACTTGTCCTTGTATAAATAACAGAAAATGTCACTTGTGCCTGAGACACGTGCCTGATGCACAGAAACCACGAAACAGCATATAAACATATTTCCATTCTCGTATTCTGAAACCGGGAATAAAAATTCCAAGAATTAAAATTTTTCTGGATAATATGAACATAATTTTCTTTAACAACTTCTAAACTTCTTTCTTCTAGAATCTCGACGAGCGCTGTTCCTTTGCGTCCAAAGCCTCACCAAATCTCCCATCTGAAGTCTCGCTTCGGAGACGCAGTCCCTTGGGCAGCTTCCGAGCGTCATATTCAAGACGTTTTTCCCGCGGCCCGTCTCGGTGCTCACGATCCTTCACGACGTTGGCAAGAAAAATCACCGCGTGCAGCCGGGGAGCGGAGCGGGCGGGGCCGACGGGGCGGAGTGGGAGAGCGGGAGAAAGAGGCGGGGTGAGGTTGAGATGGTCGGGTCGGCAGGGATGGGGCGGGGCAGGGCGGGCAGCGGGGCATGACTCGGCGGGACGAGTTGGGGCTAGGTAGTGCTGGACGAGGCGGGGCGGGGTTGGACGGGACGAGGGGCGGCCAGGTGAGGCAGAGATCGCGCGGTGCAGGTGGAAGCGTGGTGGGAAGAGGCAGAACTGGACGGGAAGGGGCGAGCTCGCGGCTAAGTAGTACAGGGACAGAGCGGAGGTGCGGGTTATGGTGGGGAGGAGTGGGTTGGAGCGGGGAGGAGCAGGGCGAGGCGGGGAGAGCGAGTTGTGTTAGGGCGGGATGTGGCGGGGAGGGGCAAGAAGGGTCAGTGTGGGATGCACTGGGCGGGTCGAGGTGAAGCTAGGCGGGACGGGGTAAAGGCAGAGCGTGCTGGGGAGGTGCGGGGAAAGCTGAGGATAAGCAAGGGGGAGTGGGAAGGCTCGGGATGGGTGTGGGATTGTGAGGTGCGTGGGGCGGGCAGAGGAAGGGAGGAGTGCGGTACTGCCGGAGGTAGGGCCGAGGCGGTGCAGAGGCCGGGGCGGGGGCGGGGTTCGGGGCGAGTAAGGCGTCGGGCGTCGCGAGGCGCGCGGGGGAATGAAGTCGAAATTAAAAATGAACTTGAGTGCGGGAATGACAGTTAAATGAAGAATAATGATCGGAGGAGCTTGTTAATTGCACCGGGGCGCTTCAGGCTGCGCGCGGGCGACAATGCGGGGGGACGGAGATTGATGCTTCGCGTGGGGGAGGGGTGGGGAGGGGAGGGGCAGAGGGTACAGCGCGGAAGCGAGCGCCGGGTTCGAGTTCAGGGCGCGAACGTAGGCGCGCTCGTAGCCCCATCTTCACCGGGAGAATAATGGTACGCACAATGCTACTGTGCGATACCATATGTCTTCTTTTAAACTTCTCTTCGGGAACTATGGGAACGTTTCGACCTTAAGCCAACATCCTCATTGGAATTTTTCTATTTTTACTCTGCTGCTTATGACGTACTATAGGGCTGGATTTGTAGTCCCAGTTCTAATGTTACTTTTCTCCTTCCATTATTTACTTTTGAAATAATATACAAATTTCATTTTAAGACATTAGATAAACGAGTAGGCAATCTGTCCAGTACTTTGGCCCAAACAAATATAATATATTTTGGATTATTATTATTATTATTATTATTATTATTATTATTATTATTATTATTATTGTTATTATTATTATTATTGTTATTATTATTATTATTATTATTATCATTATTATTATTATTATTATTATTATTATTATTATCATCATCATCATTATCATCATCGAAAATATGTTAATGTTTACTAATGTCATCATATCCTGAGTAATTTGTTTTTTGTTTATTGCCGGTTTGGAAAATGTTCCCTGTCTTTCGCATCGTAGCGTTGTTTACAGCTGTTTTTATTTAGAGCTGGCGTTTCAAAAAAAGGATATAATATCCGTACTGCCTAAATTTGGAATAAAACTTCAGCTGAATAAAATACTTCGAAAATAAAGAATCAACGATGCAGAATTGTTTCCGTTTACATTCCCACGTAAGCACTATTCTTAATTGCTATTCTCTTCTGTCTGTAACACGATATCTGATCTCAAGTTTTGTTTAGTGTTTCACAATTTAGTGACCTCAGCAAATCATTGTTTTCGTGAAACGATTACTCATGAATAAACCGTTATTCCAGACGTTTATATGAAATGTAAGCCCGTGAGAAGAGAAATATGAACTATGTATTCTTTTGATGATGCCTTCATTTAATAACATTAATAAAGGATCAAATAAAGTAAACTGATCGTATTCTATGACACACAAAGAAAGAATGAATCCACGCAATGGAAAGTAAAAAGAAATAAAAGTTAATTTTTTGCAAATAACACTCTCAATTACAGAAGATAAAATTTTAATTAAACAAAAATGATCAAATCCTACGCGTCTCTACATGAAACCTTATGTTTCACGCTTTAAATAATCAGTCTTAAAACTGAATTTGTGTTTGGAGTTATTCTACAACCATAATCAGGAAACAGTTCGACTTTTCTCAAACCCATTTCCATTTGAACTATCAAGGGAATGAAATGGATTGATATATTTTGTTGTAGTGCTTTGCAAATCAAATCTCAATCTTAATTTTTGTTTTATTATTTAGAATGTTTCATTCTCCATCATTCTGAACTGCTGAAGTAAATTTTATTATTTTCAAACGTTTTACAAAAAGAAAACGAAACCAAATATATAGTAGTAAATTTTGCATACCCTCTTAAGTTACCTTGATCGATTTTCACACGTAGTTTTCGTGATGCGTTGTAGTAGGTACTGAGATGGTTGTTGTTTTGAAGATTTTATTCTTGTATGATCAATAATGTATTATTTCTTTTATAAAAATTAGTAAATATATCAATAATAAAATGACACGTTAACTTCTCAAAAGTATAGCTGGCATATGTAACACATCATGATGATTTGGTATCAGAATGAAAAAGACCACATAATAAAATACATTTTAGCGCTCTTTTTTTAACCTGCATCATCTCTGAGACTCACTACACGAGATACTCATATCAGCTAGTGAATTATCTCGATTCATTAATAAAATAATAGAGCCATCATAAAAAAAGTCCAGAATTTTCTGTGAAAAAATTGAATCAATATACATCTTAAAGTATTGCCCTACGAGTGCAAAATTGCCAGAATCAATGAATTGTTTTAAACGCGTTCAATTTGAATAGGAAGTGAGGAGGGGCAAGTGCAGATCGGAAGTCGGAAATGACCACTTCCAAGATCTACCACCAGAGTCGCTCCGCGACCTCCCCAGCGACACCGCGCAGCGCGCGCCCGTTTCGAACCGAGCGCGCCACCGCCGCCGCCTCCATCGGCACCGACCGCCGCGCCGTCGCGGAGAGCGCCCGGCGCAGCTCCGCCCCCGCCCGTCCCCCACCCACGCGTCGCTTCGCGTCACGCGCGCGGCGTGAGCCGGGCGGCGTTCGAAGGCCGCCTTCGAAGCCCGGGCATGCCAAGACCC
The DNA here is from genome assembly GCA_038098605.1 of Gryllus longicercus. Classification (NCBI taxonomy): domain Eukaryota; kingdom Metazoa; phylum Arthropoda; class Insecta; order Orthoptera; family Gryllidae; genus Gryllus; species Gryllus longicercus. Next base: position 225,458 of record JAZDUA010000239.1, read on the forward strand.
ACGCGGCCGCGCGCAGAAAGCGCCAAGGCGCAGCCACGACGTCGCCGGCCCCGCGTGGCGCTGGGTGGCTGCGCGTCGTGGCGAGGGGCGCGCGAGCCGAGCTGCTCGCGGCGTGGCGGCGTGGCGGCGCGGAGGCGGCGGCGCGGCGGGGTGAAGGTGTGGTCTGCAGGGGCGGCGCGCTGTGGGCGGGGCCAGGCGGCGCCGCGCGCGGACCAATGAGAGGGCGGCGTAGCGCGGGGCCGCCGGCGGCGGGAAACTCGCGGCAGCCAATGAGCGCCGCCGCCCGCCGCACGCCAAGCCCTCGACCCAATGAAAACGCCATCAATATCTTTCAAAAGTTGAGACGCATCAGCAGATACAAAAAGGTTCCCCCTTCCCTCCAGTGTCGGTCTTTTCAGTGTATATTAGGGGTGTCAGCTAGTCCCTCCCCGTTGTAAACTGCCGTGTACCTCATGACTCGCGCTCACCGCTTTAATCCGCAGCGAGGCGTCGAGGCGGCCGGACGTGTTCCCGCAGCTGCAGCAGGCGCGCAGAGGCGCAGGCCCGCGCCCGAGACCCGCGCCTCCAGTGGAGCAGCGGCCGCCGCCGAGGCCGGCGTTCCCCGCGGCGCCGGCGCCGGGCTATGGCCACAGCGTCCCGCCGGCGCGCTCGCCCCCGCTGCCGCAGCCTGTGCTGCCGCTGGCCGCTAACCGCCCACGCCAACGCCGTCGCTCGCGCCCGCACCCGCGCTCTCGTGCACGCGGCCGCGCCGCCCTCGCTCGCGCCCTCGCCCGCGCCCTCGCCCACGGGCGCCGCTCGCGCCCACGCACCCGCGTCCGCGCCCTCCGCTTCGCTCGGCTAAGGCCCCCACAGCCGCCACGACGGCCTCCTCACGCGACTTCCAGCCCCACCTGACGACGGACGACTCCCAGGGCACGTCCCGCTCGTCGCTGTCGTCGTCGCCGTCCGCGTCGCCCGCGCCCAGCCGCGGGCCGCCGTCGCCCGCGCCCGGGGCGCCCAACGCCATGCTGGACTTCAGTAACGGGGTGGCGGCGTGCGCGGGCCCTGGCGCCGGCCCGCCCGCGCACCCGGGCGTGCCCGCGCCCTCCATGCTCTCCTTCCTCAACCTCAACATGGAGCGCGGCTCCGGCGGCAGCGCCTTCATGCTGGGCAACCAGCCCCTGGCCGCCCTGCACAGCATGGCCGAGATGAAGTCGGCCGCGCTCTTCCACCACCACCAACAGCAACAGCAACAACAGCAGCAGCAACAGCAGCAGCAACAGCAACAGCCCGTGCAGCAGGCCCCCCAGCCGCAGCCCCAGGGGCCCGTCGCGGGCCAGTACGCCTCCGTGGCGCCGCCTCACCTGGGCAGCCCGGGCTCGGGCAAGGCGTCGCCCAACGGCTCCACGGCCAGCTCGGGCGGCGGCCAGACGGCGGCGTCCGCGGCGCCCAACCCGCACGGCATCGACCACATCCTGAGCCGGCCCACGCCCGTGACGACGGCGGCCGCGGCGGCGGCGGCCGCGGGCATGGCCGGGCCCGGCGCCGCGGGGCCCGGCGGGCTGGCGCGGGGCTTCAACGTGTCCGCCACGGCGGCGGCGGCGGGCATGGCGGCCGCGGGCATGGCGGCGGCGGCGGGCATGGCCGCCGCCTCCTACTTCCACCACCACCACGGCGCCGCCAACAAGCACCACGCGCACCCGCTCGCCGAGCTCACGTCGCGCTCCGCGCTCTACTGGCCCGGCCTGCAGGGGCTCGTCAGCAACCCCATGGCGTGGCGAGATCGCCTCACCTCCAGTGAGTACCCGCGTGCGCCACGCGCCCCCGTTCGCTCCCCCGCACTGGCCCCCGCGCAACGCTCACGCCGACACGCACCCCAGCGTACACATACGGGCGCGCGCACTCCAAGACACTCACACTCTCACACACGCCTACGCGGTCTGCGGTGCCGTCCCGAAATGCTGCGCTGGCCGAGACGCGCCGCAGCCGCGGACGGCGGCGGAAAATGCTCCGGGTGTCCCGCCGTCGGCGCCCGGCGAACGCTCGCGACGCGGAGGCTACGCGCGGGAAAGCAAGGGGCCTCCTTCAGCGGCCCGCCCGCGACCGATCACACGCCCCCCAAAGGACAGACCGCGCCACACGCAGAGCGCAACCCTCGCCAGAGGCGTAGCAACAGACGAACGCACGTTCCTAAGCTTGGAGCGACCGCTCTGCTAGCATTCTGCCTGGCACGTACACAACACCTGCACCCTACTCATTAGCATCCCCCCTAATTTTCTGCTCATATTTCTTAACTGTCAACTTTAATTAACTATTGTTCTGCCCCCTACCACTCCAGTGATCGATAACACTCTTGCACTTACACCCTGAGTACATCGCACATTTGACACCTTCATTTAACCAAGTGCGCCGACAGACGGCGGAAATGTTTAGAAACAAGCAAGAAAAGGTGCCTACATTCTTGTGTGGCTAATCGTCAATCAAAGACACCGCCTGTTAACGAGCTGTCACGCTCTGCAACGCGGGTGCTTGCGCCCCCTGGGAGTGGCGTTTGCCCTCGGAAGGGCGTCCGGCGTCCCGCCTTCGCCGAAGCAGTGGGCGCGCCGGCGTCGCGACGCCCGGCCAGCCCCGGCGACGACGGCGGCGGCGGTCCGCGCCCGCCCCAGCGCCGCCGCCGCGCCGCCGCAGCCCCCGCTCTTCGCGTGCAGCCCGCGCCGCTCCACCGAATTAGTCTCCTCGGGACGCCAGGTTCCGGTCAAGCTGCCCTTTGCTGGCTTCTGTTGGGGAGGCGGGTTACAATCAATGTCTTTTCGCTGAAGTCTGTTTTTTTTTTTCTGTTTTGCCGGCGATTGTTGGCGGTGGGAAATGCTGGGAAATTTTGAAAGTTCTCCCTTCAGTGTATACACATATTACACATGATAAAATGATGATCATATCATGTGTGATATGACGATGATCAATTACATCTTATGTTTGTCAAGTTTATACTATATTTTGTATATTTTCATTTTTTATCAAAACGTTCTTTCTTAGCGTTATTAAAATAATTGTCAATTATATTTATTACTATTTTAATTATTACTCTTATTTCGTTCACGCTATAATATTTCATTGAATGTTATATCTATATAATTAATGTCCAAATTCACAACTGTTTTAGCAATAATTTACATCAATTACGTTTTAAAAGTCAAGAATAAATTCGCTTCAATAAATATATAAGTATAATAGTCGTTTCATTGCAGTATTTTGCAACCGACTTAACGAAAGTCATAAAACACATGAATACATATACTTTTAAAGAATATATGAATAGCTGAGGCATTATTTCTTTATAACCGCGATACTTTTACTTCTTCTTATTTCAACATAATTACTTTTGCTATTACGTACAACATTGACATATTTTTCGATTATATACCAGTTTCAAAAATAAGATCTCTATGTATTCCAGTCAGACATTTTGGTTTCCAACGAACTCTTTCAAAACAGAGATTTTTAGAAACAATATATCACTTTTCATTATTTTGCTGAATTGCTTACTATTATGCCGTTCTTCATGGCATTTTTACTTTACTAACAATATATTTTGAAATTATAGAGAAATATTCGAAATATACAATCAAAATGCACCTAAACTATTGTTCATGTTAATCGGCATACAATTAATTTGTCTATGACCCAGTGATTAAACTAAAGCTACATTACATAATGGCAAACATTTTCTATTAAAGAAATTTAAAAATTCAACATTCCGTGAAGCAATTGTGGAATAAACTGATTTAACATAACGTGTTCTTATTGTGCAGTATGAGAGATCAATGGATAATAATTTTGTGCCAACTCATACATGTGTGCAATATAAATTGTTTTGTTTATTTTGACACGAAGAGAACTTCGGTCTGTAGAGATTTATCACAAAGTGAATTAGAAACTTCGGTTCTGAGGTTAAATAAAAAAGCTTTTAGTCACTTTAAAAAATTACAAAACTATAATATTCATAAGCAATATCGATTTCTTATTGTCTTGGCGACATATGAATACGTTCTTTGAGAACAGTTTTAGATTGCTAGGTTGTAATATAGTTGATGAAGTCTGTCTCTTGAATATATACCGCCACAAAACCTCAGGGGAATCCATGATTTACAATACAAACGATTCAGATGATATGATATAGAACGTCATCTGGTTGCGATGACTTCACGAGACTGGTAAATGTAATCTTCTAGCGAATTCTTAAAAAATAAACCAAAAGAAGTGCCAACAATAACTTCATCATATAAACAACCAAAATTTTACGACCGGCATCATATCACGATGCAATCATAATCCTCACAAAACGAAGAATTCATTTCCAGGAGCCGACCCGTGCTACGCGAAAACTCTTTCATTGAACAAAAACAGAGGCGAGGCGAGCCGTCTCTCTCTCGCCTCGTTACACTCGGCTAGTTTTATTTTCGTCTCGACTCGGAGGTGTCCCTCGCAAAGTACGTCCGAGCGTGTCGAAGGCGGCGGATGAAGATATGGCGCGGCAAATAGAGCGTGGGGAGGGAGGTCGCGGGAGAGGAAGATGGGACAGGGGTGGAGATAGGATGGGGATGGTGACGGGGTTGAGAATATGGATGGGGATGAGGGTAGGGATAGTGAAGAGAAGGATGAGGTTAGGGATTGGAATGAGGATGGAGATGGGAATGAGAATGAGGATCGGAATGGGGATGAGGGTGGGAATGGGGATGGAGTTGACCAACCGTCTGTCCCCTTCCAGCCACTGAGCATGCCGAGGAACCGTCTGGCCCTCTCCGGTCGCCTCCTGGTGCTCCGTGAGCAGCGCTGGCCCGCCGTCAAAAAAGTTTTGCGCGCCTGACCTACATGGGCGCGTTGCGACGGTGGCCGGGCGCTGGGATGGAGACGCGCAGTGACGTTGCCCACGTGTTCTCAGAACTCCGTGCGCTGGTCTGTGCCGCGCCGAGCCACGCCTCCCGCCTGGCGTCCGGGCGTTTACGTCGAGCGCTGAGGTTCACCGAGTCGCGGGATGAGCGATTCCCGCAGTCGGGCGGTCTCTCTCGCGTCGTCAAACGAGCGGCATCGGAAACTTGGGGGCTCTTCGCTCGACATTCGCAGACTGTCGATAACATGCTGCTTGTGTTCTGCCATAAAACATACCAACAGTTGCTTCGTGTTGGAGAGATCGTCTGGGATGTTTCAACAGACCCGGTTGACTCATGTTAACGTGACTTGTACGAACTGAGGAGGCGTGATTATTTTGGTTGATACTTGGAGGGTTTTGATTTTTCTTTCCTATTTTTTCAGAATATGTCAGTACCTTATATTATTTTGGTTCGGCTGCAACAAGAAAATAAAAGAAATTTGAGACACGTATTAGATAATATAATTTTTTTAATTAAATTATTAACGTATCACTGGGATTGTTTGAAAAGAGCACAATAACATAAATTTTGAATCGGGGTCATTTCAGATTTATATATCAAATATTTCCTTTTCTCTTGCAGTTCTTGAGTTCATTATTAACGTATGTTACGTATACAATGAGCTACTTTGCCTCAGGAATTTCGCAACCACACTTAGGGTTTGTCAAGGAGAGGCGCGGCAAGGGTTGTCCATACGCCCTCCCTGCCCACCCCTCCGATCGGGCCCTAGTTAGAAAGCGTGTCCTCGCCCGCGGCGTGTCACGAGGTGTTGTTATTCGAGGGAGAGCATCCGGAGGATAAATCGGCGGCGTAAGGAGATATATTTCAGCGTATTAGGCGCGGGCGCGGGGGCGCGCGGGGGCGGGAGGGGCGGCGGCGGCGCGGCACCTGCGTCGACGAAGGCCGGCGACGGCGGTGGCGGCCTCGCGTCGCCGCATATTTCTTCTCTCTCGAAGGGGTCCGCGCCCCGGCGTCCCGGCGCCCTCGAGCCGCGGCTAATCCGCGGCTGCGTATCGCCCCGGGCGCCGCTTGAAATATCGACATCAGCGCCGGCGGCCGGTGCCGGAGGAGGCGGCGGCGGTGGCGGCGGCGGCGCCGCGCGGGCCCCGGGCCTCGCCGCCGGGCGCCGCCGCCGCGCGCGCCAACCGACGGCGCCGTGCCGCCCGCCGCTCGCGCCCGTCGCCGCCATTGCTCCGCGGACAGATCGGCGGCATAGGGCGAGACTCGCTTCCAACTCACGAAACCGAGTCCAAAAAACGCGTTTGGAGGGACATTAAGTTGTAGTTGGTTCTGTCAAGTTTGTCTACTCACTATCTGATGCTAGATACGTAATGATACCGGTTTTAACACTCATTATGATATAAAATATTGTTTTTAAGAAACAAAAACCATCATCTCCGTACAGATCGTCACTATGCGAGTGAAACTCGATAAGACCAAAAAACGTGTTTTGGGATATATTAAGTTGTAGTTGATTCAGTTAAAGTTTGCTCGGTGTCTTTTGCTAGAGAGGAAAGAAAACCTTTTTTTAAATTGACTTTAATATAAAATATTGTTCTTAAAAATCAAATACCATCAGTTCCAAAGATGAATTTTTCCTGTACAATTTCACTGTGCTGTGACTTATATAAAAATCGAAATAGTAGTTAATTTAGTACACCGAAACTTCAAGACTTACTTGATTTCATTAACTAAAACAAAAAAGAAATGTGACTTAACGAAATAAATAAATAAAAAATTCAAAGATGGACTTAGTGAGTTTCACTTGTTTATCTTGCGTTGGTATTCTTCCTAAGGAACGCTGCATTTAGAGAAATTTTGTACATAGTTAAAGTCGTTTTGGAATCGTATTTATAAAATTCAATAACTCTTCCACTAGCCACATTCTTTTCTGCACGCGACAGATCTGATGCAAGTTGTTTATATAATGAATAGATACAAAATAATATAGACGCAAATTGTTCAGAGGAAAGTTAATACTTCTTTAGGACAGATATATTTTTTGATAATAGAAGATTTGAAAATAAGTGTTGTATCCTGGACATCCTAATTCTTTTTTGTTGTATAAAGGAGAGAAATAAGAACATGGTGTATGGAAACTTATGTTACCCCACCTTCGTATTTAACGTAGAGGGATTAAATGTATTTTTTCCCTCTGCTTGAAACCACACCGACAGTTAGGTCAGCCTTGTGGAGTTTCGTTTTTGAAATTCGTATTACATTTTATACAAGAGCTTTAGGATTACTCTTGCGTTGCTTCCGTGAATACCATCTTTAGAATGCAGGTTAGGACCTGCTATCCTGGGGTGTGGTATTTTCGTTTTAATTCATTTCATGCAGCCTTCCTTTCCTTAGTTTTAATGAAATGAAACTGGGAACTTGTGTTGTGTGAAATATTTTAAAATTTGCTTTGTGGTAAACTTGTCAATTGTTCATATTTATTTTAATTACTTGTAAAACCTCACTTTTAGAGAACTCATAAATGATTATTTTTCCACAAGTCAATTTGAATGTGTTTACATTCCTTCCCTTGTAATAATTTTTTATCAGCTTGTCGCCTTTTTCAATTAAAAGTCAAATAAATTTTTAAACAGACTTATTCTTATTACTCAGAACGTTATTTATTTTTCTGTCTCTAAAGAATAGTCTAAACTAATCTAGTCTTTCCATACATTTTTCCTTATTTGTTTTCCTACTTTTTGTGCACTTGGAAGAATGGCGAGGAAAAAGTTGATAGTGAAACATTTTATCAAATAAATAATTATAATTAAACTGACAAATGTACTATAGGATAGCAATTAAAAACCTGATTTTTTTCTGATAAAATACGATGAAAATATCATTTCTGATATTGATGACACTACCCTTTTAAGCAATATTCAAGGAGCTAGGACATTAAAATATTACTTTATGTAAATTAGCTATATTGATTCAGCACTTTGCAGTGTCCAAAATTATTCACTTTCACATTCCGATTATTGTAATATTTACATTTAACTTGTGTATCATTATACATTTCTGAGCATTAATATAAAGAGTAGATAGTGCAAATATAATGTCGATATTGATTTTAACTACCTTGGTGCTGCCGTCTAGTGTTAGGTAGGTTATAGTAGGCTATTGCTAGGTTCGCCTCCATATAAAAAATGAACTCCTCTAAAAGTTGTACTTGATACTAATACTTTTATATTGATAGCATATCAGTATTTCTGTTCACCGCGACTTGCTTTCTACTGTGTACATCAAAATTTAGAAGGAACTTAAATAATTTTACGAACAAGAAAAATGTTCGGATTTTTCTCGCTCTTACTATTCAAAGAACATGAGAAATATAGTTTCTTCCTGACTTTAATCATAATTCTGTTTTTATTATGTAATACATTCCATCCCGAACATTAATTATTCAACATTTTACCTTTTGTTTTTCTATATTATTATGGAGGAATGTTAAAAGAAACAGAAATGATACTGTAGTCAAAGTCTGCTAGGTAGTTAAGGTGAAACATTTACGATATTGACCCAAATATTAACAAGTGTTACAGAACAGCGTTTTGTTTTCAAACCGTTGTGGGACGTTCTACACCTTTTAACTTGTAATATTTTAATGTTAATTAATATGGACTCTTAATTCAATATTAAACTGTTTTTTACTTGAAGTTTACATTACCTATGACCGAAATGTCCTAGTCATTATCATATTGAAGGTATTTTATTTTGTCGATATTATAATTATTGGTCAATATAAAGTGAATAAATATTACAATTATTAGAGATAATAAAAATAATTCGAAAAACAGTCGAATATTACTTGGACATCGTTTGAATCACGAATCTGAAAAACACTTTATTCAACATCAAGCATACATTTTTGTAATGTTTTCTGTTCATATGTTCCGTTCCACTTAATTCGGCTGCATTGTTCTTTTCTGCACATTTGCATAAGGGTTCAAGGTTGCTTTAATGTTTTGAATCACATTTTTGTTGTGGTAAAATTTTTGTTATACCTGGAAATAGAATCAGTAAGGCAAATTCCACACAATTACAAGGTGAGGTGATGTCTTCATTGTTTTGAAAAGGTTCTGAAATGACTTCTCACTTTTAACTTTTATTAACAGATTGAATAAATATCCAAAACTTCAGAACTTGAAACGTGAATTATAAATTTAAATAACAAAAATAATTATTTTCAGCTTTAATTTACCACGTTATAAGACAGTTGGATGTTGAAATGACGTACTTAATATTATCAAAATTAGTAGTAGTTTATTTTATGACTCTTTTATGTGGTAAATTATTGCCTAATTGATACAAGCTTAAAAATAAAAAGACTCCACGATTTATATGTTCCGAAATGGCAGAGCTACTGTACGATCTTCGCTATTAGTGGTTGAACTGTTTACTGATATGCACATTGTTTGTGGTTGGCTATGCCTAAACAGTCATCATAACTTCAAATTAATGCCCATTAGCGAGGTGCGGGAACTGCAAATATTATCCATATTCACACCGCGATGGTGCCATCTAATCACTATTTCAGTTCCAAGATACATTGTTTAGATGAGGAAGTGTATCGATTTTTTTGAGATTTCAAATATCTTTGGTAAGTTAACACGCAACGAGATGTTTATGTTGCGAGGGACACTCATAATCAATATTCCATTTCAAAAGATCGATTTGAAAAGAGAGAAGTCTTTCAGTCTTTTCTATTCGTGACGCGTATATCTTCTGTTTTGTTGTGTTTGGGGTATTATAAATAAACCTCATTCATCATTGGTGATCAAAATATTATTTAGTGCAGAAATTGAACGTCTTTTTCTTCCTCATATTTAGTATGATAACTTCATAATAGGATTTCCTTCTTTTTGCTCATTCATGTAATAATGTAAAAATATATGTGCCATGGGAAACAAATATAGTAGGTTTTACACTTAACAATTTTGCTATTTCGAGACTATGCTTAGTGTTGGGAAATACAAATCTATCACCTAGAATTTTGATTCACTTTTTATAAGTTATTGGAATTGCATTTGAAATTGAACAAAACTGAAAATAGAAGTATACTGACAAATATGTACCTAAAATACCGTATTTGTATTTTTTGTGTAAGAATCTTGATATGAATGATTATAATGGAAGTTATGACCAGTTTTGAATTTGTCTTAATAAATATCGACAATGCGACTCAAGATGCTTTTGACAATACTTTAAATATTGCAAACTTTTCTGATACATTAAACATTTTTTGTTATTGGGAGTTGTTACGCTGGATTTCGGCTCTCAACTTACATTATTTCATAATTTAATTTACTTGATACAATCTCAAAGTATATTTATTTTTTGTTGACGTACTCCCTTCAAATTAGGTTTAATATTATTTATTGTGCTGCGTGTCTTTTTAATTTAGATGTAAATTATTTACTAAATTATTTACAATTTTCTTGAACGGTTAATTAATTAAAATTTGAGGTGTAAATAAATTTCTACAACTTCGGAACGAAAGTTTATTTTTTTCAGTCGTTGCTAACCTCTTTGTTGGTGCTTTACTTCATCATTCAACTATGTGTATATAGTAAAAGCGGGGGGTAGGGATTTTGGATCCACAAGAAAGTGCACATATAATACGTCTTCCCCATACGTCACTTACAGTTTTTACTGTTCTATGACAAAAATAAAGAATTTAAGTAGTCTCAAATTAAGTAGAGTAACGTCAGGTACAGTTATGAGATCGCTCATATCATTACATGGTGGATGTTTTCTTTAAAACACAATTTTTGATATATCTGTTTTTTGGCATTACTTAACTCGGATGTGGAGATAAAAAATATATACCATTTTATAATGGTCTGATACAATAACAAACGGGTGAACTGAGTAGCATATAAGATATGCTTTTGACATGAAAGCACGAAAGCGCTGGAAAGTGTAAATAATCATAAATCTCTTTAGAAGATCTTTACGATTTTCAAAAGGTCATTTTACATTGATAGATAAAACTATTATTATTATTATTATTATTATTATTATTATTATTATTATTATTTACTATTTTTATTATTATTATTATTTACTATTTTTATTATTATTATTTACTATTATTATTATTATTATTATTATTATTATTATTATTTTAGGCCAAATTCACATTTAACTATCAAGCGCATGACCATGACATGCAGCAAATTCGATTGTTGGAATTAACAATCGCTATTGCTAATTGGATAATCTAATCGCTAATTGGATTTAGCATCTGACATGTAACATGGGTCTATATAATGTTTTGGGCTTTTTCTTGATTGAGTTGTTTAGAATATCCATAATTATTCTAGTTCCCTTGAGGATAGGTAACGATTATGTTAACTAGCTGCCAAATCAATTTCGTATTAAGTATACACTCAATCACAATTACACACAAATACACATACACGCACACATCAATAATATCAACTCTGCGGACCCGACTGACATGTTACCTGATTCCTCAAAAATAATATTTCGCAGTACAGTTCTAAATATTTAATTTTAAAATTATAACAAAGTACATTGGAAATGGGATAAGTTTTTAAAATATGTTTAAATGGAATGGTTAACGTTGTTTTGTAGTATGAAATCACGAACGATTTAGTAAAGTGAATCTACAGCCCTTTCTATAAACATCTTCAATTTTGATTTCCTCGAAGAATAACGTTTAAAAATTGTCATTAGAAATCTGATACCATCAATTCTTATCAAAGTTAGAGTCTGAAAAAAAAATACTTGCGTGCTTCAGCGTTTAACGATTTAGTGTAGTGAATCAAAAGCCATTTCTTTAAACGGATTCAATGTTTTATTTCTTAGAAGAACTACATTTAAAAACAGTCATTAAAATGCCGATATGAAATATTCCTATCAAAGCTACGCCTCCAAACCAAATTCCTTCGCGAGACGTCTCTCTTCCTCCAGAAGTCACGTGGCCATCCACTCGTGGCTGCGCGCGGTGGCGCCGAGCGGCGCTGTAGCCTGCGGCTCGCACCCACCCCTCTCCGAAGGGGCGAAACCGCAGCTGATTGCGGTCGGGGGCTCTCAATGCTCATATTCTGCCGTTAATGGTTATTCTATACATTTGCTTTTCAATGGAGTGCTGCGGCGGTAAAGAGTGCGCTTGGCAACGGCGCGGCCCGGCCCGGTCGCCGCTTCGCGCACGCTTCCGCCCGGGACGGCGCAGCGTGCTGCTCGGCCTGCGGCCAGGTGAGGCGTGTTTGGGTGCGGCGGTTCTCCGCACTAAGATTCTCATTCCGCTGGCAGATGACAGATTAAGGATTCTTACTAATAACTGTTAGGTTGTTGTTATCACTTTTTTCACTTGATCGTTAGATTTTGGCTGAATGTGACACTGATGGTGAATATTTTCTTATAAAGTTTGATATATAGTTTTAAATACTGTACTTTATTTACATAATTATATTTATAATATTGCGTATCTGTTCACATAAATTAACTTTTAAAAAGTCAATAATCTATCATCACAATAATTCCATTCTCCTTTGTAGTTTATTGATTGGGTAGTAGAGCAGAAGGGAGGTAGGAAATATTTATGACTCCAAGAAATTAAATATTTGAACATTTATTTTTTTATTCATTAATTAGATAGGAAATGTTAATTTTAGGAATAAATTTAATAAATGAATTTTAGGAAATTTCTATGAAATCAATACTTGTGCTTTATTTAAAGATGTGATTTCATGTGCCGGATTTGAAAATCGGCTTTCTCTCGACACCAGTTATACAAAATATGAGCGTCAGCCATTTTTCCCGTTGGATACAAAGCCACTATGTGTGAAATAAAATATAAAAAACTGTTATTCTTTTGAATTCTTCTTTATTGTCACAGAAATGTAAACCCTGCTTTCTGACAAAAGATCTAACATTAATTTGCACAAGTCACAAACATTCTGTACATACTTAAACTGTTGTTTGTTACAAAACGGAGATTGTGCGAGTCAGATTAGGGAAGAGAAACATTTTCCGCTGTACCTTTGTTTGAAACACAAAAGGTAAATCACGGGTTCACATAAATATAGACCCTTCGTTGGAGAGTACGGTGATATCAACCATCTTTAAAACGTTCATGGGTGAATAGTTACAATGGCTATCTTTGCCCTTCTCTTTTAAATAGTGACATGAGAAATTGTACTTTCAAAAAAGTTCTACAATATGAATATGTTCCCGGATTCGAACAAAAATAACGCTTATTTCTGGAGCTTTTAGATTCCGTACGTGCAATACAATGTTTCTCGAAGAATGTAAATCTTCACTTTTTAGTCCATTTTCTTGCGCTCTCCTGGAATCGGCGACTTTATTCGCCACGGAGATTATTTTCTGTTTGTGCAGAAATCTCATACACTCTAAATTCGTACGCTCGGAATAGCGACGCCTTTGCTGTACAAACTACGGTCGTTGTTGGGAAGAAAATATGCATATTTGCCTTCCCTTGCGCACTCAGGAAGCACAGCGTCCCCAGTCGATTTGTACCGAAGTCCCACTCGATGTTCTCAGTAAACTCGGTGGCCTCCTGCAGCCGCTACCTTCAAGCGAGACGCGAAGCCAAAGGGTTTACATATTTGCGACGCGATGTAACGAATCTGCTCATGATAAATTAAATTATCAAGATATGTCCTTGAAAATAAAATTTGATGGCTCGGAAAAAAATGCAAGCATTTTCCATACACACAAATAAACTCCATATCGCGAGTCCCAATAATCAGAATCTATAGATGGTTTGACTAAGAAATTTCTACATTATTCAAATGCAATAAATACTACATTTATGACTGATAAGAACATTGCGCAATCTACATAAAATTGCTCTATGGTTCGATGCTTCGATGCCTGTGCAAAAGAGGTATTTAGCCTTGCCTCGTAAGAAGAATGTGTAATCATTGTTTCGAGCACCTTGTGCAGACGGTCGTAAAGATGCTTCACGCAAGAGTCCGACAAGACAGGCGTTACGGCGATCGTAAATCTTATTAGGCAAACTCTTTCCATCTGATGACTTCATCGAAAGGAAAGAGTAGGGCCCCTTAAAATTTGGTTATGCGATTGAGTGTTCGGTCTTTAGCGCAAGATGTAAGGTAGGAAAAAGTCGTCATCTTTACTATAAAATCATCTTGGAGAGTAACGAGAAACTTCTTAATTTCGTGCACTTTAATCGATATTTGAAAAATGGATGAGTTATAGGAGAGAAACCAGGTTACGAACACGATAAGCAATGTTGAAAGTTAATGAAAAATTTATAGATGCAGCGTTGGGAAGACAATTGTTTGCTTATAATTTCTTTATTACTACTGTGAATTACTGCGAGATAATTCGTTATTCAGAACTGCTATTTTTACACTAATTCAAATGTAGAAAATAATGTTAAAAATCTACGCAACATTTCTCATTTTATTTGAAGTATGGTTTGCAATTACTCGGTTTTTAAATAATATTATAAACTCATGTCCTGAAATGTGTTTTATAATTACCCTTCTACATATATACTGATGCTAGTAAACTCAAAAATTTAAACGTACGTGCAATGACGTGTTCCTGCGAAGCAAATTTTGTAAACATATCTGTGTTTATCATGTGTCCAGCAATTGCGGTGTCATGTATAATGGTCAAGAATTCGTAGCTGTTCTGTTATTGTTCGTAAATGCCGCAAATATGTGTCAAATGTGTGTGCAAATACATGTGTCAGTTTCAAAATAGGGATCTGGGAAACCCTTGAATGTTTAGTTACACTATGTATGCTCTCTCCAACACGTGTACACAAATCTGTTGTTCGAAATACGAATCTGTCCAGGCGTGTGTGATTATACATGTTCGTGTATAGTTTCATCCATACAGCAAAGGCCTTTTTTAAAGGATGTAGTAAATAATTATGATGTCATATTTCTGAAAAAATTTGTTTTAAGAATGTCAATAAAGCGGTAGGAGCAAATAATAATTCCGATCAACATTACCTGTAGCATTATCAAAGGGAGACCTCAGAGGTCCATCATTGTTAGGTTCTCAATTATTTTAAGAAGCTGAAAATAATTTATAGTGTTTATAATTTGCTTTTCTATAAAAATATGCACTTTATCTCACGAGTTTTTTTATTCGAATTATTACAGCGCCTTGGTTGTGGATAAAAAATTCAGGTCTATTTACTCGAAAATTGAAGATCGAGAATAAAATTATTTTGAAACAATTGAGGTATTTTAATTGTTAGTATAATGCAGTTCAATACATTACTATGTTATGAAGATACATAGCCTTTATTTGACAAACATGTAATACGTTTTGTCATTAAATACAAATATTGATGCCAGAAATTTGATATTTTTTAACACATACAGACAGAAATTGAATAATGTTTCTTTCAAATGAATGCACATGTATATTTTAGTTATGTCAATTTTTAGTTTATTAAAATTGTCAAAAACTTCAATAAAATCGAAGTTTAAACGGTGGGCTCCAGAGACGTCCTCCGCTCATTGATAATGCACGGGACCTTTTAAACCTTCACATTGCTAGGGTTAAAATAAATGCTCTACAAACGGTTTGCCTCTAACTGTGAACAGCGTTTTGATCGGGAATTTCCTTTCACTATGCAGATGATGCTGCACACCCTTTCGATAAACTGCATTCGAGTATTACAATTATGTCGTTCTCGATTATACACGATTCAAAAAGTATCACGTCACAGTGGGAATTTGAAATTTAAATTTAGATTAAGCTATTAAGACAGTATTCATCAACCCCTCCCATTGTCGCATATGCTATACATCAAGCGCGGTATTACCTGTTGTTTATTGATTTATCAACTACTTTTTTCCCGCCGTCGGATATCGCCCGTGTCGTTGCTGCGGAGGGCGGCGGACATGAACTGTCTGCCTCAAGATATTCGCCGCCCCTGCAAGTGATTGTTTATCTGCAGATGTCCGTCGGGTCCAGACAGGATACAATTTCATTCCGAGTAACGGGCCCCTGGGGAGGGCGGAGGACGGACGACGGGCGCCAGTCTGCGTCCAACTCCGCCTCCTCTCTCCCCTCCTCCACCCTTCCTGAGGAGACTGACTCGGCGGGCAGCGTTCGCCCTCGGCCAGCACATTAGAGGGGGCGGGGCGGGTAGGGAAGGACGATGGAAAGGAGAGGAGAGAAATGGCGCGCAGATGAGTTAGAAGGTGATAGTGAGTGGAATGGATGTGATGGTAGGAGAGGGGAGAGAAAGATGATAAAAGGATTCCGGGAAGTATTGGCGAGACACGATTGTGTGGACACGAAAAGGGGAGTCGGTTGCTGTGAAGAGAAGCAAAATGGAAAAAAAAACGTGAAGGGGAAAGCTTAGAGGAATAGAAAGAAAATATTTGAGGGAAATATAACTTAAAGAAAAATATCAAAAGACAAGGATTGTTTTATTAGAAATGTTGAAGCATAGTCATGCAGAGGTGACTATGATTATTAGATGCAAACGATACGAAACTGACCGAGGCGCAAATGAGATGGAGATGCGAAAGTGCGATTTTCTGTGAGCAAGGCCTTCATTTTGGAAGCAGTCGCGGCTTCGCGCCTCGGCAACACCCACCTCGTTCCGGCCAGCTCCCGCGCCCCTCCCCCCTCACAGCGCCCAACAATAATAGCCCCGAACCGATTGAATTTTAAACGAATATCGAATTAATTGGCTGGAAAGTATAGGATAAAATGGTATTTGTTATTTCCCCGTGAAGTAATTAGATTATTACCATAATGCAAAGTTAATATGTAAATTGTAATTGAAATTTCAATTGACTTTAAGGTACTCTTACCGTTGTAATTGCAAATTCGGGTGCAAAGCTGCGTTGCGGACAGCGACCGCCGCCTCTGCCGCCGCGGAGATCGGCCCCGGGTTCGTGCGGCGCGGCGGGCGGCGAGGCGACGGTGGGCGGGGCGGAGCGGGGCGGAGCGGGGTGGGGCGGGGAGGAACGAGGCATACGAAGCGAGGCGTGGAGGGCGGCGGGGTCGGCGGGAGACCGGGGGATGGGGGCCAGGACGCAGAGCGCGGGTCGCGGCCCGCCAGTAATTAAGCGGTTAACGATTCCAACATACGGTAATCCATGAAAACCGGCCAGTTAATACGTTGTAATCCGAGACCTAATCAATAACAGAGATCAAGCGAGGAAAACATGTGGCAATAGGCAGCGCGCAGCAGCAGCAGACGACGACTGCAGCGGGGGCGGCGTCTCGGCGCAGGCGGGACGGTGGCGGTGTGGGCGGCGGCGGTGTCGGCGGCGGCGGTGGCGGTGGCGGCGGTGGCAGCGGCGCGCGCGAGCCGCGGCCGGCGGCGGCAAAAATCATAAACCAAAATGGCGGCCATGATTCAGGCTTATGACGATAAATAATTATGTTTGAACGAGCCAGTTTATGGGAGGGAAATCCCCAACCATCACATTCTACCATTTGGCTTATGGCAGGGGTATTAATAGCGGGCTTGAACCTGTCACGGCTATGATGAGCCACCTTAATCAAGCGGCCGCCCGGGCAGGGGAGGCGGCGGCGCGAGCGCTGGGGGCGGCGGCGTGGGCGCGGCGGCGGTCGCCTCGTGGCGCGCGGTGGGGGCGGCCACTCGCGTCTCGCAGCACACGCGCCCGGTGCGAACACTGCCGTCCGCCGTAGCGGCCACTCGCTTCGCGCGCGTTTTATTGGACATTTTCAATTTCTGAAAAACACGGCAGCGCGGTGTCGGGGGCGATGCCGGCCGCGACCCCCGGGGCTCGGCCGCCGCCACCGCCGCCGCCGCCGCCGCCGCCACCCGCGCGCCCGAAGGAAAAGTTGAGCGCCGGCCGAAGCGCGCCGCCAAAAAACAAAGCGAGCGTGCGCCGCTCCGCACTCGCCTCTCCGTGCCACCCCGCCCCGGCTCGCCCCGCCCCGCTCTTCGCCTGCCCGCGCCGCCTCGCGCCACCCCGCACCTCGCCGCCCCGCCCCGCGCCGCCTCCGAGCCGCCTCGCGCCGCCCTGCGCCCGCCGGCCCGCTGCCTCCCCTGGACTTCATTAGCTGGACAATCGCCCTAATGGGAGTTCACTTCTGCTCGTTTCGGTGACAATAAAAAGCGAACGAGACGGGACATGCGCAAGAAGATAATTTTATTCCCTGAAGCGCCGGATTGTGTACGCTACTGTATTATGGCATATGAAAATATACATCACATCACACAATTAGACTTTGAAAAACATGTTCCCTTTTAATTAATTTTTATGGCAAAAGGCTGTCATGCAAATAATGGGCGCCGCTCACGACAAGCGTCCGGGATGGCAGCGAGTGCGTCGGGGAGGCGCGGGGAGGGTGGCGCGGGGTGTGGCGGGGAGTGGCGCTGCAGGGACGGCGAAGCGAGAGGCGCAGTCGCGGCGCCGGCGGCGGCGACAGTGGAAGGAGAAGCGGCTAGTTCGGTGCCAGCGTTCGGCGTCGGGTTCGAACGATGTCGCCTTTAGCCTGCGTTGCCCGCGCCCGCACCTACCCCGATTCTCCTCATTCGCTATGCCCTTCCGTTCCATTGTGGCGTAACCTCTTTGGCCTTTAAACGCCTGGGCTCGCTTCACAGCAACTCGCTGCGATCTTCTCTCATCGCTTCTTGTCCCCGATTGACGTACGCCAATCCCCCATGTGACACTACCTCTCCGTCTCTTTGAACTGGAATGCAGGCAACGAACGATCTTCAAACCGTATTCCTTTGCCGCCTAATCAGTTCATCACTGACCACCCCTTCCCCCGCCACACTATGATGCTCCACATTACCCACAATTGACCCCTTGCCGTCAGTCGTTTAATTTTTCTCAACTCCCAGTTTCTCAACATGTCCATTGTTGATTCTCTCCTCCCCTTTTTCTTATCTCTTTACCCCAGATGCCTGCTTTTTCAGGACGATCGTTATGTCGCCTCTTAATGTGTCTATCCCATGCGATGTATTTCGTGAATCTGTCGGCGTCTTTAGCGTAAGCGAACCTGTCCACTGGCGTTCGTCACCGGCCCGCTGCGTCCCGACTCGCCGGTCTCCAGCGTTCGGCTCTCCGCTCGATCGTCTCTTCGTCCCCCCTCTCTCTCTCTTTCCATCTCTCTCATTCCGACTACTCCGCTCGTGCCTTTTACCCCGCCACGCCTCCTGGCTCCGCGCCCCGCCGCCTCGTCTCGCCCCGCCGGCCGCCGCGCCGCCCGCTTGTTAATAACGCAAGCTGATCAATCTCATAACAGCGCGCGCCTGATAAAACCGTCCGGCCGCGCGCCCGCTGTTGACACGTTGTTGTCATTACACGCGGCCATCTGCCGGCCCGCACCGCCCGCTCCGCCCGCGCTGCCCCGGCCCGGCCCCGCGCGCTCCGCCCGGCACCCCGCCCTGCGCCGCGCCTCCCCGCCAGCCCCGCCACGCCTCGCCGCTCGCCGCAAAGACGACGCCCTCGCCGCCCGCCCTGCCGCCGCCGCCGCCACTATTTGCACGCGGGTGCACCGGCCTCTGCGGAAGATGAATTTGCCGTTTCCACTGAGGCTGCGCCGTATCCTCGGCAGCGTGAGAATTGCGTGCGCTGAACAGTGGCGACACACCTGCAACGTGTAAGGTAGTTTCCTTATATCTCACGTCGAGTACGGTATTGTGAAGTTGTGGCAAGTCACTGCAGCTGAGTGGACGCCGTGATTCTACGATATCGGAATGTCAAATATTGCAGAATTCGTTGAAGATGGTACTTGGGGCTTTTGAGAATTAATTTCCATAAATACGATTTACACTCATCCGAAAATGTTCAACTTTATTTGCACAAACTATTTCTGATAATGGTTCGAAACCTTTCTTTTTCAGTCACAGTTTGGGGTCATCAATTTGCTAATATATTTCGTATTGCATCCGAATGTTTATGTCCGAACTTAATTCAGTTTACTTAATTTACAAAGAAAACCTTAACTAAGGAATAATAAGAAATTCAATCCTCTTCTAATTTTCACGTCCGTCCCAAATATGTCACGGACGTTAAGGTTTTTAAATCTCCGTTTGCTCAACCATTCATTATTTTCTAAAATTAATTTTCAGGAACGCTCCCTAAATAAAGAAATATATGTCTGAGGTACCACCAGATATTCAGACTCTGGGCTCTGAGAACATCTCTGTACGAAGCCACACAGAGTGCAATACGGACACAACAGTCGATGTTCGATTTCATTCGTTTAGAGTAAATGTTACCCTATTTTGCTAGCGGATTCACTGGCTTTGCGCGAAGCCTGCGAAATCAAATTGTGTTCAGGCCCACGCGCTGTCAGTCGCCCCGCGTACGATATGTTTGGATGCACACACGACCCAATCAGAGCATTTTCAGTACTAGTCACACAGCGCATGGCATGCAACAGCGTGTTTTCATCATGGTCTAAATTCACAATCGTTGCATTCTGATGATCTGCCGAACGTATCATGAGGTGATTATGACATTGATCGAACCGCATATACTAATTCTGACGCAGTATCAATTTTCCCGATACACATTTCTTTCGATGAGGTATTGCATCCGTGAATTTTAATTACCGCTGCATTTTATCTGCGGGTTCGCGCAAGTAAATATGTGTGAAGCATTTGCTTATTAAAGACTTTGCTTTATAGATTAAAAAGTGGAATAGAAAAATCATAAGTTCGGAATTGGAATATACATGTAGAGATTTATGAGGTTCAAAAGAGCAAAAATATTACTATGTTAAAAATTTAAAACAGCAATGTGATTGAGGAATGATAAAGAAATATTCCTGAGCAATTAAAAAGAAATTTAAATGAGAAAAATATCTAATTCAGTGAAGACTAAATTGCAAATATTACACATTTTTCTGTATTTTTAAAAATGTAAATGTTTTAAAAATATCTGGTTAATTATTTTGTACGTGTCCAATTTAAAATATTCACAGAAATAATATACTGCGAAGAATATTAATTTTTAGCAGGTTTCTGTCAGTAGGGTTGTATCATATAATTTTATTTAAAATTTAAAATATTTTGCATCATTTTTACACTATCCTGACGTTGTTAATTTTATTAAAGGTTTTCTTCCATTTCATGAAAGCGAACTGTAATAGCAAGTAAATAGGATCCTAGAATCTAAATGCATGGTACACTTTTTCAATACCTTTTCGATTAAAATCAGGAAAGGATTTTGGCCCATGCAGCTTTCTTCGGGATAGCAGTTCTTGAGTTTGAATTCAGTGTTCTTGGCTCGGGTCGATACTTGCTCCGATTTCCCTTGGGTGTCATTTGAAAAACGTCGGACCACGACTGAACCTTCACGAGAGGTACGCTTCGAAAGACAATCGAACGACACCATTCTGCGTAGTAAACGGAGTGAGCCTCTTTTGATCATCTTCGTAGGTGTATGAGGAGCCCCAATAGAAAACCGTGTTTCATTTCCGTTGACTAGTACCGGGCAACGTTTATGAAGTATCATTGATTACATTTGGTAGTACTAACGTAATATCTATTTAAATATATAATACAGTAATAAAAAGGGAATGAGATTTAAACTATGATTTTTCCCTTCTGGAGATGGATGACCATGTGAAGAACAATACCTTATACGTTGAGAAAGCGTAGATTTCATTCTGCATGATGATCATGCATCATTGTCGTATATAAAACACACTGTTGTAGTGGAATGCAGGAGATGGCAGTATGCCTCAATTGTTTGCATTTCTCTAATAAAAAAAAGCCCAGAAAATCATTTGAAGTAAATTGCATACAATTCCGGTGTACAAGAACTACAAAGTGAATCATTATTGAAAATGTCTTTTTGTAAGAAATGTGGATACCTTCCAATTGATGGATACCTTCCTAATGCAATAAATTGTCTTGTAACGACGCAATCAATGCATGGTCGGATTTTAATATATTTAAGAACGAATTTGAATTAAACATTTTGAAATGACCGAAACAATAAAGCATTCCAAGACTTCATATCCAGCGTTGCATGCGCTGCTTCTGCGTCGAGGTGCAGCCACTGGAGCCTCAGGTGCGCGACGCCCGCCGTTAGGGTACCTGAGACACGGGGATGGGCTGCTTGTCAGCGGACGTCCAAAGGGCAAAGGGCAGTGGGCACGCTGGGTGGTGGGCGGTGGGAGATGGGCAGCGGGCAGTGAGAAGGGGGGCTAGGCGGGATGACGGGCGGTTGGGCGGACGGACGCTCCTCCAGCCGTCGCCAGCTGCCGGCCGGCGCTATATTAACTCGCCAAATCAAACAAATCTCCCGACCCCGGCGACGTAACTAATCTGCAGCGCGCAATAACGAGCGTAACAGGCAGCGCGGCAGCTGCGGCGCCAGGGTTGGGGGCGGGGGGAGGGGGCGGGAGCAGAGGCTGGGCGCGGGGGCGGGACAGGGCGGGCGGGCGGCAGGAATGGAGACAACCTCGGGATGGGAGGCTGGAGAAACCCAGAGATACAACAAAACTATTAGATTAGGGTTATTACCGTGTCCACTTACTGTAACGTCCTCTCCTCGAATCGGTTTAGTTCACCTTAAAACGAAATGCAAGAAACAACATGTAAATGCAGCAAAGGAAGTCGCCTCACTGAAACGCATCTGCAAACCTCTACACGTGATAAGAAGTGCCCTCCCCACTCCGGGCGAGGCAGTAATCAAACGCCAGTTTGGGCAGTTTACTACTCCGCCCGCTCGATCGAGAACGCAACGTGGGGGTTGACAAAGCGTCGGGGGCTCGGCGCGGCACGCGCGTCTTCAGCCGCCGGCCCGGCCACGCGGCACGCGGCGTGCGTCGGACGCCGGGCGCGCGGGGCCAGTCGCCCCTAATTGAGCGATACTCGGCGCGGGGCGGCGCGCCGGCTCGGGCGCGGGCGAGGGCGGTGCGCGCGTAAAACGGGCGCGGGGTCGCACGGCAGTGCGCCGCATCCTAACGACGTGTTTACGCCCGCCGCCGCCGCTCCGCGCGCCGCTCTCGCGTGTGTTTGCGCGCGGGCTTTGCGCCGAGCGGCAGCGGCGTCCGCGGCGGCGGTGGCGGTGGCGGTGACTGCGCACGGTGAGGTGGCGTGGCGCGCGGGGCGGGGAGGTGTGGTGCGGTGCTGTGCTTGCCAAATCAAATGTTTCACGATCGGCTTATCACGAAAGCATCAAGCACGCCTTGGCCCTATCAATAATGTGGCCCTGTGACGCGCCTGTTTGCGGTACGGCTTTGGGCGCGGCTAAGTGCAGCACAGCCGCGGACAGGGGGGGGGGACAGAACGGACAGGACAAGGCGGGGCGCGCGAGAGAGACTGGGAGGGGAGGGGCGAGGAGGCGTGGCAAGCTCGCTTATTGCGCACCCGCCACCCCCTTCCGCGCGCGCCCCGCACCCCGTTGCGAACCCCGCTCCCCGCCGCCGAATGCCGCGGCTTGCAGCCCGTTGGATGAACCCATCGCCGGTATTTATGTTACGAGCGGCCGCTTTGATGCGACATTGGCAGCCCCTTGCGGCGAGAGTTACCGTGGGCGCGTGCGGCGGTGGCGGCGGCTGGGCCGGGGGGTGCGGGGCGTCGGCGGGGACACGCGGACGATATTGGGCGAGGGACGGCAGCAGCGGCGGTGGCGCGCGGGACGGCGGAGAGCCGCGGGGACAGAAGCGAGGGGCGGCGGCGGCGACAGCTGGCGCGGCCCGAGTCCGGCCTGACGCCAGCCGCCACGCCGCCGCCGCCGCCGCCGCCCCCGCCGCCGGCGCCGCCTCCCTCGCTCGCGCTGCCGCCTCCGCATACAGCGCGCCACGCGCCGGGACACGCATTTTATTTGGCCGCGCATCTCCCGCGCCCTTCCGCTGCGGGCGCGTCGTCGCCTGCTTTATGGCTTCCCCCGTGGGCGCAGAACGACGTCGCGGTGGACGAAGGTGCGCGGGGGCCGGGGACACCGCCGCCCATTGCGCCGAGGCGGGCGGGCGGGCGCCAGCCGCTGACTTCGCAAGACGGCGCTCGCCCGTTGCGCTGCAGTGCCCGCCCTGAGGTGGCGAACTCGCGTTCGAGCAGCGCGGACAGCGGCGGCGCGCCCGAGGTGCGAAAATCAATGAGGCCAGCGACGTGCCTCCTCGGCGCCCCGCACGCTCCGCGTCGCGCGCCTCCGCGCTCCGCACCCATGGCCCCCTCCACCGCCGCCGCCGCCGCCGCCTTCTCCTCCTCCTCCGCCGCCACCGCCGAGGCGCCGCCTGCGTCTCCGCGTTTCTGATTTACTCAGCGCCGCGCGGGAGCAGCGGTTGGGAACTCGTATTTCTGCGAAGTGTGGCCGCTGTAACCTGCTGTTCCTCCTTTCGCAGCGTAATTTCCGCTCATTTGCATGTTTTACACCCGGCGGCGCGGCGCGGCGAGGCGCAGCAGAGAGCGGAGCGTGGGCGGGGGAGGGCGCGGGGGCGACGGAGAACGACGCCGCTAGGCGGGCGCTGCCGCTGACGAGACGCGCCTACGCGCCGCCGCAGTCCCTCGCCCCGCGCTCCGCCCCCGTCCCCCTCCCGGCCCGCTGCTCCCACCGCCGTCTACCTCCCCGCGGTCGCCTGCAGCCCGAGCTTCGCCGCCGCGCCCATCGATCCACCCGAATGGGCCCATCGAGACGCGATCCTTGGGTAATGCTGGAGACGGCGGCGGCGGCAGCACACGCTCTCGGCCGCCGGGGCGCCCGCGGCCCTCGTCGCCCGCCCGCGCGCATTACTTGACCCGGTGTAATTGCCCCAATCTGGTGCCGGTCGCCGCGCCGCGAGGAGCCGCCGCCTCCATTCTCAATACACACTCCCCGATGCCCTTAATTACCGCAGTCTCCGCGCGCCCGCCTGCATGCCTGCGCGCCCCCTTCACCCTTCCCCTCCCCCCGCGCCTCTTGCTCCGACGCTCCGCGCGGGCCAGCCACGTCGACTCCCTCGCCTGCCTCCCGTTCACGCAGCCGACCCTGGCTCCGCCCCCGCCTTCGCCCTCGCTCTCGCCCACCGCGCTCGCGTCGCCCGCGTCGCTCGCGCTCCCGTCGCGCGAAACAAGCCATGAAACGAGCATTAAGGGGTGTAATGCGAGCGCGCGGGAGCGGGAGCGGGCGCAGAAGCCGGCGGCGGCGGTGGCGGCGGCGGCGGCGGCGGCGGCGCGACGCAGGAGCTGCGCCTCATTATCGTGTCGCCCGCCAACCAGGTGATTGATTTCCAATGCGCGGCGGGGAAATGGCGCTTGTTTGCACGTTACGGGGCGCCGCCAACACGGCGCGACAGCGCGCCGCCTGCAGCGCGGTGGAGGTGGCGCCGACGGGCGGCGCTGCGAGCGCATCGCGGCGAGGTCGGCGGCGGGAGCGCCCGCGCTCGTGCTCTCCGGTGCCCCGGCCCCGCGCCCCGCACCCCCGCCACGCGCCGCTCGCTGCGCCCGCGCTCGCCCGCTCGGCCATCCGTCCCAATCCCGCGCCACCGGCGCCGGCTACTCCACTTTAATGGTCTGTTTATGGCCACGGGTTTAGCGGCGCCGGCCGGCGCGCTGGGCCTTCGGGGGACGCAGCTTTCAATCAGTGAGCACGCTGGCGGCCGTGGACGCGACGGCGGCGGCGGCGGGGGTTCGGTCCCGCGGGAGCGGCTCTCGTACCAGCGGCATTACCGGTCCCCACCGTGCCGCGCTTCGAGCCGCCCCGCCCCGCTCTCCCCGCCCGCCCTAACACCCCGCCACCCACGCCGCCTCCGCCGCCATGTTCGGCCCCTCGCCCGGCGCGCCGCGGCCGCTTCGCGTTCTTGCTTGCCGTCTTCGCTCGCCGCCGCCGCCGCCGCCACAAAAACGTCACGTCGCCGGCGCGGCCATTGCGCAGTCGCGCCAGCCACCAATCCCCGCGTCCCGCCCTTAATGCCGTCATTATTGCTCCTCGGCAGCGGAGAAAAAGAGCTAAGAAAAGTGGAGTCCATTTTTCTGATATTTTCCCCGCGCGCCGTGACGAGATATTCCCGGGCCTCGACGCGCGCCCTCACTCCCCCGCTCCCCGCCCTCCCCCGCTGGTCCCCGCTCCCCGGCGTCGCGACGAGCCGGCGTCGCCGTCGCCGGCTGCCTGACGCGCGCTTCTGTTGCAGTGGGCCCCGCCAGCATGACGCTCGTCGACAAAGACGGCAAGAAGAAGCACACGCGGCCCACGTTCAGCGGCCAACAGATCTTCGCGCTGGAGAAGACGTTCGAGCAGACCAAGTACCTGGCCGGGCCCGAGCGCGCCAAGTTGGCCTACGCGCTGGGCATGACGGAGTCGCAGGTCAAGGTGAGTGTCTCTTGTTTAACAAATGAAGCACATGTGACAGGGCTTTCAGTGGCTCCTGGTATTGTGACGAAGTACACGAAGACGCATTGTAAGAAGCACACGAAGTTCTCCAAAGATTCCGACCCATTCAAACAAATCGTATTTTATACCGTTGCTTTGTAAGGTTGTATACATATTCTTCAAAACATATTTGGGAAATTATATACTACACCAAAAACATAAATAATGTTTAACTATATGCATTTTTTATGGAACAGAATCTGCACTGAATAAGAATTATTCGCATAAATAAACACATAAACATTTCATATTCACAATATTATATCATTACACCACAGTATATTTTAATCACATAAAATCTGAATGAGTAAATACGACACACAATTGTAGCTACTTATAGAGTTCATAGAAAAAACTATAATGGAATATAAAGGTTGTTTTTGTCTCGCTAAACTTCGCCGCGACCCCAGTCGTCCCCTTTATTACTTTAAATAATTTTTATAACCGTTGGCATTTCATCCCATTCTATTCTAGTGTAAGCTCGCAGTGGCGAACTTCTAACTCTACTGCCTCCTTCAGCACAAATGGAACCTTTTATCTTGATGTCTATCGGATTAGATTGCACGGAAAGACACTCGTTCTCTCCTCTTGTTCTCCGTTACCCTCCGCGATGGTCCGAAAACAAGGGGAAGGGGCGGGGAGGGAGGAGGGGCGGCGCGAGCCAGCCGGAGCTCGCTTGACTTTGCGACCTCCCTCGCCCCGCCCCCCACCGCAAACTCATTGCGACCCCGTTGAGTAAACTCTTCAACGACGGCTGCCGCTTTCGGTACGTGTCGACCGCCCCGCCCGAACAAGGGCAGGCGCTCGGCAAGCCGCCCCTCCCCGGACGCAGCATTTACTGAGAAACGATGTACCCCGTGTTTTGTTCCTATGCAAATCGTGTTTGTCCTCCATCAAAGGGTTCGAACGTTATTATGTAGAGGCAGCGCACGCAGAGGCGAAGTCGGCGCGTACGCCTTCGCACAATAGGCGGGTTTCCCGCTGAGTGAGACCAAAATTTTGCGCTGGCGATTCCAGGGAAAGAATGAAGCGTTGCCGCGCGACCGGACGCGCTGCGCGCAGGCGGGGGAAGTGCGACGCGGAACGAACCGCGGCTGGCGACCTCGGGGAAGGGGGGCGGCTCCCCCCCCCCAGCCGCCGCTTCCAGCGTCATAAATCAAACAAGGCGGCCGGACCGTCTGCGCCGATCAATCTTGCCCTCTTTAAAGTAATTGAAATATCAACGTCGTGTGGCGTCCTTCCATTACGGTGGCACGACACTCGCACACTGCTCCTGTGGTCACGGAGCACTGCCCCGCACGAGCAATGGCACAGGAGATCGTTATTTTTTCATTCATCTGGAAAACATTTTGTGTCTGTATAAAAGAAATATGTGCAACGGGAAAAATGAAAGATGACATTTCTATAGATCTCGATTTATTATGAATGAAGTTTGTTAAACTAAACTATATTCCTTGCATTGCTTTCCATGATCTTCTAATATGTGTAAAGACAGAAAATGTGGTGATTTAAATGGACATCTTGTATTTACTTTCCTCACTAGAATCATCGGGTTTTATTAATTATATTGATATATAATGTAATTTTAAAGATGATTTCAACAGGATGCTTCATGAAGTAATGTTGTAATTACTACCACAGTTTTTTAATTGTGGAATATGTTTATAAATTTAATTCAGCAATTAAATCACAAAATAAACTATTGAATTCTCCGACATTTTACGTATGACAAATGAGTTCATAAAACACTGAACATTAAAAAATACATTATTTAGGAAGTGTTGCATGTTAAAACACATTAGCATATATGAAATGCATAATATAATACAATATTGTCCAATATAATACATTATTGCCCTTTGGAATTTTTATCAAGATGCGCGCGATCTTTCATTTACCGGTATATATCTTCCTACCGCAAATGTAAAACTAATTCAAAATGAAACTAAATATTCACCGCTTAACACATTAAAAACTATTGCCCAGAAATGCTTCGTAATAATTTCGCGACAAATTTAATTCGGAGATGTTCCATAAAACGGACAACCTCTTCAAATAAGTAAGGATTGAAAGCGTTAAGGGCGCAGCAAGCGCCTTTGCTCCGCGCTGCGGCAACCGCACTGCATTTCGCGGAATGAGCCCCAGTACATTCTGGAAGAATGAGCCGCGGGGCCTCCGGGAGCGCTTCTGTTTGCAAAGAGCCGCTTCCGGCCGGCTAGAATTCGCCGTCTTTAAATCTGGGGTGGCTGGCGCGCGTGGAGATGGCGCAGGGAGGGAAAAAGACACGGCGAGCAGAGGGAAGGTAAGGCGGCAGAAGGGGCGCAGAGGTGGCGGAGGTGGTTGAGGCGGAAAGGCGGCAGCGGCGGCGGAAGTGGCGAAGGGGTGGAGGCAGTGGAGGCGGCAGAGGTAGCGGAGGAGGAAGCGGCGGGGGCGGGGGCCAGGCAAATCCGCGTGGTTGCGCGTGGCCGGAGTGGACGGAGCGGCGCGGCGCGGCTCGGCGCGGTGGCGGGGGGTGGCGTGCGGTGGGGGTGCGAGCGGGGTCCAAGCGGAGGCGGAGCGCGCATGGAGTGGAGTGGAGAGGGGCGGGGCGGGGGCGGGACGAGGACGCCGCGCGGGCGGGCAGGTGCATTACCGCGCGCGGGCCGGGCTCATTAGCTGACTTATCATGCTGATGGGCGGCGCTCACCCGCGCCACACGCGTCGCACGTAATGGCACGCCTAATTGGGGCCGTGGCCGCCGCCGCCGCCGCCGCCCGGCCGCTCCGCCCCCGCCCCACCCCGCCCCCGCCTCGCGCCCGCGTCGCCACCGCACTCGCCGCTCCCTGGGCGGAGTATCGATTCTAGTTGGACAACGGTCAAAAAAGCATTGTCACCGTCGCTGGATTGCAAGCGAAGGAAATGGTTTCTTAAATGGTGAATTCGTGCCGCTAAATTACCAGTTGCAGTTTGCTGGTCTTCTAGCTGACCTTGGATGAGACAAAGGGGACTTCGTTGACATTAGTTTATTTCATGTTTTTGAAGATTGTTGATCGTGTTCTCCTCCGCGTTTTTACATTGAGCGACGGCAAACATGATCAACGCACACAGAAGAGGCAAAATAAGATAACTCTTTGCTGATATTTAATTATTTCATAAGATTTCGAAGATTAATTATTTCACTTTGTTGTCGATGTATAAAAATAATAACAGATAAGGGAAAATATAGGTTTGGCACAAAAAATACGTATTTTTATAGTGTCTTTTTCTTTACTGGCTTTGTTTAAATCTAAAAGTAATACAAATGGATGACAGAAATCATTCTGTGAATTAAAGAAACACACATCGTAAACATCATATAATCCAGATTTTTATAAAAAACATAGAGTAAAAAATAAAAATATTGGATTTCTAAAAAGATTTATTTGTATGGCTAAATTCGGAATCATTCTAAAGGTCAGTGTACAACTCATTCAGTGCTGGTAGTCTCTCGGGCCTACGCCCACTTGGACATTGCAGTAACCCTCACCCGACCCCAAAGCCATTCTGGAATCTTCCTTAGCCGCTTCCTATGCCTCCACCTTCATTAAAGTGTTTACCTCGGGTGCCATCACCTCATTCACGCCTACCCCTTCTTCTAACCGCCAACATCTCCACAGCCCTTCACTCGCTAGCAACAACAAACGCTCCCTCCTCCTCCTTCCTCTGCTCCTTCTCCTCTTCCTCCTCCTTTCCTTTCTCCTCCTCCTCCGCATGGTCCTCCACCCTGAGATGCATCGTCCCCGCTTCCGTGGCTTCCATAGCCAGCGCCACTTGTGTCCCTCCGGGCGAGGCACAGCGCATCCAGCGCGAGGAGACACGGGCGTGCGCTGCACAGCGACGGCGGCGGTGGCGACGGCGGCGGCGGCGGCGGCAACATGGGCGGCGCCGGGGGCGGAGACGCGACCTCGGCCGGGGGTGCCTACACTTGTACGTAATTATTTAGCGCGCCGGCGAAATAGCGGGGGCGTGGAGGGGCCGCGCCCGGGTATTACCGTGGTGGCGGAGGAGGCGCGGGAAGGCGGGGTGGGGCGGGGCGCGGCGCGGCGCGGCGTTCGGGGGCGGGAGAGAGGGAGGAAGCCCTCGGCAATTCTGCAGCCACCTCGCGCAATTGGCTGCGTGACTCGCGCCAACCGCGCGCCTTTTCATATGGAAATTGTTATGGAGCTGTTTGCAGCTGGACGACGGCTTGCCCCCTCGCTTTGTGCGCTGATTAGATGCAGTGCCGGGGGCGGGCGCGGGTCGCGCGGGCCCCGCCGAGGAGAGGCGGGGCGGGGCGAGAGGAGAGGAGGAGGGCGGCCGCCGAGCGAGGAGCGGAGCGGTGGCGGAGGCGAGTAAAGCGGGGAGGGTGCAGGAAAGGGGGCAGGGCGGGAGCGAACGAAGCGGAGCGGGGCGTGGCGGGGCGGGGTGGGGCGGAACGAGGCGGGCAAGCACCGTATGCTCCTCGGGCGAGCGGGCGTGGCGAACGCGCGCGCCCAAGCGGTTGAGGGCGGGCGCCAGCACTCCGAGGACCGTTGAGGGCGGGAGAACTGGCGGCGGGAATTTCGGCGCGAGGGGCTGCCGCACGAAGGCAACCTTGGCGAAGAAGCGCGGTCCTGCGCGCGTTAGACAGGAGATAGAGAGTGGGAAAAGGTGAGGTGTGAGAAATACTCAACATTTAGATACTGAGAGAGTACCGAAGATGACTCGGGAGTGAAAGTTTAAAAGTTGTTTCGTCGCCTGGTGTTGTCTGTGAATGGTGAAGAGCGGGAAAAGATGACGAGTGGTGTCTGTAAAGACGCGCGAGTGCGATGTCTGTCGACAATAAGAGGAGGTTGGAGAGTGCAGTTGAGACCGCGATGGACTGGCTTGCGTGGGCGTAAAATGTCAAGAGTGAGAGTAACGGAGGGCGCTTTAGGCCGAACGAGGGCGTCTGCGGGCGTCGAGGGCGAACGAGGGCGAGGGCGAGCCGCAATCGGAAACGCGTGTCGACGCGCGCCGACAAGCGCTCCGCCGCCCGAACATCGCTCGCCGCTGCAATTATCGACGGAGTACAATAAAATTACCTTGCGCCGAAGATTTAAAAAATAATTATTCAGGCTATTGCGATTGTCAGTAACGAGCGTTCGATGAGAGATTATCTGCCAATTTCATATTTCGCAGCGGCGCCGGCGGCGCAGGCGTTGAGTGGGGAATGATGGCCGCGACTACCTGCGTCTGCGCCGGGCAGCCGAGCTGCGCCCCCTGCCGGTGAGCGGCGGTGATGACGTCGGAGGAAGTCACTGTCCCCACCTCCAGCTCCGTCTCCGCCGCCGCCCCCGACCTGCTACGGCCCCACGCGCGACCTCCGTCTTCCGTGGCCTGCCTCCGGCCTGTCCCCGCCCCGCTCCCGCCACACCATCCGCCCCCGCGACCCTTCACCGGCCGTCGCCCCGCCGTGCCCGTCGCCTTCCCCGCCCACCCCGCTGCTTCCGTTCTTTTTTGTCATGTCGCCGCGGCCATATTTACATTTTTATTGAAACTCAGCGGGGATTTGCATGTAAGCCGGCGTATCAGCACAGGAAAACTAACTGCTTGCGACATCATGATACCGAGAAAATAGCTGCTACCAGCAACCCGACCGGACCGAGCCGCCGCCACCGCCACCGCCGCCGGCCCCACCGCCGCCAACGCCTCGTCTCCGCGTCTGCCTCCCCGTCCCCGCCCCGCGCCCTCTCCGCCCCCGCCTCCGCTCCGCCGCCAGCGCGCCGCAGCCGCCCGGCCGACGCAAAGCCCGAAACGCGAGGTTTTATTCAATTATCTGCCTAATCCCCCAATTATAACGGGGATATCCCTGCGCCGCCGACAGATGGCAGCAAATAACAACTGACTGACGAAACCCACCCTCCTTGCGGGGCTCGCGGGGACGGGCGCGGCGTCAAGGGGGCGGGGCGGCGACGGCGGGCTCAGCGAGGAGGTGCCAGCCGCCGCCGCGCAGACGCGCCTCGGGGGTAAACAGCGCGGAGAGCACGGGGGAGGGCGAGGGCGAGGCGTGGCGCGGCGTGGCGGGGCGCGGCGCGCGGGGGAGGGGGAGGGGCGAGGGGCGAGGGGATGAGGTGGGCGGGTGAGGGGTGGCGGCCCCGACGCCGCACGCGCGACCGCAGGAAATGCAACTTATCAAGGCCGGATTAAGAGTCTCGAGGGTCCGCGGCCGCGACCTCCCCCGGCGCCCGCGCGTCGCCCGAGGCCTCGGCCGGCTCTCCCTCGTCTTTCCGTTGGGTTAAATATAATTACACTTTTGTCACTGGGGCCGCCTCTTACTTCGGAAATTAATTAAGGCGCCGCGCCGCGCCGCACGAGGCGCTCCCGCGGGATGCCGCATGTGGAGAGAGCGCGTCGACTGGAGGCGGGCGTTGCGTGGGGGCCTCGTATATGCGTCTGCGATGCTCCTACGATGACTGTAAGATTTCGTGGGGATTTTCTTCTTTCGGGGCAAATAAAGTACTCATACTATGAGGCTACGTGATTGAAAGTATGATACTCGTTCTAGCCGATATAAACTTTTCAACATCATATATTAAACTAAATTAATTTCCTTTTTTTAAAGATATAAAATATATTAGACTCCAATAATCAAACCATATGATGACCGTAGAATTATTCTAAAGAAATTCATTAATGTAATCATTAAAACGTCAGCATTGACAATAAAAAAAAGGAACTATTAAATTTTTATATTTTTTATTTATTAATTCATGAAATTGCATATCACTTAAAATATTAAAATAAAATAATGTGAGAAATGTAAGAGTGAATTGATTAATTTGTTTGAATGAAGTGTGCCATGGCGCCGGAGTATTAAAACACCCATAAACTGTAATAGAATAAAGTAATTCATTATTTGTTTTAAATCGAACGAACAAAAATAAAATTAAACAATAGTAAAATCGATGATCGAACGTTTAAAACAATATACTTGCTTATTTGTTTCAATCAAATATAAATAATTAAAATATATTTATCAAATAAGTGAAATAATTGGGAAGTTCAATTACTAGAATAAAATATTTTGAACCCAATAAAGTTAAATTAACGGGGAACGTTAAAAGTGGCTAGAAAGTACTACAAATTACTTTCATGGAAAAAATAAATGGAGTGAATCTACTCAAGGCCCAAGAGAAATGTAAAATACGTAATGGAAGGCGAAAATTGAAAATAAAATACTACATGACAACATTCTTATAAACAGTGACATTAGTAGTGCATAAAGGAAATGGGAAATGAACGCATAGAAACCTATTTCAGTTATTCGTCTTTACTTTCGTTACGAATTACTGATGAGGGTACGTACTTTTACTTGCAGAGTAAATACTGAGGATACCGCTGAGGATAATACATGTACAAATACTTTGTTTTTTTATTTTAAGTTTTTAACTCCTCAGTTGTTTACCAAACGGAGCAGGAACTATATATATTTTTACAATTTCTAATTATGATTTTGGAATTTTCAAGTTTCACCACAAAGGCATTGTTTTACATGTATACTGTACATTACTGTACATTTTGTTTGAAGAAAAAAGTTTCAAATATATCTAATAAACATTGTTCAAGGGGGAAAATGGATACTGACATTTCGACTGACATTTCGTTTGACATTTATATAACAGTTTGGTTTCTGGCAGAAACACTTTTCCCGAAATTAACAGCAACAAATTATTAAACGTATGTTCATCGTTTAATATCTTTTATTCGTGTAAGTAGAATTACGACAATAGCTTGCTTGGTTGAAATCGTTATGTTCCAAAATATATCTTCAAATTTCACCTAAACTGTAAAAATGGTATCTATCAGCATTCATTGGGAATATTGTATTCCGGCCGAACAAACTTCAATTGATTTTACTACAAGAATCGCGGCAATATCCCCCAAACGGGGGAGAAAAAGGAGGAAAACCTTGTAAGAGCACTTCTCCGCGGAGGGGGAGGAGGAGGAGGAGGAGGAGGAGGAGGAGGTGGAGGTGGAGGTGGAGGAGGAGGGTCGACCGAGCGCGAAGGCGCGACGGCGCCGGAAACGCCGCCAGCGGGGCGGAGGTGAAGTGAAGCGGAGCGGAGCGCCTCGCCGCATCGCTTGACTTTTCGCAGCCCCTTTCTGCGCGCCCGCCGCCGCTGCCGCCCCCTGCCGCCCCGCCTGCCGCCCCGCTCGCCGGGCCCCTCCGCGCCACCCCGCGCCGGATGCGTCTTTTCTCCGGAGGCGTTTACCTGTGCGCCAGGCGGTCTGGGGCCGTCCATTCAGAGGCACCGGGGTGTCGCTTTCAGAGGGCGGGGCCGGCATCTGCGGCACTTTCACGGGCGGCCGCGCGCGCGGCCCGCCGCGTTTCCGCTCCACCCACCGCTGGCGCCCGCGCCCCGGCCGCGATCCCCGTCACTCCCATAAGCGTTGCCGCCACCATCCACAATTTCGCCGGTTCCCTGTTTTCGTTCAATTTCCGGGCAAACTACGAGCGAATGTTGAGATGGACATTTGTTTGTTTGTAGACGGTATGATTACTGCTCCGTAAACATGCAATGTCATATATGGATTGTGGATGTTATACATTGTTGTTATTGGTATTATTATTATTATTATTATTATTATTATTATTATTATTATTATTGTTATTATTATTATTGGTATTATTATTATTATTGGTATTATTATTATTATTATTATTATTATTATTATTATTATTAATCATCCCCCACCATAATTGCCGTCGCCACTCCCGTCTCTGGCTGTCCGATTTCCACGCGGCATTCAGTTCTTCCACCCAGTCTGCCATCTCCACTATTGCCAGTCTCTCTCACTCTCACTGCCATTGCACCTCCACGTCCTCCTCTCCCTCCGCCGTCTCCCCCGCGTGCGTCGTCTTTCTGGCCGCCCGCTCGCCCCCCCCCCCCCGCGCCGCGGCGCGTCCATCGCCACCGCGCCTTCCCCTGCCCTTTGGAGTCGCCCCTGGCCCTTTTCCGGAAGGGACAATGATGACCCCGCTGGCCCCAGCGCCGAACACGCCCACGTGACGGATGCGGAATGCCGGCCGCTTTTCCGGACTGCGCCCTTCGGGGAACTAATGGCAGACTTTGTGCTGAGGAGCTGGAGTTGGGTGGCCGAGTGTTTACTCACTGGGAAACGTGCGCTTTTCAATAGACATGCACGTGAGAATGGCTGAATGTTCATAATAGGTTGTCAGTGGAAGAAGCCTAGAAGTAAGTGAATGGGAGTGCAGCCGTCTGCAAGATTATATATCGGATATGATTTATTTGTAAAATATTTTTGAATAAGTTTAATACTTAACTGTCGTGATCAGATTGTCGGATGTCATTGCCATTGAAAATTCCTGACTCTCCTGAAAGAGTATTAAGTCCCAATGTATTGACTACAATGAATGTAATAATATAAAAATAAATTTCAATGGTCTTCCTCTTTGATATTTAAGTGAATAGTAAATAGCTACGTGTAATACACATTCTTAAATATTAATTCATTAAAATACATAAATTATTAATTTACGGAAGTGGTTTTATTTTACAACCAATTTATTCTTAATGGTTCGTGTGAAATAAAATTCTGTACTGCCGTCTTTATACATTTGAAACTGATAAATCTATCAACAGATGACTCTCATAATACATAACTACTGACGAAAGTAATCATTATTGGCTTATCTTATTTCCTGTATTCCTGTATGTGTCACTCGGCATTTCAGTAGAGTAGTGGTGCTATATCACAAACATTATTAGCACAGCGCATTATTTCAAACTTTTTAATTTTCGAAAGTTCAAAGAGCTCAACGAAATTGAGACTTGCGCCATGTTTCATGCTTCTTTTGCTCTATCCGTGGAAAAAATTTGGAACCATTTTTAAGAACACAATCTTTGAAAATTGCCTATATTTCACTGAAAATTACTCGAAAACCGCCCACATTTTCGTTCACACACACACACACACACACACACACACACACACACACACACACACACACACACACACATATATATATATATAATAGATTTCATTAAAAAATCTGTATCTTCAATATTGTACATTCCTATATGACTACAGGAAAATCCTCTTCCAACAATAAAATCCAGAAAGCATTTTTATTTTTTTTAATTTTTGAAATATCAGATACTTCACCGAAAAATGTAACTGGCGCCATTCTTTTAATCGTTATTTACACAATCCAAGGGACAAAGTTTAATGATTAAATGGAGCAAGAAGTTGAGCGAATTTTCAATTATTGAGATTTTGTGTAATGTACCTCCCAAAATCAGTTCAGGGCTAGAGTTGATCACAGGTGGAGGTTTTCCGTCAATCGAGTTTTCGGTATGAAGGATCCACAAAATATGCATTCTGACTACACGCGTTGTTGGAAGTAATTTTGTACTTATAGGAACAAGATGTATCCTCTTTTATGTTACCAGATCCCCGCCAATAAACGTTTTCTAATGAGAAATTACAATACTTTCCCTTTTTCTTAGTAAGGCGAGAAAATATAAAAGCTAATAAACTGTGTTGTGCTAAATAATTCCTTGACATTAATTAAATGCAATTTGACGTAGTTATAGTACTATTATAAACAAACTAATGAACTATGCGTAATCACATTGCTTTATTGAAATTTATGGAACTACTGTTTGCAAAATATAATTTGACTCTGAAGTCTAACAAAATGTGTCAACACATGAGTATAAACCTTAAATTACAATTTAATACGTTAAAAAAAGCTTATCATATTTAATCACTCATTGCGTGCTTTCAATGACAAGCGATTTACACTTATTACCCCTGACTTCCACTCGTCTCGGGAGAGAATATTGTGTTCATGCTCTCCCCAGCAAATAAGCTCGCCTCACATATTGAAGCAGGAAATTAGCCGGTGAAGCGATAACAATTCTAACGCTATATTGTTCCACTTGGCGCAGGCCGCGAGGCGGAGGGAACCTTCCGAGCGCCGCGAGGGGGAGAGGGCCCGCCCTCGCGGGCTTGCGCATTGGGCCGGAGACACGGGGCGCATGCGTAGTAGCTCACGGCACATGCGCCCTGGCGGCTCACGGGTGCTTCTATTATTAACTGCACATCTCGAAAGAGGATCTATGAAGTGTCAAACAATTAATCGAATTTAAAATAGTAATTTTGTACACATTGAATGTAGAATGTAAAACTTAAAAAAGTTCCTTACTATGTGTTATTTACAATATTATTATGGAAATTATGTTACAAAAGCTAATTATGAGAAATTTGTAACAAAATGTGTAATTTTTAATCTGAGATACCTTTTGAAATTGTGACCACCTAGATCAATCAGAAATAGTAGAGCGCTAATAACATCAGTAACAAAGCTTTGGAGGAAGTACATGAAATATATTAGTAGCATTTTCATTTCTCTTGTTCGACCAATTTCAATAACCAATCTCTAGCGTCCAATCTCATCTCTGGTACGCCTCTTCTGTCCGTAAATTTTATGTAAATGGAATGTGCGGGTCGGGCAGTAGTATCAATTATCAATTCGCGACCAATCGGTTACACTGAAATGTGACCGTGCTAAACCGTATGTTCGCTACCTTTGCTCCTCAATTCACAATGAAAATCCACTATCACCAAATATTATTAATTTAAGTACCAATCGTCAGATACCAGTGTGATTCTGATGTGAACAATCTGTAGAACAGAAGTAACGTATGCCATAAATAATATGCTGCATCATCGCTTAATGTATTTGTCCAAATAGAATAAGCATCAAAAAATAAAAATAAAACATTTTTATGGGTAGCTACGTGAAGAAAATCCAATTAAGATAAACAAAACGAACGTTCGTATTACAAATGACTTTTCAGATTCTTGTGTGAAAATATCAAGAGTATTTGGCTGAATTTGTTTTTCAATGCTATTTGAATTTTGACTCGTGTAATATAATAGTCATAATTCACTTTCTCATTTGACATCTCTTATCAGTTTAATGAAGTCTGTGCTTGATTAATTTTCTTTTATAACAACCGAATTTCTTTGAAATATGCATTCAAATTTCGTACAACTATCCATCCCACATTAGGGTAGATTATGATATTTTACAAGAAAACTACAAAATGCGAACGCGATTGTATAGAACTATTGAATAACATGTCCTGATGTATACTATAGTAATGTAGTATTTACCAGGAAAACAATTTAATAATCTCCATTTGTACGTTTCAGGATCAATATTATAAATGCAGTTTTTGTGTTGTTTGAAAAAGTCACTATTCTCGATTTATGACTTCTCATAACCATTTTTATTACTAATATTTTCAATTTTAAGTCAATTACTATACATTTCATCAACATTTGTTTCGTTATAAATCAATTAGCACGTTGATTTATCTTCAATTAGACAATGGCGTGTTTCAATGATAAATGTGACAATATTTTAAATGATAGGGCATCAATTATTAGATAGATGAGCATCATTCAGGTTATTTAACATCACGAACATTATGACTCCTTTGTTACATGGTTTACAAAATTATTCTTAATTGCAGACACTCAGTGCAAAAATAATTAAAGCCGCTGACCCTCAAAGTAATTCGGTACATTAGGTTCTCAAAATAGATCTCTATGGTACTCGATATGAAACATTTTACTTGCTATAAAAAACTTTGTTTTATTCACTTGTTAATAAATAGTTGAAAATGTAGAACGGCCAATGACATTATAATTTGCAACATTTAATACCAAAATTTGTAGAAGCGAAAATTCAAGGAAACTAGTGGTGCTACAACAGCACAGACTCATAGACGCATAGACAGACGTTTTGCCATAAACTAATTTATCTGTGTCTAGGAGCCGCAAAAGATGGACTCTGACTACTCAAAGTTTTACGTGAAGTAATGTACTACATATAGGAGCGACATTTATCCACTTTTTCAATAGAAAGGATCAACAATATGAGTTTTTCTCACGAAAAATCGCATCTTTCCACTGAAGAAATATATTTGTATAGACACAAAATACGTAGATAATTATGTACGTATATAAAAATGCAATAGATTTATTGAAATAACAAGCAAATAATAATAATAATAATAATAATAATAATAATAATAATAATAATAATAATAATAATAATAATAAAATATTGAATAATAGTTATTATTCAAAAGGTAGTGATAAAGGTAGTCTTTCTTTACCTGTCGTTACTCCATTTTTTTAAACTGAAACTCGACTCTTAAGAAAATTCAAATCGACCCCCAGGTACTCTGTATAACCATTTGGAAGACTACTTTAATGCTTACTTTCGATGTGCCTAATTTTCATTCAAATAATGCATCAGACTACAACAATCCGCCAGATACTTTAAAGGCGTCTTACGTAGCGTAAAGATAACGGTTTGGCTTGGATGAACGGGTGACTGGAGGTCGCAGTCGCTGGCCGCACGCGAGGCTCCTGCACCAGCCGCCACTCCCGCCTCGCCCCGCGCCCCGCGCCCCGCGCCTCGCGCCCCCGCTCCCGCCCCGCGCCGGGGCCCCCAATCCTGACTTATAGCGGGAGGCCTGTCGTCTTTTTGCCCGACGCGCGAACGCTAAACTGAAAACACGCCTTAGACTTAAGTCGACGTCAATGATCAATCTTATGAATTATCTTCAAAAGAGCCTTAGAACAGCTGTAGCCGTTACACGAGCTTTAGTCGGCGAGTTGGTTAATTTTTGTTTACTTACGAGCTCCTCCTTTTTACGTGAGATTCGGGCCCGGCTGAAGGGCGACGGGTGGCGGGTGGCGGGCGGCGGGCGGCGGGCGGCGGCCGTGGGGGCGGTAGTGGCCGCGCGTCCTGCAGAGCTATGTTCCCCGCTGCGTGGAGCACTGCGACGGGTCATGCAAAAATATCGTATCGGCACGAAAGCGTTGGTAGTTCTGTGTAAATTACGCTCTGTGTACCGTGAGAGCCAATACGGAGAGTCTAAAAAAATAGGAACAGTCCCTGCATCAAGGGAAAGCTGTGAATAGAAACTTTGTTACGTGGCACGCCCTTGTTAACAATACCTGCGTATAGGCAGGGATCATTGCGAACAACTAAACACCCGCACTAAACAAATAGGTGCGCGCCC
The DNA here is from genome assembly GCA_038098605.1 of Gryllus longicercus. Classification (NCBI taxonomy): domain Eukaryota; kingdom Metazoa; phylum Arthropoda; class Insecta; order Orthoptera; family Gryllidae; genus Gryllus; species Gryllus longicercus. The sequence goes on from JAZDUA010000239.1 coordinate 265,739, forward strand.
ATGTGTTATTTGTAGGGCGATATGTTATGCGCTGTTTTGATTCATATCGCACGTGTCCACACGCGAAACAGAGGCACACATGCACACACATGGGCTCCCGCGCACACATTCTGTCGACGTCGGAGGGGGAGGCCGCGGGGTCCGCGCCGACATTGAGGGTGGGCGTGCGGGACGCGGGGGTGGGGTATGGGGGCAAACGGGGTGGCGCAGGGCGAGGGGGTGGCGGGGCGGGAGCGGAGGCGACGTCGTCGTCGCGCGCGGGGTTCTGCTGCCTAAAGCCGGACCAAATTACCGGCATCAAATCCAAATTTAGGACTGGGAAGATGAGTTTAATTTAGGAAGGACTTCATTGGGAGAGAACGGAGCGGCCTCTTTAAGACGACGCGGGCCCGGCGAGACGGGGGACGGGAGGGTTAATGACAATTTAAAGCGACGATCGACGCTCCGGCTGATTGCTCCCGCCCAAACAATCCCTGGGCGCGCGGCGTCACAGAGCCGCCCTGATTGGCCGCGGTCGCACGCGCGATAAACATCGCGGCTCGCACACCCCCCTCTTCGGGCTCTGCGTGTCGCCCCCGAGCCGGCTCCCGCCCCCGCCCCCGCCGACGCCCGCCCGGCCCCGGCGCGGCCCGCCCCCGGCGCCACAGCCGCAGCCGCAGCCGACGGCCCTCGCCGCCGCGCCGGGGACGTCCGCGGTCGAAATTGATTCCGTCCCCCGGCGCCCGACGCCCGTTGCCGCCTCCCCCGCCCCCGCCCGCGCCCTCGCCGGGCGCCGCCGCTGCCACCGTCGCCGCCATGTTGGATCGCCCATTCTTCTATCACATGTCCTTGTTTTATGACTTGACGCCGTTTTATGACTTATTTCTTCGGGTTTTATTTTTCTTTTCGCGCCGCCACCTTACTTACCGTTCTCCGTCCCACTTAGAGTTCCGAGAAAGGTTCGGAGCGTTCGACATTATACGAAGGAACGTTTTGAAATACATTCCTCTGCATTTTTAGATATTGCTTGGCGTTTATTGTATTCCCATAACATTTTGAGTGTGAAAAACAATACAAACTAGGCATTGCGAATAAAGTGTGGAAATGACGTAATTTGTAGCGCATCAATAAAAATACGTAATTTTGATATCAATCAAAGAAATATAGCCCCTCAGAAAAGTGGAGAATTTCCAAATAAAAATCGCATTAGGGAGAGATGAATAAAGTAATATGACACTTAATAGCTTTACTCGCTTTCTCCTAAATGTTATTCAAGAAGTCTATAATGCAAAACGATAAACAAAGATTTACAGGAATTTCAGACATTTGTTAAAGTAATGTGAACTATATATTTCTGTGCATATAGTTTATCATTGGTTTGAAACACTATGAACTCTAAGAAAAGTTTGTATTTCCGCAAAAGCAGTTGGATGATAGTTCTTATAAATAATTCATGCTGTAAGTTAATCTAGACATTTAGTTTCTTTTGCATTTTCCTGTTACGTGAATTAATATGACGCAAATATGTTCAATCCATTAAACCAGAAGAATTCTGTCAAAACATGTTGCCTGTATAAGCTGAGAAAGAATATGAAATGTAGTAAAATGTGATTGCTGTACAATGATAAAATGGTATCATGGTACGTGCTAACGTGAGATCATAGTGCTTTTGGTTTATTCTTAACGCTTGGAAACAAGTAATGAAATGTAGGCGCAAAAGTTTTAATGTGCAACTTACCTACAACGACGAACAAAGAGGCGTCCCAAACGATGTCATTGACCGCAACTGTCCTGGACTCTGGGGAGGCCGACTCGCAGAACAGCGACGGTCGGCGAGACGTCGCGTCATTTTTCTCTGCGGGAGCCGTGCTGCCTTCCTCTTTTCCTTGTGCAGCACTAAAATGAGAAGACGCATCGCATTTATTTTCCACCAGTCATCGTTTCTTAGTTCAGTTCTGAACACAGCGTCGATTGTAAGGTCAAGTACAATTTTTTTCTTCAGCAGACAAATGTAAGAGAGCGTAGTAAAGAATACAACCAGTTGAGCATTTCCAAAGGCAAGGAAAAATGTATAAAATGAAAAGACAAAAAGGGAGAAAATGGTGTATGTGTTCTTTTATGCACAATCAAATGGAGTACGGAAGTTATCGCTGCCAAAAGAAAAGGCAATGAAATGTCTTTTCCCATTGCTTAATATTGTGACTTGCTTTTCGTAGTTTCGAATAAATTGGAGATTTTTGTGACAATACGTTTTCCAGTGGAGTAGGCAAAAGGAAGTCGTCTCTCACAAAACCTTTCATCGACTTGAAAGACCGCGCTCGTAACTGAAATCAAAAGGGCGGTTAGGAAAGTGGTATTGACGATAGTGGAGTAAGAATGTTCTGAAAAGTAAACTTTCCATTTAATATAACTTTTTCTACAGTTTTTTTGAATTTAAACAATAAATATATCTTTATCTCTTTATAAAGCTGCAAAAATATGGAGTATGTAGAACTGTTGGGGTCGCTAGCAATTTTGTTTATTCCCAATTCGAGCAGCAGAACAAAAATTTAAAAAAATACTCAAGTTAAAAGAAACAAGATTGTAACTGCCATGAAAAGTAGTACGGACACAAGGAAGTTCTGAAGAGCATGCCTCCGGAGAACGTCATCAACCCCATACTCCGGAGGTAGGTCTTAGGAATCAAAGAGAGAGACAGAGGGAGCTCATGCGATTGTGGGAGACGGCGGCGGCGGCGGCGGCGGCGGCGTCTTGAGCCCAAGGAGGCGGAGCACGTCTTGAGGTTATATCGCGTGACCGCAGCCCCGGCCCGCCAGCAAATTAAAGCCGGAGTTACACTCGCATTAGCGGTTACTTAGAGGGGCCCTAAAACGCCAGATAATGTCCGCCGGGGTGTGATCGCCGTCTCCCCGTCCTCCGACGCCCTGAGCTGCCCTGCGCCGCCCCGCTACCCTCGCAGCTCCCGTGCTATCTGTGACCCCGAGTCCACTAGCACCTCCGGCGGCGACGCACCACATCAAGATCCCCGGTTCACCGCGCCAAACCATTGCGCCCTGATCTCATTCTAGACTTCCTTTCCTCCCCTTTCCTCCCCTCTACTCCCTTCCCCTCCTCACCCCACCCAATTTCTCCTCGGTTTCCCGCCCCCCTCCTCGCCCCTTCGACAGCCTGCTCCCCGCGAATTCCCTCGCCGGCCCACAAAACCAAAACCACGGCCTAATATCCTACGGTTAAATCCCGGGATTTGCGTGCTTGTTGGGTGTCTTGTTTGCCTAAGCACCGTTTCGCTAACATTTCCCGGGCCGTGTGCGCCCTAAAGCCGCGGCCTCGGCTTCCAGCTTAGCAGTAGATATTGCCGGCAAGGCGCAGCGAGGACAAATCATAGCGGGATAGAGCGCGCCTGCCGCGCCGCGCCGCGCCGCCCGCGGTCCCGTCCCGCGCCTCCCCGCTGCTCCCCGCCGAACCCCGCTGCTCCCCGCTCTTCCTCGCTCCTCCGCGCCGCCCCGCTTTGCCCTCGACGCTTTGCTCTCCATGCCACCTCTAAAGGCTTTCGTTGCACGGAAGATACTGTCTTGACGAGAAATATAATGAAGATAGGTACTGGAGGAGTGTTCTTACGATCTCCTTCGGAATTGTTTGCTTGATTCTTGCATTCGTCTCTTTAAGTGAAGTTAGAAATCAACTGAAAATATACCATGTTTCAACAGAAACGGATTACTTTAAATAAAAACTAATTTTACTTACTTCTAAACTTACTAAATATCTGTATCACTTTATTTCTTATTTTCTGCTAAAAAATCGAAATGTATGTATATTTCATTAACGTTATCATAAATTTCCTTAATATAGTAAAATTTATAATTTTTGGAAAATTTGCTATTCATAAAATCGTTGTTATTGTTTATTTTTTGAGGCAACATAAAATGTTGCTCGTTCATATACAATTTTAAATGCTTCGTTTTATATGCATTCCTAAGAATTGTTTCAATTTTGTAATTTAAAACAATTTCTCTAGAATGTTTGTAAATTTAGTTGACGACAAAAGGAAAAATATATTTCCAATACAAGCAGCAAAACCAACACTGGCAAGCATATTTAATTTGAAAGAAACCGAAAAATGTTTACGTTTTGTAAAAGTTTTCCAGCAGTTTTATGAGTCAGCAGGGCATGTTTCATTGGAATGTTATTTCCCCGCAACATCTAAACAGAAAGCGTACGCTAAAACTGGTATCTCTATCGTTATTTGGAGGCGACGCGGCGCGGCGTGGCGCTCCCAGCTGTGGCGTGGGCCATGCGCCGTGCGCCCGCCATCGTGCCGCAGCGCAGCTTCGGGCGTCCACCTTCGCGTCCCCGCTCCCCGCCTCCCCGCCACCCGGCCTGTCCACTTCGCCCCGCTGCCTCCGCCAACTTCGCCGCCTCGCGCAGCGAAAAAATTAAACAAATTGCCCAGATTGCGTTTAGGGCCGCCATTCCGAGAATGCGGGGAAATTGATCCCGACGGCGCGGATAACTCTTGTTTGACGTGCGCGATAGCTCTGCAAATGTTTCACTGCGGGGATATCTTATGGGATGCGCGAAAAATAAAAATCACGCAGTGACAGTTTTCGGATTAAAACAGTTTCGATGAAAAAGTGAGATTGCTGTGTATCCGCGCTCATCTCGGCCACGGGGGCCGCCCGCGGGGCGGGGCGCGTGGGGCGGGGTGCGAGGTGCCGCGGGGGCGGCGGCGGGGAGCAGCGGGGAAGTGCGATGCGAGGGAGCGCGGGATGAGGGCGGGGACGAGCGTGCGGACGCGGGCGCGGCGTCAGCGCAGGGAGAACATTGTGTATAAACCTTGACAAATGAGGCTGCGCGCCGCTGTCACGTGATAATGATTGAGGACCCGGCGCCCCCGGCGTCCCGCCGCCCCCGCCGCCGCCGCCACCCCCGCGCTCTGCCCCTATCGCCGACACCACCACCCACTCCCACTGCGCTGCCCCGCCGCCCCGCCACCCCGCCCCGCCCCGCCCCGCACACCGCACCGCACCGCCACCGCGCAGTGCCGCGCGGCGCCACACCACACCGCGCCCCGCACTCCGCCTCGCACCCGCGCCCCGCGCCCCGCGCCCCGCAGGCTGCGCCGGGGGAGAGCGCGTATGAAGAGATGAAAGCCCGGCCCGCCGCGCCATAATACACACTCGCATTTGTCAGCGCGGGGCGGCGGGGCGCGGCGGCGGCGAGCCACATTTGGCAGTTTTATAGAAACCCGCGGCCGGGTGCGAGGGCGTTTGGCGCCGATGGCCCCGCCCCTACCTCGCCCCGCCACCGCCGCCCACGCCTCCACCGCTGCCGCCGCCGACGCCACCGCGCGGTCTGAGCCGGCGCCAAAGTGCAAGGAGGTGGTGTGCGAGGGTGGAGCCGAGCGAGGCGAGTTACAAGGGCGTGGAGGGGATGGGTGAGGGAGGGTGGGGACAGGTACTCTCTCCGCCAGCTGTGACCTCGCCGCCCCCGCCCCCTAACCGCCTCCGTCGTCGCCGCTTCTTCTCCGTACTCATCGTCGTCGTCGTCTCCGCCTCCGCCGGCCCCGCCGCCACAGCCGCCGCCGCCGCCGCCCGCCGCAACAATGTTTTTAATTAGCGAGACGGCCGCCGGGGGCGCGCAGGCCGCGCGGGGGCTGTTAAGCGCACGCCGCAGTCGCGTGAATCACAATAACAAAAATAAAGTAACGAGATTTCCGAGATGAGAGAAAAAGAGCGAATAGTAAGCCGCGAACTCTCATTATATTAAAAGTGTGCTTCTATCTTTTTTATTTATATAACAGACAAGCGCTCCTTGCTCCATTATGGAGCCGAGTTATTCACAGTTTCTTGCGAAACAGCTCCGGGGATCTCGGCGCGCTGCGTCGCGCCAGCCGCACAGCGCGAGGTCTGGCCGAGCTTGCGCATGCGGTGGCGGTGGGTTGGCGGAGCGGGGGCGGGGAGGGGGCGGAAAGGAGGCGGTGCAGAGACAGCAGGAGGAACGAGGGCGAAGCGCGGGTGGAGAGAGTGGAAATGAAAATGTCCACCGCGTCCCCGCCCGATGACACGTCCGCGTGGGTGTGCACGCCAGGTGGACCCCCTACTTCCCCCTTTACACCTAATCACTTTCCCCGTCTCCACACCCTTATTCCTCGTCGTGTCTCCACTTCCTCTCGTAGCCGGCCACTCCTGCCGCTGCCTCCGCCGCCCCGCTCCCCCCGCCCCCCCCCCACGCTGCCCCCTACGATTCATGTGTTATTTCGGTGTTAGCCGGTCGCAGGCAGCTAAATCAAGCCATTACGGCGGCGGCGGGCGCGCGGCGCGCTCCTCCCGCCCGCCCTAATCTCGCGCCGCGGCCACCGCGCCTTTACGAGACCAGCGGGAGTAGTTGAAGCCCCGCCAAGATCATAAAAAGCGAGCAAAGGAGAAAGCTAAGATGAAGGGAATAATAATAAAAATAGAACAAGATAGAACCCTTATTCGGCCATTTCCTCCATCGCGAAAAAGCAGGGAGCTACCGACGGAGTTGGAGGAGAGGAGTGGAGTGGGAAGTGCCGAAGGAGGAGGACGAGCATGAGGAGGAGGAGGAGGAGGAAAGAAGGCGGCGAGGCAGCGGCGGGGCGAAGAGAAAGAAAGGGCGGTGAGGGCGGCGCGCTCCGCGAGTACCGCCTTCACCACCACCACCGCTTGCGCCTCCCCCGGTCCGGCCCGCCCCCAGCCCCGCCCCCATCGCCTCCTCTTCCTCTTGCGGCGCCTCGGCCGGGCTGGGCCCCGACGGCGCTATTGATTGGGGCAGACCATTGTTTCGTGAGCCGCCCTGCTTCTGTAAGACAAACGCTAGCGCGCGCGGAGGCGGGTTCGGCCGAGACGGCGATGGAGGCGGGAGCGCGGGAGGCTGTGCGAGGGAAGGGCGGCGGCGGAGGCGAGCGACGGCCCCGGGACAATGTTACAACGCCTCCGCCTGATATATTTGAGGGAGCTAATACAGGAAATTGAGTGGCGAATAGGCGGCGGACGGCTGGGCCGGAAGGCGGGAAGGGCGAGGGGAGCGGCGCCGACTCGAGGCGCGGCGGGGCTCCGGAGGCGAGGGCTGGCGCTGGAGCGGGGCGGGGGCGGGGCGGGGGCGGGGCGGGGGCGTGGTGGGCGGGGCGCTACGGGCCCTCAGCACCACTTCTCCGAGCCCCTCGTGCTCCTCCGCTCGCCGCCATTGCGCTCGCCGGAATCCGGTTGATACGAGAACGAAGCTCAGGGGGATATTCCCGGGGCCGCGGCGGCGCGCTGAAAACGCACAACAGGGGAAAAGGTCTGCGGAAGAGCGCCGGGACGACGCTGACAGCGCGGATACAGCGCCGCGATGGAATATTTAAATCTGAGAATCTCCGGTCGTTTGGCGGTCGACTGCTACTTTTTAGGAACTGCGACGTTGGTACGGCCTTCTGTAAGTAGAATGGTGCATTGTTTTAATAAGCAGTTTTGACTTTTACGCCACTTTTATTCAGTTACAACAGCATATGACCATCATAAAAATCTCGCCCCAGCAATAAAATATCATAGCCAAATTTGTATTTTCTTATTTAGTACGTCCCTTACTCGTAATCAATCTACGGTTGAAAGATATAAGGAGCTGTAGAGATCATAATGGCGTCCCGAAATCGCAGTGTTTTAAAGGGATGTTGGATTGTTTTGAAATCCTATTATATGAGCTCGTTTTCGTTTGCTCTCGTTTTTGTCGCAAATATTGTGAATCAACGGAATATTTTAAAAAAAAATATTAACATAATTTGCATGTATAAAATATTGACCACTGCATGAAGATTTTTCATCCAATTTTTTTCAGAAAGTTTAACCAAAAATAATTTATTATCAAAAATAATTGTTTGTAAAAAATAATTGTTTATCAATAATAATTTATGAAAAATAATTTTTTATCAAAAATAATGTATCAAAAATTATTTTCTATCAAAAATATATTTTTTTGTTACGACAAAAATCAGGATTTTTAATTGTATAACTGTTTGACGTACATTCCAAATACTTTACATTTGGGCAACAGATGTGTCCATTGTGATTATTGAGGAAAAATGAAATTCTACGAGCATCAGAACGAGAAAATGTGAATTTACCTGCCAATTTAAGCTTTGTGTGTTGCTGTCTTTGTATCTTGTGAAGGTGATTAATGCATAGTTACATGAATGTTCGCGCATTGCAGTAGTCCGTGTCTGGTTACAGTGAAGCGAAGGACATGAGTACGTTGAGATAACGGTCTTTTTAACGCTAGCAAGAACAAACGCATATTGAATTCCAATTCATAGGAGCATATTTCATTCTCTTCACGTATAATCATCAGTGTTCCAAACGCATAACGTACGGCAGCCTTATACCGTAACTAGTTACGTACAATGCAGTGGAGGTTAAATTCAATGGTCATTAGTCGTGTGACCCGTTTTATAGAATGCACTTGACGCAGAGTATACGGTCACACAAACTTTTCCGTTGAAGGAATTTTCACATTTTCAATTCAATTAACATAAATGTCCAGTGTATGATTTATTTGTATTGATATACAAATTTAAACAGTTATACACAAATATATTTATATCTATTTTGGTATGACAATCTGTGTGGGTGGTGGCAGCCTTGGTTTTCGGAACATCTTGCCAATCGGTAATTCGGCACAGTATGAAATTTGCCATTGGTATAAAATACTCTGAATCTCGCAAACAGTTTGTCATTGTGTTATCTAATGACGTCAATTATGGTTATGTCTTTCCCTCGTTGTTTTCGTAGAATATACTTGCTTTGAAGGAATTGCCACGCATGGCATAGCTACTCCCACGGAGCTACATACACACACTCACAATTAGAGCCCTGGTAAATTTACGCTACAACCTACAGCGGACTTATAATTAGCCCAATGGGCATGGAACCAAGACGCAACATTCTGAGGAGTACACTGTGTGAAACGTTACCGATATGTCAAAAGATAGGATTTGAAATTGTAATCTGCTCACTTTTCCATTGAAAAGATTTTAAATTTCTTTATGTAATAAATGATATGTATTCAAAGGGCGATTGCCTGTTTCAAACCAATAAATAAATGAATAAATAAATAAATGAATAAATAAATAAATAAATTTTTTGATGTATTGTAATGAATGGGTGACTATCCAGAATCCATTCTACTAGTGCATTCTTCAAATCTGTGCCTGCTTGTAACGTGTGCACGTTGCACCGTCCGTTCTCCGCGCTGGCGAGAGCCGGCCTTAGAAGGCGTCCGCTTGTCCTCTCGCGGTCGCGCGACGCCCGAGGCCCTGGAACCCGCTGCGTGGCCGACGACCTCCGCTGATGACTGCGCCGCGCCACATCCCCCCACGCCCCTCCACGCCACACCCCTCCACCCCGCGCCGCTCCGCGCCGCCCGAGTCGGCCCCTCCGACATTCGCGTGGTGGCCGTTCGCGGGCCGCGCAGCTTCAGCCTCGCCTGCAAGCCTCTTAATCCGATCAGCGAGGGAGTGACGAGTCGCCAACGGCCAAAGAAAACAAGCGACACCAATGCCTCGCGCCCGCCCCTCCCGTCCCCGCCAGCGACGGCCATTTTCTCTTAACTGCCGCCATCGCTGCCGCCCGCACTCACCACCTCTTGATGACGTCTTGAACCGCACTGTTCAGGCTTCTCATCTCCGTTTTACCACCTGTAGTTGACATTGAGTTGTCCTTTTTCCGTTTCGGATGCCTTTTCCACACGTCATTTCGCATTTGTTTCTATTCCATTCCATTACACAGATTTCGCTTCCATCGTCTCGCCCTTTTCGATATCTACCCGTTGCATTCCCCTGCAATTAGAAGAGCCTATCCATGTCACTTCCACTTCTACAAAGACAGATCGCTTCTATTTTGTTACTTATTAGACGGCGCACCTACCCACGCTCCCAACTGCAGCCTTGATAGCCATCGTCTGTGCACCAGCCGCAGGAGTTTTTTCGATCGCAATCACCATAATCAACCCTTCACCACCATCGCTGGCACCCGCGGAGGCGGCGCGCAACCTCTCTCGAGGCTGGCACGGCGCTTCAAGGCGATCTATGTAATCTGGTCGCGTTTTACGCCGCTTAACATTAACTTGGTGTTATTTTTTAAAAAGCCAAAGCACTCTGTTGTAAAAGACTCAAAACGGGAGATCCCTTGATAGCGTAATCTGCAGAATGAGTTAGCAGCGCGGCGGCAGCACATCCCCAGAAGGGGAGCCGCGAAGGATGAGGCTGCGTCAGCGGGGGTCGGAGGCGGGGGCGGGAGCGCAGGCGGGGATGGGGACGGGGGCGGAGGCGGTGGCAGGGGCGGGAGCGGAGTGCAGAGAAGCTTGGAAGGGGCCGGCGCCCTCGCCTTGCGCTACCAAATTATGAACAACAAGAAGGAAGGCCGTATCGCTCCCTGGGGCGGCGGGGGCAGCGGCAGCGTGGAGGCGGAGGCGGATGCCGGTCGGTAGCGGCCTGCTTTTACGGCCGCAAAGCCTTCGGCGTGCGGGCTTTGTATTAACGCCTTATGAGCGCCGCCGGCCCTGGAGTCCGTAGAAGCGCGGTTGAATTTGGAGTCCATCGCTCTCGGTGAATTTGGAGACTTGGGAAGCAAGAGGCGACAGGCATCTCACGACAAAGGTCGCGCTCCCCAACTTTACTGGACGCCTTGTGCGTCGGCGGAAGTTGCAGCAAGTTTGAGCAACTTTCTCGCGTTTCTCTCTGTTTCAAAATATATGTTTGTTGAGCCGTGTAGGTTCGTTTCTAATACTAACTTCTGTGGTGAAAAACGCTGGAAAAGAAATTTGTAGATTGTGAGAAGTGTCCCACAGTCTGGAAAGGGATCTAAATCATTTCTATCTTTCTAGGAGGTAAGTTACTATCTTAACGTTTTTTGCAAGTTGTCTAAAGGTTACGATGATGCAGAAGACATGTGTGTGAAAGTAAATATGCAGCAAAATAGAACTACAAATAATAGGATCCTCAATTTTAATCTGAGACTCCTTTTCTAAAAGTGTACAGAAGGCATTTCTTTGTATGTTCAGAAAAATAAGCAACAACAAACAATTTGTAATTTATGATTACTCTTCTACTCGTTAAAGTGACTCATTCAGACCTGTGACTGCGTATATCAAATTACTATAATGGTATAGGAAGTAAACATGATGACTAATTTGAAATTTTATACTTTGATGTAATAATAGATTTCTGTCCTAACATTTACAGGTGCAGAGTTACAATGACTAACTATCATATCTTCAGTAAACAGTGAAGAGATAGGCAAAACTCGATAGAACCCGATTCAGAACATAATATTTGTTTTAGCTTACTGTACATTTTGCACACTTCGAAGCGAGACCTTGTTTCAATGCAGAGACCTCTCATTTGTTTGAAAACGGCTTCCGATTCCGTCCCTAAGAGAGAATGGATGGTGGCCGCTCAATTTCGTCCAAATTGCAGATAGGCGCGGACGGCACGGGCGAGCGGTCGGCTGGCGCCCCACCTCGCGCTGGCCGCCTCCACCCCCGCCGCGGCCCCGCCCCTCCCCGCCCACGGGGCTCCCTCTTCGCCCCCGCCCCCGCCCCGGTGAAGCGCTTCACGTGTTCGGCGCGGAACAAATGGCGGCGGCGTCCCATTTGCATGGCGGGTCCTCCGCGGGCGGGCGGGGCCGTTCGGGCTGGGGCGGGGACGGTGCGGGGCCGGGCGCGGAGAGCAGGGAGCCGGGATAGGCCGGGGTGTGAGAGCGGAGCGGCGCAACGCGACGGGCGAGCGGGGTCATGGGGCGAACTGTATACCCGAAATAGATGCGAGAAGTCCATACAGTCCGATTAAAAATAAACAATCCATCAAAGCTACGACATCTCAATGTTTATTGCAATCGGGGAAAATGTCAGGCGTAATTTTATAATCTCGCGTTCGCCGAACTAGATTTTACGAGACAAGTGCGTGCTACGCTGCCGCCGGCGGATGAATTATTGAAGGGCTGCGTGTATCGCAGCCGAGTATTATTAATGGCTTGCCGTATTCAAAACACTGAATGTTGATACACTGTGATCGCTGCGGAGTATTAATTGAAAATTTATCGAAGTTTCAACGTCAAAAAGTGTCAGATTCATCATGTCACAGCTATTTCTTTCTCTCTTGCGCCCGAGTCAGGCGAACAAATGCAATGGATCCGATGCGCGCTACACAAATCCAGCATTGATTTCAACCGTCATTTAGAAAATAATATTGGGGTTTTCGAGGGATAGCAAGTCCGCCCATTAATCATCGTGTGATTTGCCTAGTGCTGCGAGACACTGCGCGCTCGGGCCGAATTCCGCGAGCCGCGGCAGCCGCGGAGGGACGGGGGCGAAGGCGGGGGCGTGGGGTGGCCGCGGGGTCATAGCGCAGCCGCCCGCCCCGCCGCTGCCGCCGCCGACGCCCGCACGGCCGATGGCCGCGCAGCCGCCTCCCCGCCCCCACCCCCGCCCCCGCCCCCGCGGCGCCCGCGCCCCGAACCCCGCGCCGGCGCAGAGGCTGCTCGCCAGCTCGCCTGCTCCGCCCTCGCTCCTCCGCGCTGCGCCCCGCCCCGTCCCGGCGCCTCGCCTCGCCTCGCCTTGCTGCACCCAGCTCGCACCCGCGCCCTCGCCATCCGCCCACTGCACGAGGGTCCACGCACCCCTTGCGGCAATTCATCTTAGTGAAGGGGACTAATGAACAACTTATACAATACCATTCTCATTAATATTGCCTGTGTTGTTATAATAGTGTTATCATTATTATCATCATTATTCTTAGTCACAGCAACGGATCATTGCCCGAGTCTTCCGACGAAACAACTAATTAAATGCCCTGTTGATGCACAGATATAGCGAACAGAGGAGAGAAACGCCGAAATAACCTGTAAAAATCACACCTTGTACCTTACACCTCTAATAATACGACATGGGTTATTTTCAGAAATACGATAAATATACTAATTTTCACACCGAAAGTTGCTCGGGTACTTTTATTTTTAAGATAATTAACAGCTTTATGAAATAGAATAAAACTCTCTGAATACTCGACCTCGAACATCATATGATCGTGGAGAGATGCAAGTTCTTTCTAAAACAATTTTCTCCCTTGCTTGATGCAGAACGCTATCACAACATACATCAACAAGCTAGAAAATTATTACAGGGGGTCACAAATGGAAACCGTTGAACACTGAAGCAGTCGTTCAGCCACGCGCGAATTCCGGCCCCGGCTTACGATCTTCATCCCAAAACACGCCAGCGCTTTCTCCCTTCCCTCTCCCCCGCCGTGCTCCAAAGGGAAAAAAATCCCTCGGAGATCCGTTCCGGTTCTATTATCGCGCGTCTTCGCTCTCGCCACTCTCCTCTCCGCACCTTAATTTTGTAATGACAAATAAGTACCACCGTCCGCCATTATCCCCGTTTTGTCCGTGCGGTCGAGCCAGTCCCGCGGCCCGGCGACGCCGGCGAGGGGACGTCAGTTGACGCCGTAAAAGGTGCGCGGGGTGGGGAGGCAGGGACGGGGCAAGGGGGTCGCGGGGGCCGCGGGGGGGCCGAGGGGGGCCGTGCGGGCCCCCGTGCCGGAGGCCGCCTGGGGCGGGGCGCTCACCCTCCGCCCTCCGCGCACACGTGGTGAGTTGGGCGACCGGAGGCAGTTAGCGCTTCTCGAAGGATGCGCCGACACCGCCGCGCGGGAATTAACGACGCTGCGATCCGGGCTGCTCCTTTTAACAGCCTACCTAAACAGAATTTATAATTATTCTTGAATTTAGGGGATAGAAAATAAGAGTCATACGCTCGCAAAGGGTTGGCTGTTGGAATAAAGATAAAAAGGGAGCCTTCAAAGCTTTTATTATTCTCACGACTGCGGCTTCGTAAAATTATATTATTAATAACCACTGGTTTTAGCGGCGCACAACACTTCATAGTCCGCGTTAAGTAAATACAATAACAGAATAAAGGATACAAAGGCTTCAAAAGAAGTATTATACTTGATTACTAAAATTGACTTTAAGTTGCCGTTACTGCATCCTAAACAATATTCATGGTATCTGATATTACCGCGAAACAAGCAAGAGAAATATAACACACTGCCTTACCTTCACTACTCTTAAAAAATGAGTAAAGTTTTTTGAGGTACGTTGAATTCCGTACATTTACACTTTACAAAAGTACAAGCTTTAAATTTTAATCTACATTACAAAAATATTTTGAAAATTTCAATGTAAATATTTTTAAACCGTAAACATACAATATTCAGATTTTTCATAATAACTGCGTTTTTAATGTCTCTTCTGTACTCAAAGATGTGAAAGTCTAGGTTAATACAAGGCGTTAGGTCGGAAGTTTGGAAAATTTTTTTACCCCTCAACTATGCACGAACTGTAAAGAAGTACAATATTACATGCTACAGTATTGCATTCAGTGCATTGCTCTAAATTCCACGGTACAAAAGTCAACACATCAAGAAGAAGAAGACGCAGATCAGCTAAATCAATTGCTGACAAAAACACTACTTAATGTATGTCAAATATAATAAATTAAAGAAATCTTACTCACTCATAAACATTTTAAGAAAAAGATGAATCCATATGGATCCTGAGTGCTCTCCTTGCATCATCTTCATATTAAAAGACTGAATGTGATATTTCGTGTCTATGAATGCATTGCAATAGCAAAATAAACACTCCCTGTAACGACAAATTGTTGATAGGTGGAATTAAATAAATAACAAAAAAAATTGATCGAGAACATACGTGCGTGATATTGGTAAAGCAATGGCCCTATTGATCAAGACTATGGGAATGGCAAATATGTCCATTTATTATCTTACGAACAAGTAAACGAAACATGTACCCAAAATTAGTGAACAGGGACAGGGTTGATCTGGCTAGAGAGAAACTACGGGCAGAGGAGCCGACCCTGAGGCGGCGAGAGACCAGCGGCGTGGCGCGGCGCGGCGCGAGCGCGGGGCGCGGCCGAGCAGGAACGCGGAGAGCCGCGCCAGCTCCCGGCGGATTGCTGGCTCGCGGGCGGCAATCCCGCGCGCGGCAATAAGCCGCCAGCTTAATTGGCATAAAATGGAAAACGAACTCCGCGCGCCTCCGTACTTAAAAGTCAAAGGTCCTTATTAATAACAGTTAAGGCCTCGCTCATAATTGAAACACCCGGCGAGCTCTCAATCGACGGCCGACAGAGCGACGCCCTCCGGCGCCGGCCCCGCTGTGACGTTGCCGCTCGGGCCTGGAGCATCACATCGCTTCCTCTACGATTTATACTCAGCATATTCTGCAACCGATAGGTATGCGATAATAGAAATGGATTATATGCAAGATAATTCACATATTTAAATTTAAGGCCTTGTCTTGACCAATATTTTTACATATTAATATTAGGAGCTTTCGACAGATTAACAAATGCCTTTAGATCCGGAGGACGAAAAAAATTCTGTCATTGAGCTAAAAGATTAGTAGTTCTTTATTAAAATATTTGGAATTCTCATATATCATTAATATCTCACCAATAAATTAATATAATAAGGTAATTCAAGATTGATTTTGTAACTGGAGGCATATCTTGGTATATCGATTTCTGTTTGTCCGAGGGACATATTCCAAATACAAAGATGTAAAGTGGTAAATTGTTCCTTTGTGGAATTTGGAGAAGTCAAGTCGCTTATTTGCTGCAATAGTGGCGTACCTAACAATGTTTCTTTTCAGAAGATGCGTTTGAATGTTCAAGTTTACATATGAAATAGTGATGCGCCAATACAACTGCTCTCTGGCGATCCATTTCTCAAGCATGGGTCTTCATACCGGTACAAAGAGTTCCAAACGCTTATAACTAATAATTCATTTCTGCAAAATTTTCAAATTTTGAGTTATATATGAATTTGATATTTCTGTGTAATATTAATATAATTAAAAATAGCCTTTCAACAACCATTCTGTATTTGGTGAAATTGCTACGAATGACAACGAATGAATTCGACAAATACCCTGGGAACGAGAGAAAATAGTTTCATTTAATTTCTTGATGTATCTATCTTAATAACAGTTGAAAATATTTCATCACCTAGAGAACAAATTGCTAAAACACAGGTTCAATGGCTTCCTATTTTATAATTGAATAAGGCATTTCTTTCATTCAAAGATGGCCTTCTGAAAGGATGTGACGTCAAAAATAAATATTTTAGACGTTTTTCAAGACAAGTACGGTTTTAACGTAGTAGGAGAATTTAAATTTTCCTCCTCTACAATTGTAATACGAAGAATGATGCTTGTTGTACGGAGTGAAACAGTACCGACGGTTCGAAAACGAAAGCATAATTCATTTGATACATACGTAAAAATATAGTCAACAAACTAATTACATACAACGTCGACAGATTATTTTCTTTTTCACAGTGATCCATTGATCCTGTACCATAAATACAGATGTGTCTCTAGCTTGTTTCTATATGAACACGCGTACCTAAAAATGTGGAATTTCCCCACATTTTGCCATTAATTTCCATCGAGTATTGAATTTGTAAAACAATAACCACTCTCATTGACCGTGTTTACAGACATTAGTTGAAATCCGAAAGCGAATATTTGGAAAACTAGAATGGTTAAAATAATTGATACATGCTTAAAGCCCAGTTTACTCATAATTTCCCATACGGATGATGCAAAAATTATTATGAGGATTACCCTTCTTTATGGGCTATACAAAACAAATTGAAACTGAAAACATAATTCCTTTACTACAATGAATTGCACTCCCAAATGTGGCATTCGAAATACTTCGCTGTACGGAAACTTTTCGAAAAAGACTGCCAATCAAATTGACGTTAATTCATGTCACTAATCCCCATTAAAATGCGCAAATCGTAACCTAGAAATAGCTTGAACAGCTGTGTTGGTACTCTGCGAACAAGCAATTTAGAGGCAATTAATCCCCAGCGAATATTATCTGCTTGCCATAATTTTCATGGCACTTCGCAATCCTTCCTCAGAGAACAGGACATCCAGCTATTCGCAAGTGTATGCAAGATGAGAGGAACCATTGAGGAGAATGCGGAATTGACAACATTACATGTCCACAAACTATAATAGTGTATACTCCTACGTCTCACCAACTTCTTTCTCACTAAATGAAATATATTTTATGCTCTGAGCCTATTTATTAAAAAATGAAATGATACAAGAATTATAACTATCATTCGTTTCTCTCTTTACATTTTGAATTGTAATTAATGTAACGATATATTTGTGATGAATTTTAACAAATAAAGTTTAATGGTCATTACTTTCTGTAATATAATAGCTTTAAACATTTACACTTTCGTAATTAAAACGATGAATCACTAACATTTTCAAGAGTGTGAACCACATTTAATTACAATTACGGCATGAACACATTTCAATATTCTTAAAATTACACCAGATCACTCTCGCGTTTTTGGTTATCGGTGAATTGTTCACAACATTGGATCACAATCCGATGCTATCTCGCAGTATCAAATTTTACTTTCTAGTTGAAAACCAAATCCCCCATTTTTTATGTCAATTTTTACACGTGAAATTGATAAATCACGAATTATTCAGTCAGTCCATGACGGGTACATTCATTTTTTGTTATCTACATTTAAATCTGTTTCGAAAACATTTTTTTAAATAACCCGTCGTCTTGTATTCATACATACGCTACTACACGGTTTACATTACCCAAAATATATCGTTTGTGATGCGTGACTGGAGGGAAAAAGGGCGGAAAATCTCACTAAAAACTTCGGGAGCGATCACCTCTTCGTACAAAATATGAACACAAAAACCAGAAAAGCGGAACAGTGGGGTGGGTGGAAAAGAAACAAGAAAGCGCCCTGTTGCCGGCGGGGGCCGCGGCGGTGACGATGGAGGCGGAGACGACGACGGCGGCGGCGGCGGCGTGGCGGGGGCGGGGCGTCGCGAAGAACGGAAGCAGCGCGCGTCGGAAGGAAACAGCGGAAGCAGCGCGATGTGGAGAAGGCCTGTTGTTGATTGCTCCTGACGAGGAGTTATGAGCCCGGCCTGATCAATATCCGAGTCTACGGCGCCCCCGCATCCGCCGCCGTCGCCTCCCCCTCCCCCCGCCCGTCCCGCTCCGGCTGCCGTCGCCTCCGCGCCCAACTCGCCAAGTCGCGAGTAATTTATTACATGATTACACTTGGAAGGTTTGATATCATAAAGCGAAACAAAACATTCCCTGCTTTTATTGGGCGGGTGCGGGCGGGCGGGCGGGCGCGCGCGGCGGGGGCGGTGGCAGCTCCGGCGACGGCCACCGCGTCGGGGACTGCAGAGGCGACACCGACGGACCGAAGGGCGAGACGCCGGGGGCGGGAAGACGGAGGGACGAAGCGAGGACGAGAAGGAGGACGCGAGGAGAGTGGGCAGGCGGAGGAGAATCGGAGTGAGCGGGTCGCCTGGCCGTCGCCGCCGCCGCCCCGCCGCCGCCACCGACCGACCGGCCGGCCCGGCGACCGACCGCGCGCCCGCCGCAACACACTCGTGAAAAATGGATCCACGATGGAGTTGCGGATTTATCGGACATCCGCACTATGCGACGCGACGACGCCCGCCGCCGCCGCCGCCGCCTGTCCGGTCTCCGCGTGCCGTCGCCTCCGCCCCCCCCCCCTCCGCCCTTGCCGGCCTCCGTCCACCCACGTTCGAGTTTTATATACGCGTGCGGTTACTCGCGCAGTTATTCATTTTTATATCGGCCTCAATTTATTGTTGTGGCTGATTTAGTGCTCTATCTGCCGCCCGCGGACGAGATCGCGCTCAATTGTGCAAATAAGCACAGGCGACCGCCGCCGTCGACAGAGCCGCCTCGCCCCGCCCCACCACGCCCCTCCCCGCTTCGCTCCGATCCGCCACGCCCCCTTTTGCCCGCTTCGCCCTGCCCCACTCCGCGGCGTGCGTGGTCCCGCCGGCGAGTTCGCCCACCCCGGGGCGTGTCCCGGGCACGCGGCGTGCGTGGATGCGTACGCGCCCGCCCACTCGCCCAGCTGGGATCGGCGCGGAGGAAGGGGCGAGGAGCCCCGCTTCTGTGTTTCGAAAATAAACCCAATAAACCGCCTCCTCGTTGTTGTGGTTGAACGTTGATTGTTCAGCAAAGTTTACGTTTATCATTTTTATTAATAGGTCTCTTAGGGGAACGAAAGCAGTGAAATATTTGCCGTTTAACTAAGCCTGTTGAAAAACATTTCTTTGAAAGGAAGTCGACAACTCTCGCATATCATTATTAAAATGCTAAAAAATTATAAAGTAATGAAATAGTTTTACGTTATTTCAGTAATGAAACTACCACATGCTTTATAATTATCTCTGTACATCTCTCTCTTCGTCGAAAGTTTATCTTTGAGATCGAATATCTTCACTGCATGACAAACGAATTTTAAGTCTATGTAAAAATGTTCACAGAACGCTGGTATATACTTCTTCTGTTGCTACGGATGTTTCAATTCATCCTAACTGTGGAAATAACATTAAATCTTTACGTCGCGCAGCGCGCTGTATTAAAACGTCTCTTTCTTTCACGCATCATATTACTATTCTTTCATAGCGTTTTTCTTCGAAAGTTCTTAAAGTTATGGAAAACGTACTGAGGTATTCATAATGGACACAATACGGAGATAAAAATATTCGATGGTCAAATGTTGCCACGTCGGAATGTCCTACCAAAGTTTTGCCGTATACAACATACAAATATCTAAGTGCACTGCGTCTAGGAATAAGCATTACGGAATAATGTTCATGCTCATAAATATTATTACATTTATTAATGTTTGTTTGACACTAGTTCAATTCACCTTATTTCTGTGTACAAAGGGTTCCAAATATGAGTTTTTCAAATTGATGGTGATGACAATGACTTCACAAGTTAGTCACGAGTCAGTTTCAAATCTCTATCTTTATTATTTTAGTTGTAGGAATACTCCGAAAAATTATCAATATGACATTCGTTTATATAAGCCGCAAATGGAATAAATAGCTTACCATGTAATGAAACTGTTCAACGCATAGCTTTTCTTACTTTTAAACGAGAATTTTTAATTGTAGAGTTAATTTTCCCGCCTGATCACACACACGCATGCAATTAGCGACAAAATCCGACGAGGAAGGGGTTACGGGGAACAATATTCCTCCAAATTTAAAAAAAGTTTAAGTAGAAAGGAAAATGTTATGAGTATATTAGAATGTGTTGATTGCCTAATAATAGTGAGTTAAATTAAAATGTCAATCTTGCCTTCATCTTGCCCCTCTTACTTTCTCGCCCTTACGTTAGAGGAAGTAATGTAATAATGCATCGGTAAACGCCGAATTTTCCATTCAAAAGCTCTTATTAATCGACGAATTACTCTCATATACCGTTAAATTTCTTTCAAATCTCTGTAAATCCCATTTTCCTTTGTTCTGTATTTAACGAATCTTAGGCAATAAAAATAAGGAATCTGAAAATAACGACTTTGTAATATTGAATTTTAAGCACCAATTCTGTACAGACAATTTATTCTTTTTAAAAGAGCATTCTTCTTAAAAGAACATTCTTCTTTTAAGAAAAATAAACTGTAAACAATTGGTTATTAAAATTCAATATTAAACACAGACATAAATCTATTTTAGAGAAATGACCTTGTAAACCTCTGTGCCTCTTCAGATCGATATGACAAACTCGTGTGTTCGAAAAACTGACATTAGGAAATTCGAATGTCTAATTTTTATTAAATATTTCATAATTATTGTGTGATCGCCCTATATTAGTGAAAACAAGTTCCACTGAGACTGATGATTTCATTGACACTTTCTTATAATTGTTACAGTTATACTTAGTTTTTCTTATCTCTTATAACATAAGTTAATTTTTACTTTCGTTCTTTTTAAAGAAAGGTAACTGTGCAAAATTGTGTAACATTATTTGATTATTAAATATTAATTTATATTTTTATTATTTAAAATTTATTGATTAACAAAACCGTGAACGACCCTCCTCCATATTTAGTACATCTAGAACCGCCCTTTCTCTCAAGAAGTGGTCCTTCCAAAAGCGTCTGAAATCTGGGCGGCGTAGCGCGGGCTCCCCTCCCGTACCCCGCTCGGTTGTTCTGTGCGTCCCAACGGCCGTACCCGCTGAAAACTTCCGCGTGGCGGCAGGTTTTCCGAGGCACGCGCGCCCGATCCACGCAACTTGCCTGCTTTCGCATCGCCCCGCGGGGAGGCGTCTGGCCGGAGCATTATCACCTTTACGTTCGCGTAAACGGTTATGTACAGTAAACACGGAGCCCCCGCCTAATCCTGTCAGCGCCCGGAGCGGCACGTCGGCGGCCGCCACGCCGCGGGCGACGCGCGGGGCTGACGCAGGGAGGCCACTCCGCGACGGGCGGCGCTCGCAGAGCGCGCCGCGGAGGACATCGCTTCTTAGCCACGACCTCAACGATATTTCCTTATTTAAACTTAAGGTAGTTTATTTCAATATTTTGATACAATGATAGCAACGTTTGTTGTGATGTCTGGCCATATATTTAAAAAGATCACATTTTAAAATGAAAATTCAAGCTAAATTTGATGAAAATGGTTCAATAAAATTGTATTTTGCTGAATACTTTCATTTTTATATTATAATTATATATTAGAACGCTGACTATTTCCAGCAACTAGTTTAAATTATGCTTGATCTACACTGATTTCTCAAATAGACTTCTTTGTCACGAGCATTACTGGCTATTATTCATATTGGTGTTCAGATACCTAGCATTGACTGAATAAATGATTTAGTTTTTCACTTTCTGGGGCCTCAATGAAGAAATAATTCTCTCCAATGTATTGAAATAATAATACATAGATATTCAGAAAATCACATTCTTAATCAGGTTGCTCCGTCACCTTCAATTTCTGTTCATACTCCCGCATTTGGGATTTCGTTTTGAAACAGCTTCGTATCACAAGGTTCTTGAAAAAATCTTTGGTATTCAGTATGATTTTGGCTTCTGTTTGGGCGCGGAAGTCACAAACAATTCTGAGAAACGAATTATTGTTCTTTTATGGATTTTTTGGATGTTCCTTTTACTTCCTTGGAATTATATAACTTTTTTAAATCACTACAGCTCCTAATTAAGATTTTGAGAATTGTTTCTACTCTTTAAATCTCGTTTCACTCTCTTCAGCTATTCAATTCTTATGGGGAGAATAAAGGATTATAAATTACAAAAATTCTAACTTTCGAATCACCATGTCAGCTAAAGAAACATACGATGATTATAAAGTAAACGAATTAAAATATTAAGATCTTACACTTCAAAACATATTTAGTTCACTTTGATATCTGTATTATAACTTTAGTAAAATGTTGATATAACCTCTGGATGGATTTGTATGATCCAAGTCTCGTTTGAAAACTATTAGTTACTTTAAGAGTTATTAGTAATTCAATAACAGGATATTGACGACGTTGCCGTGGGAGGGTCTACTTTTATTGTATATCTCTGCATGTACGGCATTAATTATTACATGTGGATAGAAACAAGAAACAAAGAACGTTCCTTTTCATAAATACATTTTGTCTTTAAAAAAACGTCGTACACATGTAAATAACATACTTTTAGGCACATTACAATTTCTAAGAAGAGATGGAACAAGCATTTTCTCAGAGAATGAAGTTTTTCACGTTCCTTACACCCATTGATGTGCTCGGGACATCCTGACCTCGAATTTGAAAGTCAAAGAAACGAAAGTCAAAACGAAAAACTTCGTACATTTTGAACCGTACGGAACAACCTCGCACTGTATTAAACTCGAATGTCGAGTTTCAAATTCTAAATCACATAAAGCCAAAGGGTCATTTTGGAAGGCTATTATCGAAGAACGAATCTAAAATTTCTCCACTGTTCGAGAGAAGCAAGGACTGTTCTGAACTCCACGAAAAAAATCTTTCCCACCGCCGCCAAAATGTTCATATTTCCCCAACCCCCAGGCCGTTGGGCGAGGGGCTGGCGCAAGTGTGTACGAGGCGGAGGGGACGGGTAGGGGCGGGGTTGGGCGGTCGACGCGATCGCCGCCAGCAACGCGCGTCGCGAGCGTTCCGCTGACGGATTTATCAGGCCGCGACTCAACACCGATGCGCGTGTCTTCGGGTGTTAATACGTGGGCATCCATAACGCATGACAGCGCGCATGTATCAAGCGCTCGGTATCGGGCGGGCGACGGCCTGTGCGCCTCCGCCCCCTTCCCCGTGCGCGTCCCCCCCCCCCCCCGCTGACCCCGCCGCGCCGCGCCGCGCCTCGCCTCGCCTCGCCTCGCCGCCCCCGGCCGCTGCCGTTCACGCGCCGCCCGCCGCCGAGCGGCGTCGGGACGCTTCCCCCTCCCACTCCCCGGCGGCACCACTCGCTGCCTCTGGGTTCGATTGCTGTTTGCTGCATTCAGGGTGGACTGAACGGCTTCTTAAACAACACTCAGGTTTAGGCAAATCGGAAGTGCGTGGTATAAAGTACTTATTAGTATTTCGGAAAAAAGAAGAAACTCTATAGTTGTTGTTTTTTGTTTTTTTTACTGAGAACAGATTATCTACCTCGTAAGCCTTGCATGTACCCTACACTACTTAAATATTTACAAGTATTCGTACAAGTACAAGAAAAACTGGCGAGAACCGTTTTAGCTACTGCAATCACATATCTTTTTCAGTGCACAGACTGTAATGTTCTCCCTGTTTTGAAATAATATATTTTATCTGCTCAGGTATAATGTTTGCAGATCATATAAAAGTGAAATCTTGTGCCGTTAATATTGTGCAATTCAAAATATTTTATTTCACATTTTCTTCACGGCTTCATTCCTTCTGTATGTCGGTAACATAGACAGAGTGAGGAGAATTGTGTTTGTATTTTAATTCAAAGAATAGAGTAATACATATTCGTATTCAATTATTTTTCAATACTCAGGATTTAAATGAAATGCAAACTATTACCAAGGATAGGAACGTATACCTAGTAAATATACTTCTGAAAGTAAAATCAATTGTTTATTGTATTCTCATATTGCTCTTTGGGTGTTCATCAGAGAATAAGAAGGTCCAAACAATTTCTCGTGATGACTGGGATAAATACATTTCCCCGAGGTGACTAGGGCTCGGTAGGGAATTAAAACTTATTTTAGTACACGTGCACAACGTAGTTTTATAACCACTGCTCACAAAGAAGAAAAGATTCACGCTCTTGTTACTGTGCATTCGGTTTGTAATGAGCGTCGCCGTACCCGATGTTAAAATGATTACGTTTTATATACTGCACGGCATGACACAATATTGGCAATATGCGAAATAAATTACCACGCATTAATGCATTTAGTAATCTGAGCACACAATCCATCAAATCAAAGGGCACCGACTTTCTCACGAGAAAACGAGCAACTCACCCCGGTAAGCGGCTTGTCAGGCCGCCGACTACGGCCGGCCGCGTGAGAGCGGTGGCGGCGGAGGGGCGGGAGCGGGAGAGGGGCGGGGGAGATGAAGGGGGCGGGGATAACGCCCGGGTGGGCAGCTCGCTGAAAATGCGCGGAAGAACATTACGCCGCTGATACAGCACATTACCAAACCCGAGCGGCCGAACTCGGGCACGCCCGCTCCACGGGGTTCGATTAATGCGATAATAATTAAATATTAACAGATCCGGCCGCGAGGCGCGCGCGCGCCCCCGCGCTGCCGCTCCCGCTCCCTCTCCGCTCCCGGCCCCGCGCCCGCCGCCGCCCTCGCCGCCCCCCTCGCCGCCCCCGCGAGGCTGCGCTTCAGTGCTTTGAACGGCCGCGTAAAAAGCTCGTTCTCGCCGCTGGGCGACCGCACAGGCGGCGGCCGTTTGCGAAACTAACTCAGCGAACGACCGTGATTCTTATCGATCTGTCGACGAGAGCTTTTGACGAGTAGGGAGAAATTGATCTCGCCCCTGCAAGCGACTGTCGCACGTCGACACAGAAGTTATCCATCATTGAATTTAGAGTTTTAATACGGATCCTCATTTTACATTTGCGGCTAATAATGGTAGAAAATTGAGGTGGTCGTGAACTTATTTTGCGATTTGAAATCTCCATGTTTGAGTTATCTTTCTGTTTACAATAATAATAATAATAATAATAATAATAATAATAATAATACATCATGAATGCATAATTAGCTTACACATTTATGTCTAATATTTTGGCCCACTTATTAATATGATTACGGACACACAAATATAGTTAGCCTGCTGTTTGATTTTCAATAGGTTCTATGTTTTCTCTGTTACATTCAGATGAAGTTTAATACTTGCCAATCAATATAATACAGGATCATTTAATTGGATTGGATTCTTAATTTTCATAACAAGCTTCAACAGTTATAATCACAATATATATTATTTATACAAACCAACAATTGTCTCAATGGGAGTAACACATTTTTAATCGTACATCTGTGGACATTATATGGAATCTTTTATATATGTCAAACGTTTAGTTTCCCTTCGTGTCATTTATTTCCAAAGCGTTCAAATTAGAATAGTGGAAAACGAAATATATTTTATTTATTTTCGTCCAAGAACAACAAAACTGTATGCGACATAAAGGGAGAAGTATAATCTACGCTAGTTTTGTTGAGCTCCAGAAGCTATTTCCCACCCTTTTACTACGCATAGTTGGAGATCGCTGATCCAGAAGCTGAAGTACAAGACTTGTTACTGGCATATTCATTCTTTTAAAATTATATTCCGAAATAAATGATAAATATTCAAAATATAGCTCTTCTACTTTTTTGTATTAACAATAGTTATTCAAAGTAAGTACACTATTTTTCCCCTTACTTATTAACTCTATTTTAAGGAAATGAACATGCATTTTATATTCGGCATAAATAAAAAATTCTATGAAAGAAAATAAAAGTTGGGTGGAAACTATACCAGTAGCCCCCACCCCTCCCCAGATACACACACACCCTCCTCCCAGAAAACTCCTGGATACGCATCTCATTATATTTCACTGTTAAAAAAATATTGGTTTCTTTTTGATGATCAGTCAATAATTGTATAGAAATCGTATTAACGCTCTCTTACATATATTTCTGTTATTGGTTACTCGACATTCCTTCTGTTCTCGAAAGTGTTTATCTCTACGTATTTCGTTTCACAAAGCCCATCCTTCGTCACATGCACAAGTCGCAGGCACGTCAGCAACGCATGGTACACCACGTCGCGTCGCCGCCACCGCCAGCACCCCCACCGCCAACGCCATCGCTACAGCCGCCGCCGACACAGAGAGCTGCCTGCGCGCCGCGCGCTATTTGCATCCCACGTAGGACGTGGCCTAATGCGCAAAAATCCGTCTTCCCGGGGCTCGGAGCCGCAAACGAGGCATAAATGCGCCGACAGGCGGCCGCTACGGCGGCGGCGGCGGCGATGGCGGCGGGGGTGGCGGCGGCGCCCGGGCGGCGGGCGAACAGATCGCGTCCTCCTCGTTCGCGAATCGATTCGATGCGGACGCGCGCTCGCTGATCCGTTGGAGAGCGACCGTTCGCCCGGAAAAGAAAGACGCTCTAGTCGCCCTGCCCGTCGCGTCGGTGCCGCTTCCCCGATGTTCTCCGAAAGGCTGTTTTGGAGCCCTCGAGTGGGCTGATAATTTTACACAGTAAGGGTGCCGTCCCTTTCAACCGAGACTGTAATGGTGTGCACATTGAAGACAAAATATCGGTGGCTTATTTGGTGTAACGGTCAGCGCGTCGCTCACGTTCGCGGGTCAAACCCGATCGAAGCTCTGGATTTTTAAGGGCGAAAACATCCTTCGTGCGTCTTCGTTGGGAGGGGAAGTAAAGTCGGTTGCCCCATGTTGTACATTTACAGCATGTAAAAGATCCTCAAACCTAAAAGAAGCCTCTGAGCAAAGACTGAAATCGCCAGTTTTGTCGCCCGAGTGATACCTCCTTTCTCTGGTAGTCGGTGAAAGGAGCGTAGCGGAATTTGCATGGTCAGGTGGAAAAGCAGCCCTGATGGCCTGAGCCTCCGCACGGAAAATAAGGCATAAATTGAATTGAGGTACAGACACACTTAAATCAAGGCACGGAAGTATATACACCTGTAAATTATATTCTCTTTTGAAATTTTTATTACATCATGCAATCATTCTTAATGAATGAAGACAACGTGTAAATATATGTGTGACGTTTCGAACTGAATTGAATTACATTGAATTGTGACCATAGATTTCATTGAAGGGCAAGGCACCCACACGGAAAAGGGGTGCCTTGTTCAGTGTTCAATCACAGTTCCAGATGAATCAATGAACCGGTTCTGAAGAGTGTTTTCGACATTGAGGAAATTTCTTCCCAATAATTACTATATCCGAAATTTGATTAGATCACCAAAGAGTTGATCAGAAGGTACAAAACAGTAAAAAACGACTTTGTATACTGAGAAATAATATTAGAACAATTTCAATTCTAGAAGATTTTTTAAAAATGTTCGTTCAAACGCGTGTTTTAACATATCTTCAGCAATGATTTTCATACAACCTGTTTCAAAATATTTTCGCGAGAATAAGATGTCTTACGAAACTTTTAAAATAGCATAACCTGGGCGTCACCTGGGAGTTGGCCGTAGCAAAATAACGTAGAAGGAGGTTTTAGCGAACTGTAGGCGTCGGGCGCTGCCAGCGGGACGGCGAGAGGGGCGGCGGGAAGGGCCGTGGCGGCGCGCGTACGGGCCGCGTATAACATTTATGTTAATGGGCCGACTTATGAGATAAGCGCGTGACACGTTAACCCCGCGGCCGGCGGCGCGACGAGGTCGTGTTACTAAACCTGCACCGCATTAGCCGCGCTATCTGGGGGCGTCATCCAGATACAGCGCAGATGCAGGGCCGCGCGACTCCATTCTCGCGTTCACCCCGCGGCAGCGCCTGCCGCCGGCGCCGCCCGTCACACACCCGCCCGCGCCGCCGCCTCCGCCTCCGCCTGCGCCGTCGCCCGCCACCCGTCGCCTGCCGCCGCGCGCCGGGCTCGCCGCTTTTCTTCACGCGGATTTGTATCTCGCCGGAATCCACCCGCTATCAGCATGAAAATTGGAGCTTACTTTGAAAAGCGAGACGGACACCGCGGCTTAAAGCGGGGCTTAGGGGCGCGGGCGGCACGCCGGAGCCCGCCGGGCTTAGCGAGGCGTCCGCAACTCGCAGACAAATGGCGGGTGCGCTTGTTTTCTATTCGGTCGCCGCGCGCGGCGCCCGTGCCCGAGGGCGGAGCGGACGTGCGGACGTGTGTGGTGTAGCGTGCGCGCGCGTGCGGAAAACATGCAGAGCGCACGCGTCGTCCACGCGCCGCCGCCGTCGCCGCCGCCACCCGCGTCGCGGTCGCCGCCGCCGTCGCCGCCGCCGCCGCCGCCTCCACCGCCGCCGCTCGACGCTCGAAGCCTCCGCCCGCGCGTACTAAGACCACTTCATTTAGTCGATAAGGGAGTTAAGGCGAAGGGGGAGGGTTGGGGTGCAGGGGAGGCGGCGTCGGCGGCGGCGGTGGCAGCGGGGGCGGCGGTGGGGGCGGTGGAGGCGGCGCGGCGTCGGCGGCAGCGACGGGGAGCGAGGGCGCCGGCCTAGAACAGCTACATTATCTCTCTCTCCGTCCGCATGATTGATGGCCATTACATGCCGGCCTAAATACCGTGTAATTTGCAAATACAACGCATAATTACACTTGATTACGGCCGCCCTCTATTCGGGACTTCACTTTATGATAAAAGATGGAGGAAGGCGGAGGCGGCAAGGGCGTCGGGGCGGCGCGGGGCGGAGCGCGGGGCGGGGCCGCGGGCGGAGGCGGGGCGATGGGGCGGGGCGGGGCGCGTCGGCGTCGGCGGCGTCGGCTGCGATGCGGAGAGAGGAGGTGCAGGGACGGACGGAGGGACAGAGGAAGGCGGAGAGAGCGAGAGAGGGCGGCGGCGCGGGCAGAGGGGCGCTGCGGAGAGGGACGTAAGGAGGGGGAAGGATGATTAAGGCGGGTGATGTACTGCTCTTACTAACTGCTGCAACAAGAGAAAGATGATGCGGGCCCAGCCGCCGCGAGGCGCCGAGCCCTAATTAGCAAGACGGGCAACTCCGCCACCCTGCCCCGCCCCGCCCCGCCCCCCTCGTCCTCCCCGCCGCTCTTCGCCGCGCTGTTCCTCGCCGCTCCTCTCCGCCTCCGCTCCGCCTTCGGCCCGCCTCCGCCTCCACCTCCGCCGCCTCTACCCGACTGTTCCGCCCGCAGCCTCGGCCTCGGGCTCCCCCGCGCAGCAAAACTGAACTCGGAGGACATTATTATACAACTCCGCAGATGCAAAATAAAGACATGTTGGAGGAGGGCGCGGAGGCGCCAGGAGAGCAAGGGGCGAGCGGCGGCGAGCAGTGCGAGGCGGGGCGAGGGGACGGGGCGAGGCGGGGAGGGGCGGAGCGGAGCAGGGACGGTTGGGTTGAGGCGGGGCAGAGCGGGACGCGGGCTTGCGTGAGTTATGGGGCGCGGCCACCGATCCATTGGTGGGCCGTCAACGGCGGCGGGCGACCGGCAATTTTTTTTCCTCCCTCCGGGCTAACTAACGCCGGACATCGACTTCGGGAAGTTTCGGGAATGTTGACGAGGTCGTTCGCCGCTGCCCTGGGAGGCGCCCGCGGTCCCGGACTTGAGAGCTGACAACTTCGACGCCGTCTCGCTCATTTGCATGGGCATCGCGGCGAAAAACGCAGATTCCGTGGGGGGACAAATAGACCGCGACCGCAGCACGCGAAAGAATGATGATTTAGTGGGTGTGATTATGTTTTAGGTAACTGTTTTCTCAAGTTTTTTCTGCTTAAAAAAGTTTCTATTAAACATTATATCTGCACAGTGAAAGAGCAACACATTGATCGTATCACGCTTTTTTTTGTAAAATCTGGATGAACTTAATCTTGAGGCTTGCTTTCAGCTTTGACCCACGTTCCTGATGATTTAAATTAAACTTCCGAATGATATAAATGAATCAACAGGCATGCCCATGCGTCATTCAGAAAGTATAAATAGTCTTTATGAAACAGACCAGCGACGCCCGTAATGCCTCCATGAAAATCCATCCGAATACATTGCAGGTTTTTGGCATGTGTTCAGAAATGTACGATTCAGTGCCCTGGGTTGTAAACGCACTGCAGCAGTAAAGCAGTTACGGTCGTATTCTAAATCTGCTCATCCTAATTTTCGTTAAAAAATGAAACATTAACCCATGCTGCATTTTCGCATACATCTTTGCATTACAAGCATGAGCACTGACTACAGAACGAAGTAGTTTCATACATCATCATGAACCATAAATCATTTAATCATAAGGAGGGAACTGGTAACTGCAACGCTTCGTTAAGTAAACGTCATAACAATACGAGTTGCCCGGTTTTTTGCAAGTACACATGCGCGTCGTGGCTCTCTAACAAGAAAGAGCGTCGTCCAACGGCGAAGTTGCGCACTCATTTGCGATTAATTCGCGTCGAGACGGCCTCTCGGATCGCAGCGTGCGGCGCCCTCTGCGAAAGCTCGCGCAAGAAGAAGCTCCCGGCGCCGGGCGGCGGTTCGCGAGCGCACGGGCTGAGCGAGGGGCCCGCCCTCGGCGCACGGCGGGGAGCACGGGGGAGTGGGGCGCGGGGCGCGGGGCGCGGGGCGCGGGGCGCGGGGCGCGGGGCGCAGGAAGAAGATTGCTTTACGCCGCGAGCTAATGAACAGGAAAACGACAGTCGACGCGCTGTTCGCTTGTCTCTCCCTTTCCTCCGCGTTGCGGACGCGCGGGATCCGTCCTCCTGCCACGCCCCGTCCCCCTCCCACGCGCGCGGTGCCCCGGGGCCCCGCCAGCCCCGCGGGGAAATTAACGACTACTAAAATATCAGTGCGCACTGCAAACCGGAGTCCCGCTCGGCACGCGGGAGCGCGCTTCATGGCATGGCGAAGGCGGCGGCTCCGGCGACGGTTGCGGCGGCGATGACTGCGGGCGGTAGTGTCGGTGGTAGTAACGACCACACCACTCGATGCTCGTGTCACTGCAGGGCTGATGGAAGAAGTTGCCGCGAATGTAGTGACGGAGGTAGTGGCGGTCTGCTTGTGGTTGTTCCGCCGGCGGTGGCAACTACGTCGTTGGCTGTAGCGGCAGTGGTAGGGTCGGTGAGGAGGGCGGAGCCGTGAGGCTGTCCGATGGAGTCGTCAGTCCTTCCATTCGTGCGAAGCGATAGGAAAGGGGTCTAAGCGCCGTGCGAGGGTGGCCCTAACGCCACCGAAAGAACAGTGAACGCGCGGGCGCTGTTTGGAGTTGGAAGGACGAGCGGTGGCCTGGGCCGGCGAGTTGCGAGAGAAGAAGAGGGAGGATGTTTGGCAGAGTTGTGCGGGGAGCTTCCGGATGACGTTTGTTTTGTCGGATACGCGCTTGAGAGAAGGAAGAGTCGAGGCAGACTGACGAGGCGTGAGCTGGACAATGGGCTGAATGCAGTGGGAAATGTACGTTCTCACTGAGTACTGGAGAGTAGAATTCACTGCTGTGCGATATGGGAGCTGGTACTTTCGCAAAGAAATTACAAGTATGGTGCAATGATCCGGTCATATGTTATTTTTTCAATTGCGTTGTTCAAAATGTGAATTTTAATTTGTTGGTAATATAATTAATTTTTTTAAAGAAGATAAAGTGTGTGATGGGTTATATTTTAAATTTTGTTTTTATTAATATTGTGATGCCATAAAATAATTTATAAATATTCCTTATTGAAAATGCATAGTAAAGGACAGAGACAAAATTACTAACGCGTTCCTATCTGTAAATGTAATGTATTTTTTGATAACCGATATGCAAATAGCGTTTCTTGAGAACTTATTCCGAAGATAGACCTATTGCTCACTAATCTGGATTTAGAATCCTCTACTCCTGAACCTGTATTACCTTCTTATCCGTTCACAATTAATTATCGAAACCTACACAACGCAAATTCTGGAGCTGAAACGCATGTGTTATTTCTACTGTAAAGAGCATACATTGGTCGGACTAAGGAATTATATATCATTCGAAGAGAAGCAGGAAAATTAACTAACTGCATCAGCAATATTGTCCATGAGGGATAAATATCAATTGCGCTTGTATTATCTATCATTGGTTTTCATTCGCAGGAACTAATTGTTGATATCAAATTCTCTACGCTGCGAATCACAAATACACCGGTAGGTCATTAAAACATCTTTGCTTGGGTATATTCACATTCGGAATATACTTGGTATTTGCGACATCTCCATCTGCATATGTGCCTGTCCTCTTGCACGTCCACCGATGCCAGTTTCATGGTCAGCAACGTATGAAGGCAGAATATACTGTACTTTATTTAGTTTTTATCTATGTTCTTGCATGATATAACACAAATTATTATAATTAACTATTATTATGAACAATAATTAAAAAATGTTTTCATTGGGTATCTCTATTCGACGACAGTGGCTGTTAACGTTGGGATATAATGTTGAGCTGATCTCGTGTCAAAACAGTCTATCGTTGTATTAGAAGTATACATATATGAATATAAATTAAAAATAAAATACATTAATTTGTAAATTTATTCAATTACAAAATTACCGAAGTCTGGGTTGGCTGATACTAGCTTATTAAAATTTAAAACAACCTTAGAATCTCTTATTTTAGTTTCATTTCTGATTGTATGTCATTTCACTGTTTCCAGTTCATTGATCACTGAAACAAAAGGCGAACTTCGTATCTCTAGAGAAAATCGAGTGATCTAAATTGATTTTTTAATTTTAGAAAAAGACCGATCATTCCCTTTTAACCGTTAATGCTATCAATACTTATTATTGTGGAAAAATAACATGTTTTTATTCGATACTGGGACATATCACCAATAGTTTCTATTTTACATTCCCACCCTATTGCCAAATGACAGGAATTATACACTTTGAAGGATTTTTTCCGACTTTCCAAACCCGCGAAGATATTAATCCGCTCAAAACTAGTTGGAAAGGTATGAAAATACATTTCAGCGTACATATTTGTTTGCAATACATTAGTGTTACATATTTTATATAGCGATATATTATCATATTTCGTAGATTTCCAACTTAAAAATACAACGTCCGAAAAGTGACACTTACAAACTGTTCCCCAAAATGGTGAAGACGTGTTTCTTCTGGAGAAACTCTGCTACAATTATGTCGATTCAAAAATATATATATATATATATATATATATATATATATATATATATATATAGAGAGAGAGAGAGAGAGAGAGAGAGAGAGGGAGTGGTATAGTATTATTGGAATATCTTCAATATGAAGGACTGGATCCATAGTCGCGTAAATCAGATTCATCAGTGCTTCCAGGGTGCAGTTTATATAGGTTTCCAAAAAAGCACCCTTTGCATTTAGCCTCGACAGTGCCAAATTGATTTTTTGATAGTTGCATATAAACCATGAAGAACAATTTTAAAACCTCTATACCTGTAACAGGATAAATCTGATTTATGCTACTGTGAATGTGAGCTCACACATGATAATCTCAAAAACATACCGAGGAAACTTTACACGGTTTAATAATGGCCGAATATTAATCTGTCGACTGCAAATACAATAAATATCAAGATTCCATTGAATGCTGAAAAGTTAATAAAGATGATATTTATTTGTTAATATTTATCAATTAAATAAAGATTCAAACCATTTAATAATACGTTACAAATTTGCTTATTTTGGGGGAAATTCAAGTTATTCCCATGAATTAAAATCGAATATTTGCACAATTAGAATCCATAATCAATAGTTCATAATATTTGCCAAATCTTATTATCTTTAAGACATTTATGTGCAATTATTCGAGTTATTATGTTGTATGTTGTAGAATAAAATGAAGGAGGTCCATAAAAGAAACCGTATATTTGAAAGAGATTGATGTACGAGAAGAGTTGGCAATTTCTGCTTTAACCCAACCCCAACTCCCCCCTCCCGGCAGAGCACTGACCGCGCCTCCTCTGTTGCAGGTGTGGTTCCAGAACCGGCGCACCAAGTGGCGCAAGAAGCACGCGGCCGAGATGGCGACGGCCAAGCGCAAGCAGGAGGAGGCGGAGGGGCTGGCGGAGGGCGACGCGTCCGACCGCGAGGACGCCGGCGACCTGAGCGGCGGCGCAGCGGGCCGCGCCTCGGCCGCCAAGCGGCTGCGGCGCGAGCTGGCGGAGGAGGAGCTGGCGCGCCAGTGAGCGCCCACGCCCCCTCGCCTCCACGCTCCTACGCTCACGCCCACGCCCGCGCCCCCCTGCGGCCCACGCACGGCGGAGCGCGTGCCACGGAAAACGCGCGGAAAAATCAAGACGTTTAACGGAGCGGTGTTTTCATTCTGGTTTTGAACGGTGGTTCAAGGTGGCGGAGGCCGCTGAACTCCGGAAAATTGTCCAAGTTTCGACATTCAAAGTGGCAGATCTAAAACGGCGGTTGTAAAATTACTGAATTTGTTGTACTTTTGGAATTGATGTGTTCGACG
The DNA here is from genome assembly GCA_038098605.1 of Gryllus longicercus. NCBI lineage: Eukaryota > Metazoa > Arthropoda > Insecta > Orthoptera > Gryllidae > Gryllus > Gryllus longicercus. The sequence continues at coordinate 300,249 of JAZDUA010000239.1, forward strand.
TCGAAAATGTAAAAAAGCATGCCCTGTCTGATACTGCTTCTTCTGGAAGGATATCAATGTAAACATGCAGCGTAATTTTTTTATATGCACATACCCACTTCTAATAGAATTTGAGACTGGTATTAAAAATATTGTCTAGAACTTTCTAGAAGAAAGAGTTGGATATATCAATTAATACTATTAATACAATAAAAGAAAGAAATCATTGTATTGACTGACTTTAATTGCATTCGCTGCAATCTAGCCATTAAAATGGATGTGCTATATTGAACTTAAACAGTTAGAGACAATAATTGAATTCAGCCTCCAAAAGACAGCTAGCACAATTCATTAGTACATCACATTTTGTATAAAAAATATGTACGCGCCAAATTAGATCTGCAGTTTTAAAAACTTACATTTTCACATCAGAATCAAATTCAACACACTTCTAAAGCTACGAAAACACTTGGAAGCCGGATTGAACCCCCACTACGTTAATGCTCCTGAATGTTCCACGAGTTTCTTTCGACGTGAACCACTGTGCGCCGCAGAGCAGCGCTCGCCCTGCGGCGCGGCTCGTGTCCTCCAAGCACCCACGCCCCCCACGGCCCCAGGGCCCTAGGGCCACGGCCCTAGGGCCCCATGATCCTAGGGCCCCAAGCCCCACGACGCGAGGCATCCCGGGCCCTGCCCACACTCCTCGCGCGTCGCTTTGGATCGACGACTGCGACCGCGAGAGCGTCTGCAACGGCGACCGCTACGGCGTCGTCCACGACGGCGACGACGAAGAAGAAGATGAAGACGAGGAAGATGATGAAGACGTCCTCCCGAGTGCTCGCGGACTGCAGTGCGCGCGCCCCCACGCCCGCTTTGCGACGCCCGGGCGGACGAGCGGAGGCCGCAGCCTCCGCCGCGCCTCACATAACCAAAGACTAATTCTATCTGTACAGTTTACACTTTTAAATTTAATCTTTCGATAGAGGCCTAATATGCGATGTCCAATACGTAGGCAGGGTGCCAGCCCCGGCCGGGCTTCGGTCGGGCCCGCGCGACCCCGCCCCGCCCTCGCCGGAGCCCCTAGTTTCTCTCTGTGTACCTCTATGTCCAATTGCATAGGTAATTGTGTGCCCATGAAATCACTGTAAATGTTGTGTACATGAAGATAATATTGAGTTCCGAGGAGTAATATGTAACAGATCTTGTATATGTACTAACAGCTAATATATAATTATTTGTAATATAAATATGTTGCCGATACGTTTTCTGTGTTTTATTCCGAAAAGCATGAGTACCTCTAGATATCCAGTACCGCTTCGGCAATACCTGTGTCCTGTGTAAGACGCATCCTCTCTGGTGGTAGCGCCACTGTCCCATAGGCCGAGGCGACGCAGCAGGAGAGCGGATCAACTTGTCATTGGACTCCCCTCGGCCTTGCGGCCCTCCGCCGTGCTTCGCCATGTACTGGCCTGCCTTGCAGCTCCCCCTCAAGTACACCTCACCTCAATTAGGACGTGGCCATAATTGAATCGATACTCCCTTTACCAATCCATCTGAGTATCAATAGGTCGGTAATAAGGAACTCTATGAAACTATCCTTCGAATGTCAAATGTTATCAATACAGCAATTGAAATACACGAAATTACGTGCAATTTATGAAACTTTTCAAAAGTGTTTGTAATATAATAAATTTTTTACAGTTTATATTAATTTCCCTTTTAACATATTTTACACACTTTAAAGTAATGAAAAATTTCTTCTTTTCTTACTGACAGTACAAGAGCTGCGTGAATTTCATCGGAGGACAGAACAGGATCAAAGTGTTATATTCTAAGAATGGAGTTTATTAGAATTTAGCAATCGTTTTTCGAAACACACACTTGATTCTCAGTATCTTTAGCGCGATATTAACAATTCAGATATTTCAATAAACATAGCTTGCACATATTGAAAAAAAAAAAAAAAAGAAGTGAACCCAAGGGAAACCACTTGTCAGAACAGCCCGTTTGATTTAGCTAAGAACCAACTTTGGCACTGGTTTTGCAGGCGACTCTGACGGGGAGGTCCTAGGGTTCGAGTCCTGACGAGTCGGAATTTTGATACTAGTTGTATAACTGGATCAAATTCTATCCTTTCTAGAAAATTCTATCGGCTGCTTTGATCAGTTTTCTTTTGTCCGAAAAATACTAGGCAAATGTGGGGCACAATATTAACAAAAGGGGCCACGTACCGCGCGCAATATATCCTTTGTCTTTCTTGTCCCTTCCTCTCCCCTTCACACACACTTACATGCATTGCATTACCACATATGTCAGGAGGTCATAGTGTTTAGATTCACAATCTATGAGCTGGGGAGATCCCTGAAGAGGGAAGCACGCAAGACGACGGCGGATATCACCATCTCGATTGGGAGGAACACCACCATCTCTGGGAATAAATCATTCACTCTTCAATCAGGATAAGCTCTGACGTCTTGAAACCATGTCAATCACTGATACTTCACATAGTACAAGTATACCAACGTCCTTAAACACAACCCCTGATTCATTACTGAGCAAGCTCCTTTCAGACACGTAGCGCGACTTGATCCTACCTCTTTTCGCGGTATTTGATCCAGTCAGCAACATTGAGTCACTAGACGCCACCGTGCAAAAGTTTCTTATTTATGTCTCTTCTCAACTTACTAGGCAAGTGAAGCACCATTGTGAGCAAGGAAACGTCACTTCGTCAATCCCTTTGCCAAGATATCCATTAACATTTTCCCTACTTAATTCACAATTGGTACATCATAAAAGAATTGCAAATAGAAATGCAAACGAAGTTTGGTATTGGGCGCTATGACAGCACAGTGATGAAACTATCATTACATAGCATGGTAGACACTGTCAACGATGGATCAAAAGCTCTGTAATTATGAAATGATTCCGAATCCGCACGGTGATACAAAACACAGTCATTTCGGTCATCTAAGTACAGTCAACACAATTCCCGTATCATCGCCGTTATAGTTATTACTGTGCGCCTTAACACGTGTATTTCGCCATCCATCCGTCGTCATGCCGTCACGTCATGCCGTCATTGCGTGCCGTCATCACCCCGCGGCCACCCCCGCATCCATCCCCGGCCTGAGCGGCGCCGCCGCCAGCGCCGCCTGCGCGTGGGGTGCCGGGGCGGGAGCAAGCGCGAGCAACGTAACCATAACAACGGAGCGGCATGGCGGCCGCGCCCGCGCGCCGTAAATTAGCCGACGGGAGGCGGCGCGGGCATGGCGCCGGGCGGACGGCGCGGCGAGGCTCAGCGCGGCCCGGCCCGGCCCGATCCGGCCCGGCGCGGCGCGGCGCGGCGCGGCCCAGCCCTGCCCGCCGGCGTTGCGGCGCCGCCGCCCGCGCCCGCCCGCGCCCGCCCGCGCCGGCGTGCCGCGCACGTGCGGGGCGATGGGCCATCCGCTCGCCCGCTCGCCCTCTCGCCCGCCCATCCGCCCACGCGCCCGGGGCGGGGTAAACAGCCTCTGAAAGAGGGGCGGTCGCGGTGGCTGCGGGCGCCGTTGCCGCTTGATTCATGAGCCATGAGCCGCTGGAGTCGAGCGTCGCCCCCACCGTCCTCTTCGTCGTCGTCGTCGTCGTCGTCTCGCCCGCAGCCGCTCTCCGCTCTCTTACATGTTCTTTCGCTCGACTCCGCCGCCGTATAAAAGTTAAAACATTCCGCCACAAGTGCAACAGTGATATTTCTAAGCGTTCACGGCTGCTCTTCATAATGTTATCACATTTTATGCGTCTCGGCGCCCCTCGCAGGGAGGGCGGCGACGGAGGGTTTCCGCTTCATCGCGTGGGCGCTTGACGGCGGGGCGCACGGAGAGCGGGGTTGAGTGGTGCGGGGCTTCGAGGAGCGGGATTCTTTAGTGCGGGGAGCGCGACGCGGGGTGCGGGGAGCGGATGCGGTGATCCTGGCAAAGGGATGCTTTGGTGCGGGTATTGAGACGCAGGGGTGTTGGGAGTGACATCGAGATGTGTTGGAAGAGAGACGTGGGGAGCGGGTGCGGGGAAAGGTGGCGGCGGTGAAGGGAGCGAAGTTGCGGGATGCGAAGGAGCGGGGCGTAGGGCAAGGTCATGGCTATTACGCACGAGAGAGACACATGGGTAGGTAGAAGGCAATGGTAAGAGAAAGAAACAGTGGCGTAAAATGGCAAATGGAACAGACGTGATTAACATACTATTATAAGTGTAAATTATACGTGATTTTTGTTGTAGCTATGGACAGTCGATGGGCAATGATAAAATAAAAAAATAGACAAGGTGAGTTTTAATTCAAGGCGAAGGTAGCTGAGCAAAACATAAAATATACAGTATCCAATGGAGACAGGAAGCAACAGCGACGGTGAACGTGATGAGTGGGGCGGCGTGAAGCGAGCCGGAACAGACTGCCGCGCAGCAGGCCGCTAGAGACCGCGCGTCGGAGCGGAAACCCCGAGCCGCGAAGGCGTGTCGAGGTATCGCGCGGGGGTTGCAGCGCCGGGGCGCACGAGCTGACGACGATGATCGAGTTAAATATGGCAGGCTCAGCTGGTCCCGAGTTAGGGAGCCGTCTCGCGCGCGTCGCTTACAAATCGCGCTTTCCCCGGGCGCGGGGAAGGGCTGCCCTCGGCCTCCGCCTCCGCGAGGGCACATGAAGACATGTGCGCGTCCTCACCCCGACCTCACCCCGCTCTCCTCTCCCGCGCCCGCGCCGCACGTCCCCATCTTGTCGCCGCCGCCCCCGCATCACGGAGTCGCTCCCTTCGCCGCAGCCGTCGCGCGCCCCGCCCCCGCCCGCAGGTACACGCGCGATCGCTTGTTTACACCGCGAACTCTTGCGGCCAGATGACAAAGAGATAAAGCGGAGGATAGGTTTAATGCGGGGTGCAAGGGTCTGCCAAGGTGTCGCTTGAAGATTGTGGGCCGCCACCTTCTTTGCATAGGGCGCTCCTATCAATGCAAATTCTCTTACAACGATGGATGCCATTTCATAGCCCTCTAATTGACAAGTGACGAATTTAAACGCACAAAACGTTTGATTCGTATCATCTATCCAATATTGTTTACATTTAGTAATTAACAACTTGCCAATCTCACAGGCAATTCACTGTTACATTTTTTTTGGCGTGTATCCTTTTTGAACTCTCTAACACCAGTAACCATTTTTTTTTATTTCTTGAAATGACCACAATTTTCATTCATAACAGCGTTTGTTTATATGCAATGAAGATGCAATGAAGATGGCTTTACAATAGCGATTGGAGGGTTTTCGGTTAGATATTATAGTAATAAATCAGGGAATTGTATCAAATGGGGATATAATAATAATGCTAATAATGATAATAATAATATAATAATAACAACAATAATAATTATTATTATTAATATTACCAACATCTTATCATCTTCATTACAGTGCACCGACCTGCAAATATCCCGATTGTACTGCTGCAATTCAGATGAATGGTTCTTTAATTGTATCATTTGCAAGTCACAGACCTCCAAAAGTACTTAATTCATTTTCCCTGGTAGTACTAAAAAGAATTTCTCGAAAATATCGGGAAATATCTTCTGCGCGTCTGTATTTTCAAAGAACACAGGCCGATAAGTGGTGTTTCTGCATTGATATCACCGTGATGCAAAATTCTAAATGCATTGGAACTAAGTCCCCCTATAAAGGTTTACGTTAATAACGTAGTTTCTAATATACTTTAACTATGTCTTCAAAACAACGGCTGGGCCCTAAAAAATGTCTATTGATGGAAGAGATACTCAAATGCGTTTTGAATATCATTGGCAAACTTCAGTCATTGAAGTGGTGCATTATTTAGGACATGCTCACTTATATCATCCAATTTCCTACGTACAGTGGAATTGTTTGCAAATGTTTCCAGTCGTAAACAATCTCATAAATCGTGGTTACAAGAATGTATAGATAGCGAAGCTTTACTAATTTACGTACAAACTAAACAAACAACTCAAATGGTGGTCCCATATTGCGAAATTACTCCGGAGATCAAAATTTCAGAATTAGTTCCACGAAACAAGAAGTACTCGCAATTTTGTCACAGAATGGACACATTTATACGTAACTTCACTCTTAATGAAACGCGTAAACGAGTGAATGTATGAATGGACAAAAGATAAACGAGCTGGGACCTAGAACTAATGAACATATTAATGAAGCTTAATGAAACAAAATTTCTTATAGAGTTGTATGCATTAGTGTCCCAAGCTCATTACCTTGACCAATATTGCCGCACGTAGTTAGCAGAAGTAATTGCTCACACGAAAATTGCAAACATGGCTCGTGTAATACAAGCCGACGCCCCAATAAAGCGAGAACGGAGAAAGGCGGTTTAAACAGAAACGGGCCCCTTCACACAGTGCGAATTATATTCCGCGTTTCCGTGGCAGGCATCGTCCCTCACGCCCTCACTTTGTAAACAAAAATCAGTTTTCATGGTGCGCGCAACATTTTAATGAAATTCAAATTAGCCGCACACGCAGGAAGAAGATTCGGGATTTGTCCTCCTCGGGTGGCGCGAGCGGAGCCGAGGCCAGGCTTACCCTCGTTTTAATGTCGGTTTGCTGAATCGATTTCTCTGCCCGCACGGTAAGTGGCTGGGGAGGTGCGGAGATATTGAGAAGACCTCCAAAAATTAGAGAAGGGGAGACGTGCACCATTCCATTGTCCCGCGGTTTATTTTCCGACTTCTTTGCAAGGAGCTTGCGAAACTAATTTTCCTTTAAGTGGGGTACCATCTTCACGGGCTAATTTATGCCATTTAATTTAAAATGGCAGTCACGTAAATTTACTTACAAAGCTAATATGATTATAAATTCATAATAATAGAAATGAATTTCACGCACGTTATTAAATACATATGACGCATTTCCGCATTGTATGAATCGGTCTACATGCTCAATCCCCTGCGAGAAGTTATGTTTTCTGCATTTGAAATAATATTTTATTTACATTAGTATATTATTGGTTAGATTACGTTTTGGAAACTTATGTTTATCCAGTATTTAAAAAAGATTACACACCACCTTCAACAAATATCGTAATTCTTCCAATCACAAAGCAGGCATACGGATACATATGTAAATGTCTTGTAAGTGATGCAATTTGACATTTACACAAATTATTTTGTTTAATGACATGTCAAAACAAATTACTTTGCCAGAAACATCACTCTAGGGCAAACATACGATGTTACGGAAAAGACATTTTTGCTAGTCTGCTACTCTCAGGAATTATACATTCAGAACTAACTTCGGTGAAGCAGTGTATAGAATTTGAAGTATTATTGTACGAATATTTATTGTCAAATTATTGTCGAAGTTATTTATTGTCACAATAAGTACAGGATATTAAAAAAGTATTGACATATCATTTTAAAATGAAAAGTTACTAGTATCCACATTTGTGTATTTTTGAAAAGGTGATTTTTTTTAAAGTGATTAATCTCGCCATGAAAATATAAAAAATGTGTTTATCTCTTCACTCTCTCCAAACGTCAAATACATTTCTTATTAATAATCAGAGTACCATGACTATCTCATTAAGTAATGAATAGCAGCATTTCAGAAATGTAGAGGTGAAAATAAATTATTCGGATCACTTAAAAATTGGTGAAGTTCGAAAATTATTTAAAAAAAAGATTGTATCTGTATTAAGGATATAATGAGCCATTCATTGTTACGTTGATTTATTCATTGCTCAGAACATTTATACTACGCGGGAGCAACATAAACCATCCAAAACACGAGTACATACACGCCAGTACATACTCACCAGAACGGTTAACTCTCAAGAAACCCATCATCTTTTATTTTTTTGGGGGAGGGATAGAAGTTCGTGTTTCGACGTATCCTGAGCGTAAACCTAAATCGGATACAGTTTTGCTGAATGTATCCCCGGCGCCTTCAAAAGGATTGATTGATTGCTGGTGCGGTCTTGACCCATTACTGTAACGAATGTTTTTAACTGGTGGTGGTAACGCGCTGGATTATGAGACCCGGCGCCGACCTACAAGCTGGCTTGCGTGGGGAGGGTCCCCCTCCAGGTACCCTGTCCAACGGGGCACCGCCCCAGGAAAAGCTTTAAGCGCCTGACGCGTGCTGTAGTGCAGTGCATGGACATGTATGAGTGTGTAAGGGGAGAGGATAGGAGCAGGAAGAGGAAGGAAAGATCGCGTGCGGTTCGTGAGCGTTCGTGAGGGTACAGCTCCGGCATTAATCTGGCTTTCAAGCGGAAGTTGTTACGTTTAGCACATAACGCGGTAAACCGGTGCGGTAAAACGATATCTGCGGCGTCGCGATGCGGACAAACAAAAAAAGAGAGAAACGGGGGGAGGGACTTTCTCCATTATCTCCAATATGGGATCTATATAAATGTGGACATAACTGATTCTGAAACTGAAGCGGGTTTCGCAACTACTAATAATTCCCTCATCCAGTAGTTATGAATATAAATTTGATGGAATAAAATAAAAGGATATAAAAATCTGATTTCAAAGAGGGATGTTGTATTTTCGGGTGTAGAAATAAAATATTCGGGTTTGTTAATTTCTGTAGAAATATCAAGAAATTTATTGTACATTTTTACCCCAACGAAAATTCTCACGCTCAATATAATCAATTCGAAGATTAAATTAAAACAAAATATTCAAAATTCCTTAAATCAGTAATCAGTAAGCAATTTTAATTTGAAAGTTCGAAATAGAAATTATTCTTTCGGCAACAAAAATTCTAAGTAATGTAATTTTTAACTACAACCAATTAGAGTTAATTAAATTGATTATTGTAAAGTTTAAATATTCACATTTTATCTGTGACCGTAAATAGTACAATATCAAATGTTTCAAATTGGTTTCGAAGTTATCAGCAAAACAACATATCAGAGGGTTAGTGAAACAAATAAGTTCTTTTGGATCTTTGACCCCGTCTCGTTAGGATTTTTTGTATCCTCGATATACTGAGTGAATGTTGAGACGACTTCTTTTGTTTCTGGGAAGTAAATGTTTTATTCCTCCCTTACGACACACAGCCTGTTTAGAGATTTTTAGCGCTAAATAAGCGTTAAAACGCGTATAATACATTAATAAATAAATACACAAATAGTAAATGAATAATTACTTCTTCAACTGACGTTTTAAATTTTTCAGATGTAAATTGTTACTGCTATTCAGATTTCTTAGTTTGCTTTTTGTGTTTTGTATCTGTGATGTTGAAGATTTTACACTATTATAATTAATAGTTGTATTACTCCACGTGACTCAAGATTTTATTGGCAATCATACAATTATATTTTCTTATTTCGAAATAATTGAAAAAAAATCTTCATTAAGCAAATACATATGGGGATTATGGAGACCGAAACCTTGAATTATATATATATATATATATATATATATATATATATATATATATATATACTTTTTTTACTAAAGTATTTTAGTAAATTTTTTTTACTAAAATATTGTATTTGTTTGGTTTTGATTCTAACGGGATGGTAGTGCACAGTTTAAAACTGAAGAACTGCTTACAATTCTCCCCATAGTACGTCACAGTTTTAATTGTTATTTGGTGCCAAATAAATAAAACTACCCAAATTGATTTTTTTTAAACAGGAAATCAAAAACATTTTTTCTCATCGTGTAGACTCCTACGTCTGTCAACTAATTATGACTCATTTTACACCGCCAGACGGTCATGAGAGCTAAGAATCGAATTCGTAATCGATACTAACGAGGAGTGTTCTGGATGTGACGCTCACTACTCTAAAGATCTTTTCCCTTAAGTATTTCTCGTTCCCTCCATAAACCTCTTACTAGTTCAACAAGTAACACTATGTCTATAGTTAAATAGCGACGAAAATTTTCCTGTTTCGACGAAAACAATGACGCCGAATCACACACAGTAACGCCGAATATATTGCTTGTTTCATCCATCCCGTACGACGCGTAGGTAAAACTTGTATGTTACGGATTTTTTATTTGTTCCTAGTAAATAATAAAAAAATATTGTTAAAATTAGTGAAATGGAATACTGAAAAGTCATTAATAGTTTGAATATTTTATTTTACTGTTAATACATGTTATAATTTACAACATCTAGTGTTACTATTAACTTATCATTTGGTGATATTAAGTTTTCCATTTCCCTTCCTTTTATGCACAACAGTGTTATAATTTCATATCCATTGCGGTACATTTGGCATAACATTCGTGGACAGACACCCCCCCCAAAAAAAACAAACAAAAAAAACATAAATAATTTGATGCAAATGACAGGTTACCACGCGTGCAATCGATGAAGGATATTGATCTCTGTAAGGGCCATCTCTGAAATGCAAACTGTAAGTGACTGCTAATTTTAAGCAATCATGTATTTCTCAACGGTTCACTTATTCCTTAAGTGTTGACTATAAATGAGTCTGGTTTCAATGGTTGGTTTCAATAAAGGGAAAATTATCAAAGAGTTCAATATTGCTGGGAGTTTTGCCAGAGTAACGATTGTGGCTAAACTTTCCACAATCGAATGAAGAATGTAGGTCGGCTTGTAGCAGTGAAGCGCTATGAATGACTTATAGTACTCTAACGATAATAAAATTGAATGAAAACAAATGCAACGAGGCATAGAAGCAATCAGCCACAAATACTGAAATTCCACACAACTCATTGAAAAACAAAAAAATAACTGATATATTTCTTTTGCTTTTCTTTGTCACTTGAAGATCATGTGAATTTGCATGAATGGAAATTGAATATCCAGATGATTGTTTTACTCACCACTGATGAACCGCACAAGCAGAAATATTAACTGATATGAATTTGAGCTCAATTCAATCAAAAGTGTTCAACAGCAATCATTAACACAATACTACTTTAGGCGTACTGAATAACAAAGAAAATGCAGCTGGACCAAAGAAAAAATAATTAAACATAAATAATTAATACAGAACATATTACGCTATACATTGTAAGTCTCAACTAATTGGAATGAAAAATAATAACCGGCCCTTCATCGTAGTGTTTCTAAGCAAAACACGTACATATACATTTCTACAGTGACTGTAGAAAACTGAAAGTACATGCTAAGGCCACAGCCATTGCTATGTCTTTGCGTTGTCATAATTTACAAAGGCTACGGTCGTCACAATAAAAAGAACTGTCATATTAAGCCGAAGAGTGTTTTGTTCAGAGACATACTACTTTAGTCAATATAAAAACTAGTGGTCCACAACAGCACACACTATCTCAATTTTTTTGTAACGCTACTCAATATTACCACGGTAAACGTATTTATACGGTAGCGCAGCTCAGGTCGTGATTTTGGCTAATAAGGGACGCGCGCGCAAATCTACAGTTAGCGATCCTAGTGAGGACCAAGTAAAACTACGGATTGTTGCTACTGAAGTATACAGATTTTATTGTGAAATTGCGTTTATTAAGAGCTGGTTAAACATTTAAAAGATAATTCGTATTATTTCTTGATCTCGTAGTTTTATATTCCTAGAATTTTAAGGGCAAGTTATTAAATAACTGAAAATTACATCGAACCACCTTTTTAACGTTGTATTTCACATGTGTCGAAACGTTTTATAAGAACTAACTGCACCAGCTGAATTCTTATACTTTTCCAGTTAACATGTTAATAACAATGCGCATGTCGAAAGAAGCGCATTGAACTATAATTAAATGTAGCAATAATGAAGGAAAGAACCCTGAGTTATGTTGTTTTTTACTTGTCCAATAGACCTAGAAACGAAAGACGGAAATTTGTTTTTACATCCTAATAGAATAGTTTTTATCTCCTACTTACTCTTATTTAGTACTTAGATTACTTACATTCTAGATATTTTCAAGGACAGTACAGAAATACTTGTTCTTCCTCATGATTCCACTATTCGTTTTCAGTGGAGAAATTTCATTAGATTTAAATTATTTCTTTTCTTAAAAAAATGTTCAAAACTTCTACTTCACACGTTGTTTTAGTTATATGCGTAAAGAAATTAATGTATCATTAACTTTTTGGTTAGATTTAGCCGAACGATGCTGTATTCCCAATGGTAAGGCGGTGTAGTATTCCTTGATCGCCGCGTTCGCGATCATCGTTAGAGTCGCCGACCAACACGAGGGTATTCATAGGGAATTTAACTCGGAGCTGCACTACTGTATAAGAACGTATACTGTGATATTAAAATACTACTTAAACTTGCAAGAGTGCTTCAACCATTCACGACATTCACGACATTAAACAACCTAACTAAAACCATAAAATATCTAACACTGCTCTAATTTCTTAAACGTGTGTACACCTAAATTCATTTAAATTCTCGACAGTCTGGATCATTCAAATCTAGATCAAACACTGTAACAACTGTATCACTGTAAAGAGATATTGAAGTGCGATCTGGATCACGGTGACCTCACAAAATGATGAGGTGATGGAAGAACAGATGGAATAACGTGCATCCGTTGTTTTCCCTTTCGAAGCAAGAAGGTTATCTGCTGTCACTTTCACTTTTAGAGCGTCACCGCCGTTTATCCTCACATTAATGGATGTAATGCCCAAGACAATATCCAGAGAAGTTGATCCACAGGTTGCATTGGAGAGCAGAATCTTGCTTATTCTGCCAAATAATGGATTGAAAACGTTCAGAGTATCACAAAAACTCAGCAAACTCAAGACCGTTTAATCGGCATCGCATTTTCTTGGTGCATTGTAAGGTTTAAGACGTGCTATACGAGCAGATAGGGAATACCGATATAAAAAATGAGTTTTTCGCAATTTTGTACAAAGTGAAAACATTTAAAAGAAACAAAGAGATTTAAACAAAGAGAAAAAGGCAAAATTCCCGAAAATTGTATGAAATATATTTTCAAACAATGCCTTTAAATAACATGGAACTCGAACGTACTAAAAATTGCAGCTCTGTTTAATTTCCCGCTTTTATCACGAATACCCCATTACAAACGCAATGCCCCATCAATAGGCCATATTGTTCGTGTTAAAAAAATGCTCTCACATGCAATTGCAGCAATAATTGGGAATAATAATTAAATATTTGGTTAATATGTTTCAGAATCTTTATTCGGGATACTTTGAAAAACATTGAAAAGAAACAAACATTTGTTGGGGATCACCGGGATTCCCACTTGACTTCGGGGCTCCAGGTGCCGCCTATCCATTTCCCCAGCATAGCTAAGCCTCTATATTGGAGCCTGATTTGTTATCTATATTCGTTATAAACAGCTAGTATCCTTCAATACTATCAATCATTTTTGCGCAATATTTTAGGAATCACTACTAGGATATTTTCCCTTAGCATGAAAGTATGCTTCATCATCCTAATGTTGAAGCAAGGGAAATTACTTTTAGAAACCAGTTTTAGACGAATTTGCAAATCATCATCAATCATAAAAAAGTTGAAAAATACTTAACAGCAAGACAAAATACTAATTTGTCACTAAAATTAGCTCCATTAATTTGGATGAAGATCCCTACTTTCCACTAATCTGATTTTAAGGCTATCGGAAGATGTAATGATGTAGATGTAATCAAAGAAGGTCATGTACAATATTTCCAAAATTTGAATAGTATCCTTGTTGCGTGAAATGTAAGTAATTTTAAACAATTATATTCTCAAAATTCAATTCTCTCTTCTTTTTTTTCGGAGCAAAGTAGTACAGTATGCTTATAAAAATTTTGCAGGTCCCGTTTCCGATGAAATCTGTATTTTCGAATGTTGCACAAATTAACCTTGCTAAACTACAATATTGATGATTAAGAATATAATTAATAAAATATATAATACATATTTAAAATAAATTGAATAAAATAAATTAAAGAACTTTTCCTTAAGAAAATCTTTTCTAAAAGATAGATCTTTAAATAAAATCATGTATAAAAAAAGAGTAGTTTTTGTGTAACTTTTGGTTAAAGTAAAGGAGATTTTATAAAACAAATCTAAAAAATCCTTGGACTGATCAAAGACCCCTGAAAAACGTTGCACGTCTTATTTTTGTTGAACTCTGAATTGTCGGAAATTGAAAAAGTTCAAAATACGACAAAGTCTGTCGTATTGCAGCACTACTGGTTTCGATTGTCAATTCAAAAAGGTAATGGATTTTTAATTTGCCCAAATTTTTTCTGACAGTATTATTGCCATTATGCTCCTTTGAAAAGGCTTTCTTTATCGCTCACTATGACACCACGCAAGTACGTGTTGCAGGCATTACGACGTGGTATTTCAGAGCTATTTTTTTTATTTTATGGCAGTACGAAAAATTCAGAATTTCTCTTCAGTATTCAAAAGTTACATTACGTCACTACATATTAACAGGAAATATTTTTCAATTATTATATTACACAAAGTGGCATACTATACCCATTTACCTACCTCATAAGTTATGTTGCATATTTTAAAACTGCAAACGGGTTACGGTAAAAAATAATCAAATATAAGTAGTGACTGTGAAATCATCGCTCTGGTTTGGTATAAGAGATTAAAACAATCCTGATCTGAAATACTTCACATTCAACAAGCTATGTGACAATTGTTTTCTCTCTAAAAAATCATGAACATAGCAGAAAATGTTTAAAACACTAATAATGGCATTTCAACAGTTATTATAAATGTATATCATCATAATACTCGGGATGTGTAGTTTCTCTTCGCCATATGTTGCAATAACTTGTATTTGATTGGCAATGTGTTTAAAGAAATATTAAACCAGAAACTTCATAACATAATTTGAGCAGGATGAACACAGAACATTCTAACACTTATGTGTATCTTGAAGGCCTCTTTTCATGCAACGTTTAGTATTAGCGCTCGCCTTTATTCTAATTTATGCATAAGTAGTTTTTGTAAAATCTGATTTATTTGGTCGACAAAAAATTTTTATGTAACGCAGAAAAAGTACAGAATACTAAAAAGAATAGGTGCAAAAGCGTACAAGGCAGTGGGTACAAGATTTATAATAGGTCATACCACGAGTGCTTTGGAAGTAGTTGATAAATCTCCGGCCCGCGAAGCGAGGAGGGGATGTATCTAAGAATTTTCAAGGTTTGTGGTATTGTATATGATTATTCCACGAATGAAATTATGCCCAACAGAGTTCCAAAATTCGCCTATCCTGTTCTTGGCTCGATAGCTCAATATGGGCCATGGGCCACCAGCGGTGACCCAGACTCTGGGCCATGGGATAAGGGGTTTGTGCGGATAGCACGAACCAAAATGGGCCAAATATGGGAAATAACTGGAATCTATGTTAGAATCAAATAGGTTATGTTATAGAACATAAACTGTTTATTGGACATCGACATAGCGATGTACCGTCTCCTAAGATAGATGAGTCGCAGTTTATGAGTGGCCAGTAGGGAGAAGCGGTATAAAAATCGGATAGAAAAAGCGATAAACGTTTTGAGATACATCGTCCTGATTGGGGCATTTTGTATGTATAGTTCAACACAATTGGTTTTAATTTCACGAGTGAAATAGTCCAGATTATAGATAACAGGGCCCCACAACATGGGTTTTTCTGTCGAATAATCGCCTATTTTTGCCGAAGCATTACGTAAAGTAGCGTCACAACTGCACACATTTTCTCCCATTATTTCTAACATTTGCTATTTTCGAAAAATCGGAAATTTAAACAAAGATTTAACCTACGCAACCTTTTATAGCGTCCTTTGCAACTCCCGAGGAAACTATTTAATATAAAAAAATCAAAATATACGTTTCACTCTCAGGTCTTGAGGTCGATGTGACAGTATCGGTTTTGAAGCACGTTAAACGCGTGCCCAACTCCTGCACGACCATTGAGTGCAGACGGATGGATGGACAGATAAGAAGACTGACTTGCAGACAGACAAACAGACCTACAAACAAACAGAAAATCACACAGAGAAACTTACAAAGACAGGCACACAAACAGACAGACTGATAGGCAGAGAGACGCCGACATTTTGCCGTCTTTTAAGATTCAACCTAGTTTCGGATTTCTACCAATTTTCTTCGTGATCTGTTCTTCGTGTCCTTTAAATTAATTTGAAAATATTATACATATTTTCAATAACAATATAAAACATTTCATTCATATTTCGTTACGTTGAAAGATATTATAACACTTATCATGCAATTTCACGTACTTTAAAACTCAAAATATACACGTGAGAGGCGCAGCATTAAGTGCTGCTTGCATCTGAGCGTGTTGGTGCCAATTGTGCGGCTGCCGGAGGGTTAAAGGTTTTGTAAGGATAGATCACAACAGAGTTAATTCAATGTCACAAGTGGCATTAACATACAAATGTTTTGAGTTAAAAAATAAGTATATTATTTTTTTTTAGAAATTCCTGCGTTTTATTTGGTGAAGATAGTTTTTCAAATGTTAACTGTAGTGATAATACGATAAAAGTGTGCAATAAAATTAATTATATCATAATATTAGATACAAATATTATATGAATGTAAGTAATATTGTAGTAGTACTAGTTTTTTATCCAATGTTAACAACGCTTGTTGCTAACTACTTTGTTCGTAATTCAGTTACTTGTAGTAAAAGAGAGAGGGTAGGAATCACGGAGCAGAAGAAAATGTGTGCATTATACCTCCCCCCGCGTACATCTACTTAATATTACCGTTCCTTTGACGATAAAAAAATAATACTGAAGTCAATTATATCACTTTTTAAACATTAGAACTTTAAACTTTCGTTCAGTCCTAGTGAACGTGAAAATATGATTGCCTGCGAAAAAATACGTCAGATTTGATTTCAGAAGCTCGTTGGTGAGTTTTTTTAATTGAATTATTTGATCATATTCGAAAATGACACTGAATTAAAAATTACTCAGTATATTGAAATTTGGTGTACCAGGAAATTGAATATCATTAGGTACAGCGAATACTTTATTCATTATCTAACTTCGCCTTCGAAAATGCACATTTATAAAGAAAAATAGAAACAATTTTGATCAAATCCCTTTCAAAATAGTAGTGTCTTGTTCCACGAACAGGGACCGAAGCAAACACAGAAATTACACCAAATTACAAGGAGGGCGCGAAATTTACATTTGGTATGCACGATGACGATAAGAAATAGACAAAATAAATTTGAAACTCATTTACTTTCGCGTCGAGAAACAGGCAGGCATTTGCGTCAAAATCCCTGAGACCGGATCTTTTTACGCTGCAACATTTTCTCAAACTATTGCAATGAACATGAAGAAAAAATGGAACATCACGCACGAACAACATGTATTCGAATGATTTTTTGCGTTTACAATTGTAGGGAACGCATTATAAGTCATTCCAATATTGCGAATGCTAACAAAACGTAGTAAAGAAGGAGCTTTCGTGGCAGCACGACCCAGTCCGAGAAAGCTCTTCGCTTAATTTTTATTCGTTTTCCTTACCTCCTTTCTTTCAGTAATTTTAGATCCTTTCACCGCATGACCCACTTCATTTAGAATGTCACTATTCTGTTAAACAGTGTGAAGGGACCACATGTTCACGCCATTAAGGTTTCGGATGACACCGAATTTGCAGGAAGATTGCAAAGAACAATAGTTTGGCCACAATTTCACCGTCTTCATAATTATTAATAACTTGTTCCAGTAGAGGAAGGGTGAAAAAACTTCACAAGATGACCTTATTAACCTGCGTTTTTGATGAAGATTGATTGTAGCTATATTTATCTATAGATGAGCTCAACTTTCCTTGCAAAGTAGTGTACTTCAGAATTTAATATCAACTTGAGGATATATTTCTGTAAATGCATAGAGTCAGCAGAAATTCACCCAAAATCGATGGATATCGTAAAGGGACTTGTTTATAGAAGGGCATGAATTCTTGTTTAATATGTTTTTGTAGTTGAATATAACAAGTTATTAGCATAATTTATTCTGCATTTGACATATAAACTTCACTATCTTTGCTTTGGGTATTGTATTTTAAACATAAAAGGTGTATAACAATATTTTTAATGATGTGCATATTTCGTTCTTTTTTATTCATACATATGGATAATTCATAATTTTCACTTTTTTATTCTATAACTGTTAATAAGCCAAATAGATAGGCAAACAAATGGAAGATGAAAATAAACCATAGCAAAACAACTGCAAAAATACTCTCCTAACACCATACTCTCTCCCAACACATGTAACAATAGAGGATGCACCAATGCGATGGTACCCTTGAAACTGATCAAATGACTATGATTAAGCAGGACCGGACGAAGATAAAGTAGAAAATGTGCACAGAAACCAAAATAATACTAGCAAAAATAAAATGCACCAGTTGAAGCCACCATTCATTAGAATCAACCAACAACAACTAAACACATTTTTATAACCATCTTCAGGCCCTTATCCTTTTCGCCTACCCAATATCGATCAACGCGGGCAAAAGAAAAAAAAGCTTGGTAAGAACCCCAACCACTAGTTCATAATAAAAACAAATATTCTCTATACTCACTTCTGAAAATATTTTTCTATCTACATATAAACTTAAAGTTTTAATGTTTAAGATATAGGATATAAAAGGTTTAAGATTTCCTCACTACGTCGTCATTTAGACTAAACATTCTAAGCCAACTATACATATGAATAATACAGTTGTTCGTAACTGGTATATCTACAGGAAAAATAAGTATAAATAAATAAAAAAAATCAGACGATCCGGAGACCGGTAGGACAATAGTGCCATGGCGAACTCGGATGGAACGATCACTGGTTCGAGTCCTTCCTCGGGCATGAGTATGTTTGTATACGTCGTACGTGTGTCCATTCATCCTTCATTATTCATCATTCATTATCATTCCATCATCCATCTCCCAGGACTGGCAACTCTGGGGGATGAAAATTGGATTCAGCATGATGATGATCCCCCCAAAAAGGAGTCACGTACACTTGCCACGTTACACATTTACGGATCCTCGGTAAGTGCAGGTGTATGTCCGCGTGGTCCAAGACGGCCTATTTGCGACAAACAAATAAAAACTCGAATACTATACAAATAAAGAAAATTATGATATGTTTATTTAATTGAAATCTTACAAAGAAAGTGGCAATGCAAGAGAAAATTATGAAATAAAAATTGAGGATGTATTCTTTCTAAATACATGCTAAAGTTTAAATTGGTCGCGGGTTTTACCACTTATGTGTCGAGGACCTTTATGGTGTCTACTTAGTTGTTGCAAGAAGAAATATTTTAACACAAGAAAACTACTCTTGATCGTATGAATGTTCAGTAAATTCTGAAATCGCCTTCTTTGCTTCAAATGAATAGTCATTTTGTAATGGACACACGCGAATACATCTGTATCGTTATGCAAAAGGAGTATCAAATATAATTCGCTCTGTAAAGTCCACTGTTGTTAACATCCTGTATTACTAATTTCTAATGCGCGCAAAAATGTAAGGAAAACTATTCTGTCCAGCCATGAGAAAGTTATCAATGGTTTCGTTAGATACTCAGTAACTTGATAAAAATCCAGAAACAATGAAACAGGTTCGATTTTGACTGAAAAATGTAAATATCAATCTATTATTCCGGCGATTTTTTACTGCACTTTCCGAGCGAATTCTCATATTCAATGCGTCACCGTTGACGAGACAGCTTACTTCATGCGTACGCAAAGCTTGACAGAAAAGGCCCTACCCCATGAAATATTTTCTAATCATGTGCTACGGAGCAGCAACTTTTTGATACTTCCGTGTGTAAAGAAGTGTTATCCTATACTATAGTTTGTCATTCAAATATTCTGTTTTTGTTAAAATATATAATTTATAGTAGAGATACGAGTTTTAATTTAAGGTGAACTTGCTACTTTTGGGAAAACAATTTTGTGTGGTTTTGTTCAGCAGCATTTTTGCAGTTGCAGGCTACTAGTTTCTATTGAATCTTGGTGTACTTTATTTTCAAGTGTTGTTTTAGGATTATATCGAGGCTGTGTCAAATCTATTTCTCTGCTGCAACCTACTAGTAATACATATTTTCAAAACACTATAGTTTTTTTTAAATAGATGTTTCAGCTTCTACTCCACCAAATATAGTGATTTTTTCATTAAATATAATATAGTAGGCTTTACTAAATTTGTTATGACTTGCTGTTATTTAGCGATTTTTTAGACACTATATTTTAATACTATTTTACACATAATATATTAAACGCTGATCTGTTATTTGTTCATTACTTCGTTTTGTTGTGAGAGTTTCAATCGATTTATTGAAAGCAGTCTACGTTTCGTCTTGCGCGATCAATCGTGTGATTATGAGATTGTAGTGAGCAAGCCAAAGAGTAAGGATTTAAAATGCAGTGATTAGTGAGTGTACGCAATGTCCAGCAACAGAAGCGTCCCTTTAAAAAATACAGTGATTATAATTATACGTGATGAAATATGTTTTGAAGTTGAGTGGATGGAAGGAATTCTTTCAATAATCCTCTACTACGTACATGCATGAATAGATAGTGATAAATATAAAACATTTCAATTACATTTCTGGCAAATGTAATGTTCCAGAATTCGTAAACCTCCATCATTTCCTTAGTCTTGAAGAATAAGTGCTGAAGAACAATAATTATTTAATCTATATACTTTTTGAGGCTTTCGATTTATGTGGTACTTTTCTTATTCGATTTATGATCGTCATAAAACAGTAATAAGTACGTTACGAATGGACAAGTTTAATCTGCGCACTTTTCTTATGTTCCAGAATCCCTACTTCTTTTACTGTGCATAGCTGAATTGAGAATAAAGGTGCTCAGAAAACGTGGCAGCAATATTTGAAAAATATAAATAAATTCATAAATATGTGAAAAAAATCTCTCTCAAGTTATAGAACACTCGATTGCCACAGTAAACAAACTACAGATTAGATTTTATGGTACTGTTACAAGAACAACTGACATCTCCTGACACGAAGCTAGCTCTACACTTGACACGAAGAGCAAAACGAAAAGTTCTAGAAAAACGTGCGCAGATTATCTTTCAAAAGCTCAGCACGGGACCATATCTGAAATTGCTCAATGGATTAAGAGAAACTGGATGTATTGTAGGTGGATTTATCGCACTGCCTGTTTATACTGTCACTTAATGAATACAACACGTGTATTGTAATTATAAATATCAGTATTTCATGAAAATATGTTCCTACCGTTAAGAAAGTCAGTGTTGACAAAAACCACAGATTTATAAAAAAGTAGGTAATGAAATACTAAGATTCTTAGCAAAGAAAAACGAATTTGTTTTTCGTTTCTAGAGGACGGGAGCATATCGTTTACGTATAATATATAATAAACAGAATATATATGTATCTAATATAGAATGAGCCTAAGATCGAAACCTGGAGAAACCCCAAACTCATTTGCCACAGAATGCGAAAGATGAGTCACTAATGTTCTTTTGTGCGGGTACGTTATTTCTACTCGTTGCGATGGATGTTTAAGGTACGAGGATATCCAATCTACGTCAATTCGACGCATTCCAGAATAATGCAACTTTGGAAGAAAATGTTTCGGTCAAAAACGTGAAAAGGTTTCAAAAGATCGAAGAGATTCCAATATTTTTGTTGCAACCTTGTAATATTTCGTTTGTAACCTTTCTACAGCATTCCTATAGTGCGCAGTAATCGCAAGTGTTTAGGTTACTGTCATTTATTGATCACTTCAAAAACAGTAAAAGAATGCTTCATAGAAGACGGAAAAGAGGCAGAGATAGGAGGCATTGGCGCAAAAGGTGTGCACAATAACCAATGTCATAGTAATAACCAAGAGGTGAAGACATGCTCTGTTAATATTAGTAAGTAGGAGAAGATTTTTTGAAGTTAGTTACAAGAAAAATACATATTTCTATCAGGGAGGTGTTTTTATTCCCTCGCTCTGGCATGTTTCCATATATTTTTATTGTATATTTTGAAAAAAATTAATAAATGACTCCATCACGGCTACAGGCGCCCAATATGGCAGTGGGCGGCGATTTTCAATTTCGCGTTAGTTTGCTAATTCGTTAGTTTGGGCAGGAGAGAAAACCTTCAATAAATTGCTAACAGTATTTGCTACCACGCTGCCTATACCACGAACCGCAATATAATGTAGCCGACGTAACGCACAAGGCAATGTAGCCGGTGTGGCAGCAGTGTTATTGCCGACGTCTCATTGTGTACCTTATCAAGAAGCATTCTGAAACGTATCGAAGTCTATACACATATTTTTATTTTTAATCGCATTTTAATGTTTGAAATGAAATGTGTGATTAACCATGTAAAGAATTATTGACAGTCAAATAATGTAAACTATTACCTTATCAGTCTTACTGAGGTTGCGCCATCAGAATTATATATTTTCGTTCAAAATGTTTATTGTATCTAAATATTCTGAAAATACTCAATTTTTTGCATTAAAATAACCTGTATATTAACACCAGTTCATTAAAATACATTCGAAGTTTAAAATTACATAATTCTCTTACAGAAAACTTGTTTTATGAAAATAATTTTCAAGACTATTTGGGCAGTAAACGCTTTTGAATCGTTTGAAAAAGATTTTTTAAAAAAGAAAACTGCATTACATCATCTGAAAATCATAGCACAGAAAATTGGTTGGAACGAATGTTTTCCGAAATTACGAATCCTCAAACTCCGTCAATAGCAGGATTGCAATATGCATGCAACGCGCCTAAACATGAGCTTTCTTATTACTTCCATTGAAAAACAACAAATAAGAATGAATGACATATTCGAAATCGATATTCTTCTATCAGCAGCCATCTGCAGCAAAAATACAACCAAGTGCATGCAAGAGAGAATTGACGCATTGTTTATGCAAAAACACACGCACTCCACCCGTCAGTGAAGCGACCGACACACAAGCGACGCGATCGGGCGTTTCCGCACAGACGCCACCGCAGCCGCGCACAGTGCCGCCCCTAACCACACTCCCCCGCCCCCGCCCCGCCCCGCCCCGTTCCGCCACGCCCCGCCCCGCTCCGCGTTCCTCGCTCCTCGTCCCACGCCCGTTCGCTCGCCCCCCCCCACCACCACGCCACGCCGTTATTGCCGTGTTGCACGAGAATTTTTAGGCCTCCTTCAATATTTCGTTTGTTTCCATAAAACTATTGTAAAACGCGCGAAAAGCTCTTCTGGCGGTGTTGCCCGCAGTCGGCATCCATAAAACATGAGGCGGCGGCGGCGGGCTGCGGCGGCAGCGGCAGCAGCGGGCGGCCAGGGGGCGGCGCGGGCGGGGCGAGCGGCGCGGGCGGCGCGGAGCGCGAGGGGGGCGACGGGGGCGGGCGAGAGGTGCGGCCGCCTCACAAGCTCGCCACACAATTCGAAAAAGCGAGACGAATAGCGCTCCGCACGACTACTTTATTTTTTCTCTTTCCTCGAGCACGGAACAGAAAACTTTCAATTGAGTCTCAAAATCCAACAAAAAGGAAGAGCGTTGCCGGCAGACGCGGGCGCGGCGAGCAGCGCGGGTGCGGGTGGGAGGGGAGAGGGGGAAGCGGGGCGGAGACGGGGCGAGCGGCGACGAGGAGCACGAGGAGGGAGAGGGGGCGGAGGAGGAGCGCGGCGGAAACGCGGCGTCCGTTCTCCCGCTCGGCGCCGGGCGTTATTGGATATTTTGAGGCCCCACTAGGGTCTCATCTTTCCGGAGTATTCGGAGAGCGGAATATACACCCGCCTCATCCACCCGGGCGGCGCGTCCGCAACTTGGCGGCCCCGGGGGAAGGCGGCGGTGGCGGCGGTGGCGGCGGCGCGGGCGGAAGAGGCGGCGGCGGGGCGCGGATCGCGCGCACACAGAGGCGCCGCGCTCGCAAGTTGGGGGCGCTCAGACGGCGGCGGTCTCGGCGGCTGCGAAAACGATGGCGGCGGCGGTGGTGGAGGCGGCGGTGGAGGTAGTAGTGCCGGCGGCCTCAGCGTTGGCGGTGGCAGTGGCGGTGATGGCGGCGGTGGCGGCGGTGGCGGCGGTGGCGGCGGTGGCGGCGGTGGCGGCGGTGGCGGCGGCGGTGGCGGCGGTGGCGGCGGCGTTGGCGGCAGCGGTTGCGGCGGCGTTGGCAGTGGCGTTGACGTTGACGTTGGGGGCGGCGATGGCGGCGGCGTAGGCGGTGGTGGCGGTGGCAGTGGCTGCACATGAGGAGTCACAGCCACAGCGCGAGCGCACGGTTCGTCCGTGGAGGCGTCGACACCGGCGGCACCATCCACGCCGAAATCGCCACCTCCGCTGCAGTTGCCCCTTCCGCCGCTCACTTCTTCCGCCACCGCGGAGTTCGACGCAATAGCCACTCCCCCTGTCGTCATTTGCCATCGGTGACACTGTCACGCAAATGGATTCGCTGTTCTCTTTGCCAAGAGAGTACTTCACGCTAGCGATAATAATATTTTCGCCATCGGCAAGTTTTCGTCACCGTCATTCATATCAACACTACATTTGATGACACTTGATTTTTGAGAAGTCCTTTATCTTGCTTACGAAATTCTCTTAATCATTATTACCTATTACTTTTTCGTCGCCGTTCTTGACATGCCACTACTGTTACTATCACAAAAGCCATCTTCATTGCCGGCGCAGCCACAGCCTCTATTGTCACAGCGACTGCCATCAACAGAGCCATCGTCATTCCCGCCACCGCCGCCATCGACTTCGTCGTCTCGCGGAAACACGTTCCCATCTTCCCGCCGCGCCCGCCGCGTCGCGCCTCTGCGCTCCGCTCCACTCCTCGCCGCCCCGCGCCGGCGCGACCGCGGCGCCGCTTCCATCTCCGCCTCCCCTCCGCCTCCTCCCCCCGGCGGCGGCGCCGTGCGTCGGCGGGACGCGCGCGTCCTCCCTTATAGCAGTCCCATCTCTTATCGGCGGCCGGCGGCGGCCGGCTGTCGCTATCTCCATCATAAAACTAATGGAATGGAGTGTTTCGTGGTGGGACGGTGGCGGCGGCGGGGGCGGCGGCGGCGGGGGCCGTAAATCCGACGCGCCCACGCGCCGCGCCCGCTGCCTCCGCCGGGAGTGCCGCGACGCTCCCCGCACCCTCCCTGGGCCGTCCCCGCGCGCCGCTGTGCCCGCCCCGCCCCGCCCCCGACACCGTCACTCGCTCCGCCGCGGTGCCCACGACGTCCCCGACGCTCAGGACAGCATTGGCCGGACGGAGGCGCTGAGAGGACGACGCAATGCGTGCCCCATCTCTGAGACGAGTCACGCGTGAAAATTGTTTATAGTTGGAATTTAGTACTACTGCAGATTTGAAACTGCTGGGCTACGATGGAAATAGTTTAGAAATCTAGAACCACGTTTTCTAATGTGATATTCTGCTGGCATCTCATAATTTGCATACATAGTTTTTTCATTCACCAAAACACATTACTGTCGCTTTCTCACTCTGTCAATATGGAATAAATAATATCAGTCAGGAATATTAGTGAGTTACCACATACACTGTCAATCAAATGAACAAATGAAAAATATAAGATGTCTGTATTAGCGATTGCATTAATAATAAGGCATTGGTATCTCGTACAGATGTTTTCGTGATGAAAAGATAAACACGAGATAAAATCATTACGTAACCCCAATTAATGATTTACAGTGCCTAAATCAGAAACGTACAAATGATAAAGTTGCATTGAAATGTTGAAAATAGTTTCTGGGGATTCTTCGATGTCAAGTTAAAGAGAGTTTAGAGAATGAAGTATTTGGCTTGTGAAAGTATTTAAAGTTAAACATTCGGGTAAAAAGTAAAAGCCAGTCGTTTTATCCGTTGCTGCATTGCGTGATGTTCGCTCGGGATACTGTTTAGTGAATGTGTACGTCTATCTTGTACACGACTATAATACACATACACACAAACAAACATATGAATAAGTGTGTAAATGTATCAGCAGAAACGAATTGATACATGCGTACTTGGCGTACGCACATGTCTGAGTTAGCTATATACAGTTTATTACATCATATGTTGCAACAATGGGAAAATATTATACGACTTAATATAACCACAATCGATATCTGATGTACATCATGTTATGAAAAAGTAGTCTATATTACATATTCCAATATTGATACGCGAGCGTATAACAAAGGGTCGTGCATTTGGTCCCGCGCCAAACACGATTTCATTTGGACGAAAGAAATTTCGCGCTCACAATATGAGTGCTATTCAGTAATCTCTCTGTGTTCTCTTCTGACGCATTTATGAATTCTACAAAGCGTCTTTAAAAGCCATTTCATTATTTTATGGCACATCCCAAACCGCAATAAAGCTGTTGTAATGTCACGGTCTTCTTAGTCCGCCGGTAAATAGTTTCACCTGCGAGCAATCTCGCGAAACACCTCTCGGCGCTGACGTGCTCTCGCTGTCCAGGCACGTCCATCCCTTGACGTCAGCGGCGTCCGGGTCCGGCGGGAGTCGAGCCGATTCGGCGGCGGCGTCGCAGCCGCCTCCGCCCCTCCCCCGCCCCCGCCCCCGCTCCCGCCCTCGCCGCCACCGCCACGGCGGCGCATCGCGCCCTCTCTATCCAGTGCCTATCTCTCCATCTCCTTCACCCTATTACAAGCCCCAAGACAAGGTGCGGATAAGTCCACAATAATTGAATTTCCTCCCAGGGGAGTGGCGGGGCGCGGCGGGCAGCGTCGCGGAGCGTCGTTAGGGCGCGCGCGACGCGGGGAGGGGCGGCGGGAGAGGGTGTCGTGGGCGCAGAGGGGTACAGTGGGGCGCGGGGGGGGAGGGGGGGAGGGGAGGGGCGAGCCCGGGGCTCCGGCCCGCAGTCTCGCTCGTCGCCCCCTCTCTCCGCGCCGCTCCGTCGCCCCGGCCGCGATAACGCGCACGCTGACGGATGGCGCCGGAACGCGGCGCTCCTCCGCCGCCCACTCTCCGCCAACCTCCCACGCGCCTCCTCCCACACGTGGGAGCCGGCGCGGATAAACCGGGCGCGGACAAGAAGTCGTGGCTCAGGGCGCCTGCCATACGCGGCCCACCCCCGCCTCGCCGGTGTAAAATGGTAACTGCATTGCGGGAACATTAGCAAGACGCAGAGCTGATAACAACACCCCCAAAGACGAATGAGCCAATTTCAAAGTTGCCTGCGCAGCCACCACCACCACCACCGCCGCCGCCGCCGCCGCCGCACCTTTCCGAAGAAAGGTGGCAGTACGGCGAGGTGGCGCGGGGAAAGAAGATAAATTCAGGAGGCGGCGGGACCATGAGAGGAGCGGGGGCGGGAGCGGGGACTGGAGCGGGGGCGGGGGCGGGGCGGGCGCGCGGGCGGGCTCGCGGGGGCGGGGCGGGGTGATGCAGGGGTGGTGCGGGGGGATGGCGCCGGGGCGGAGCGGGGCGGGGCGGCGCGGGGTTTGCGGTGGCGGACGCGGCGGTCGCGCGCTCGTTTTTCGCGCGCGTTCCTGCAGACGGCGAAGACGGCGGGTCGGGTCGCGCGGGAACTTCGCAATCACCTGATGCGATGCGCGACCGGCGATCAATCTGCGGAGCGAACGGCGCGGGGCCGCCGGCGCCGCCGAAACGAAGCGCGCCGCTCCCCCACCTGCCGGCGGTGGACGCGCCTTCGAAAACAAAGGCGGCGCGGGAGATGTATTGGCCATCGTCCGACGACCCTCCAGGTCAAGGAGGCAGCGCCCGCCGAGCCAACAGCCATACGTCTCCCAGAAGCGCCACCTTCAGGCAAATTGATAAAGTTGTCCCCCGGCCGGCCAGCGCGGCGCGGCGGCGGGCAGGGGGCGGCGTGGGGCGGCGGGAGGCGGGCGCGCGTCGAGGGTCGAGAACTTGTAATGCGGCGGCGAGCGCTCTCCCCCGCGCCCGAGTGCGGCGAGCGGGCGACCGCCGCGGTCCACGCGGCCCCTGCTGCCGCCCCCGCCCCGCCCCGCCCCCACCGCAGCTGCCCCCTTGCCTCCGACGACGTCCCCATCCGCTGCTCTCTCCATGCGACGTACCAGCCGCCCGCTTGCCAGCGCTTCCGGGAGCTATTGTCGCCTCCAACTTCGTGCCGTGTCGTCTTTTGCGTTCCCTTTGCGTCTTCGGGGCGTCCTCGATGATCATAATTGTTAATCTGCCTGTTTCGCCCATCATATATCACCTCTCGTCGCTATTTTGATTTAGTTTGCCTTGGAGTATCTCCTTACTGTTCCTGTTCTCGTCTTTCCCGTTTCCTCTCCTTTCTTTTCCTTAGATATGTTACACCTTATGATTTCATTATTAACATTCACCTCTTTTCCTTATTAGTCATGTGTCATCATTATGGCTGCTGTGATCCATGATTGTGCGCCATTTGACGCTTTTGAACTACGGCGTTCTGCTTAGTTGCTTCCTCCTGGTTTTAGTACTCTTTGTCCTTGCTTCGCTGAAAACAACTTGCTTCATGAGTGTTTATACCGCAGCCTATGCGCATTTCTCCTTTCGCTCTAGAATTCTCCTTAGGTTGCTTTCGAATTGTCACCTCCCCAATGTTTCGCCCATTGCTCCCTCCTCTCAATCCCAGTCATTCCATTTCGCGGTTCTCTTTCGGCATGTATTCGTGTTCCTAACCCTGCCCGCTTTTCTGTGTCAGCAGCGTCCAGCGCATGTCTGCGCCTGCCGGCTGCGCCCCGCCCCGCTGCGCCGCGCAGAGCCCCAGCCGTCCGCAGCGCGCCTCATCTGCGCTCCGCCGCAAGAAATCCGGCCGAAAAGCGCGTCCTGTTGCGAAGTCGTTTTAATATACAGCACAAGAGGGTCATTATTAGGATGAAGCGCTCGGCGGCTGCTTTAATAAACGCGGCCTGCAGCGGCGCGGGGCGCGAGGGGCTGGTCGGGCAGGGCCCGGAGCGGGGAGCGAAGAGCCGCGGGGCGGTGGCGGGGCGGGCGGGGTGGGGTGGGGCGGAGCCGACGGCCGGGAGAAGCGGGGCGGGGAGCCCCGGCGAGCGCACCCGAGTCGGGGCGGCCGACGCGGCAGTGAGGGAGGGAGGACGAGACGATGGCGGCGGTGGCTGAGGGAGGAAACACGAAAAAATGAAGTAATATTTCATAAACGCGCGCCGACGGCTGCTCAGATTGAAAGCGCCTCGCGTCGCTTCCCTGATTATTAAACACCTCTTCATAGCCCTTAGAGCGGTGCAGCGCCGGCGGCAAAAAGGCGGAGGAGAAGGAGGAGGAGGACGTCGAGGAGGCGGTTGACGCGGTCGAGGAGGAGAAGGACGAGGAGGAGGTCGAGGAGGAGAAGGTCGCGAAGGAGGAGGCAGAAGAGGTGGATGAGGCGGGGGAAGAGGCGGAGGAGGAGGAAGGCGAAAGAGACGCAGGAGGAGGCGGAGGAAGCTAAGGCGGAAGAGGAAGAGAAAGCGGGGGCGGTGGAAGTCGGGTGGGAGTAACCGGGGGAGGGGGAGGCGGAAGTTGAGGCGGAGGCGGGGACGACGTCGGGCCGGAGACGACGGTGGCGCTGAAGGCAGTGGGAGGGCGGGATGGCGGAGGCCGATAACCGCACGTGAAGGGCGCCAACGGCGCGAGCGGCGCGGGCGCGGGCGCGTCCGACGAGCCAGCAACGCGCCGCCCGCGCGGGATTACGATGGAAGATTTAGCGTCCGCCTGTTAGGTCGACTTAATACGAAATGAAGTATTGATCTGGCGACAATGAGCACTAAAAATTGCCTGACTTCGAATGTTTATTTTGTCGCTCGTAAATAATTTATCGTCGATTTCCTGCGCGAGGAACAAATTTATCTTTGCGAGCGAGGGCTCGGCAAGTATTATGTTCGTATGTTGAAGCAGATTCTAATAAACAGAGCGTCGCTTAGCTCCCGTTTTCGCCCACGTCGCCGCCCCGCCCCCCGCTCCTCCACCGGATAAATGTGTTACCGCTTCCGCTCTGTAGAGGAGGAGAGGTGGGCGTGGTACGGAGGCGGGGACGGGGAGAGGAGGCGGGGGTCGGCGCTTAGGGTAACGCCCGCATCCAGCGCGAAGGTCTGCTCCAAAGTGTAAATGACAAACGCACGGACACAAATTATCGTAAGCACGGAGATACAACGGGAACGAACCCGCCCGCTCGCGCGCCTCTCCCGTCGCCTTCGCTGCACCCGCCATCGCCGCCCACTCCTCTACGAGGCGCAATTTCGCTCCGCCAACAGCCCCCGCCCCCGCCCTCGGCCCCTCCCACGCTGCCACCGTCGTCGTCCTCGCCGCCGCCCCCGTTGCCGCCCAGTGCAATTCCGGTGGCGACTTTTTTAATGGCGCGATTTCTTTAAAAGAGCCGCGTAACATATGCAACCACGACGCGGAGCCCTTTCCCCGACGCGCTAGGTATATTTTATCTTTTTGGTCTTACTTCCGCGCCAGCGAGCGCCTCTGCCCGAGGGGACTAAAATACGAAAGGCACTCAGTGGTGAAAGCTCCCTCTCGGCGCGTTCAATTAAGAGAAATAAAAGAGGGCGATCGTTCATACTTAAGATACACTGCCGGTGAAGGGGGAAATTAGCTGCGTTCCGGCAAGAAGAGACGGATAGGCAATACGACACCAAATGTATGAGAGGCAAATCGAAATGATAGATGTAAAGTTTGTTACATTTGCAAATGTCATTTCTTTTATATGATCTACATGCTGATACATATGATGCCACGAGATGACCTGAAATACAACTGTCTTATTGCAAATTACATATCTGGGAATGATCAAATGATTTATAAGCCACCTTATTAACGTCTCTCTAAATCTTCCTAGATATATCGATTTATTGCGAGAATGTTTTCCTTTATAGTAAACGAGGTATAATTTCAGTAAAATTAAATAACTCTTGACGCTGCCTTCAGACGATCCTTCATTTGAACTGACTGCGAGAACCTCAGCGCCGCAATCGTGTGGAAATAAATCAGCAACAAGCAAAACCGAAACGTGCTTAGAATACAAATTCCATTCGAGTGACGCGCGAAATTCATCACGCAGCTGCCTGCACAAAGCCGTTAGAGCTGTACGGAGCGGAAAAATGACTCGTCACCCGAGAAAAAACGATCCACAATAATCCTGTTTTAAAGTCAAACCCGGGGAAAGCGGGATCTTAGAAAGCACTGATTCAATTCCAGATCTCCAAATTTTTATGCAGATCCCTGCGCGAAGGGCGGATTGCGGTCGCGCGGCGCGGCCCTTCTGGCGGCCCCTCGGGAGGGGGCACCGCGGGGGCGACGGAAGAGAGGCGTTAGTAAGATGGGTGCCACGTATGTAGTGTGGAAGGGAATAGAAAGGAAACTAGAAAAAAGTAAGGAAAGAACAACTTCCTGTGTGCAATGAAGAAAATTAAGACTGCGAAAATGCTATGAAAACGGGGATGATGAGAGATGGTTGGTTAGTTGGTTAGTGATTCCGGGCACGGAAAGGCACGGAATAACCATTCAACTGCTAAAGTCATTTTCCCATAAGTGTAGTGATTATGCTCCCTTGAGAGGTGGCGGTGATGTTCTCTCGAAGGATGGCGAGGCCCCCCAAGGAGGCTAGCGAGGTTTTCCCAACCAGGTATCTCCCAGAAGTGGGCGCCGCCCCAGCCGGAACAAGCTCCCGGCCGAACTCCTGGCATATGTGGTAATGTAGTGCATTTTAGTCAAAGTGTGTAAGGGGTAAGGATATGATAAAGAAGAGGAAGGAAAGGTCGCGCGCGGTCCGTGGCTCGTTTGTTAGGGTACTGCTCCGGCATCCGCCTGGTGTTGATCGGACAAACCACGGATAACTATCGATCAGAGAAGCCTGCCGCTAGAATTCTCCTCCGGAGAGCGACTAAATTCGACCTAGCTGACGCTCTTAAGTGGCGAAAATCCTACCTGTCAGGACTCGAACTTAGTACCTCCCGGTCAAAGGCATTGCAGTGACATCAGTTAATGTCCTGAGCCACCTTTCCCGGTGAAAGATGAGCGTTCCAAAAAGGAGTTACAATCGCGAGTATGAAGAGAAACGTAAGAAATGTAATTGTCAATGGGGAATTGGAATGCATCGCGCTATAAATTCGCATAAACCTGTGAAGGAAACGAGAACGGGAGTGAAAGATAAAACAGGGCGGGGAAGGCTGAAGTTCGTCAGATCCATCGTGCAAAGAAAGGGACTAAAAGAAAGCCAAGGGGAATCACTGGGGAGTGAAGCTGCGTCCCCACCACATGAGAGTGGTGTCGTGGTGCGGACGCGTCGAATTAATACACGAGGAGGAATCATAATAAGAGGGCTCAACGAGATCGATCATGGACAACCCGAAACACTCCCGGGAAGACGTTATCGGGACAGCTTCGGAATTGGGCGCCTGCATCTACGCCCGGGAGACGCGCGCTCGCCCTGCGAACGCCGAACAAGAGCCCGAGAATGTGCTTGGGACGTCGTGAAATGTATAACAGACGCGAGGAGAAGAGCGACTAGGAACGAGCATACGAGGGGAGATAGTGTGTCAGATCCAGACACAACGTGATGAGGCGGAGGCGACATGAAGGGCACGTGGAAGAGAAAGAGCCAGCACAGCGTTGGGAGGAAACGAGAGCGACGCGCGTGGAGGAAGAGGAGAAGGAGCGGAAAAGGAGGGCGAGAGGGGAGATGAGGATGCCGCATGCGGGGCGCCGAGAGGTGGCAAGGCACGGAGACGACGCGGCAAGGGGCGGAGGGTGCCTGACGCGCCAAGCGCCGTAAAACCCAAGCGCTCATTCCGGCAGGAAATAAAAAGCAAGGTAAACAGCGAAAGGGATATTAAAGCATTCTCAAGCCATTATGACGAATTAAACGGTAAGTTTATGAAAGCGACGGGTGGCCGCGTCCGCCTGATATGATATGCAGCGCGCGCGGCCGTAGCGCTGCCGCCGCCGACGCCGCGAGCGCCGCTACGAGGGGCGAATGGGCGATGTGGCGGTGGTGGGGCGGGGCGGGGCGAGGCGAGGCGTGGCGGGGAGAGGTGAGGCGAGACGGGGGCAGGCGCGAAGGCGACGGGGAAGAGGCGGCACGAGACGGAGGGAGGCGGAAAGGTGGCGGGGAAGAGGCAGGTTGGGGGCGGAGCACCGGGCGGTGGCTGCGACTGACGGCGACATCGGTGTGGAGGGATTGGCGGAAGGTGGTTCAGTGAAGATTGTGATGGCGACATACCTGTGACAGTGCAATGGAAGAGAAGTATGTGAGGTTGGTGTCACTGCAGATTGTTGCAGTGACGGTAACGAGATGATGGGACTGGCGATGGGGCTAACATTAGTGATGTTGGCTGCAGTGCTTGTTTTGTAGATGTTTGTAGTGCTAGTGGACACAACTGTGCATGGATCAATCCCAATCGGCAGAGAATCAGAAAGGTAAACAGAAGACTTATATGAAAAAAGCGCAAGTGGAGCGGAATTGAAGATGGTAATGGATGTAGTAGGGAAGATGTTGGGTCCATGGGAATTGGTCAATGAGAAAGGAACTAACGTATAGTCTCTTACGCAGAGCCAGTGACTGCTGCGACGTTTTAAAGCAGCTCCACACATTGTCATTCGGGAAATACTGATTTCTCGCCCAACTCCGAGAAGCCGAGTTGCTCAGCGAATGCGCGCCTTCTTTGATGTGCACAAAAGAGCTGCACGTTGCGGGTACGGAGAGCACCGAACAATTGACGCTCGGAAAATAGCAAGCAACCCATCCTCACTATTCGAGATGCATGAGTGAGTGAGAATGTTTTTCGTGTTTCTGGATGTGTCAACTACTTTGGCCATTAATCCCATGAGTATTGTGCGAATTATAGGCTAGGTTTTCCTTTTCCTGCTGGAACATAAGATACACGACGGGATGCAAGTGTTTCCCTTTCCAGGATCTCCCCCAGCGAGCACCGCACCAGCCGGGTAAGGTCTAATTTTACAACTGGTCTCCCGACATGTGCGGTAGTGTAATGCATGTATGAGTGCCTGAGTGTGAGTAGAGGGAAAGGTGGGGAGAAAGATGAAGATCACGCACGATCCGTAACCAGTTTGTTAACCATTCGCCTGATTTTAGTCGAAAAAAAACACACACACGAAAAGTTAACGATCAGAGCAGTTGACTGCTAGAATTCTCCTTCAGATCCGCTTGAATTCGATCCACATATCTATCTAGTAACAAAAATCCGTCACCGTACTCTTTCCCGATCACTGACGCTGCAGCGGCAACTAATGTTGTCGCTGAGACACCTCAGCCGGTTAGCATTCGGTGAGCGTTCATTTGCTATTCGTAAAATGTGTGGAGTTAGTGATAAAGAGGAGCGCCTTTAGGCAGCGCCTACGCTCGCAAGCGTGAGATGACCAGCGCACGGCGAAGTCGCCCTCCTGTCCGGGGCTTTCCTCCCCGCCCACCGCCCTCCACCGCCTGCTCGCCGCCCCGCCCTCGGCGCCTCACGCCCGGGCCCCGGCGCCCGGCGCCGCGACATGAAACTATCGTTAAGGCCCGGAGGGCGGCGCGCGCCCGGCGAGGAAGAGACGATGGCCGAGAGCGGGAGGATGAAGCGGAAAGGCGAGGGGCTGCGGGGGGGAGATAGCGGGCCATGTCATGCTCGTACCACCTGCTCCTGACACGTGCTGCTACGCCAGCCACGGCTACCACAAGTGCTGTTATTATCACCAACACCATCCATTGTATCGGCACTTCCTCATGTCACCGGCGATATTAACACTCCTATGATCAGAAATCGTATTCTATTGAATAAATAGGGAAATTAGAATACTTCTTCTCTCTCCCTCTAAAAAATCGTAAAACACAACGGTGTCTAAGAATATATTATTTATTCAGATATTCTATTAATACTTTTAATTTGTGAGTGTTTTCTATACTGAAAATTACACTGAAAGCATTTCACAAGTATTATCAATTGTTCAACTGATAGTTTTTTCGAAATTCATCTGAAATTGTTAGTTTCAACACATAGCTTCGAAACAAAAGAATGTTTTATGTATACTGTTAAAACAACAGTAAAGAATATTAGTTGAATTTTGTCGAATTGATTTTTGTTTTTTCTTCATATATCAGTTTCCGCGTAGGTTGCAAAATCTCTGTAATGCTAAAAATAGTGGAACCCCGAATACATATTAGGAATTACATATGTATTCTTAAAAGTTATTTGTAAGCCAGTATATTAAAGAAAAAACCCTTGAGACTGACATGTCTATTCCGAACCTTCAATATTTTAGCTTAAACTTTCTTGTTCTAATTTGCATTTTGGCTAATTGGTGTCAAATCAAAAAGTAATTTCATATTTTTATCCTATCACATTTTTGTACTTAAATATTCGCGATAAGTACTCTGTCGCAAATACGTTGCATGTGGCACATATACAGAGTGTCCGGAGAGGAAACGTCGAAACTTCACAAATAACCTCTTAGGACAATTTTAAGCATAAACCACTGGGATATTCCGAATGATTGAGCCGCAATAAGTACATAAAGTTTCTTTGTAAAAATGCGTTATAGGCAAAAAGTTGAATCGCAGAAGCATAGAAATACTCCAGAAGCTTGTAAATTATCTATTATTTACAAAAGTAATTAATATATTTGTTCAGAACGAAAAATTAACACAGAAATAAAAAGGCACACAATTTACACAATTCGACTGCTTTTTTATTTCTCAATTAATTTTCATTTCGGAACAAATATATTTATTTCGGAACAAATATTTTATTTATTTGCCTAGAACGATTTTTTTCAAACGAAATTTTCACTGCTTGTTGCGGCTCCATGCGGAATATTCCAATAGATTTTAGACAAAAAATGTTGGAAATTGTCTTAAGAGTTTATTTGCGAAGTTTTGACGTTTCCTCCTCAGACCGCCTGTATAATATTTTTTACATGTCAGCCATACGTCATAAAACGCAATTATAATGTTCGTTCTTCGATCTTTGTAATTGATTAATTTTAGTTTTAAGTGAAAAGTGCGCATTTGTCGGTAATTGTTCCTCAACAAGGTTTTCGACTCGTTTAAGGGAGAGAAAATTAACTGTCATTTCTTATGTGGTGCTGAAACTCTTCGGAGATGAAACTAGTAAGGGAAATGCAAGGCGTAAAAGTGGATCATCTACCAGCGATATTGTGAATTCGAATCCGGCACAGCAACTGGTACAAACTGGAAAACATTTATACTCGTAATATTCTTTTTAGAATTACTCATCGTTTGTCAATTACTTTATTTTTGGCACTAGTATTAAAAATGATCAGTTTAACACAACTCATAATATCACATTTTCAACTCGGCCTTCAACAGCTAAAAGTGGATACTTTTAACACTGCTTGTCTAAAGCATTAATTTTGGCACATTTTCATCCATTAAATGTTGGTATTTGCGTGGCATGACGATAATTCATTTCAAATGATGCTTCGCTATTTACTAGATGGTATACGAACGCTGCATGCAAAATCGTCCTGCCGTAGAGAAATCCGTCAAACATTTTCGCTAAAACGTCCGTGTCATTGCGGCTGCCGCCACGTTGGACAACCTCCACTTACGTAACCGCATATATCGCCGCATAGCTGCTACATTCACCACAGTCCCACAGTTGCAACTATGACATAGCTACAATCGCCGCCTCCCACACCCAGGATCCCAGCTCCATCGCCTCTTGCGCCCGCGGCGGCGTTTCCACCCCCGCCGCCGCACCGCGCCGCGCCGGTGTGTTATTGTTAGCCACGATAAAAGAGTGGAGAACTCACAGGGATTTATGCCGGATTAGCCACGGGCGCGGGGTTCCTTTGAGGCGGTGCTGCACGACCTCGGGCGGGGGCGGCGCTCACGCCCAATTACCCTGCTGCCCGCCATCTGTTTGGATAAACGCGAGGGAATTAATGAAGGCGCCTTTATCTGTGCCTTTGAGCGTTATCAGGCGGAGCGCCGCGCTGCCCGCGGCCACCGCCGCCGCCGCCGTCCCTAGCGTTGCCGCCGGCGCGATGCAGCCGTGCCCGCCGACACGGAGCTCTGAGACGTGGCGCGGCGTCGGCGGGCAGTGTGCGACGGGCGACGGGATCGCCCGGGGGCTGCTGGCTTACGGAGGAAGGCCCACCGGTGGCCGTCGCGCCGCCCGCTTAACGACCTGAAATTCAATCAGATATTTGGGATCCGAGGCCGGCGGGGGCGGGCGGGGCCGAGCGCGTGGGCGGGCGCGGGGCGGAGGCGAGGCGGCAGCAGGCGAAGGCGGAGGGGTGGGCGGGGCGCGCGGGGGCGGAGGCCGGCGCACGTGCTCGCGCGTTCGGCGTCCGCGGCGATCAAAAACAAAGCGGGCGCGCGAGGAGCAGATAATGCGGGGCTTGCGCGGCCGCTGCTGCCCGTCGCCGCCCGGCGCGGCCCGGCGCTGGCCGACGAGGCCGCGCCGCCCCCGCACCCGTTCACCCTCGCTGATCGGAACCCCGGGGGATCGCTGAAAACTCGTGACGCGTCGAGGCGGGCGCTGGCCGACGGCCGTCGGTATTCTGCGCGCGCCCCGCCGCCCCAGATTAAAACATTTACAACAACTTCGGAATGTGAGCGGAAATCATAAAAATGTTCCCGATTTTTGCCGGGCGCGTCGGCGCCGAAGGCCGGAGGGCGGAGGGCGGAGGACGAGCCGCGGTGGAGAGCCCGGGCAGCGCGGGCTGTCGCGAGGGCGGAGGCCCGGCCCGGCGGGCGGGGCCGGGGGCGGGCGGCCCGGGCAGCGGGGGCGGTGGGGCCGTGGGGGCGGGGACGGTGAGAGCGGCCAGGACCGGGGAGCCGCGCGCCGCAGCCGCCCATTCATCCGGCCGCGACGGACACCGCTGGCTGCGCGCCACCCCCAGCGCCGTCCCGCCCCCGCGCTGCGGCCGCCACCGCCGCCGCCACCGCCGCCAACGCCGCTGCCGCCACCGCCTTCGCCGCGCCACGCACAGCTCCGCGCCAGGTTTTAATCGCAGTAAAACAACACAAACATCAGCTAAAGCTAGCCTGTTGTCATTTGTCATCCCTAATAGCATTTTGCTTGGCGCTCTCTCGCGGCTCCGAGCGTACTAATATGTTTTAATTAAGCTGGGCTTTATGCAGTTAGTAGCGAGCTTATATATCCCCTGCACGGAAAGGGGAGTGCGGAGCGTCGCGCCCGGCACTCAAAACAACATAGAAGCGGCCGTCCGCTCGCCTCGCCGCGCCGCCCCGTGCTGCTCCGCGCCCGCGCCCGCGCTCGCGCCCGCGCCGCCGCCCTCCAGTGAGGAGTGCTTATTTCATTAGATTAGATCCTGCGTTATGGAAAGGAAGCCTTCCCGGGCGGCGCCCTCGCGAACCGCCTCCGCCGCCGCCTCCGCCTCGCGCTCCGCGAGTAAGCGAGAGCGCGCCAGCCATCCGCCACCCGCAACCCCCCGTCGCTCACCCGCCACCCTTCGGCCGCGCGCCGCCCCCCTAGAGCACCCACACCGAGCGCCGCGGCGAACGCCCGACCCGGGGGAGCGCCCACGCCCACGCTCACGCGCGCACGCTCACGCGCCAAATATTAATACAATGAAAAGCTTTAAAATGACTACCACGTAGCTGTAAGTCGCATCCCCGGCGAGCGGAACGGCGCTCATCTCTTCCGATCTCTTCCCTCCGTGCGGCGCGGCGCCCCGTATGGCTGCCCGCGCCCGCCCCGGCCGCGTCTCCGCCCCCGGCCTGCCACTTCCCCAACGCTTCCTCGCGCGCCCTCCGCACTAAATCCTCAACCAATCCGCTTTTCATTTCCACAAGTAGCGGCGGCCGCGGAGGCGGCGGGTCGGTGCGGTGACGGCAGAGGTGGCGGGTGCGTCGGCAGCGGCGGGGAGGGACCGTCGCCCGCTCGGGACGCCTGCTTTCCGCCGCGACTGTACCGTTGCGCGAAGTCTAAATCCTGAGCCTTTCTGTCAGTAATACCAATATAACCGAGTTTTGTTTGAACCCAAAATCAAAATGTATGACTTTAACCTGGCATTTGAACGTTATTACGAGCCGGGCGCGCGGGAGCGAGAGGGCGCGCGCGGGGCGGGGAGGGGCACGGGCGGGGGCGGTGCGATGAGAGAGGGACGAGGCAGCGTCGCCAGCCGCCGCCACCGCCACCGCCGCCGCCCGCCGCGCCGCCGCGCCGGAGATCGGTAAATTGTAATTAGTCTTGCAATTACAATGTGGCTTTCGCTTGGCTCGGCGGCGCCGCGCTCAGTTGATATCGAGGGATGATGCCGAGCCCCTGCGGACATATATACAGCCTGCTAGGTCACCCCTAACGACTTTCTGCGACGTGACATTCATCTGTTTCGCATTACGTCGTGTAGTTGTTTGAAAATAATTGAAATGCTGGCCGCGCCCTGTCTCTGTCGGCGGGTCCGCCCCCGGCGGCAGCGGCGGCGGCGGCAGTGGCGGCGGCGCGGCAGAGGCCCCGAGAGCCGACCGCAACCCGACGCCTCTGCCGCTACCTCTCCGCGCCCGCCCGCGCCGTCCGCGCCGTCGCTGCGGTCGCCGTGCTTTTAAAATGATAATTAATTCTCGCAAATTGCGTACGAAGACTTTGTTATTTGCATTTATTATCATTCAGACCGTTCCCTATGTGGATCCTCTATTTCATCTTCTTACGCTGAGCTAACAGCGGCCGCCATAAACAAGGAGGTTTTCGGAACCATTGCCAGGGGGCAAACGCAACCGAGGGTGGCTGAATATTTCCAAATTACTCGCGATATGAACGCTGGCGTCCGCTATACATGTAAACACAGGCGCATTGAATATCGAGGTGCCATAAAAAAGCGCAGCACCCCACCAACTTAAATTAAGTAAAGTATAAATGATACTGCTAACAACGGTTGACACCGCCATCCATTCGAACGCGAACGCGTTCTCCCCTGCGCCGCCGCTCGCGTCGCTGCTCGCCCGCCCGCCGACCCCGCCAGCGCCCGCGCCCGCGCCGCCTGCCCGTCGGCTGCCCGCGCCCCGCCTAACCGTGTTACTTTCCTAATATTGACACTGAGCGCGATGCCTCACTTCGGGCGCGGACATCGGATTAATCCTGTGTTTAGGGGAGCGCGGCAGAGGGGCCGTGGTGGCTGGCGCCGTCCTCCCTCCCCCGCCCTCGCCCCTGCACCCGCCACCTCTCCCCCCTACTACGCCGCCGTCCCTGCCTCATCCCACTTCGTCCCACGCCACCGCTCACCATCTTTTTGCTTCTCTCGGAACTGTAGCACTTTCTAGGCGCGGCGATTTTGTTCAGCTGTGAACACTCTTGGTAATGTTTTGGCGATTCTGAATCGACGTTCTTCTTTCTGCTTTGCTTTGTGTGATCTTTTCCAAGTAATTAGTTTAGAGTAAGAATTTGTTCACAGCAACCACATAAATGTGCTTTGAGTCTTTGTAATAAATATTATTATCGATTTATAATTCTAACTTACATTTTCTTTTATTTGTTTGCGTTTGTACGTATTGTGAAAAATCCTCTGACAGAATGGAGATAGCTGTATTCACTAAAAAAGGTAGAGTTCAGTAACCAAATATCTATTTACACGCAATTCTATAAAACCAAATCGGCCAACTAAATGCAGCCAGCAAAATGATGAGCCGTCGCTGTAATGGACGGTAACGGCTATGTGAGCATGATGAACAAGATATAAAATCTCTCAAAGTGCCATTATGCCTGCCCATATCATAAATCATACACACTGCACGAATCTCTTTGATTAAATGCGCACGCGTTTGGTATACATGGACGTAACGAAAATATCTCCTAAACAAGAAATTAATCACAATTAGGAACGGAAATAAACAGTATATTAAACAGTATCGATCGCTATGTAAAACTTGCTGCGTAAGTGAACTTTTCCGATTCGCACATCTCCACGTGATCAATTACTTCGTAGAGCGTAAAGCGCACGCAGGATCTAAACCGACTTGGCATATCCTTTTTTCGTATAGTTAAGCGCAACGCCCCTCCCCCCCAACGCGAAGTCAAGCTCATCGAATGATCGTGCCAGCACTCTACGCTGGGAGGCCTCCGTCAAATACCCGCACGCGAGGGCCATCTGCGCAGCGCAAACAGCACGCGAGGGCGAGCGAGTGGGCGGGGGCGGCTCCTCCTCCGTCCCATCATCGCCCCGCGGGCCAGGGGACGGCTGGCGGGGGAGGGGAGGGGAGGGGAGGGGCGCAAATCTCTCCGGCAACGACGTGCAGTTGTGCGTGACCCGCGGAGGGCCCCCGGTGCAGGACGATGGGGGGGTGAGGGGAGGGACTGCCTTGCGCCGTCGCGCTCTTCATTACGAGGCGCAAATTAAGGGTGGCACGCGGATCGGCGGTCGCCGCGGGGTTGTGGTGACGGGGCGACGGAGCGGAACGATCCGAAGTGTAGGATGCGGAGGTGGAGGTGCAGAGAGGGGTGGGGGATGGTGGGCGCAGCGAACCGTGCGAATAGGGCGATGAACGAAGGCAGAAGAAATGCGATGGGGCGAGGGGGAAGCTAAGGAATTGCCGACGAAATGTCAGTACGTATGTGTGTGTACGTACGTGTATACGTACATTAAGTACATATGTGTCTACAAAAACATCTGTGTAGCATACATAACATCTGGATATGTATATATGAGTGTATACGTGTATGCAAGGCTTGATTTCTGGTGGAACACGACGGAACGGCGTTCCGGTAACTCCGGAATAATTATTCAATTACATTATTAATATTTAACTATTTCTATTAAATTATTGATTACTTTGGGGAGCGTTCCGGAACCAACATTTTATAAATCAAGCATTGCGTGTATGTGTGTAATGTGTAGATGTGTGCAAATGCGCGCAGAAGATCAATCGCTACGATAACTCTATGACCAGCAGTGTGGCCGTGACTATGGTCATAGTTATTGTGAGGATGTGGGGATTGCAGTTCGTACTGCTATAATCACAAGGTGTTCAGAATGGTGATCATTGATGGTCTTACATCCAAGATCGTGGTTGATCGAAGTTGCAGAGGTGGAGATGACGGTGGGAGCCGTGAAGTAGAAATGAATGTAGGCGTGAGAAGGAGCCAGTAAGGTAGTTAATGTTGTTGAATTGGTTGAGGCGTTTATATGAAATCTGAAATGAAATGGTGCAATATGTATTAATAGGTGAGGGATTTATGGTCGATAATGATGGAAGTTCTACAGATAACTAATTTTCAATGCGCTCAGAAATTGGAAGAACACTATGCAATATCCAGCTTTGTGAGTGTTGTCTATAGTTTCGTTAGATGCCAAGGAACTCGGAAAAAACTCAAAACTATCTACATAAGACAGTCAGAGCGGTGCGTGGTGCTCTTGCTTGCCGCCTGCAGGGAGATGGTTTCTTGAATAAATACAAAGACTAAATTGACCTTAATTTACGAGTAGATAGAGTAGTTACTACTTTCAGAAATTTTATTATTTGTCTTTCATTAAAAAATAGTTCATTAAGTACATACACATAATTTAAGTGCACTGCAGTTCCTTTTTTATCTACATATTCCAAAGTTTTCAGATTGCTCTTTGATATGCCATTATATTTATTTAAATTATTTTTCTATTTTTGTAAATTGAAGAGAGCTAAAGAACTTAACTATCATAACAGACAGTACTAAACATGATTGTGAAGAAAACTTTATCGCATCTTTTTATTTTTCTTTATTGAATGTGAAAACGGTTAAAAACGGTGTGTGACGAACTATAGGAAGAAGTGTATTTGTTACTTTCACAATCAGTTGATGTGGAATAAGGTTCAGAGATACGGATATGATTTAACATTCGTGTAATAAAAATAGTTAATTCTTTGTCATTATTACAAACATATGATAGATACGCTTACGTTGAATATCTAAAACATACGTTTTCTGAACTACTCCATGTATTACGTACGTATGTACGTATGCATGTACGTATGTATGTATGTATGTATGTATGCATGTATGCATGTATGTACGTATGTATGTATGTATGTATGCATATATGTATGTACTTGAGCCGACAGCCCGTTGCCGACAGCCCGAACGGGCTCAGGTCTACCGGTCTCTGCCTCGCTGCCATGGGTTAAGGGGGTACGTGTGGTTTGCAGTAGATATTCCCAAGCCGTATTCCGGTCTTCCCAACCTGAGAAGTGAATTATCTCATCGTCACACACCAACATATATTGGGACATTGCAATAAAAACGCACACTATAGTCTTGACTCTACCGGGAATTGAACCCGGGGCCGCGTAGTACAAGTAATAAATGAAAAAGATTACATATTTCCTCCTTCTATCTTTTGCAGGTATTAAACAGGAGTGAGAAATCAGTTGAGAGTCTCTACACATACCCTATTACATGTATACGCATTGTATTACATTTTTTGTAATATGCTGAGGAGACTTGATAGAGTACAAAAGGGTGAACCTTCAATGTACTGCTTTTTTATATCTCAAATGTAACGGAAACATTTTAAATTATTGGATCCGACTAATTTTAGCAAAAATATAAATAAGCAAAATAATAATAATAATAATAATAATAATAATAATAATAATAATAATAATAATAATAATAATAATAATAATAATACGCTTAGAAAAAACTATTCTCTGAAATGGGAGAATCCTTATTTTTAACAAGGCACTCATTTCGTATAATCGCTAATAATAAAAGGATGATATACAAATAAGTGTAAGATTACAAACAACCAAAGTCTCGCGACTCAATTCTTCTTAACTTCTTCCTACATTTTGCGCAATTCAGTGGTGCAGACCTCAAGCAGATACTAATTGCATTGAAGCGGTTGAGTTCGAGAGGAGTGAGATCAGAACGTCACTATTTCTACAGATGTTCTGCTATTCACTGTGCCATAAAGAAAATGAATTACTAAAATATTTTAAAAAAATAAAATCTGTGCAAAGTTGAGCAGCAAACGTTGTGTGTGTGTTTTCTCTACATGTCGTACATTCGGGTGAAGAAGTTAAGGCAGGTTTCTACGTGTCTCCACTGATCATTCTCTTGTGACAATACACACGTGCTACGATGTGCCATTGTGTAGAATTTAGAGAAGGCTATTACATCATGTCCGAATACCCAATCTCGTTTTTTATGTTCATTTTGGCAAGGTCATGCATATAAATGAGATAACGAGTATTTCCAAGAACAAATTTGACGTAAGTGTGCAGAAGATGGTTTTTATTTCTCTGATTATTACGATGGCATATTCCGTCATAAAATTGGCTTGATAAGAGACCAAAAGGTCGTTTCAATTCGTCATAAAAGTTACTAGTATTTTAGAAGGAACAAATGAGATAAATAGTGTGCGACTCGATCGCTGCCTGAAATTTTGAGGTAACAGCAATGGTAATAATGACTATTGGCAACATTAAGGCGATGGAGATTGAGGGGAAGCAAAAGAAAGAGGAGGACATGACAGCGACACCAGCATTGGCGGGCATGAGCAGCTTAACCCAGGGGGTCTAGTCATCCCACTGATTCGGTTATCGCCCCCTTCATCCGCTGGCTCTTCGGTGATCAAGACGCAGCGGGTGGAGGGAAGCCTGGCGAGGGGCGGGCAGAGGGGAGCGGAGGGGCGGAATGGGCAGCTCGGGCGTCGCGCGGCCGCCCGCATTAATATTTCCGCGGCGATCGTTGACGCGCAGCATCGCGCCGTCCCGTCGTATTCATCATTTCCGTCGCGCGGCCATATGCCCTGCTTAGCGCGAGTGGCGCAGAGGACGCGGCCTCTTCCGCTTAAGCGACGGCGAAGCAATTCACTTGCGACGCCCGCCTCGCTGCCCGCTCCCCCTCGCTCGGCCTTCCCCGCTCGGCCCTCCCCGCTCGGCCCTCTTCTCTCAAAAAGGCGAACCGTTTCATTAAGGAAAGCTGCCCTTGACTGCTGATGCCGCAGCCGAGCATCCTCCGCTCCGCT
Organism: Gryllus longicercus; assembly: GCA_038098605.1. Lineage (NCBI taxonomy): Eukaryota > Metazoa > Arthropoda > Insecta > Orthoptera > Gryllidae > Gryllus > Gryllus longicercus. The sequence goes on from JAZDUA010000239.1 coordinate 345,030, forward strand.
TCCCCCGGCCATCACACCCCACCCCCTCACGTTGTGCGATAAGCCGATTTGCGGAGGTTATGCGATCAAAGCCATGCGCGGCACATCGCTGTAGCAATTTGCAGATGTACCCTCATTGATATGGAATTTATACGGCAATAAAACCGGCTGTTCCCAAATTGTGGAATTACCTTGCGTATGCCGTAATAAGAGGACGAGAAAGAGAGAATTGTTTGCACACCGGAGAATCCGCGCGATTAATAAAATCTGCACGGAAAAATTCTTTGACTCGCCTCTTCCTTATTTACGTCAATATCTGCACTTATGAAGAAACGTCATTGTGACAGAAAAGAAAGCTTTATGTCTAATACGAGAGAGAGAGAGAGAGAGAGAGAGAGAGAGAAGAGAAAGAGAGGGAGAGGGAGAGAGGAAGGAAAGGAGGTGGGAGAACGAGAGAGCTAGTTTCTACGAATAAGTCTCTTCCTTATGGAGAGACTTATAGAACGATAATCAATTATTAAAACATTCTTTCATCTAATATCCAGTTATGTTGAACCTTTCGAAATTGATGGCAATGTCTGCACCTGTCTTCTTGCAGCAGAAAGTTCTATGAGTCAGAAGTTCGTATAAATCAAGATATTACGTACTTCAGAATTAGATCAATGAATTAAATGTCACAGTTAATCTTCCAATTAGCCTCGATATGTCTGCTCCCTTAATCGAGTGACGTTATTTTAGAGAAACCACGTAGCGTTACGGCAGGCAAGTGAAGTACTTTAGCTTAATACTTTAGAGACGATCAGAAGAAAATTGATTACCGTGTCAAGATTTAATTGAACTCCAACTCTGTAATATCTTAGGCCACGCATTCACTGTAAATTACAGAATGTCCGCCTTCAGTCGTAGCACTTCGAGGAAACCGCAAGGATTCCTAGAAGGCGACTGCAGAACGTCTTAAATTAAGTCCCACAAACAGCGCGCGAAAGGGTAAAAGCACAACGGGGTGTCTCCAGGATAAACCGAGCGCTCACGAAGGTGCCGGTGTCGCGGTCACTGGCGCGGACCCAAGACACGCCCGAGCGCGGGTGGAGGGGGGCAGGGCAGGGCCGGGCGCGGGGGCGGGGGCGCTGACCAGAGCGGAGAGGCTCCGCCCACGCCAACGCGCGCTCCCCGCCCGCGCATCCGCCTGCCTCGCCCCTCCCTCCACCGCCGGGGCCACGCTCTCCAGCGCCCATCGGCCGCGTGGCGTCGCGGCGCGGCGCGTCGCGACGCGAGATACCGCCATGGAATGGGCCGTTGCGCGCTCCAATGGTCGCCATTCCCAGGCGGTTGAACATCGATACGACTCGATCTGCGCTTACAATCGATAATAAAACTAGTTTATAGATAGCACACCGACGCGTATAAGTGTTTTGCGTGCAGATATGGCGCGGCTTATGCAGACAACCCATTAAATAATACGCGCCGTCTATCGGAAGGGTCGCGATGGCGATGGGCGGCCCGATACGCGACGCCGGGGTGGCGTTTGATATTTCGTGGCATTTTTATGTTCGGCAGTGGCGCCCCGCCTGCCAGATTTATCGCGCGATTGCGGTGGTGCCGCCGCCGCCGCTCCTAGCCGCCGCCGCCGCCACCGCCCCCCTGCCTTCGCTGCCGCCGCCGCCGCCGCCGCCGCACCCTCGCGCTCCCGAACCGCACAGCGCCGTCCCCGCGCCGCCTCGCCGCAGTCTCTCATCGCCCGGGCCCCTGCCGCACTGCGCGAGCCGATGTTCCACCGCAGCCGCCTCTTTTTCAGTCGGCGCAATCCGCGGCCACTTGCAACCAGGCCTCATGAAGGTGCCACGGGCAGACCACTGCAGCAACCGCGGCCCCGGGCGCCCAGACACGTGCCAGCCACGCAGGGCCGCATTTTCCGAAAAGAAAAAAAAGCAGTAAATAGGCGTCCTCGCGTATTTAATGCTTATTTTTATACTTATCTGGGGAATAAGTTTTAATGAAACAGACTACTGCGCTAAAAAGCTTTTGTAATTAAAAATTAAGTAAACTATTCGTGATGAATATTTTTAAAAATTCCTGAGGGGTTCGCAACAGGATTTTGTGCTTGCGGACCATGCACTATGTAAGTCCGGCCTTGAGCTCAGTGTAATCAGGCGATCCGTGATGTAGAAGTCACAATGCTCGACTTCCATCTTTAGGAACCGGAGTTCTTTTTCTTTAGGCTTTGTCACGTTTCTTTTCGTAGCGACGTTAATATACATCCGTATTGGCGTCGAACGAATCAGTGCAGTAACTGCCCGTTAATCTAGTCAGTTATCGTCAGTCGTTGTCAGTCACAGCCCTTCGGCAAGGCGTTCGGTGCCGTTCGATCCCCCGAGGTCTCCAGGCGGTCACCCATCCTGGAAACCACGGTGTCTGAAGTTACTTAACCTCCGTGACTTCAAAGAGCATAGGTAAGCAATGCGACTAGTGACGCGTGAGAGCACCAGTTCAAATGCCGGTTGGCGACGGAGTGGGTTCTTGGCGTCTTTTCTCATATTTTCGTTTCCCCTTCCAGTCATTGCACTTTGCCTCCATTATCATTTATTTCGTTCGTACACTCCACGTGTGGCTATGGGGCTGGGAACTGGAAGGCAGAGACGAGGGAAAGTGTATTGGGTTTCGAGTAATTTTCTTTGGAACATTCATAGCTTTCTAGTAACCTTATTTGACACGCAGCAGTATATGTTTTAACTAAATAAAACTCTTGATGGCAGAACTAAAAAATAACAGACATGAAAAAAATATGTTTTCAGAACCATGAAAATGAAATGTAGGATTTACGCTAGGGTTATTGCAGATTCTAAACGGAAACAATTAAAAACATTTATTGAAAATTAATACTACGCCTGAAATATATTTCCTAACATTCTCTTCAAATATTTAGAATCAAATTGAGAAGTACGAGTATTTGCATCACACATATCCACATTCCGCAGGCCTGTTGTTGCACAACACTGCCTTTCGTATTGTTGGCATGCCATAGTAATTTTGAATTAAAATATTATTTGAAATCACAATAGAATGTTTAGACAGACGAATACAGTTTTGTCTCTGAGGTTCTTATTCTAACATTTATACATTTTCTAAAAATTTAGGTAAATATTTTTTATTACATAAAGTTTTATGTACTAAGGGATTTGTCAGTAAAATGAATTGAAGACAATTTTTTTTATTATATAATTTTATTTGTTGGAAGAAAAATGAAGTAAGTAAATCCAAGTAAATTGAATGTCATTGATTATCTGATGTCAGAGCCTCTCTCGAGGTTAACAATGACAGTTTCATATCTTGAATTTGAGTTTATAAAATAATTTGATAAACTTTTATAACCAAATTTTTACGTTTGAAGGCATTATGAGGACCTCTTTCTTCTGAACATTGCATATTAAGATATACCAGTTGTTGAAAATCTGAAGGTATAAGTAAGATGAGCATAATCCTGAGCCATCAATATCAGAACATGGACACTAAAAATGAACTTTACGACACTCAAATATACAGTATATTTGTTGCAGTAAACATTAGTGTTATTGAAGGAACTATTTATAACTATTTATCAATATTTTTATGTAAACTCACATAGTGTCTCGGGATCTCGCAGCTTGTGAACCGTATATTTGATCTCCAACGCTTGTCAGACATATCCTAGTTCAATGAGGGATGAGCCATACGAGGACTGGGAACCTACGGTCGGCTCTAGGAACAGGAGTGGGGTCAAGATATGGAAGGAAAAATCGCACACGGCCCATGATACATGTTTAATTTACTATTCTGGCATCGGTATGAAATTGATAGATTTTCCCGAGGGTAAGTGCACATGACTTTTTGGGGATCAGCATTTCCATGCTGAATCCATTTTTAAACCTCAAGGTTGTTAACCCTGGGGGATGAGGTATGAAATATTGATGATGAAGGATGTATGGCCAACATACAGACACAGGCCACGGGCAGGATTCGAACCCTCGACCCTTTAGGCACGAAGCAGCTAAGGCACTATCCAGGCCGGCAGTTATTATTATTATTATTATTATTATTATTATTATTATTATCATTATTATTATTATTATTATTGGCATACTGACCACGCTACACGATTAACGTGTGTAATTCTTCCAGGATCAGCTTTTCAGCTGTATCCTTGGACTACAACAAGATTGTTACGCCTTGTAGTGTGAATTATGAGATGATAGGATGATGATAGGTGAAGGGACAATCACAAATATGACCATGTCTACGCAGGTCTCGAACCTGCAGCCTCCTCGGCACAGACGACGGCTGCCGCAACCGTCTGCGCCACGGGGCCGCCATTATGATTATTATGATTATTATTGTTGTTACTTCTTATGTTAGGTCAGATGTTCAAAAGTTTTAAATTATGGCTTTGCTTCGGTTAATCTTATCTTACACACATTCAATGTTTGTAACAGATTGTCTAACGTACAAGTAGGTCATTTACACAAGCGATGAGGCATAATTATAGGCATAATGTAACCAGAGCTTCATTATATAGACTGCTTTTTTGTAAATCTGTATCTTCTTCGTGAAAAAGGCGATTGAAGAAAGTTCAAAACTTGTTCTCCTTTCCAACACTCCATTCAAAATGAAAGGGGAGAAATTTTCCTTTTATTTAATTAAGATATTTTTGCATATCTACTATTTTTACCTAATGTAACAGGGCAACTCCGTAACACGATACAAAGCAATAATCAGACAACCAATGCAACATGTATGGATGAATGTCTCAGAATCTAACTTTAAAAATCGAATATTACAAAATAAATTCGTCGGTACAATCACACATATCCTATGGTAAGCGTCCTACAAACGCATGTACAGGGAAGACAATTTTTACTCATAAAACACCAAAATATCTATTATGCTCAACATTTCTTCTTTGATATACATTATCTTCCCCAGCATTTTAGATTCTCCTAAATCTCACACACAAGAACAGAAATAAAAATTGATGCTTTCAGTGATTTCTGCCAAATATTTTACACTTTGGTCCAATAATCATTTGAGATGCTCAGTGATTTCTCTAGTGCAAATAAAGTTAATTGAATTAAGACAATAACTGCGTAACTAAAAATGTAAGCCCCCACAAAAAACACATGTAAAAATTATAAACTGATTTATCAGTGTTCCATAATTACGATAATTCGTAGAATAAAGATAAAATATAAATATTATAGAATTCCCTTCACCTCCAAGGAGTCCCCTATATTTTACAGTGTTATTTTAAGAGAAAACAACAGAAAAACAGGGCTTTCTGTTATTTGTAAAAAATAACTCTTTTAAGACTTTTCAATATTTCATTACACATAATTTGCATACCTGTTTCGATTTTGAGGCTTTAGACACAAAACAAACATATTCTATAACTCTGTATATTTAAGATTAGAAATTTTAGAAAAAAAATTCATAAAAGCAATTTTTGACTCATAATTGACGAAATTTTTATCCATGCCAACTTGATGAAAACATATTGTAACTTTCATAATTTCAATAGAAGTGTGCATCACATTAGTTAGAGCGTAATTGGGAAATACGGAAGTCCCAAAAACATTCTCTATCAGACCATCACAAATATATAAGAACATCATATTATAATGCTAAATTACATTAAGAGTACATTGCAATACAAAAATTAGTCAATGCTTACTTTTTGAAGTAAGAACAATTCTCTTGGATACCAATACCCTACACGATACAAAAGTTATAAAAATGCAATACAAACTTATCTGGAAATAATATTTATTTCATTTGTTTTTGCACAACAACGTAGTTGACTTCCTTAATTCATTCTAATAAATTGTTTTCAAATACGTTACTTAGGAATCTATTTTAAACTGTGATATTTAGTCCTAATTAAGATGCACCAAAAGCTATTGTTGAATAGAATGTTCTATGCTGGTATGTAGTTGCTGATTAGCTTCTCAATAACTTTAACGATTGCTAATTAATTACGCATAATCTTTCCATGATTAATGTTGAAGACATTTTCATACATTTTCGTAACTCAGTTATCCTAAACATTCAATTTGTTAGACTGCACGTCACTGTTTCATAGATGGGAATATTTTTGTTATAATTATAAACAAACGTTGAAGGTACATTTTCACAGTGTAAAGCTAAAAAATAATTTTAACAAATTACACGCTCAACAACGGTACTGGATATTACAGCCGAACCTACGTTTTAAAAACAACCACTGATCCCTTAATTCACGAACAAAATATTGGCTGTACATACCTCTGCATTCACAAAATCGAGTGCATTCGCTGCACGCCCCCTTGCGTTAAAATTTTTGTTTCATTAACTCTCAAAAAATCCGTATGGGGGACACATTAATAAATATATTTAACTAACTGATCCTGGTTAGAATTATGGTTTTACAGCACGCTCCACAAATGCGAGCGAATTTCTTTCTAATTCCAGTAGGTCACTGCATAATTATAATAAGAGCTGAAATCAATATATCCCACTCGTGTAAATATATGGATGATATTCCGTATCATACAAAATAATACTAGTCGTGTTGGAGTAACTAACAAAAAATCGCATACTCGCATACTCGCAATAAACGAGAGGAGAACAAATATAAAAGAAAGATTCACGTTTAGTTTGGAAACCAAATGCAGATTATTTCATTTCAACAGAATTATTGAAATCTATTTATTCCAATGTATTATACTTTACTCATCAGTTACATTTCTAAAACCAATATGAATGTGTACTTCATCAGGAACAAAAATTCGTAAATCAATATTTATAATTAATATTATAACTGAAGTGTATTTTTTCCGGTGAAATTGGAATATTGTTTTATTTTCTATGGAGTAAACGTAAAACGTAATGAAATATTTAAAAAAAGTTTTTAATATTTCCTTATAATTTCAAAAAACAAAAAAATAAAGGACTGCTAAATATTTGTTGCTCATTTTGTTTTAGATGTGCTCTTTTAATAAATAACATTCTCTTATCAAAAGTCTTGCCATTTTGTACAATTCTTATTCAATTTCATTTTGAGCATATTGTTTTACGGAAAATATTTCTGCCTCTTACGAATAGAGTTTAAAATATAGTGTTTTTCTTCTTTTTTCGAGACGCGTATGAAAAGAATGCGCATGAAAGCAGTTGTTTGAATACAGTTTTTATTCACACACATACACACACAAAAAGGTTCAAAAACTTCCTCCTTGAACCTCCCTCCCCATGGATTTTATCATTTATGTGTGCCCTTACATCTGCGCTCGTAACCCGTTTATGAAGTGACTATCCATAATATACTCGTAATATTGTTATTATAAATAATCTACTTAGAACACATGACAGAAGAATTTTGCAAATGTTCCCAAGCATGCCTCATCTTTCTCTTGCTTTTCGGGAATATGTTGGACCCCAACTCCAATCTAACGCGCACCTGCTATTCCTACGTCCAACAAACATCGCTCCGGTCTTCAAATTAAAACCTCCAAAAATTAAACCCGTATTTGCGCCGGGAGGAGCGGGTGGGGGTCGTGTGCGGGCAAGTAGGCGGCAAGGGCGGCTGCCCCTCCCCGCCCCCGCATGGCGGTGTACCAGGGTAGCGTCACGGGGAATCGCTTCGACAGGGGCGGGGAGGGCCAGCTACCCTCGCGAGCAATTATTGTTGCATCATAACGCGGGAGCGCGGACACCACCCGCCCCGTGTCCGCTCTCGGAACACGCCGGCCCGAAGTCCGCGCTCGCCGCCATCGCCACCGCCGCACTGGCCCCGCGTCTTCCATCATTTCATTATTCATCATTGCGTCCGTTTATAATTTATAAAAGTGCCACGCGCGCTCTTTTATTTGGGCCCGTGATGGCGGTGAGGGCTGCGGTGTGCCGCGTTCCGCACCTGGCTCGCTGCCCGCCTGCCTGCCCGCCCGCCCGCTGCCCGCCGCCCGCTCGCCTCACTGGTAGCAGGGGTGGCAGCGGTACCGGTGACGGCGGCGATGGATTTGGACGCAGTAGAGAAGAAGGGTGAGCCGATTGAGTTGGGGGCTCTGGAAGGGTGGGTGAGGTTGTTAGCTCCAAACAGAAACAGACACGGTGAACGGGAAGTGGAACGGGAGGGGGTAGGCAGTAGGATCGTTTTTGTTTGATCGATCGATTGGCGTTTCTGGGCGCGTCAAATGCATTAGTCAATACTCCCGTAAGTTTAGTGTAGGTTTATGTTATGAGATGTTGCTGCAATCTTCCCCCGCAGGGTGGTGAGACCCGGTGCCGACCTAGATGTCAGCTAACGATTTTTATTCCACAATCAGTTATCTCCCTCAATCGGGGCACTGTCCCAGCCGGTACAAGGTCTAAGCTCCTGACTAGACTCCCGACATGTGTGGTAGTGTAATGTATGTATGTGTGTCAGTAAGGAGTGAGTATTGGACAAGGAAGCGAAGGAAAAACGCGCGCAGTCCATGACCCGTTTGTTAAGGAACTGCTCCGGCAATCACCTGGTGCCGGAGAAATCCCGGAAAACTCCCGACCAGAGTAGCCGGCCGCTAGCATTCTTATCCGCACGGTCTCGAAAATCCTGTCACCGTCGGGACTCGAAATCTGGGACCTCCCGTTCAGAGGCACTGCTGTGGCATCGATTGATGTCCTGGGCAAGCGAGATCGGATGTGACATGGGCCGATAACGGAGGCAGAAACGGAATTGTTTGCGGGAACGGTTGTGGGAACGGAGGGGGAGACCGAAGTGGGAGAGCGGTTTGGGAGAACGGACGGGGAGAAGGCAGACGGCAACGGGAGTAGGAACGAAATGAAAACGAAAGGGGAAAAGTATGTTTGGGTTTGGGAGAGCGCAGTGCGAGAACATGGGGGAATCGAACATACGGGAATGCGAAGCGGGAACACGTTAGGGATTCGACAACCCGCCTGAAGAGGAAGCTGCCGGTGCACTGCCTGGCAGCTACTGCGGGAGGGGGAGCGATGATCGCTGTCCGCCGCCTCTGCGCGTCCTTCACGCTTCGCTTCGTTGGAGTTGTCGTTGGTGAGTGCGCTAGCGTCGCCGGCCGTCCTCAAGCTCTACACAACATACCATCAAGGTTATTCTGCACCACGTATTCACTATTATTGATTGATTGATAGAGCGTTCACTGATGTGACAACTACTACGGCCATTAGACCTGTAAATAATGTGCATGGTTTATCTTGCGAGGTGGCAGAGTTCCTCCTCCGTTTGAACGTGAGATCCGGTGCCGACCTTCACAACAGCTTGCGGGCTTTCTTCTCCAGATATCACCCCAGCATGGCACCGCCCCGACCGTGACGAGCTCTGAACTCCTGACTTGCCTCTCGACATGTGTTGAGTATTTGGTATTTTGTTATGTAGTGTATGTAAGTGTGCGTACGGTGAGAGGAAGGTACAAGAATGATGAAGGGAAAACTACCCGCGCATACATGGTCTACGCATGCATCCGGTATTGATCGTATAAATCACTGATAACAATCAGAGCACCGGCTGTCAGTACACAGCTTCCAGACAGCGGGTCAATTTGACCTATGTAGCTAGTGTCGAAATTTACCACCCTCAGGATTGAAACCCTAGGTCCTCCCGGCTAAAGACACTGCACTGGCAACAAATGTCGTGAGCAATCTCAACTAGTCAAAAATAATGGTAGATATCGTTATTTTAATAATAATTATTAATATTACCTTCATCGTTGATTTTTTAAAATTATGCTTTATTTAATTGGCCGCATGAACATCAAGGTCATTAGCGACCATAATCGTATACTCCGTATACAATGTACAAAAGAACATTAAACAGCATTCAAAACTAAAGCATAGATACATAATTAGTCAAAATATGTGTAACATTAGATGACGATCATTAACAATCTAAATCAACAGAAACAATATGAACAATCATCAGAATACATATTGCGTATTACCATACATTTTCAACATATTACGACAGTATTGGTGCTTAAGAGATTCATAGTTTTTTACAGCTCATTGATAAGGTTACTTCCTTTAAAAATTTAAAGACATTTTCAATGTGAGGTGTTTTGTTAAAAATTTCTGGGAGAGTGAGAGGTAATGCATATTTTGTTGCGGCTATCTTTGTAAATGGAACAGACAACAATATGTGTGATATAGAGAGGTCAGATTGGCATTGGTCACAATTTTTTTGCATTTTTTTTGTTAGTAAATGCTGATAAGTTAATTTGAAATGGCCTATTCTTAAACGGGTAAACACAGTTTGATATTTTTTTCTCGTGAAGATAAGGAAGGTGGTCATCGAAGATACTTTTCCTGATCTGGTGTAATTGGTTAGGATATTTGATCCAATCAGTATTCCAAAGATCTTTATTTGATGGCGTTCCTTCTTGATATCATTGTGGGAAACTAGATGCTCTTCAATAGGTGATTTAATAGACATTTGTTGCTTCATCAACTAATATATCACCAGCAAATGCCTCGATGCGGTGGGATATAAATAAGAATGATTTCGTTGTTGTATAATAAGTCATAGTATAGGTTAGCTATTTCATTTCCAATGGATACCTGATTTTCATAATTACTTAACTTTACCAACACCATTTTTTAATCTGTAAATGTAAAATTTGTTTTCGGTTTGTTCTAGGATATATTTAAATGCAAGAAGAATGGCATATGCTTTACAGTAAAATAATAGAGCAATAATCGTTTAACCTTGACTGTAGTAGTGTCTCTTTTATTTGTACTACACAGCCAGCTCTAATCTTTTTCCGGGAGCCATTAATGAAGATCTGTGTGAATCCAAAGTACTTGTCGCGGATTTCGTTGAAGTAAGCTTGGTAAATTAACGTGTTAGTTTGTTTTTTTGGGAAGATCATTGAGTCTGGTGTTGATGTTTATAAGCGAAGGGATCAATGGAGATGTTTTTCTTAATGGCAGTTCGAACAGTAGGAAATGTAAAGTGTATTCCTTCAAGATACTGGTTCAGGAGATAATAAACTGGTGTCGGAGTTTGATTTTCTTTCTCAACGTCTCTTATATTCACAACGTAAAAATCACACAAAAAAATATTCTCAGCTATACGAACTGTCAAAATGTAATGTCCAGATCTTGAAAAACGCGGAATAAAAATGTGGACACCTTTGCACCACAATGATGATTATAAACTGGGCGCAGGGAATCACTCTCTTGGTGTCTTAGGATCAGATTTAGGTCCTCTGAAAAGCGAATTCACCCTATTCCACTCGAGCTTCGTCCAAAACCTTTCGAGCAATGTGGCCAATCTGATGTAAAACTGACTTTTGTCCAATAGTTTCTAATTTTGTCCAATAGTTTGATAGTTGCAGATTTCTCAAATTCTTTCCAACTTACTATAATTGTAAATTATATTTGACTGTTCAAGGGATTGACTGCCCCAGACGAGACTCGAACCAGGTGGCTGATCGTTATTACTAAGATTCCATCGATTACAATAAAATATCAACGAGTTTGATAATTGTTTTATGCTCTACAGCTACAATAATAAATTACAAATTCGCACTTCTTTCATATTAATCGTCCACGGTTAGAATGTATAGAAAACACATAATATATATTTACAACTTAAAAATCACGCAAAAAATATTCTCAGACATACACACTGCCGAAATGTAATGTCCAGTTCTTAAAAACGTGGAACAAAGAGTGGAATTTATAACCTTTGCACAATAATGATGATTAGAAACTTATAATTTTGTTAAGTACCCAGATTTTTGGAAAAAATATAAAAACAATGAAAAAATTTCGATTTTGAATACAAAATGCAAATTTTTGGTTGTGATAATCCTCCTATTCTCGTACTGCACGTACGGACGAATTTCATTCTTGATGCGTCACAGCTTAAGCGTCATGTAGCCGCAAGTCTCCAAGAAAGAGGCCTCGGGCCATTTAATATTTGGTATTCATTACTTTACGTTACATTACAATACATTATGGATCAGCAACATTTTTGATATACTAAATAAGTAGAAAACTGTTGTAGGGCATAAAAATTATTCTATTTTTTACAAGACTGTTTTTGTTAGTGTTTCATGAGAGTGTTATATTTGTGGTTCTTGGGCAGTGTTCGTGCTATTCCGGCAGAAATTTTGTTTCTGCAGCCTCTAGAATTCAATTATTTGCATCTACAATTCTAAATAAATTGTCCTGTGATGCAATTTGTTCTGATGGTGGTTCGTAACTCACTATATAACTCTGATACTAATTTGTATAATTTGAATTCATAACAGCTTAATTCTAAATAAATATTGTATTATTCTATATTCTTAATTTTCAAGTTTATCATTTTTTTAAAATTTTAGACCTGAAGCCTCTTTGTTGTGCACTCCTTCCCTTTGTGAGTAAAAACTTAATAATCTAAATATTAGTATTGTCAGGCAAAAGAACAGGTGTCATGACATGAACCTCACCATAATAATATCTTTATTATTATTATTATTATTATTATTAAAAATCTACAAACCTTTCTTAAGATCAATTTTTGAATGACGTAATACAGTTTTACTTTGTGGACATTTCATCGCATTACGTGCACTGCAGTGCTAAAAGTCTTGAAACAGCGGTCTTGAACTACTACGCGTTGTGATAGCATTGCGAAAAGCTCGTATAAAGAGTAAAGCATTGCATCAGTACGAGAGGCCAATTCGCCCTCTGTGACCCTTGGCTCAAAAAGGTGATTGTTTCACTATGGTGATTGCTATGCAACGGAAATTACTTAGTTTCAGTGTGGATAGTTGGTGCTTGACCGGGGATTCCCAACATTTGATCTTGAATCGACCACTGATAAGATAATTTTTGCTTCATCTACCCCTTATCCTTTTCTCTATAATATACGCCACATGACATTATCACGACATCATCACAAAGAATTACAGAAAAGCACTTACAAATAACAATTTTGCATATTAATATTTTTGTAAACATCGCGATTTCGAATAATGGGAGACATCCTCTCCTGACATGGTTTGACTAAGTTTCTAATCTTCATTCTTGTGCAGTTATTACAAAGTCCAGTCTATTCAAAGTCCTCTTTGAATATGGAAATGACTTTTATGCAGTGCGTATTGTGAATATTTTTTTACGTGATAAAGTACTGTTTATACTATGTTAAAATTTCTTGAGTTTTTTAAATACTCTAGCGATGAACGATGAATACGAAAGAGGAGGAGCGATTTTTTAAAATTTTTAATTCGATTTAAAAAAATTAATTCTTGGTTGACCTTACTGGACTTTTGAACAAAAGTTTTGAATGAATGTAGAATAATGCAATATACAAATATTTTATTCTGTATCTTCATATTCGTCTTTGGATCCCTAGTCGACCCCTTAATCTTAGTTGACCACCTTTAAAATTGCATCGACCCCCAAAGGGTCGAGACCGACCGTACTGGGATTCCCTGTGCTACACGCATGAGACTTTCTACTTCTGAAGTCGTTTGACGAATAAATATTTTTCGCTGCACAATTTCATGGTGGATCGTGAGATAGATATGGAAGACATTGTCCCATGAGAACGTCGTATTTTCGTCCACGTGTGCTGTGTGACCGCGACTGGCGACATCTAAACAGCAGCGGCCGTTCGAACAGCCAAGTGTTACTGCATGAAATGAACAATGAATTCAGGAAGTGCAAGAAACATGTCTGAAAGGTCAATGCAGCGCAATTTGGTATCGATAGGGTATAGAAGCAGAGGGTCTGAAGGTGCCGTTACTAACAGCATGCACTCGGCAGCGACGCCTCACTTGGGCTCACAGGCATTTCGATCGGACCCTAGATGATTTGCAAAATGCAGCTTGCTCCCATGAGTCACGACTCCAGTTGGTACGAGCTGATCGTAGGATTCGGATGCAGCAAAGACCCCAGGAAACCATAGATTGAGATGTCAATGGGGAACTGTACAAGCAATGGTGCCTCCATAATGATGTAGAGTATAGTTCATAATCATAGTTTGGTTGGACTGAATCAAACATTTATCGGTAATAGTTTTATTGAGCTACTTGGCGACCATCACACGCCGTTTATGAACTTCATGCATCCGGAAAACGGCGGACATTTTTCAGGATGACAATACTCTCTCTTATCGACGTACAATTGTTTGTGAATTGTTTGAAAAAAATCTAAACGATTGCAACGTATTATTTGACCTTTACGAACCCCAGACATAATCAACTGAACGGAGATGCATAGAGTGCAGAGGAGGGAATTATATTTTCTGACTTGGTACGCAAATATGGAGCCTTATTAAAGCACAGTGTATTTAAATTAATGCGACTACCAGTGGGCCATTCTAATTTGAGATAAATAATTATGTTGAGTAGCTGAAACAATGAAAAATAAAATATAGTGAATCTATTATACAGCACACTGGAAAAGACCAAGACACGTCTTAAAACGGATAAAATAAAATGGATTAATTAGTATGATAGCGAAAACAGATTGCTAAACGTTTAATCAACCTTGCGTTACAATACATAGTGCATTAGACACTGCCGTAAGCCAACCTTGTCTTGGAGTGTGATGACGTTTAATAGACAACACGCAGGACAGAACGTTCACAAGCAGCTGAGCCCATCAAACACCTTTCGCCTTACTGGTCTGGCGAATAATTTGTTTCAGTTTGGGTATGAAATCAAGCTTTTGGCTCGCACAGAATTGTGAAACTGCACGTTTTGTACAACTGACTTTCACGACACACGCACAAATATTAATTACTTGGCATAGCTGTTGCGCAATTAATTTAGTGATACGCGCAGAAATGATAAATATTGTAACATTTTATGTGCCAACATTTACTTATTTGCCTTGTGAGACACTTGACCTCACATACAAAATAATATTTTATGGAACACAACGTGTTTACTTTCTGTTCTCTGACGACAGAATATGTTCAGTGTTCGACCAAAGAACTGTAATATCTGCTGACATTAAAATGTACAAGCAATTTCTCTTTATTGCTACTAAAACGGATTTCAGTGCATTTTAATAGCGCCACGATACATAAGAGTTTATCAAATTCATGTTGAAACTTTCTTTTATAACATTGTTGATTAAAAGTGTCAATATTGGTAAAGAGAGCCAATTCAGTGGGATACTATGAGTCTATATCCGATTACTTCTAAAAAATATTCCGTTTATCCTTTCCTGATTTGAAGTGTCACAACATACATGCAAATAAATACGATCCGCGATAAATATGAAAATTGCGAAAAAATAGGAACATTGCCGCGCAAAATACAAACCAGAGACAGTGAAAGAGAGAGCGAGATCGAGAGAGCGAGAGAGCGAGATAGCGAGAGAGCGAGATAGCGAGAGAGCGAGATAGCGAGAGAGCGAGATAGCGAGAGAGCGAGATAGCGAGAGAGCGAGGTAGCGAGGTAGCGAGAGAGCGAGAGAGCGAGAGCGAGTGAGCGAGAGCGAGTGAACGAGAGAGCGAGAGCAAGAGCGAGAGCGAGAGAGCGAGGGAGCGAGAGCGAGAGAGCGAGAGCGAGAGAGCGAGAGCGAGAGAGCGAGAGCGAGAGAGCGAGAGAGCGAGAGCGAGAGAGCGAGAGCGAGAGAGCGAGAGAGCGAGAGCGAGCAAAATGGATCGTAGACTCATTTACAATTATACTATAAATTCAAGTAGGCGAAAAAGACAACATCCAGAAATTGTCATAGTCTCGGCGTTAAGCAAACTTTATGAAGAAAAACAGAAGAAGCCGACAAAGAAGACAAGACTTATTCTCATTTGAAAGTGCTATTTCTTTGGATTGAAATTATAGTGAACATGTTTAGTTTATTTCCTTATTCCTCCTCTGTAACTGTAAGAATTAAAGGGCTGCATTATAATTGCACTTCTTTAACATGCGAACTAAAATGATCCGTAGCCAATGTTACAATACTTTTCAATACCGGCACTCACTATATATTTATAAATTATCGCAACATATGTTTTCAAATGCATGTTTTATTACTTTGTGGAATTTTTTTCTTGAGAAACAAATTTGTACATTTAATTTTAACTTGAAATCATGGGCTTCGAATATGTAAAACTTAATGGGTGGTCCACTCACTTTTTGGTCCAATTCGTGTTTGTCCAATCGAGTAATTTTTCATACCTTTAGGATTCCCTTGTAAATTTAGTAGGGTTTTTTCAAAATATTATTCGTTTCTGAACGAGTTATTTGGATATGTAATTAACTCTGGATGCAGGACTACCAGTTAGATCGTGATTTTTCTCCATTGATTGCGAGAGCCACTGATATCTGTCAATTCTTTTCCAGGTTTTTTGTCACTGCCTCTTCATAAATTCTGTTATTTTTAAAGGTCCTCTCGCTTTTGAGCAACATAATATTTTTCCTTTTAGCCATTTAGAACTATTAGTTTTCTTTTGCACAAAGCTTTCCTTCAAATGAACCACATGTAGAACATTCTGTGCAGTAAAGGTGTGTAGAATTTTTCATGATCTTCTTTGTACAAACTTTCAAAAATAAGAAGAAAAGCAAATTAAACATTAGTGGTCCACTGTATCATCCATCATCTCTTCTAATAATTTGAAATGGAAGATCTCATCCGTCGATGATTCACCCCAATCAACATTTTGACGGTCTACGTCTAGTCGCTTTCACATTTTACAAATCTTATCTTTTTTTTCTTTATATATTGTGAACTTTTTCTACTTAGTTCTAATGTTTTGTTCGTTTTCTGCCCGTTTGTCTGCATCTTTTGATTTCTTTTTATAAATTTTGCTTAACAGCCAGACAATAATTATTAATGAATATTCAATTATTTTGCGAAATTTCATAATTGCAAGTTTAACAATAAAATAACTTACTCGTGAAGTTTTAAACCATTCTTCTGTTTGAAAATATTGTGCAATTTTATCTAAATTTTCTACTGATACGGTATGAGTGTTTGTGTGTGCGTGTACGTGCACGGGTAATAATAATAACATCAATAATTAATAATAATAATAATAATGAAACCTATACAAATTAATAGATGTATATATTGTATCCGTTCGTATTTCAATTAATGGGCATGTTGCTGAAGATTGGAGGATTCTGAAAGAGAAACTCCATCTAAATGAATAGCACTTCAAAACCATGCAGAAGGCGGTGTTGCTGGCAATCATCAATATTTTACGTGATGTTCTCTCTCTTCGTCATTGAAGAGGAACCTCAGTGCACTGGAGCAAGAACTTTTCACCATCTGTTACACCATATGTGTTGACGTTCTGTCCTTGAGTTATATCTGAAACTCCGGACGAGCGAGAAATTTTGAAAAAACGATGTAAAGATAATGACAATAATAATAATAATAATAATAATAATAACAATAATATTATTAGTATTAGTATTATTATGAGCACAAACGAAGCGGAAAATTTCTATTTATTTATTTTATTTTTTTATTTATTAAAGGAAATTCAATGAGTTTCTTTAAAATAAAGTTAAATTGTTGTAAAATATAATATTTTGGGCAATTTTGTAATAATTATATAAATTATTTATCGGTAAAAGAACAAAAGCAGTGAATTAGCTGATCATACATAGATGAAACAGTAAAAAGATCCCCTGCTAAGACTTGAAACGTAAAAATAAAAATAAAACTGTTCAATTTAGTCAATTTTCAATACGTTTCAAATTTTTTATACTTATTTAAAGCCGCTTTTCAACTACAAAGGTCATACAGCGAACTCTGCAATTTATATTGATTTTGTGACTATCGGGTAACGGAAAGGATAGCGAAACTCGCATTCGAACTAATGATCCTTCGTCTTTGGCGACCTTGGCTATCCAGGCCAGCAAGTTTCCATTATAATTAGTGGAACTGTTGAACTAAATGAAAAACCTCCCTCGGAAGCGTCAAACCATACAATCATTCTCACGATAAGTTCACATGGCAATAAATATTTGCAATGACATCACTTAACCACGATAACAACTTACCTCGTTTTCCCAATATATTAAACGTTTTCAAGCGATTAGAGACAAAGTAAATTTCGTCATCTAAAACATACTATTTAAACCACAGAACGATATCTCCTATATAAACTGAACAACTCACTTTCCTTCCAATGTAGATTTTAAATAACATTAATTTTATTGTTGTTTATTATTTATTATAAGTAATTCTATTCCCTACATTCAGTGGTGCATCTAAGGGAGGGATTCATAGAATTTCAGGCTTTTCCAAATGCGGTTGACTCATGCACACAAAGATTGTTTTAAACAATCTGTTGTAACGAATGCAATAAGTTGTAAAGATTTATAAGCAGGGGAGGATTTTTATGAAATGTATTTTTTTCTTTTCGCTTTAGAATAATGTCGTTTAAAAAAGAAATTAATTTTATGTTATGACAAAACGAAATTACCCATTTTATATTTCGTCGATTTTGCCTGTCATTTTTTTACCTTTTTCAATAATTTTGAATGTATTTTTCGATGATTTAATCGTTTTTAATATAATTTTAATGATACATGTTACAAATAATATTTACGAAAAAAAAAATTCTCTACAGAATTCATGGTAAAACTTTTCGATTTTATCTCTTGTAATGTCAACCGTTGTATGTAACCTATCGTTTCTCTGATGCCTATCAGCGCCAATGTCAGTTCGGCGAATGTTCAGAAAACTAATGGGAGATTCCTGGTTAAGAACAGTTCATACCAAAACTTTTCAAGCTGAGTTCACTTGAGCAAATGGATGAAGCCTCAATTACATCAGTAACATAACTATGAGTTTGAGTTGTCCATCCGAACTGGTTTTAATAAAATTTTTTGCGTCATTTTTCTTTGCTTTTAGAGCGTTTTAAAAACATTTTAAGAGCATTTTATTGATAATTTCTAGCCATGTTTTAGGTCAGCAAAATCAGTCCCTTAATTATACGTTAACAAAGAAAAAATAAATTACGGATCAGTGATTTTTTTATTCATAAACATTAAGTTATTATACCTGTAGGACACGACAGTTAGAGCTTCCTCCATAAAAATCCTGGTTGCGTCACTCTGATTATATAAAATGATTACATTTGCCATTCACATTCTTTAGCCATTCACATTAATTTCACGATTGTCAAGATGAAATAATGCTATTATTCCTCTACAAATAGGCTCCTGAAATTGCTGATAAGCTGAACAGCAACAGTAGAATAAAATGGGAAACACTCCGCATAGTCGTCTCCGTATCAGGTTTGCAACTTTCATAATCTGTTTAGTCAACTTTAACTTTTTCTGAATACTTTTCAATTATCAAAATATTGCTGAAAGAAGCTACACTATTTCAAAATCCCGACTAATTATTACATGTCTTAAAAATAGGATATTTTGGAATTATCTTAAAACATGTCAGAAATAAAAGTAATCATAAGTTTATAAATTGTTTAGGCGAGTAAACAATTTGACCTTCAATAAGCATAATCAGTGTTGGAAATGAAAGTGAAGCAACTAGAAGTTAAAGAAATTGCTAGACATTTCTCTTTTCGTGTACATCAGTTAAGTTAAATCATTTTAAATGATGTTTCTCAGCTCAGAAATAGTCAATCGTAGTGTACTTTTTCAAAATGTAAAAGGAGATCTGATGTTAAATACAAGGCTTAGTTTCAATGGAAATTAACGGTACCTCCATCAGTAGCTAATTTATATGGACACCCCTTATATTGCAATTTACATGGAAGTTTGTTCTTAAATTTACATACGGAATTCTATTTCTAAATAAGCACCTTCTAGTAACATCTATTATATTTTGAAGAGGTTGGCAAATTTTCTATGGAAAATAATTTCACATAAACATTGCTCTATTAGAAATGAATATATTTATGATTCATACATGTTAATCTCATGTAGATATCATCGAATGGAAATGCATAATAAGTGTAATCTTTTTTTTAGTTGTTTCTCTTTTTGAATAAACAAGGTCTGCCCAATTTATGTCATTATTTTTCACTGTACTGAACATTACAATAACAAAAATGATTCTACTTACACTGCTTTCACATTTCTTGCCAGCCTCACAAAGTCTAATTTTCACACCATTAAAAGAGAATGCTGCTTTTACGAAAACTAAAATTACTCAAACACACGATGTTACTAGTTCACAATGATGTATTTAATCATGAATGCAAGACGAACGATTTCGTAAACACGGTTTGACAATGGAGGTAAAATAACTCATAACGCGCCTCTTTATTACAGGTCTAAACCAAGAGAAGAATAATTTGTTACAATAACAAGAAGACTGGGAGGCTATGGAGATTAATGGCGCCCTCCAAAATGCTAAAAGGTACATCATGGGACCCTGGAAGAGAAAAGAAAAATTGATGTATCAGCCCATTACAGAAACGAAATCAAAACAGACGCGCGATATGCTCGGGGATCTTAAACGGCGCCCAGATGGGACCGAGGGGGGAGAATATTTCACGTTCATAATTCCAACGCCGCCACGCCAGCCTCCGGGCCCGTCCCCCTCGGCTCGGCACCCCGCTGCGTCAACAGCGGGCTAAATGTGATCGATGTGCAACAATGGTTCATTTAACGCACTCCCGGTAAAGATTCAAAATTGATTTTTGCTGAAAACACGGCGTTGGGTATCGGCTCATGAACATTCAGCAGCAGCTAGACAGTCAGAAACCCGTTCTTAGCCGGTTCTCAATGGTCCATACTCATTCAAGCGGCGCTTTTCGCAGTGCCTTCCCCGTTTTCATCAATATCCATTCCTCTTCAGGGGACTTGCACCCCTCAAATCCCGGATGAGCCGCTTGGCCCGCCCATCGACCGCGAGGGGGGCGGGCGGCCGGGCGGCTGGCGGGAGCGAGACAGGCCGACGGGGGGCCGACAGGAAATGTTAATCCTATTACTCCTGTAACCGCGCCGTATGCTGCCAAAGGGGTTTACGTCGGAAACGATGACGGGGCCTGGTCTGCACCGTCCGCGAAGGGCACACAAAGAAAGTCACCCGGTGACGTTCGTGAGGAGAATGGCCCTCGCCCCGCGAGGTGCTGCCCGTCACCGCCGCCCCCGCCCTTCTTTTCACGCGCCATGAAGTGAAGCTGACCGTCCGCGGATGAGGTTATTTGACTTAAAGGCCTTCCAAGCAGGTCTTAGAAAGTCGCGAGACCATCGCGAGGCTGGGGACGCTGACTTTCAATATAGGAGGGGGATTTGAAGCGATTGTTTTCCCCATCGTGTTTGCATTGTAGCGGGATTTTCTTCTGCTAATTGGTTATGGATGTAAATTAATTCACGCTAACTTTTAACAGATGCATTTATTTCTAATAATTTACTGGAACTGCTAGACATTATGGGGATAGAGAAAAAAGATCGGTTGTAAAATGTGTGTGAATGAAATTTCTAGGTATTTACTAAGAGAGAACGACACAATTTATTCGAAATTTGTGAAGTAAGTACGGAAAGGCAATACTACGTATAATGTTCTAAATATTTTCTGGAAATGATATGTATCCCGAAAAGTGCCAAACATAAAAATGACGTGCATTAAGACGTATTTGAATGGCATCCATAAATGAGAATCACCTTTGCTTAAATTCCTTGTGTCATATTTAATTACAACAAAAAGATATATACATTTTTAATCATCTTAATACATTGTATTTTTAAAGAGAGAAAATTACTTATTGTGCGTTTGTTCTTTTTCCAGAAATCAACATATTTACACTAGTTATATTGTGTTTTGATTAGAAGTTTTGAATATACGGAGGCAATTTGGTCTCTCTGACTGTGTTCACTTCCTGCATATACTTAGAAACCAAACAAATTTGGTATTTTTTTTTAGAAAAATATAACTTAAAGAGTTAGAAAATGGACATAAATGATACTTATGAAACTAAATTTTTAACGGGTGGAAAACCCGTATCATGTCATGCTTCTCGCAGGCAAGACAATCCCTCCCTAAAAGCCCAGCCGGCCAGCTACAGATTCTCAAGGTTTTGCGCGCGTTTAAACGATCCCTATAAAGGATCTTTACAGAACTAAACCTATTTATTGTGCGTGAACAATGATATAAAAGAATGAAAGAAAGCAGGAGTCTAATTATGTGAATCAGAAAGGGGAGGAGTTTAAGGATGGATAAATGCGTACATTATTCTTGGCACTTTAACTTGCTTGTTCTAGTTTTACAAGTCTATGGTTATTACGAGTGCATTGTACTTAACATTAGGCATAATATGTTAAGTTATTCAGTGATACTGAATTGGATTAAATGGGCACAAATAAATATTACTGAACTCCTATAATCAATTTACTATTGGCAGCCCAATCATTAATCTGTGACCACCTCATTCCCTGCGTCGCCTTCGCCACACCGTCAATTTGCTGAATCGCCAGTCTGCCGATCCGGCAATTGTTATGCAAATGCCGGTGGATATTTAATCCCAATGTGCCAACATTTTATTGACATTTTTCCCGACGCATTTTATAATGTATTCTGCAACCTATATCACAGGTTTATTTCTCATCCATTTATCTACATCTCCATGCTCGACCCGCATGAATAAGTTTCGAATTTTCATACTCGATTAACCCCCACGCCAAAGGAGAGCCGCGCGTCGCTTTATCTCCACTAAAAGGGAATCTGCCGGGCCGAGGGTGTCGACACCAATTCCGATAAATGCGACGTTTTAGGCGAGTCTGAGACTGTGGCAACGGAAGTGGTTGTGGCGGCAACGGCAGGCTGAGGTGGCGGCGGCGGCGGTTGGTGGTGGCGGTGGTTGCGGTGGTGGCGGTGGCGGTGGTGGTGGCGGTGGCGGTGGCGGTGGCGGTGGCGGCGGTGGCGGTTGTGATGGCGGTGGCGGCGGTGCGGGCGGTGGTTGCGGCGGTGGGGGCGGCGGTGCGGGCGGTGGGTTGCGGCGGTGGGGGCGGTGGTTGCAGCGGTGGGGGCGGTGGTTGCGGCGGAGGTTGCGGCGGCGGTGGCGGCGGCGGCGGCGGTGGCGGCAGCGGCGGCGGCGACAGCGGCGGCGGCGGCGGTGGTGGCGGTGGTGACGGCGGTGGTGGTGGCGGCGGCGGCGGCAGCAGCAACGGCAGCGAGGCATCGTGTCGTGTCGCGTGTCGTGGATACGTATGGGACACGTTGGCACCGATCAGCTGGGATGGACGTTCTACAGCTTGTCCGATGAATTAACGGAGTACTTGTAAGTACCGCACCTCTGAGTTGTAACGGCTCCTCTATTTCAGAGGAGATCATAGTATTATTTTGAGGTAGAAAATGTGTCCGCAATTAAGAAGTTCGCAATAAAATCCGCAATAAAGAAGTAGGTAAATTGTGAAGAAAGTAGTATTTTCAAAATTGGCAATATTATTATTGTCGTTATTATTGTTGTTATTATTATTATTATTGTTATTATTATTATTGTTATGTAATCATATTATTTCTTCCTTCCTTTAAGTTTCACATTCTACAAAAATAGAGACCGAGTTAAACAATGTGGAAGTAAATTTAGCTACATAAACCCTACGAAATGTAAGTATTAATTTATGATACCTCTAGAAATAAATATATTTTCTGCAGTCTGTATATCATTGCCGGTGTCAAAGACAATGAAGCACAATCCTCAAGCATGGAAATGAAATACTTAGGCAATTTGAAGTTATAGCTCCAGACCAAAATGCCTATCAGCGGGAAAATATCATATCTGACAAAAATTGCGATCATTGTATCAAAATTTATTTCGAATGTACATCAAATTTACAGAAAAAATAAATCGACTGTTCAAAATTATCATTTTTTTAGATATGCCAAAAATTTAAAGAACCTACTTTCTACATTGCGGAATTGCAACACGGATTGATAATGCACTGTAATAATTTCATTTAGAGAAACATTAGCCGATATTCTCTCTCGTTAAATTACAGCTCTTCTCTGGTTTTCCTCTGTAAACTTTGTTGCTGCATGACGCTTCGCACACCCTTTCTCGCCAATGTCGTGTTACTACACCATCGCCAACGAACGCGAGTGTGGCAATTGGTTTGGAAGACAGGCATAGCCCTCTCCGCGTCTCCGCCTCGTTCGCGCTGTCGCTGAGGCGGCGCAGGCGCTTTTGTGGAGGGCGCTGCGATCCCCACTCGCTGGTGCGCCCTTCCCTCTCAGCCTCTCCCTCCCTCCACCCGCCACCTCCCATACACACACCGCCCCTTCCGCTCCCCCACCTCCCAAGGGAGGCCGCGCGAGAGGGCGTTCCCAATGAAAAGTACATACAGGAAACTGTCGTTTCCGACACGTGACAGTGAAAGCCACTCCACAGAGCAGTTAGAGCAGTTAGCACCGAATCGTGCGCACCACTTCCTTGCGAAGCTTTCGCCACAACGGGGGTCCCACTCCATTATGTTCGGTGTTCCAAACAGTTTCTGAATGTCTTACAATTATAACCCTGCGACAATAGTTATTTATCAGTCACTCCCGGGCTGTAAAATGCTACGATTATTAAAGTCTCCTGAGCCGAACAGAATTGAATATGAAATAATTATAGTAGCTTTATCTTGTTGCTACCTACATAACGTCTTTTCAAAGAAAATATTATCATTGCTGCTTAAAATGGAGATGTTTTACGATATAGGGTAGTGATTCGTGAATATGCTGGCAGTATTTTTCTGCATTGAATTTTTAAGACAGAAAACTTAGTTTCTGTGGTATATCACAGTTCGAGAACCACAGTAAAAATACATGAGGGCTATGAAGCTACTGTAATTCTTTATATTAAAAATAGATCTAAGTTGTAACATAAAATTGCATTGAATGGTTATTACTCAGCTTTGTTAATTGCCAGTTTATTTAAAATATTCTTCCACGTCTGTTTTATCGGCATTTGAAAGGCCATTCTAGTTCTGGTTCTATTGTCTTCGTTTTATTTATTATAACTACGAGCGTTGATCAGTCTACAATAGGAAAATGAATTTAAACGTATTGAATATATTCTATGGTTCAACAAAATCAACATATTTTAAATATTGTGTTACATGACGGTGGTTTATACGATATTTATGGTTTTGTAATAGTTATTTACAAAACCTTTTTTTACACATCAACAAGATATGATACAAGTTCCATTGCGGCAGCCGACCGAGACACATCGTGCTGCGATCGCGTGCAGTGAAACAGTTGTTATCACATTGCCATTTAGTTTGTGAACTTAATAACATTTACTTACGGGTAATCTCTTGACCCAGAGTTGTGAGTGTCTGAAATCAACTGTATGGTCAGCCGGTGCAGCGGCTAATCTGCAAGGATGGAGCCTCCGGACATCAGGGCTCCTATAACCTCAACACCGTCACCTCAGGTATCTACTCACTCAAATATGAAAACTTAGGCAAATGTCAT
The DNA here is from genome assembly GCA_038098605.1 of Gryllus longicercus. Taxonomy (NCBI): domain Eukaryota; kingdom Metazoa; phylum Arthropoda; class Insecta; order Orthoptera; family Gryllidae; genus Gryllus; species Gryllus longicercus. Next base: position 370,356 of record JAZDUA010000239.1, read on the forward strand.
GTCAACTGAAGTGTTTCCCACCAACGACCAGGCCATAATTATCGACTCGCAAGAAGGTCTTACTATTAAAGATTACATAAACAGTCTATCCGATATTATTGACGCCAGTGAAATAAGGTTCATATCAAGAATTGCTAATAACAGAGTGTGTATCTTTCTAAGCTCTCAAACTATAGCTGACAGCCTTACGAACAACCATAAAGTTATTAAAATAAAAAAAAATATGAACTGGAGTTGAGACCACTTGTAACAAAGGCCAAAAGAATTATTATATCTAACATTTGTCCCAAAATCCCACATTCAGTAATAGAGAATGTACTCACCACAAAGATTATCGAATTGGCATCTAAAATTTCATTTGTAAAAGCTGGTATTCCTGGACAGGGTTTCTCCCATATTATGAGTTTCCGTAGACAAGTGTATATTGCCCCTGAAGATGAGAATCTACTAACAGATTCTACTACTGTGTATTATGACGGCTCAACATATAGTATATTTTTTACAACAGATGAAATGTCTTGCTTTAACTGTCACCAAACAGGGCACTTGGCTGGACAATGTCCTTCACATAACACCTCTAATCAACACTAGACTACCAACTTAGGCAGTGCTCCCATGGAATCTGAACAATTCAGGGGAAAATCTTGTGACATACCAGATCCTGCCATCAATGGAGAAAACACTGGAGCTGTAGATATTCAAAGTCACAATGATCTTACAAAAGAAATACCCACAACTGGTCCCTCACCACCTTCTAAATCTGTATTTCCTACTAATGAAGCTAAAAACAATGAAGAAATCCCAACTAAAGACAACATAGCTTACCTTAATAATAATAAAAGATGCCTCCAGACTGACTAATCCTTAACCTCCACTGTAAGCAACACAACTGAAACAAAGAATATGGAAGAAGTCTCAAAACAACCAAAAAAGAAAAAAAGAAGAAAGAGAAGAATATGGAAGAGTTGATTACCCCTATCAAACACATCATTGAAGACACTCAAAATAACTTCCCCCTTACTTACATCCAGTTTAAATCCTTTTTAGAGAACTCTTTCAGTGCTAATGATCCTATACTTATAGCTGCTGATTACTCACAGGACATATCATCCATCACCAAAATGATGCATAATTTGTATCCTCATCTCACCAACAAAACCATAAAAGGCAGATTCACCAGAATTATCAAGAAAATCAACTCAGTAATTAATACTGCAAATGAATCAAGTACTGAAACAGATTCCAGTATAGAAATCAACACCAGTTAGTGTAATCATCCCACAGAATTTAAACCATGCTGACACATCTGAAAGTAGAGTATAATATAAAGAAGAAGTAATGATAGTCCTGCAATGGAATTTAAAAGGCTTTTATAGCAGGCTAGAAATCTTACAATATTTATGCAAATTACATAGCCCTGATATAATCTGTATACAAGAAACAAACTTTACAGGAAAATTACATGGGAATATAACTGGATATACTTGTACCTTTAAAAATAGAAGTAATCCTGAATATGCATGTGGTGGTGTGGCAATATATTCTAAAAAATCGATTCCCATCGAAATTCTAAAAATTCAAACTGAGATGGAATTCGTGGCAATTAAAATTAATTCAACTAACCCCATATGTATCGGAAATGTCTATATCCCTAATAGGTACCCACTACAAGAAATCGAAATGCATGATATTATAAACCAGATAAAAGAGCCCTTCATAATTCTTGGAGACTTTAACTGCCATCACTCCTTATGGGGATCGTACAAAAATGATAAAAGAGGCCGAATCATCCTCAACTCTGGTGATCCGACACATATTAATATCAGTAACAGCAGGCTAAGTGCGATTGATCTTTCAATAGCTTCTCCCACAATAGCACAGAAATGTACCTGGAATGTTATGGACTTCCCTTACGATAGTGATCATTTTCCAATACTGATTGATATCCACGAACCAAGTGTGTCCATTAGTCATGAATGGCGCAACCCAATCCCCAATTATAAGAACATTAATTGGCTGGATTATCAGAAAAAAATTGATGAGCACCTCAACGAAGAATGTATTTTCAAGGACGATAATAACATTGACCAGATAGTAGAATCATTCTGTAATATTATATCCAATTCTGCTAACTCAATGACACAAATGCACCATGGCCCGTTTAAGTTCCAAAGCATTCCCTGGTGGAATTCTGAATGCAAAGTCGCTATTAGAAACGCTAAAAAAGCATTTAACCGGTATAAAAAAAGAAGAGATAATGATAGCCGAATCAACTATAAGAGAACTAGAGCTATTGCCCGCAGAACTGTAAAAATAAACAAAGCTAGATCGTGGACTGAATATATCTCCTCAATAAACTGCCAATCGAACTCAACATAGAGCTGGAAAAAAAAAATCAAATCCATACGTGGTATGAAGACTAATAGTACTATACATTTCTTGCGTTGCAATGACCAGATAATTAGCGACCCCAAAATTATTGCTGAGGAATTTGCCGAAACCTTCATGAAAAATTCCAGCACTTCCAATTATCATACGGAATTCATCACTTATAAAGAAAAAGCTGAAAGTGAACCAAATATGACACCTATTGATGACAGCATCTATGATAATGACATGAATTCTCCAATTTTCATGCACGAACTACAACAAGTCTTAAAGAAGATCAAAAACTCAGCTCTTGGCCCAGACAAAATTCCAAACTGCCTAATAAAAAATCTCCCAAAGAGAGGTATTAACATTTTATTAAAAATATATAACCATATATGGCTAAATAATGTTTTTCCTGAACTCTGGAAGACTGCCTCAGTCATTCCGATTCCCAAACCTGGCAAAGACCAGTCAAATAGCTATAATTACCGACCAATCTCACTGACTTGTAATCTATGCAAAATATTACAAAAAAATCGTTAACAAAAGAATAAGGTCGTTCCTTGAATCTCAACATTTAATAAAAGACAACCAATTTGGATTCAGAACTGGACACTCCACCACCTCACATCTTATCAGCACGACAACGATAATCCAAGAAGCCTTCTTTAAGGACAGCATGTTATCTTAGTAAATCTAGACATCGAAAAAGCATACGATATGGTATGGACACACCGCATAGCTGCTAAATTACTAACTATTGGTATAAAGGGCAATATGTTTACGTTCCTTACCAACTTTATTAGCAACAGATGTATTCAAGTACGTATAGGTAATAACTTATCAACAATTAAGAAACTTAATAACGGGCTACCGCAAGGATCAGTGCTCAGTGTGACTATTTTTAATCGCCATAAATGATGCTGATGATGATATTGTAAGCCCAGTTGTCGTGCGGAAATACGCCGATGATATGGTGTTACTATGCAAAGGAAGGAACTTCAATTCAACCAATGAATTAATGCAAACTGCTGTAAACTGTATTTACAAATGGTCTATGAAAACCGGTTTCAAATTCTCGACTGATAAATCTGAATGTATGATTTTTTCTAAAAAATTAAGCCCCGTCTACCCGACACTATTCCTGGGCAACAAAGCTGCCCAACAAAGACTGTCACACATACAAAAATCTTGGGCCTTTTATTTGACCACAGGCTCACATGGCAAGAACATGTCTCTAAAACATACGCAGAGTGCAAAAATCGACTTAACATCCTGAAGTGTCTAAATCACAACAACTGGGGATCAGACAAAAATACCTTACTACTTACATACAAACCCTTAATAATAAGTAAGATAGATTACGGATCTATTGTATATAATTCAGCGTGCAATTCAACTCTCAAGAAACTGGACACACTGCACAATTGCGGACTCAGAATAAGCACTGGTTGCTTTCACACAAGTCCAATTGGTAGTATTCTCATCGAAGCGGCTGAAACTAACCTCACATTTCGAAGACAAACCCTGTGAATGAAATACGCAATTAAAGCCAAAACATCCTTAAATAAGATAATACATAATGATGTATCTCCTGGAATTAGAAGTGGAAATACACAGTGTTCTACACCTTTCTATAATAAAGTAGCTACGCTATTCAGCTCCGTCAACATTTCGAGGATTCCTATAGAAACTCAAAAGATCCCCGCTGTAAATCCCTGGACCGTCAACATCATTGAAGTCGATAAATCCCTGGTTGAAGTTCAGCAGAACAACCTTGACTTAGACGAATGGAAACTCAAATACTGCGAAGCGTATGATAAATACAAAAATAACTACAATATCTTCATTGACGGACGCAATAATACATCATTTTCTTAGGCCATTGTGAAGGATCCCAAATCTTTGGTGAATTTCCGGTTTATGAACATTGCTAGTCAGGAAAACATGTTCAACCATGCAATTCTGGAAGCGCCTAAAAAGATAACCCATAACAGTACCGATGCCACTATCATCACTAATAAAATTCCTAAAGATATCTTCAAAATATATGATGAAACAAAATCCAAAACGACGGCTCGAATTAAAGAACTCCTTCATTTGATTAAACTTCAAGGCTTATCAGTAATTTTTCTTCTTTTACCTAATCAGCTGTATCCAATTATTATGACCGAAATACATAACAATGAAACTAACACAAAGATAATAATTGATCTCCAAGGAAACAATGTAAGACCTAACCCTGGATACTCCAAGCAAGATGTCATAAGATTCGTACATAGGAAGATACTCCAGCAATGGGAACCGATATGGCGATGTCGTAAGTCTAGTAATACCCATAAATCAATCGATTTATTCCTATCACTACAATCGGACCCCAAGATGACTAGACGCGAACAAGTTTTAATTACACGAATCAGAACTGGTCATTCTAAAATTACACACAGGTACTTGCTGGAGAATACCTCACCACCACTATGTGATATGTGCCAAGTAATACTATCAATCGAACATATTATTATGTCCTGTCGTAAATATGATCACATTAGAACTATGTATTTTAATCCAAATGAAATGGAGAAAATCCTGTACTCTGTCCCCCTTCAGAACCAATTATCAAATTTTGCAAAAACACAAATGTCATGCTTGAAATATAACGTTATGGTAAGCCCGCCCGTATCTCTAAAGTTGATGTGTTATGATCCTACCCCGATGATATTGTATGATTGTGTTACAAGTATGTAAGATAATAGTATGTTATAACTTATATGTTATTGTTATATTATGTTATGTTATTATGTTATATTATGTTAATGTAATGATGTGTAACCCTCGAAAAGATGTTATGACCATGCCCTGATTGTTCTGTATGATGATGGTATGTAAGATAAGTAATATGTGATACTGTATTATGTTATGACCAATACATTCTGATACTTTTGTTTATGTAATGACAGATATAGTCATAAGTGTCTGTAAACACCTGTAATTAAAAATATTGTCGCTAATAACCTTAGTCGTTGATGCGACAAAAAAATAAAGAGAAAAAAAAGATATGATAGACAAAGTTATAGGAAGTAAACCAAAATATTCCAAGTTCTTGAATACTTTAAAAGAGAAAATGAATTGCGTTATTGATTATAGAATGTTAAAACAAGTTATACAACAAGGTATTAGTTTCAAGAAAATTCATGGAGTAATTTTATTCGATCAAAAATCTTGGTTAACACCATAAAACCACCTAAACACCAAGCAGATATGGTTTTGAAAGAGATTTTTTAAACTCATAAAAAACTCTGTATACGGTAGTCACATGAGGAATGTACTAAAGACCAGTGATGAAGATATTCCATTCTGTTACCATCGATTTAAAAAACATCATGAATATGACAAGAGAAATATCATTGATGAATATAATTTAGAATTATATAGAAAAAAGAAAAAATAATATTCAATAAATTTATCGATGGTGGATTTGTTGTACTTGTATTATCGACATTATTAATGCATATTATTTTTGATTATTATTGTATTTTATTACAATTCGAAAAACAAAATATGGTAATAACATGAATTATTAGCAATAGACACAGATTCCTTTACTTTGAACTTTAAACCGAAGATTTCTTGAAGATATGAAAGTATGTTCCACAAGAACATTAAGTACTAGGAAAATTTAAAGATGAATATTAGGAATACCCATTAGAGAATGTATAGAATTAAGTTAAAAAATGTATTATTTCTGAACAGTTTGCGTAGAAAAATGTTATGCAAGAGTATTAAGAAAGAAAATATAAGAAAAATAAAATTCTATCGCATAAATATAGTTAACTGAATGATACAGTGAGATATGAAAATGTGTATAACATAAACAGAAAGGATTTATATACTATGAAAACAAAAACAAAATTCTTTCACCACATGAAAGTAGATGTTAAATTCATCATATACATACGCCGCCATATGGCCGACCTTGATTGGCGAGGTGGCTAGAGCGTGTGCCGTCTCAGCCTCTCTGGCGGAAGGGTCACGGGTTCGAGCCCCGCCGTGGGCATAGTTGTTTCTCCTTTGTCTTTCATGTATGTGTGTTCGTTGAAGGCTCTGTGAAGTCTTTGCTGATATTCTCGGATGTGAAAGAAAGCTTTGCTGACCACAGACCACAGCTCCCATATGTGTCTAGTGTTAAGGTTCATATGTGTAAAATAAGGCATTAATTCAATTCAATTCAATTCAATTCAATATGTGTCCCCACGAGGGACATAATGTCGCAGATAGTCGAAATCGCCATTCCCTGGAAGCTGGGAAAAGGACTTAGAAGATATATGTATATATATATATATATATATATATATATATATATATATATATATATATATATATATTATATACGCTGCCATATGGATATAAAAAGAAACATATAAATATAAAAAGTGAGGAAAGAGTATTATAAATAGAACATTGAAATAAGATAGAATAAGAATAAATTAACCTTCATGTAATGTATCTCTTTTCATGTGACTTTCTTAATTAATTTTCTTCAGTGTATATTTGTTTTTTATGGGATAAATAATTGTGAATAATGAAATGAATGGAATACATAGAGAATATACGAAATTATTAAAAATGTTGAATTCTGTGCAAATGACATACAGAAGTAGATGAGTTAGATTTTGGTTTTGGTGTTGGTGTATTTTATTACCGCATAACTTTGAGTAGCTAAAACATTATCTCTATTGATATCTATGAATCGTTGATAATACACATAAAAAATTCCATTTTTATTACTTGTATTTTCAATACCAAATGCATGGCAGATTTTGTGAAATAAATCGAAAATAAATTAAATTCATCTTGTGGGGTGCCGTATCAAGATTTCTATAATAATACCAATCTTCATTCAAATCAACATGTATTTCTAATATAGAATTATTTTAATTAGGAATCTTAGCATGAGTAACATCCAGGGGCGGATTAATATTTTTGCCGCCTGTAGGCACATCAAATTTGCCGCCCCCTGTTTAAAATTAATGTTACATTTCTAATTGTAACGTTTCAGTAACAATTCCTCATTAATTTAAACGTTTTAACTATAAAAGTAACATTATATTTGCACATTGTTTTCATAAATTAAATAATTTTTTTTGGATTAGCTAATTTTGGATATAAACTGTATCTTCATAGCAAGTAACGTTCAACATTATTAACGTTTCAACACTGAAACGTTAACATTAAAAGGAAACTAAAACATGACAACTAGAATTGCAACATGTTTTCTTTCGTCAACGGGCGTTAGTTTCAGATTCATATACTTTTGAAATCATAAGGTATACTCTAATGAAGTAGATAAATAAATAGCTTGTATTAAATATTAATATGATATTTTTAAAATAAAAATATGATTTATGCTGCTATAGTTTTTAGAGAACCAAAATTTGTTTTAGAAAATATCAAGAAAATTTTGCGCCTTTGAAAATTTGCCGCCCTTGAAAATTTGCCGCCGTAGGCACGTGCCTACTGTGCCTATGCGTAAATCTACCTCTGGTAACATCAGCATAAATTACATTTTAATTGCCATCAAATTTCTTTGAACAAAGGTCAGGAACGTCCACGTTTATTGGATATTATATCATACTGAGGAATATTACTTTAAAATTTTAATTCTGTGTGAGTAGACAACGTTTGAAGTGCTAATTCTGTTAAATATAACATTTCTCGATTTCCATTACTATAATACCACTTAAAAAAATTATTCCATTATTGCAAAGAAGTTCTGAAATATGTTTAACGAATTCCAAATTTAGGTGATTAAGTAGACTGCTTTTACTATCTCCTTCTAATGATAATTGATAATATTCTTGATAGCATCAATATGTGAAAGCAAATGGCTAGTTAATACTATCATATTTACAAAACACAATATTAATGATAATACATTGAATCATATATGATATTATTTAAAATTCAATGTTTCAAACCTGATTCAATTTTCATAATGTAAAGAAAGGAATACAATTGGTTTAAAATAACATTCTCCCGCATACTATAATTGGGTGTTATAGTGTCACTCACTTATGTTAAATAGCAAAAATACAGTTTTAATCAAGGATCTTGAATGTGCCATTTCTTAAATCAAATGTGTACACACAAAATGTAGAGATAAGTTTGTTATAGAACTGACTTCTTGAAAAGCATGGTCAGATTATTAGTAGATTTTCGAAAAGATTTGACATCTATTTAGAAAAAAAATACTGTAAAGAAAATCAAGAAGTAATGGGATTTGGCGATTAGAGCATGAAGGATTCATGAATAAGGATATTGTTGAATTAAACTTTTTACAATATTAATAATTGTTTACCAAAGAATTTTGAAATACACTGAAGGTAATCGGGTCAGATATTCAGGGTGAATATATTGACAATATTGCTTAATATTTATTTTTCATATACATATTGTATTCTTAAAATTATTTCGGGGGTCTAACAAAATGTGTGGATTTCAACGGGACCTCACCGGAAAAAAATTGATGAAAACGGATACAAGTGGATAAAATGATGAATAATCGAGACATTTTAAAGAGGTATTGTAAATATATTATTAAAAAGAAAAGTTTGTTAGAAATTAGAATTTTTTAAAATGTGTAAAGGGGAATACGGTACCGCAAATTGGGGTGACTTTGATAACTTTTACATTTATTTTTGAAAAAACTACATCTTCGATTTTGAAAATTGGACTTTTGAGAATTGTAGGATATGCGTAAATATTGAAGGATACTTTACGTAACAAAATGAATAGAAAACTAATTCACTTCTGTAAAATATTAAAGAAAACCGCCCTGTCAAAGTCCCCCTTGTTTTTGGGGGTGACTTTGATACCCTAAATTAAATATCATTAAAAGGCGCATTTTAGTGATATTAATATCACTTTCAATTCTCATTGAAGATGGACAAACAGTTTTCTTTTTATTTAGTTTTAAAAAATGAGGTAACTGTGATAGGGATGGCTGAACATCTATGTTTAAAATAACAGGCAGCAAGGAATTACATTTAGATTAAGATAATTTTAATAACATTTCTAGAAAAGAATCATCTTTAATGTAAGTAATCTCTTAACTAGTATTTCTTTACACATGTTGAGAACCATTAAATTTGTAAGTCATTCTTCCGTCATTTTCTATCGCCTCTGAGGCAAATGGCCAAAATGTCCTCAAAATCAACGTAGAAAAAATTATTTTCCACAAGCTTGAATATCTGATAAGTGGTATTTTACTCAGAAGTTTGCGAATCACACCGACGTATCTGTAGGTTGTGCATTTCCGCTTTCCTGACACCACCTTCTACAAGCCGTACACTCCGGCTTTAGTGCTTGTGGAGTTGGTGTTGACAACGATATTAATTTGTGTCTTTCTCCCTGCTACGTGCGAGCTCGTCAGTGATGACAATTCTCCATTAGTTTGCGAAACATCATCATCCATTTCAGATGTTTCACTGTTTTTTGCAGAAGTGATACTTTTTCCTGGTTCCAGGGCAAGTCTCTTCCTCTTTCTTACTTAGCACCAATGTCAGCAAGTCTTTTATCCTTCAAATATGTAATCAGAGTCCTGCATAAAATTTTCAACATTTTGGACTAATGAGCATCAGGAAGGTTTTGGAACGATTTGGAAGGATTGGAAGGTGCAATGTCGGGAAGGATTGGAAAGGCTTATATTAAATATGTAACATGTAATGGAAATATCGTAATGGAAATGTCGTACCCATATTACATAATTTGTTTGACAAAAATACTATCGAAGTGACCCCTCGACTGTTATCATAGGCACACTATTCACCAAATGATCGCAAAAACTCTCTGACTTTTAGTTAGAATATTCTTCGATTCACTATTCACACATTTTCTCCCAAGAGACCTACTTACTGCTAACGTGTTAGATAATTCAATAAAATATATGCCTTGGTCTCTGCTTAGAAATTTTCCCGCCGCAAGAATTTCATAAACATACAATACACGAATTTTAAATTTTATTTTTAACACAGTTTAAAATACAGTAACAACTATGTATATTATGAAACAGTAATATGTCTATTGGTGCTCATAGATATCCATAATAGACAACGGCCGCACAAGAAATATATAGTCAAGAGTAGTAGTTGTTACATCACATACACATATAGTGTCAAGGAGATATCAAAGTCCCCTCAATCTGCGGTATTTGAGAATGTAATCTGAAATAATCATTTAATGTACTACTACCATGCTTCTAAAATCAATTCCGATAATTATTGAGACGAACGGAAGTCATCGTCTAAAGATGATTAAAACATTTTACAAAACATGAAGATGTGAGTCTTTGTAGTCGGAAGTCGAGAACCTTCATATAATTTTACCAGTTTAAAGATGTATTATTTAGAACGAAAGAACAGAAAAGTATCTTATTTGAATTATTTTCAATTAAAAGACATGCTTAAATGTGCACTCTCTCTTCCGGAATACTTTTATGAATGTTTCGGATGTAATTTTTATTTTATTTTGTAATATAATCATTAAATTAATAATTATTATCAATTATACACAACTGCACACCTCCGGGTTTGTCTTTCGTAAATCTGTACCATATATTTTATATCATTATACTACTGTATTAACATCAATATAAATTCATCCCATTCTAGTAGGATAATAAAAGTGGTCACATCACTTTTGGGATAATTAATTATTATATTTTTTTGTTGTGACGACTTCGACGTAATTCGGAAACTAAAAGTATAGAAAAAGATATTCATATTTGAATTTCAAAAACAAATATTGTAGGCAATGTACGAAACCAGGAAATAAATTAAAATTAGAAATGTATTTTGTTTTTAATAATCTATGTTGGAAAGAACGAGCTAGTGACACTGTGATCGCACCAAACGGAAGATCAATGTGCTTTTGTCAGCGTGAATAGCTGGAGTCGCTAAGGCTGTAGGGCCGTATCTGCCTCGGCTCAAAGTGCGACTTCGAGTACCGAGTCGGACATGGATTATTTGATTGCATCGCCCATAGTTGTTGATAATGAAGTTACCTTTGGCTCGACAGCCCGATACGGGCTTTGACAGACCAGCGGTGGCCCAGCCTCTTGGCCATGAATAAGGAGTTCGTGGTGGTTAGTACGAAGACATTCCTCCGTATATACTGGTCTTCTTAAGCTTGGGATGGGCTTACTCATGGTCACACAGCAATAGATACTGGGACATTTATAAGAAAAACGTTCAGTTATATTTTGCCCGGCAAACACGAAATCGAACCCGGGTTATGACGTGAACTTCAAACAGATATTTAAATTGGCTAACTGAAATTGAAAACTAATAATTGCTGCCTAACTTTCTTCATATCGTAGGTTGTTTTATTATTGCAGCACTATAATGTAAAATAGGCCTACTGTAAAATCCAGAAATATCTAAAATCTGTTGTTCTGCCTTTATTTTGCTTAATATTTCACCTAATTACAGTCCAGGTCATGCACGTTATATGTAGTGGATAATCACCCAATAAACGCTTTGATATTAAATAAACTTTAAATGGTATTCTGATAGTAAAAAACCTGAACACTATTACATTTAACGTAAAATTGATATATATTTCAGAGCAATAGAGCACTTGTTTAAACTCAATATTTCCAATATTATAAGAATTGACAATTATTTACTTTTAATCGCCATGTCCGTAGAAGTAGTAACTCGAAATGCCTACGTTTTATTTTTTCTAGCCATCTTACTGCATCACATTTATTAAATATCTCGTAATGTAACGGTTTCATCGGAAAATGAGGGATTTTCAAGAATTGTACACCTTTTATGAGCACACTTACCAACCCAGTTCCTTAAGTATATGCATTCTTGACATTCCTGGGAATCCTAATGTTTACCGCTCGAAGCTCTGAACCAGATTATTTGCCTCCCTTCTAACTTTGTATAAATTGTGTAAAGAAATTAAGGGTGTATAAGAAAACATTACATACAATTGTCTTACAATATTTACACTGTGTTTTACAACATGATAAATACGGATCAACAGAAGTTCATTAACTTTATAATTTAAGGCACATAAGTTATAAGACTTTCTGAATTACTAGATTAGTTATCTCCTGAAATTTGTGTAACATGTATGAATTTATCTATCTATTATCCAAAGGAATGGGAAGCTGGGTGTAATTGAACCGTTCAATTTACGCTCTTCTATTACATAATTTACCAGGAGACATCTTATTCTGTAATAAAAATACTCTTATAATTAAATGTTCTCGAGATACTGATACCTTGTAGTCAATTATGCTAATATACATTCTCATGAAATTAATAAAACCTGACCTTCAGTTACATTATAACTAAACATTTCGATAGGAATATTTCTAAAAATCAGGAATTCTATGCGCCCTAGTATGTAATTCTACAGAAAACTATCCTCTTTGCGTGTACTCTTACGTTAATGGTCTAATAATATTCCCAGAACTGAAAAGGGTACACATTGCAGACTTGAAATAAGGATGGCAATATGAAGAATGGTTTTCTTAAAAGTGATTACATTTTTTGTGTTTTTTCTTGCGTATTTACATAAATTTAGAAAGCATAAATTATTCCACACAATAAACAAAATTTAGCAAAGAACGAAAATGATGAGAAATGTTTGAAAAATGCATGCACCGTGACCATTGCCGTTTTACGATTTAAAGTACTTCACGGGTATAAATTCTTAGAAAGACGTTAGACATGTAATGGCTAAAACAAAAATCGTTTCCAAAGGCGACCAAAAAATTTAATATCCACAGCCTGCTATCGTGACAGGTTTTATACATTCTAATTTAGCACAAACACCAGACAATCTTTGAAATCACGTTAAAAATAGTGGTGTGTGTGTGTGTGGTGTTGAGAGAGAGAGAGAGAGAGAGAGGAGAGAGAGAGGAGAGAGAGAGGAGAGAGGAGAGAGAGGAGAGAGAGGAGAGAGAGAGGAGAGAGGAGAGAGAGGAGAGAGAGGAGAGAGAGGAGAGAGAGGAGAGAGAGGAGAGAGAGGAGAGAGAGGAGAGAGAGGAGAGAGAGGAGAGAGAGGAGAGAGAGAGGAGAGAGAGGAGAGAGAGAGAGAGAGAGGAGAGAGAGAGGAGAGAGGAGAGAGAGGAGAGGAGAGGAGAGAGGAGAGAGGAGAGAGATGAGAGAGAGGAGAGAGAGGAGAGAGAGGAGAGAGAGGAGATGAGAGGAGAGAGAGGAGAGAGGAGAGAGAGAGGAGAGAGAGAGAAGAGAGAGGAGAGAGGACGAGAGAGAGGAGAGAGAGACGGAGAGAGAGAAGAGAGAGAGAGAGAGCGAGAGAGTGGGTGTGAAAGTAGATTGTGTTTAGTCATTTTCTTGTTACGAAAGAAAAGTATTATTTCTGATGCAAGGCTACCGCCTGTGGAGCAAGTGCGAACTCCCACGAAAAAAAAATCTGAGTAGGTCGTCTTGCGGGAGGACCATTTTGTGAGGGCTGACTACAAGGAAATGAAAGTCGTGTGGGGCCGCACAGAAGGCGCATCTAACCGCAGGAACGTGCGAAGAACGAAGCGGTAGAGGGTTCGAGGGACGGGGGCGGAGCAGCCCCGGTTGCGGTCGCCTGCTGGCTACCGCCGTCGCTGCTGACACATACTGCTTCTTTTCCGTTGCTCCTCGAGTCGCCCATCCCAATATCTTTGTCTTCTACGTCACCACAGCCTGAAGCAAAGCTGTTGCCCCAGCCATCGCATTCACCATCTTCCTCTACCACAGTCTCAACGTAGACTCCATTGCCACTGTGGGTGCCGTCTCCATCGCGTCTGAAAGGATGCAGCTACAATCGTCACTGCTGTCACTGGAACAGCTAGCGTCCATTACCGCCGTCACCAGCCGTCACAACAGCAACGCTCACTGCCGCCATCTCCCCTCGCTCTGCTATCCCCACCACGTACCACCTCCCCCCCACACCCGCACCCGTTCTCCCCACCCACCCCCACAGCCACCGTAGCTCGTGAGACAGCCTCCGCCTCCGAGCCTGCTGTCGTGGCCTTTATCCTCCTCCAGCACAGTCACGTCCGTAAATGCCTTCTTTATGTGTCGCGTTTGTGTAAAGTCTATTGCGCCATTAGAGTGATGGATACGTGCCCTTTCAATAGAAATCCAACCGCATAACCAGCGCACTAGACACGAACTACTTTCTCCGAAGCGGTCTGTCCGGTAACATGCTGCTCATTATGTTCCGAATGAGCAAGAAATGGAGAAGAAAGGAAGGTCGAAATACCACGAAACAGTAAAGAAAACTTTGCAGAAGATTCAGTGGTCTCTCATACCTCCATTTATGTCTGAACATCCGCCACCTATTTCGCACGAATGAATCCAGTCATACTTTCGTGTTAAATGGGCAAGCGCTGGTCTAAAGAAAATAATACCGAAAACTCGTGTTGTGAAAAAAATCGACGTTTTGAACATGTACACTATGCGACTGAATATATATAACTAGTGGTGGTATAATAGCAAGTACTTTCTATCGGAAACTAGTAAAAACCTATCCACAACTTCTATCCTATTAACACTTCAACCATCATTTGAAAATAAAATTCTAAACAAAAGGAAGTGTGTGAATTCGAAAAAATTCATATCTTGAATTTTTTGAATATTCAAAAGTTTTAAATGAAAATGTCTTTCTGCCATTTAGCTCAGCCTATTTTATTCTATTCTTAACAAAAAGTTTAACAAAAAAATTTCAGAGACTGAGATTGAACTCGAGGCGCTGAATGTCACGATGCAGCGGTGATTTTCCGCGCTGTCGAATGCAGTGCACGAAGTAATCTATTTAAATATCTTCTTTGAATTTTGTAGAATGTTGAATGATCTACTAACGCATTAGAACTCAAAACTATTCAATAGGATTACCATTTTTAAAGGGTGTATCTGAAATGATATAAGATCAATATTGAGGGATAGATTGTATTATGAAATAAATGAATGGTTTTATTTCAGATACAACACAAGTCACTGAAAAGTAAATTTTCAGTTTCGGCAAACAAAACTCTGTCTGCGACTACATAACACAAACAGTGATTCACACGTCTTTGAAGAGGTCTGTTCCAAAAACCCTCCAGAATCACAGTTTTACTTGTGGTAGAT
The DNA here is from genome assembly GCA_038098605.1 of Gryllus longicercus. Lineage (NCBI taxonomy): Eukaryota > Metazoa > Arthropoda > Insecta > Orthoptera > Gryllidae > Gryllus > Gryllus longicercus. The sequence continues at coordinate 385,865 of JAZDUA010000239.1, forward strand.
CTGCCCTCAAAAAAGCATATACTTACAGAGAATGTGACTACTAAGAAGTGAATACAGCAAAATTTGACTTACATTGTTTCTGAAATAAACCATTCCAATATCCTTCATTAATAATGTGGTTGTAGGAGGGCGCTCTAAAAAATGTAGAACTTTTTGCTATTTTCGAAATTGCAAGAGGTTTTAATAAAAAACATGTGCCATTTTTATAAGCATGTTTTCAATGTGCGAGGAAATAATTAAAAGAAAAAATTGGAACCATATTTGAGACAATTTTGGAAATAGACCTGACGTAAAGTACCACAAAATTTAAAAGCCTCTCTTTCAAATTCGAGAGGCCCGCGTCTCAATTTAGGGTCAATCACGGGATATACATTTTATTAAAAATTCTATGAACAGCTTAGGCAGTAATGTTGTTCAGAAACAGACGGTGAACACATGTTAAAAAAAAAAACGACATTTTTGTTATCAGTGACTAAAGTGTTTTTCTCTTAAGAAACACATTTTCTGCACTTTATCAAAACTACGTTATAGAGAAAGTAAAAAAATAAAAAAGATTTTCTGAACTAAGGTTCAAGAAAATGAGGTGGTGTTCTCTCATTTTGAATTAAACACTATCATCAAAAATTCACAGAAAATGAGATCGGAAACATAAGATAATATTGGAATGTTCATTATGTTATGAAATATAGCTCCTATTCCTTAACGTACTCGTAGAGCTTAAGCTAACAGCATTGGTTCTCCTATAACCTACTTTATAGGAATCGATAAAACAGTCCGATATCAATATGAATGCACGCGATATAGATGTGAAACTCAAGCGGACCGATGTCCGTAACCTTTTCTTGAGCCATCAACTACTTTTAAGAGAGCAAAACAGCTGCTGTGCCACATTTAATACCAGACGAGGGAAAATGGTGAAGATTGACGTTTTTAGAACACTTATTAATCATAAAGCTGTTTGTGATCGCAGCAGACAGGGGCATCTTCTTGATACTTTTCCTCTGATGTCCGTCGATAGCTCACGATTCAAGAGCGGTGTAATAAAATTTTCCCCATGTCGAAGACATAATAATAAAATTGCCGCCAACACGCCGAACAGTATCCTTCTTCACACAAAAACGAAATTCATATTCCATTCGTGAATGCAAACGCATAAACGTACCACAATATCCCGTTTCCTACGAATATTTCTGGATTTCTGGAAGCTACCTTTAACAGTCTCGAAAAGAACGAAATCCCAATGTGTACGTGCATTCTATATTGAAATGAATTCATTTATACGATACAATCCGAAGAGTAACAGGAAGGTTAGAATTATTGAATACTTCGAAAAATTTCAATTTGTGTTACCGAAGTCAATTATACAGAAATTCGCGATAAATCTGCAAAACACAAGCTGGAGTTAACTACCCTGGCGCATTTTTAGCAATGTATCGCCTGCAACAAATGCGACAAATTATTATAATGGGAAAGTAGCATGTAAATATTCAAGGCGTAGTGGTCAATTTTTGATCAGGGAATGTTTTTTGGAGGAAAACAGCCGTGCGTTATACTTAGAATCTATCAACACACCAAAGCTTCATCCATATTGGTAGCATATCATTGAACTTTCTTTTTATTTCGATATCTTTTACTGAAGTTTGTAAAGAAAGAAATGTGTTATAGATATATGCCCTGGAATTTGATACTGCATTGCACACTCTTGTAAATACATTTTCTGGAGTGGTAGGTATGAAAAAATTCGTGAAGTTTTAAACATTGTTCCCCTCAAGAAAGTAAGAAATGCGCGTCTACTTTTCCCTGCAATTTGAATCGGCTACGAATGAAATGTTCCTTCTGCGAAGAGAGTAAAATTGGATTTATCAACTTACTATTTATCTGTAATGTTCTACTTAGGGAGGTAAATGAACGATTAGTTGTGAATTGGGAAAGGTGAAGAGGGGAAAGGAAATTTGTAAATATTGAAGAATTTGATTGTTCCAGGTAACACTATCTCACATATCGACATACAACGTTATTTTTAGTAGAAATTGGGAAGAGAGAAGAAGAGAGAAAGAGAGAGAGAAAGAGAGAGAAAGAGAGAGAAGAGGAAGAGAGAGAAAGAGAGAGAAAGAGAGAGAGAAAGAGAGGAAGAACGGCAAGGACGAAGAGAGAGAGAGAGAAGGATGAAGACGAGAAAGAGAGAAAGAGAGAGAGAGAGAGAGAGAGAGAGAGAGAGAGAGAGAGAGTAAAGGGAAAATGTAAGTTTCGGCAACAAGTTTGCGGAAACATACTACTCTCGCGCATCTGTTACTTATGCTAGTTTTCAACATGCCGTGAGCGAAAGATGATTCACGCCCGCTTCGTAATGATTTGAACACAAATTAGAATGAAAAAAAACCTTTTTTTCGATCACGAAAAAAGGAAACAAACACGAGAAACCATGTTTCTTGCACGACGTTTTCAAAAAAGTTTCTTCGATTGTTTAGATTTGGATTATTTAGTCTAAAAAACAGTATAAACTGTATGTAACGTATGGGGAAGAAAGATAATCTGCGTACGTTTTCTTGAATTGTTAACTAAGAACTAACCATAATATAAAGATAGATATCTTTACAATCCACAATATTATTTACATGTATCCGTAGTTTATGGATAGTAATATAATGCTGCAGAAATTTGATGTACGGTGTTTTACGAAAAAAAATGAGGGGGTCCTGGTGAAAAGTGATTTGTTTAAAAACCGAATTTTCGACCGTCCTTGTGTTTGTGGCTTCTGTCTGGGAAACAACACTAGCCCTAAATGTACACAGGATTTTACAAAAATTGATATTCCCCGATAGATCTTGATGATGCCGGCAATCGTTTAATATGTGTAACCAGCGCGATACTACTACAACTAGATAAGTGTTGATCGCTTGTTAGAATTTTTTGCCGACAATTCGGCGTTTTTTTCGCGCAGCATTATATATCGTTCTCTCTACTCTGTAGGGAAAAAGAAAAAAAAATACTTGCAGAGGACATGTGAGGATTTAACAAATAATTGGAGTATGCAGTCAGTAGCTGCAATAATATAAATGTTAATACTATATAAAGGCGAGTTCAAATGAGCGAAACTTTTGCCCAGGGATCTGCAAGAACCATTTTTACGTAACCATTACAAGAGAACACGAGCAAGTAATTGCTATTGCACCATTACTAGTTTTAGTTTTATTGGCTTCTTTTTTTTTCTTTTTTGCGAAAAACTAAAGAGGTTAATGTTAGTCACTCGAAATATTGAACTCATCCTTGATGCTAAATTCACCAATATTGCATCATTCAATAACGCGTTTCGTATTTCAGTCAAAATAGATAATATACGAGAACATCGGATTACAATTGTTCGGGTTTTATCTAATGCCCGATTTATTATGTTGCAGGACAAATTGCAGTCTCTGCCTATGCAGGAGATTTATTGAAAACATCGAAACATATTTGCTCTCTCCTATAATTTACTCTTTTATTACCTCTACCACAAATGTCAAAATGTGACGGCTCGTACTACAAATGCACTTCAGATGGTATGATCGTCCTCAAATACTATAGACTTTGGGCACTTGCTCGTAACTGGCTTGCACGTTCGTTTGCAATTTTTTAGTTTCGCAAGGTTAGCAAAAATAAGTGTCTTACTAAAAACTAGAGTTACAGTGTTGAATTTTCTCAAGTTTTTCTATTTTAATGTATTTTGTACAAGCAAATCGATTGTTTTATTGTGCATGCATATTTTTATATTTTTTAATTTCACAACTATAAAATTATAAGAAAAAAATATTGGAATCGTCATAAATGAAGAAATTTTTAAGCTGATATTGCAGTTACTATTTAATATTCCCTCTCTAAGAAACGACTTGTAGATATAATTACAGACTTTTCCCAGTTTGCGGCGGCTCTGAGAATTCAAATCTCTTTCCAGATTTAGACGTGAATTGCAGAAGTATTTTCAAGTATTTTCACCTTACAGTCTGCTGGTATATTTCAAGAATGAAGCAGTGGCAAAACAGTGGAAAAGCAGTGGCAGAATCGTATAATGGCTCAGAAATGTATAACAAGGCCTTAAAAACCTTCCACACTTTTGAGAAATTATTGCTTTTATGAAAGGCTCATGGGAATGGTCGGTAATAACGTGACACTGATCGTTTGAGTTTGTGAATGTTTTCTTAGATGTCTGTCTTCTCGCTGTCGCCAGAGTTTTGTTCACGTTTTCACAATAATGAAATTATGTTTACGGCTTTTGTGGTACTACTTGTTTTTCTGCGAAGCCACGTCACTGAGAAACATCGAAGGGGAACTAAAGCTTTGAAAAAAGAAGAAAACCATTACGTCTAACTCAAGTTGAGTAACTGGTGGAATTCTTCCAAACACAGGGGGAAAAGAATGTTACTCACATAATTTGAAAACGAATCCGAGAACAAGTTGTGCGGTCGAGTTGGTGCGAAAGTAGTGCGAAACAAAAATATAAAACAAGGTGGCGAAAATCTGGCAAGAAGACAATAATGGACAGAGGGGAAAAATATCTCAAATAGTAGAGTACGGAAATAAATTGGTGGCCGCGAGAACGAAGAGACATTAAGACCGAGTGCTGGCTGAGTTTACGAGAGAGAAAGGGCGGGGTGCGGCGATAACCAGGAGCGAAGTATCGAACAGGCGGGAAGTCCGCACACAATATTTCGTATCGGTCTCCCGCACCCCCGACTCCAGCCGCCGCCGCCGCCAATGCCTCCGGGGTCGGGCCGCAACCGCTGCCACCGCCACCCCCGCGGCTCTCCCCCGCGCTCCGTCGCAGCCGCAGAGTCCGCCGCAGGCGGTGCGCGGGGGGGGGGGGGGGCACAGGGACGCGGACGCAAAGGGCGGCGCGGGCAGAGCGGGTGGCGTGGGCGGTGTGACGCGGGGAACTGGGACAGCGTGTGTGTGTGGTGAGGTGGCGACGTGAGCGTCAGTGGCCCGGCGGGCGTAGGGTGTGGGCGGATGAGGGTGGGGGCGGCGTGGACTGTTGTGAAAGAGGTGTGGATGGTGAGGGCAATATGGGAAGCGTAAGGGATGTGGGCAGTTTTGGTGCATAAAACTGCTTGGGAAAATTGAGCTGCATAGGCGGCATGGACGGTGATGGAGGATTACAGCGTGGACAGATTGAGCTGCATGGGCGGTGTGATTAGTGTGGGTGACGCGGGCGCGGTTGCAGAAATGGGCGGCGTGATCTGCTAGGGTGGTGTGCCGGTGGAAGTGTCGTGGGTTGCTAGTACGGTGTGGGTGGAGAGGGCGACGTGGTTGGTGTCAGCAATGTATGCGGCGTGGGTGTGGAGGAAGAGCCGGTGACGAGGGCAGGGGGAGACGTGTGGAGCGTGGGCGCGTGAGGGGGCGTAGGTTGCGAGGGTGGAAGGCGAGGCGGGGATGGCGCGACTGGCGAGGTCAGCGACGCGCGGTCAGGGGATGGGTAGAAACCGTAAAGGACCGGAGGGAGAAGGCGAGCGGGGAGGGAAAAATCAGAAAAACCTCCGGAAATAAAAAGCGCTGGGAAAGCACTGGCAGAACATCGAGCGGAGGAAACCACAGATGCGGGAAACTGATGTAGCGGAAACATCGAACGTGGAAAATTACATGTGAGAAAACGTGGAACAACAAACGATGGACACGAAAAATAGTCCTTTGTGTAGTAAAGCGAAAGGAGGGTAGATGTGATAAAAGCTCAGAGAGAATAAATAACATGATGTATCGATCGATTGCATTTGTTCCTTCTTCTATTAACAGGTCAGAATTTCCTCAACCAATACGGGTGGCACAACTTAATTCAAATTCGAGTTGTCTATTAGTATATTAATCATAAATCATGTAAGAGATTGAATGGTGCAATTCAGACGAGGGTTTTGTAACAAAATGCAGTAAATGTTAATAAAAATGAAATGAGTGTTTGATGATATTAGAAAAATACAAAATCATTGAAAAATATTTCATAGAAAACAAGAACTTAATAATATATGTTCTTGTGTATAAGAGTAGTGCTGTTCCGAATTTAGTGCAAATATTGACCTTTTCGCGTGTGGTACGTCACACATAGCTTTTAATTGTTTTTGAATTTAAATCAATAAATATTCTTTAGAAATGTAGTAGTTTAAATTCCCTATCTCGGTCAGATTTTTGTCCAGATCTTCATGACTTATTCATCAAGTGCAGAGACGGTACCATGCTGTAAATGTATCTGTCCACGTTTCTTGCTGATTTCTAAATTTGCAAGATGTTAAGAGAAGTTGGAGGTGTTTTTTCGTCAGCAATACTATCAAATGAAATGTAAAGCTCATTTTGCTCTGATGCTAGTTTTCCGTTCTTTCTCCAATTATCGCGGAGAAAACCGGAACCGTCCCTTAATAAACGGGCCACGGATCATGCGCGATCTTTCCTTCCTCAACCTTGTCCTCTCCTCTCACGCACACACTAATCCACAATCCTTCTTCCAGCTTACATGCACTACACTAACAAACAGCTCGGGAGACAATTCGAGATGTTTAGGCTTGACCCGGCCGAGGTGGTGACCGGCTGAGGGATTACCTGACTAAAGTATAATTCGGTGTGTCCCACGTTATCTCCATTCCAGCGACGAACATCACAATCTCACGGAATATAACACGCATTACCCTTACGGGACTAATTAGTATTGACAAATTGTTGAGCCGTAGCCAATATTCACATGCTAGAAACATTTTAAAGGAGATGTAGCACTGACGAATACCCGGGGTAGGGGGCATAGAGCCACGTCGCCTCTTTACATTTTTTGTCGAGCTCTTGTTTTATTTTTGAGTTTGATAATCTTTCTAAAAACACTATTTAAAAGAACTATGACAGATATTCATATATATATATATATATATATATATATATATATTCATATCTCATTAATACTCTGAATGATAAACTGTCACCAGTTACGTTATCTCAGATCCAGTATTTCCGTTTTCTTTGATGGGATGGTTCTGGGGCTCTAGTGTCGGCAATGACAGATTTTCAAAACTAGCTCCATAGCTGGGTGAAATGTGTGGAGGAGTATTTGAACTGCTGGGTGTTTTGATCGGTAGTTGTCCATAGTTTCACCGATCAATACCCCACGAATGTCGGAGCAGAACCCTAGCAAACATCCCACGAAAGGCTGCGATCTTTCCTGCCTTTTCCTTGTCCTCTTCTTTCTCCTTACACACACACACACACACACACACACTTACGTGCACTACACCACCACACATGTCAGGAGCTTAGAGCTAGTTCCGGATGGGCAATACTTCACTGTGGGAGGGAATCCTTGGTATGGGAAATCCCCCGCAAGCAGACGTGTAGGTCGACGCCGGATCTCACCATTCAGCGAGGGAGGAACATTTCAACTCCCGGTGTAAAACATTCATCACGCTAACTGAACTAACAACCATAGCGGTTGACATGTTCGGAAAATCGATCAATCAAACTGACGGCACATCAGCGGTGACCCGACGCTACTTAGCGCAAGGAACCCCGCGCAAAAATGAGTGAGTGGACGCCTGACACACGAGCCAGCGACGCTTTCGCTATTGAAGGTACAGATGATAGTTTTTGAACGGTGAGGATCGTGTATCACCGACCTTGATTTTCTGCTTTAAATTCTGCTTAAAATTCATTTATCCGACCTGTTGTAAAATATTTTTTTAGGTTTGGATTTTGGTGTGTTTAAAAAAACTTCTGAGTATTGTGTCTTTTAGACAACTATTTACAAAATTGCTTTACTGATAAACATCTTGCAGAATTTGCACTTCTGCATTTGCTTCTAATTTCATTAGGACCTGCAAAAATAATAAATCGATTCGCAGCCTGGAAAATTGACGTTTCGTTTTATAATCCGTCGTAATTGACTAAGTCAGAATTGTTTGCAAGCAGTATTGACAGTTTTACATACATAAATAATTACTGTATTCACTTTGCCGGAGTACAAGACGCGCTCTTTTTTATTGTATGTTTGCGAGAAAAAAATTAAGTATTAGGAATATCCTACACAAAATTAATTAAGTCTAAAGTTTTATTAAAAACGATGTATATTCAGGTCGGATTCCAAGACTCAGCCCGCTAGGAAATCAACAAGACTTGGCACCTTCTCTTTTAGTAATTGCACAAGATAACAATGAAAAAATGTAATAGAAGAATGTATAAAAAATTATTTAGTATATGGCATACGATTTTGAAACCTTTATTTTTTCAAAAACATATATGCATTTCTGTCTCATTCTCACGTCTTAAATTAGAAAAGTTTTCCCGTACAATCATAGTACAAAAACAATAAGTTAAGATAATATTTTTATTCCTGTAATTATTAACATTTGTGCTGGCAACAAGGTATAGGAGAAAAAAACTTCTCTTCTTTTGACATCACTAAAAAATGATGACACTGTTTATATGTCATCAACGAGAAAAAATAACTGATGAAAGTTTTTAACAGTTAACTCACTAAAAACAAATACCTGACATATAATATTGGTGATTTAAAAATATAATTAATAATAATTTGTGTTGATAACACATAATGATAAAAATAAAATATCAAGCATGAAAGATGAAAACTGAATAGGTGAAATGTGTCTTCGTAAAACTGACTAGGATACTGATGATAAAGATACACAAAAGAAAATTGCAAAACATGGTTCAACGCATTGCATGTATAATTAAATATAACACGTTGTCAAATCAGTGCGACGATATTTGTTCAGCAAAAGAATAATATATGAAGTTATTGAAGTCCAAAGACATAATTTCTTCTGACGACCCGGTTCCCTCTTGCATTACTCTTGCTTGCTGTATATTCTCCAGGAACGTACGAAAGTTCCTTCCCTGCCCTTATTTGATGTACAGTAAGAAAATGTTGAAAAGGATTATTACGTCTTGCATAACGTACACGTATGCAACAAGGCAGGCCGTGAGGGAAATTCTTCACAATGCTTTAACAGTAAATTATCCTGCATTCACAATTGCAAAGAAATTCACAGGAACTCGGTGGCAATTTGAGAAACGAATAGTCGCCCAATGGTCACCCCGCGATTCATTAAATTTTTAATTCTTAACGTTTTTGAGGTTCTTTTTGTCGAAGAGTTTACGTGCAAACTTATTGTGTATACTTTTCTGAATTTTGTTTTATTACGTCATCAGCCAAACGTGTACAAATACGTCATTAATAAGCAGAGGAGTTTTATGACCTAAAATATTTGAAATATACTTTTAAAAATATGCATTTATGACCTAAGAATTCTAAAATAATGTAATCTATGTAATTAATGTAAATCTATTAACATCCAATTCTAACCAAATGTTAAGAAATATCACTTAGCTACGCCCTGAAGCAACGGACCAAAATATGTCCCTAGCCATTAGCATGAATGTTTGCCTTAACTCTTTGCAATAGCTGTATTGAAATCGAAAACCTATGAAAACAGAGGAACATAGTGCTTATTGACTCACCTGCATGACTCAGAAATACAACGGAAACTGGTCTCGTGGCGTCATCCGCCAGCAGAGCAAAGTCCTTGGGAAGTCAAATTCCTGTCTGCAGTACCTGCTGTTCAGGTTTCATTATGCTAAGTGACAAAGTAACATCACTAGAAACTTTTGTAAAAACGAATAATTTCCACGTAGGAAAATTATTACTACTGAATTTTTTACTATTATTATTATTATTATTATTATTATTATTGTTATTATTATTATTATTATTATTATTATTATTATTATTTTCGTTAATCGGCCCGACTAGGACCACGCAAGCAAGCATCCTGCATTTACCGTGGCTCAGTTTTTATTTATTATCGCGGTGGCAGGTGCTTGCAACAATTCTTAGGGGGGACCAGCATTTAGCTGGATCCGATTTTTATCCCCCATGGTTGTTAGCCCGGGGGTATGGAAGATGAAAGATGATAGGAATGGATTAGGAGGCGATAGGTGATCGTGGACTTTTGGAACCATCCCAGCATTCGCCTTTATGACCGAGGGAAACCACGAAAATCCCGGACAGGATGGCCGGCCCGGGAATCGAACCCGGACCTCCCGATTACGAAGTCAGTGCGCTACGCACTGAGCCACTTCGCTCGGTTATAATAATAATAATAATAATAATAATAATAATAATAATAATAATAATAATAATAATAATTATTATTATTATTATTATTATTATTATTATTATTATTTTGCTTTTACATAAAAAATGCAAATATGAAGTGAAGTGATTTTGTCTCAAACACTAAGATTGGAATAAAACATCTAAGTCTCATTTCGTAATAATAATAATAATAATAATAATAATAATAATAATAATAATAATAATGGTAGTTTTCGTATGTGAACGCTATTTGTTTTTAGGAAAGTTCGTAGCGATGTTATTTTTTCACGTAGCATAAGAATAAACATAAACAAAGGGTACTACAAAGAGAGTATATTTGATTTCAGAAGGACTTAGCTCTGTTAGTGGTTGAGGCCACGAGACCAGTTTCCGTTGTATTTCTCAGCCACGCAGAAAGGGCGAGAAGCCCCGTAACCTTCTGCTTTTACAGGTACGCAATAGAGCCAAAATAACAAAAAAAATATAAGCAATGATAATACAGGTATGTTCTTTGACCAAAGAAACTCAATGACGTTAAATATTAAAAAATTAACGACTTCCAGCCGAATTTTGACGACTGGGCGTCCACTAGTAATTAATTAAAACATGAACAAAATCACCAGACATCTTTGTGTTTTTAATGTTACTATTTTACGGAGAGTTAGAAGATTGTCATTTATTACTTTCTTTTATCTTCCTGAAGTAATAGTTTCTGCTTTTCTTATTGATTCAAAACCTTTGAATGCTTTGACCTACAAAAATGCTCGTTTTGTCAGTTAGCTGTCTTTCACCGGGATGAGACAAAGTTCCTTGAAGACACGCCAGCGCAATATGGAGGTTATACGCACGTTTTAAAGGGGTTATAATGTAATTTTCTCGATGTAAAAGGCAAAATATTGTCTCCATCTATTCTCGTTATCATTTGCTTTGTATTTAACAAAGCACTGTGGATCTGATGGGCTTAATTCAATCAATTATACTGTAACCAAAATACGATAAAGACAAATAAGTATTGAGATATTTACAAATTTAATTAATTTCGCTTTTAGTTTGTGAAAGTATACTATCAAAAGGATGAAATGCTGTCTTCTCAACTTTTTTTCCTTTTCACGAAGTAGTTTCAAGCGTATGATCTCTTTTCATAAAACAATTTTCAATACATTAATGTATAGAATAAAAAAGGAGATGCACAGCTTCCTGAATCAGGCATATCATTAAAATTTATATTACTGTACTCACTCATATTTAATCGCATTAAAAACTAATTTCATTTTCAATTTCATTTAGCACTTTGGATAACAATATCATTATTAATTTCAGTAGTTTCAGTAACAATTTAACTACACAAAATACCACAAACAAAATTGATGTACATAGTTGGTGAATCAAAAACGTAGGGAAATCAGATTTGCATCAACATGAACGAACACAACATAATACAAGGATTGAACCATGAGAGGCATGAATAAAAGAAAAGAATAATTACGTCGAACAACAACAATTAGCAATTACGGAAAGATAAATTAAACATGTTTTGAAAAAATGCAAGTCTTTAATGCAGAAGAGTCAAATTAACAATATTTATATTAATGCACTGATCCCTAAATCTGCGGTTAAATACTTCACACTTCATTAGGAAACTTCCGCAACACACAAAGATTTCAAAAGGGAATCATCTGGATACGAAAAATAAGAATTGTGCACTCATACCACTTCCAATATTCTATCTTGAAAGTCACTAAAATGTAGTAAATTTGAATACTTGTTTCAGCCACCGAATTATGTGTTATGTGAATGAAGTCTATCGAATAAAAAGACATTAATCGTCAATATGTATCTATACTTTTCGTCGACTAAAGTAAGGGCGAACTCTTCAATTATTTATCTTACATATACATTTCTTACATACTATATTTTACTAATTAAATATCATTTGAATATAAAAAATACGAACCTTAAATGTTAAAAAACCTACAACAAACTAATCTTAAAAATTATAATAGGTGATTAAATTAATATTTATTTATGGAATTAGTCATCTTGCTCCTCATATCAGGTAAATTGTGTTTTGTAGCATTAAAATTTAATTGAATTTTGTTAAACAATGTAATACTTTTATTACTTTTATACTTCACTTTTGTTTTTCTGAATCTTCATTAATTTCTTATAAATATGTTTAATTAATGCATAATAATTGATTAATAAATAAAAATAATGCGTTTTAATTAAAATTAACCTCCCCCACGTTCCCCAAGTTACCCTCGTTAACCTTCCCCACGTTCCCCTGCTGGTGCAGCGACAAACACTTCTTAAATTTTGTAATAAATCTGTCATTGTTCGCAATGATTAGAATACGTTTTGCATTTCACGATGAAATCAAAGAAGTACCGAACGCTTCTTGCGAGAAATGTCAGATACCTCTTTAATGACAGCAGAGTTGGTGTTGCTCGGAGAAGAGAAAATGCGTGGCTATAGCGCAAGATCGATATGTTTGTCATGACAGTAACTGTAGTAACAGAAAGCGAGCAACATTATTTTGAGTATAAGGCTTAAGAAGTAGATGTGAGCGTAAATTATACTGCAAACAAATGGTCTCCAGCGCTCTCATCGAGAAAAACACGCCACGGTTAGGATGACACCCGCCTGCCGTATGTTCATGTCGCGTTGCAACACAGGCCATTGAAGAAGGCAACCAAAGCGCACAAAGCGGAGAAGGAAAACGGAGTCATTCCGTCAGGTGCGACGACAACTGTAGTGGTGGTGGTGCAGGAAGGTGAATTTAGTAATGGATACAGAAGCAGCAGTTGGTCTTCGGGTTCGTTTTTCCGCGATCCTCTAGAAAAGGGATTCCTCAAATTTCTCGTCCATCGACTCTCTTTTAAGAGAATACTTGGCTCCATCGATCCCTTACATTATTCTGTACAAAATATCATACTTAATCATGCTACAAATAATTGCCCATAAATATCTTCAAGATAACAATTTCATATACCAATAGTTCGGAATTTTCTTCCGCGATAGAATATCATTGTAAATACATAGTTAAAATTTATAGAGTTTACTAAATGCCTTAAGCAGATGTGAGGCGCCGGTGCAGAAAACTGAAATTGATCTCAAATCTGCAGTAAACGTGAAATTGAGTTTTAAATGTAATCGGTAAAAACATAAGTTGTGAGTGGAGAAATAATAATTGGTGCGATTTGTTTTATTGTTTGCAGGGGTTCTTATTAAGTCTATGGAGATACTTATTATGGGTTCCTGATATCCGGGGAACGGTGCGGAGCACTAGTTGCACGGCCTAGCTTTGCCCGTCGCCCTAAAGACGAACAACGAATACGAAAGTAGGGGGGCCAAATTATTATTATTATTATTATTATTATTATTATTATTATTATTATTATTATTATTATTATTATTATTATTACTATTACTATTATTACTATTATTACTATTATTACTATTATTATTGTCATTATTGTTATTATTATTGTCATTATTATTGTCATTATTGTTATTATTATATTATTATTATTATTATTAAGTTTTGTTGCTCTATATCAGAAAACAATTTCTAAAATTGTCAAAATTAAAATGGAAACTATCAATGTTCATGAAATTATCAAATTCATTTAATATTTTTTGTTCATTACGTCTTTGATTGTACCTATCAGTCGTCGATTCATATTCGGATATTTATCCCACTCGACCCCTCGATCATCATTGGCCTCCCTTCAAAATTTCACGCCGACCCTGTTGGAACTTTGAACTCTGATATGTAAACTGATGAGATATTCAACTTTTTTATTTACACTTAATCACGTTTTTAAATTTATTTATATATTAATATTATCCTAAATATGAAATATAACTGGAATTTCAACGATTGATCTAATGATTTAAGATGAATTTAATCTACTTCATACTTCTCGATTTAAAAGTTAAAATGGTTTCACTGACAAATTTAGTGCCTTGTCTCCGTACAATTAATCACTGCCTACAAGTTGATTTCTGTTATCTTCGTTTTAGACATTGACTAAAAGAACAGTTGGTGCGCAAGAGCGGATTTGACAATTAGAATAAGAGTATCGACATTAGATAAAGAGAGTTAAATCGAAAGAGCGCAGACGTCATAGAGATGATGGCAGAACACAGAGTAACCCCTCAGTTTTAATATGCTACAAAGGAAATAAATTGTATATTCCATTTCTTTCAGTAGACCCGCTGCTCGATAAAGTACTCACGCGCTTGGTTTCACGAATGGGTTGCTTTTGTTCCTGGTAGGCTTCATCTACGATGTAGGGCCTTTCAGCAGCTCCGCAGAGGGGAAGAAAAATATGCAGAAAATTCGCATGGTATATATGCATTCTCAGGCAGGGCGAATTGATATCCTTGGACCTAATTATATCTTCAGTAGATTTTTATAAATTATGTAGCTTCATATTTATACAAACAGTTCGAGTTGGCGGAATTATTGTAGTAGAAATAGTATAAACAGAATAATTGAGTTGGCAATTACGAGTTAAGCGACATTTCTAACCAAATTTAGTTTAAATAAAGAAGTAATCTTTAACGGAGAGAGACACTGTTTCACAAACTGTTGATTCGTTCATTTCTTTGCGATAAGACCTTTTTCTAAAATGAATCGTTTGTCTTCCTTGTGCTGAATGTAAGTCTTCACTGGGCTTTTACAGTTTACTAGCGGAATTGCGCTCTGCCGCCGTTGGCTTCCCGATTCGTCAGCGCAGCTACGACCTGGTGTTCTCGTGCAACAAACGCCCCTTTCGCTGTTGTTTTCTAGCCCAACATTAGTTTAATTTCGTCTTCATCCCGCGCTGCCTGCTCATCTTGCACTGCTCGTCCCCACCGTGAGTCACACGGTAACGCCCAGCAACAAAGAAGCCCAGATGGATTGGGAATTGCAATTAACTGAAGCGCCATCTTGTTGATACAACAAAACCAACAACATAAAAATTTCCATCAAAAAACACGTACATGTGTCAAATTCTATGGAGATAGGTCGAACCGTGTCAGATTTTGTCGATCGCAAACAAACCAAACCATTTTTATAGATAAAATGCAATTTCTTCATATAGTAATGGATCCCTGATTTACACCACACATCTAAATATTGAATATTATTTCAGTCATTTCAAAGCTAAAAATGAATTTTCTTAAAGATAATCTATGAGTGAATACTGATGATAAATGCTCCTGAGCACTTATTTCAGAAAGAAGTCGATTTAAAATTCGTTATTCGCAATCAACGCTGAAGAGCCGTTATTTGGGGTGTTAGAGTGTAAATGTTGGTAAGTCACATTTCACGTTTCCCTATGAATTGTACGAAAAGAAGCAGCTGTTTTACACATTTCGAAGTACAAGCTGTAATGTACGAAATTATCAGAACCATTTGTTGCTCGGTCTTCAAATCACAGACTATAGAGAGAGCATCCCGCTCTCTGAAGCCGAACTATGAACATTGACATGGGACGTAAGGCCAGGAATAATATTTTTCTTGTTGTAAGTCATTATCGTCATAGCCGGTCATATTAACGATTTCATTCTGATTACAACTTGATATACTTTAGGAGTCTATTACATCCCATGCATGTATGCGAATATATGCGATGCAGGTCGTCCATTAAGAATGTACGTTGGTAGAATTATTTTTTTATTTTGTTCTACATCTCCAGATACGTTCTTACATAATTTGTTTTCAGTGTTTACTCATTATATCATTTTCATTTATCCTTTTGGTTTACGTATTTATTTCAATTATTTTATTGTAGAATTTCAGATACTAATAAAATTCATTTGACCTGCTCACTGGGTGATGAATAATATGGTTTGCCACCTGCACGCCACGTAAACGAAATCTTAAGTTTGGAACTCACAGTAAAATATGTACCTAAAGAACTACTTGTAAAATATGAACCTTATAACTTACTGACGTTGGGACTGAAGAGTGTCCCTATTGTAAAAATCATTCGTAAACTATTGAACGTGACTGCTATGCTAGACAACTGCACTTGTTTTATTACATTAAATGTTTGTAAAACTGTCAGTAGACTTAGCCTTAAACACATCTAAAAAATGGAAAATATTATAAATAGCGTTTGTTTATATAAATGATTATGAAGATGATTAATTATAAAGAATAATGTAAATCTCTAAGTTCAAAGTGTCATCAAAGTAAACGTTTCAGTTTTGGAGTAGAGTGACGCGCAAATTATTCTATGCTATCGCAAATATATCTTACTATACGTACAATACATACAGCCACACATTTCAGGTCATTAGAGTAATATGAAAAATGAAAATGTCGGTTTTTGTCAACTACGTAAACTTCGATTTGAAGTCAGTCTTTTATCTCCCAATACAAAAAAATATCTGGTGCTGTGTTAGCATCAGATTGCCGTATTATCATCAGATTTTCACATATTTCCCCAATAAATTATTATTTTATCTTAATTTTCTAAGAAATGTCGTTAAATTGAAAATAGAAACAACTTACATACATTGATTTGCAACATATTAACGCACCTCGAACGAATACTAGTAATAGTAGGGCAAATGTATGAAAAACGTATGCCTACAGGCAACAGTGTCACTGATTACAAGTTAGAGAAATTTACTTGAATGCAAAGACAACCAGAGGCAACCATGTTTCTCTTAAACAGTTGACGTAAACGATATTGCATCGCCTTCTAATATGGACGTCGATTGCTCAGAGTGAAGGTTACTAAGAACGCGGAGTTCATGGTCCATTCGAGAGCATTATAACCAAGTTCGAAGTTTTCGGAAGAGTTCGCGAAAGGTCGCATCATCGGATTCTAGGAGGCGCGCTGGTTATTAACGGTGAATTGTCACGCCCCCTTTAGGGCGTTTCGGCCACACTTTGACGGTAGTCAGGTACCAATGGCCTGTTGATGAAATGCATCAGCGACAGGACGGTGTAACGAAGCGATGGAACATGACGACAGGATCTCATAATATGTGTACATTTATTTGTATATCATTTACAACGATAGCTTGCTTTTTTGTACAGAGTATCGTTTCGTAAGCGTTCCTTTAGCGGAAAACAAATGATAAACCTAAATAACAACCTTTCACGTGTTACAACTGCTTTCTTGTGTACATGGCCCCATGGTAAACGGTTTACAATCGTCAGGAGAGACCGTCTCTCACGAAAGGATGAGAGAGCTATAGTCTGCGACGTTAAAACGGATTTTGAGGACATCACGATTGAGAGTCCGGACAGAACGGACTGATCCAAAATTATCTCTGGCAACTAGCCACAGACACGTGACACCATCGGTGCGGAACCACGCGTCTGTAGTAAGGTGTCTTGCAGAATAAAATGTATTTTCGCCTAGATC
This sequence comes from Gryllus longicercus, assembly GCA_038098605.1. NCBI lineage: Eukaryota > Metazoa > Arthropoda > Insecta > Orthoptera > Gryllidae > Gryllus > Gryllus longicercus. The sequence continues at coordinate 403,355 of JAZDUA010000239.1, forward strand.
CTTACGTTGCTCCCCATTAACCCCGCAGCAGTGACAAGCACTTCTCTCCGAACACAGCTTCTCTCCGAACGTTCACGCCTCGGTCGCTCTTGTGGAATGGAGACGGATGGTGTTTCCCGACGCATTTGGTTTTGTCTGGGGTCGAATATACATTGAATCCGAATGGCACGACTTTCCAAGCAGCGTTCATATCCAAGAATCACTGTAGAACATCACACAGCCCGAGGCACTAAAGTTATAATGTAAGGTGTCCTTACATAACTTCCATTCTGCACTAGTGAGTAACTAGGGAACTTCAGCGGCCTATGAGTATGTAAAGGAAGTTCTGGAACCACTTATTTCTCTCTTACTGAGGAAGCTCCAAAATCCTATAGTCTAGCAGTATCTCTCGTATTCTCACGGTTCGAGGAGCTCAACTGCATGCGTCATATCTTACCAAGAATGGTCACAGACCTGTCTCTCATCGAAAATGTTCGGGTTCCGATGGGAAGGCAAACAGAACCAGCATCAACTACACGGGATCTGCAGCATCTATTGCAGTTGCTGTAGAAGATCCTCTTCAGAAGTTTAGCCGCATGTGCGACTTGAAGTCATCTGGTACTGCCGTATGAATGAATTCATCTAGGTTCGGTATGTGCCATTAGTTGTATAATTTCCATTTAGGTTTTCGAGTAATAAATGAATGTTGCTGTGAAGTATTGTAATAACATCTTCATAATAATATGCTCTGTGTAGTTGCTCAGTTTCACGCCATTGCGATGTGACATTGCATGTATGGTTTGCCATTTTTCTCTTTCAAATCTGTATAAATTGTGAAAAAGTGGACAAACATTATGTGTGAAGTTAGAAATAATGTACATGACAATGAAGTAAAAGGCAACGTTGTTACTATAAATACACCATGCAGCTCCGAATTTACAATTTTGATTTCAATGACTGCTCCAAATTTATAAAGGAAATGCTCTGGTCGCTGTGCAACGGATTGACGTAAGATGGATATTACTTCAACTTATTTCAATAAATGCTGTAAGTATGCGGACAAATCTTAAAGGATCCTTTGTGAGGAACATTGTATTATTTCATTACGTACCGAATCATCCTTTTATTGTCAATGTCAAGAACATATTGATCAATACATTCATTGTTTTTTGTATTATTTTTCTTGTTACCACTTTATATAACTCATTGACCGTATAATTACAACCATCTCCTTACTTAAAATTTGTCCAGTACTGTCACATTCGTTTCCAATGTTTCCTCTTGCTTTCCCCCAATCCACATCATGCTTTTTTTGCAATTTTAAATTCTCTTGGAAAACCCGGTGTGATTTTAAATGTATAACACCACTGAATAACGTCACATGTAATTCTGCAAACCTCAATGTACCTCAACGAACCATGCTTCTTTTGTTTTCCGTTTAGAAAGCGTCCCGTTTGTCAGTCTACCTCCGTTGACTACAAAATGTGTGACTACAAAACACAATAATTCTCCTTTTCTTCAACATGTTGGTTCTTTTTTCATGTGGGTGTAGTGTTGGTGGTTGTTCTGCCTGCTAAATTTCTCGTTTTCTTACCAAGATTTTCTCAGAAAATCTCCCTTCCACCCTCTCTTTCTTTCTTTCTTTCTTTCTTTCTTTCCTTCTTTCTTTCTTTCTTTCTTTCTTTCTTTCTTTCTTTCTTTCTTTTTCTCTCTCTCTCTCTCTCTCTCTCTCTCTCTCTTTCTGACTGACAGTTCCTCCCTAACTCCTCCCCTTTGTATCGTAAGACATTCCACAGCAGTCTTTTTAATATGACTATGGCAGTCCGAGTATGACATTTGAAGATATTGATATCGTTTTGTAGACGCCCTTCATTAGCTGAAATGTCAATCCCATCTTCTTGATGAGGGCTAAAAATGCTCCTCTCTCAGTTATGTTAGACTGTATCCACTCGCCCACTCGCCTGGGAATTCAAATTATTTCCATCTCCTTGATCTTGCCTTGTTCCACGTCTAGATCTGAGGGTGACTTGTTTAGTTCTCTTTATTCGGCTTAATAGTTCGGGAAAATAATTCTAATAGTCAAGTTTACAGCACATTCAGGAGTACTCAAGAAGTCTGTGAGAACTGAGATCCAAAACCTAGGATTAGCATATAACATTCATACAGATGCGCGAATTAACTACTTATCTCTAAGCTTAACGATACTTAGGTTGGGTTTTAGGGAACAACTAGCAGTCAAAATGAGTAAGATTCTGAAGCAAATCTTGAGACTAGTTAAAAAGTAATAAATTTTAGTTACATGGTAAGAACGTTCTTCCCTTGGCGACGTATTCACAAATGTTTCTATGTACCACATACTAATTGCCTTATTTTTTCTTTATGAACAAATAGTAAACAAACAAAAAAACAACTACAGATGCTCCTACAGTATTTACTTTCTCGCATTAGTAACGTAATATTATAATACAGCAATTTCAATCCATATAAACACATCCACACACGCACATTCGATTCTATCAATATAAAACATTATCGTTCAACAATGAGAAGTAATTCTGAGAATTTCAGTCTGTGACGCGGAATTGTCATTGTCGTATTGCAATCTGATATCTCATGAAACTCTTCAGCAAAAACGTGGGGGATTTGCAATTACGAAGATACGCAAAATTTACGATGACCTTCTTTAAGAACCTTTTATTTTTTTAAAATTTCATCACCGATATTGCTCTTTGGCATGCTAACTTTCTGTAGTTTTCGAAAAGATTCAGTGTTCACCAAGATCATTCACCAAGATTTACAAAGGATCGAGAAAAACAAGGGTTTTTGGGACGAAGGAATGCTGAGTTATTATTTCTCATTCTCCATGTTCTAAATAAAGTAATGATTTTTGGCTGAAAATTGCAAAACATTGTTCATTTTTTATCTAAGAAACCTGACCTCATAACCAAAAACGGATTGCGGATCCGTAATCAGCGCCGAAAGTTACCCTAAAAACTGGTTTCAGCTCCTGTGGTCCAAAACTGTGTAAACCTGTGTATCAAACGTGCACTATTTTTCAGGGACTTCTGCGGTATCTGAGGACAATTTTTTATCTTTGAAGTTTTTTTTAATATTGAGAGAAAATATTGAGGATTCATGTGAAGTACCCCCAAAATCGAAATATCTGTTTGAAATTATCAGGGCATATCGAATATCAATTTTGGAGAAAATTGTACGAACGGTTTAGGTGATATCATTGGCCACAGATGAACCGACAGTCAGAGTCAGTCACGCGCTTTGCCGTTGGCCAATTTTGCGTTATTAAAGATCCACTAAACGTGGATTTTCAATGCACAATGTGTAAATAGGAATAATTAGCAACTTTTTTCCGTATCAGGGCTCCACAACGCAAGGTTTTCTGTCGAAAAATTGCCGTGGTTTGGTGTGCAGCATTACGTTATTTCTCTACACTAAGAAGTACTTTGCGTACGTAACAATGTGCATAGACATGTCACCAGAATTACGCAAACAGGTTTTTCTGTACTGTTTATTTACAATTTGTTCATATACAGACTATTAGGCAAATAGTATATCGAATATAGTAATTTACTTTTCTTAAAATGTAAGAAAAAAAGACGTTTTTATTTAAAGTTAAAAACAATTAAAAACTGTGTGTACATGAACTTAAAATATAAAAACACAGAAGCTCAAAGTTCTGAAACTGGTCAAAGAACCGCAATTTTCTGCCAGGAAAAACGTGTGTCTCCAGTAATACGGAGGGCATGAAGTCCCCATTCCGAATTTTAGATAGTCAAATTTGAAAATATTTCATAGCATTAAGGAAAAAAAACAATATTAATTTTTCTTAAACTTAGGTACGCCAAAGTGCTTCAAAATTAATTATATTTTAGATTCAAGCTAAAATTAAGTTAGTTTTAGCTAATAATTAAGAAAAGCCCTCCCTTTCAACTGCTTAAGCCGTAAGGCAGCCGTATACTGTAATCCCAAGAGAGCAAATAAATTCCCGCCTCCTCAAGAGATACTGCGGAGGGGAATAAATAAAAATAAATACTTAAAAATTTTAAAATCTGAAACGTTTTGCCAACATCAGATAAGAGGAAAGAGAAAAACGTTTACATTTAACCGATCTTTAAACCAAGTAAATGCTCTCCCGATTCGTATACTTCGGCGGACACAGGGAACGTCGTTGCCGGAGCCTAGTAAGGAGAGTGATGCTGATTAAAGCGGCAATGATGTGGAGGTGCGCGGTTGGTCAGACATGTGGGAGAGTGCATGGGTGGTGCGGGCAACGTGCTGAGCGTTGGGCAGTGGGAACGCCCTCGCCTTCGCTGCTTGCACCACCGCCACCGCCACCGTCACCGCCACCATCACCGTCACTACCGCCGCCGCCACCGCCGCCGCCGTCAACGCTCCGCCATCGCAGGCGCAGCGGACCTCACTCACGCTTTCACGAACGTTAATGGCCCGGGCGGGTAAGACAGGTAGCGCCCGCCGCTGCCGAGTCACGCCGACGTGGAGTCAACACACGGCGTATATCATGACTTGTATATTTGTGTCGGTCTGTTATTAATAGTTGTATCATTAGGGCTATATTATATGAATTAGGAAATAAATTATACATGTTTTATATTCACAAACCAGCGGGCAGGTAGCTCGCGAGGCTCACGCCACCTGCTGGGAAAATGGACGAAGCTAATGAGAAAAAGAAGGCGAGGAGTGGGAGCGGCGACGGACAAACGGTGAGGCGGGGGTGGGGAAGAGAGCGAGGGGGCAGGGAGGAGCGGGGACGGCGCACCCAAGACGGCAGGCGCGGGGGGCCGGGTGCGAGGTGTAGAGCGCGGGGAGACGGACGCGGCGAGATGCAGACGGTGCGCGCTGTGACCGACGCACCCGAGCGGTAGCGGCGGCGGCGGTGGCGGCGGTGGCGGCGGCGGCGGTGGATGGGGGAAGAGAAGGATGAGGAGGAGAGGAAGGGGGTGAGCGGAGCGAGCAGCGGGGGAAGATGCCGGGCTCCCGAACGCAGCAGCCTGCGCAAGACCGGGAGCGCTGAACATCGAAGCTTGAATTGCTGCCTACACAAAGGGAGCGCGGCGGAGGCATTACGGGACTCCCTGCTGCCCTCTCATCGGCCGCGCCTCGCCTCGCCTCGCCTCGCCTCGCCTCCGCTCCAGCCACCAACGCCATCGCCTCACGTGGCCTCGCGGAGGGCGCTTCCTTCATTATCAGCCACGACACAGCCCTTCCATCACCAGTCATCGCTCATTATTGCTACCGTCACAGACGTCGCTCTCGATAAATCACGCTTTTGTTTCACACTGTCGTCGTTTCATCAATCAATGGCTTCCATCATCCGGGCATTACTGATCTTCCATGATCGGCTATCACTGCTACCAACACAAAAATCGCTCCCGTTCCCGTCACAAATGACGCTAACGCTGTTTCCACACTGTCGTCTTTGGCTTGACGTTTCTGTCAGGGACAATAGTAACCGCGATCGCTTTACAAACACAAAAGTAATGCTATAAATATCGTGTCACTTTCCACTACTAAATACAATGCCTTCTGCAAATTGCTGTGCATGCTTTTTTCTTCTGTTACCAGCAGCGCTTGAAAATGGGAAGGCAATGATTCATCAAACTCATTGCCTAGTTATTCGTATTGTTTATGCAAACAAAAATTCCGTATTTAATAAATCGACGTCACTAGCACGGTCTTGGACCAGCGGTCATACATGTGGAGTCAAAGGCTAAAGGTTCGATACCCGCATAGAGCACGGATGTTTTCGCCTTATGGTAGTGACCTAGTTGGCTGCTTACTCCACTACGTATTCCAAACTATCATAATTCTTTTCGTAATTCTCTACCCCTTATATTTTTCTCTCCTCATTATAACACCTAACACGGCACACCACAATTTGTCACTTGCAAGTGAGGAAGAGGCAAAAAAGAAGGAAGTGTCCTCCCTCCTCTAAGCTCAGTTACGAACATGAGAATCATCACCGTCGTCGTCATCAATAAATGAATGTGTCATTGCCATACATTCATTGAACATATTGATCTGGAAGAAGTATAAAACAATATGATGATCGTATATTTCAATGACTATTTATGTTTGTGCAATAATAATAAAAATAATGTTCAAATTGCGACGACAATAAAATTTACTCTTTTTTGTATTTTCAAACATATCTAACTGTGCTCTATTGTTCTGCGTCAATCATAACTCATTTTTAAATCATTACTTTTTCTTCATTGTTCTGAGATTGTCATTCGCTCAAAAATTCGTCATCGCTGACGAAATGGACGTACAATAGATTGCTTCACGAGAATTACTTGACGCAGTTCCGTGAAGGCCGGTCTTAGCTCTGCGACAGACCACACCGAAAGATGTACTGAGGGACATGTATGTTGCGAAATGTAGAAAGAGGTCGGTGGGCTTGCGGTCACACGCCAGAAATGGGTCATGGATCATTCTTTGAGCCGATGCTCAAAGCCGAGAACTGATGCTCCGTCAGCTTGGGTGGTGCATAGCGGGATTCACTATTTTGTTTTTCAAGTGTTCTTGTTTGCTGTTTAACCTGTGAAAACTTTGTTTTGTCACAATGATCATACATTATCCGAATAATTAATGAGAATCGTGTAAAGAAGAGCGAGAATTGATGCGTTGTAATAAATTTCCGATTCGCCATACATCTTTCCGTGATTCTTCCAATTTTTACTCGTGCACAGTATATAAAATGTTTCAAACAAGTTAGAGTAATTTAGCATTTCCGGACTTCTTTTCCAATAGAAGGAAGACATAAATGTTAAATTGAACAAATTAGTTGTTTACTTCACCCATCACAGTTTAATACGTTCATTCCTATCTGTTGCATTGACTGCTTACCAAGTAGAACACATGCCCATATTTCAGGAAAGAAATGAAGGAATAGAAATGTTTCTGAGAAAATTCGCTTGCTTTCTGAGAAAATTGCTCCTAGCAAAGTTTCCTCTGATGAGGGAATAGAGAAACACATGGATACGAGGTGGTGCCGCTACGAGTTCCTTATTACCATTTTTCATATCTGTTTCCCCATATTTCTTGCAACATATCGCAGCCTCCGAATACTACACTTTTGATTTTGAGCAAATTCGACAAGAGAGCAGTTTGCAAGTTTTGTTTAGCTACGAAAAAAAGCAATGGGTTTTCTTCCAAGAAGATAAGTCTAATTTGTAAACAATGTTGATATATTCTAGAAGTGACAGCAGAGAATGAAAACATGTCAAAACAACATTTTTCAAGGAAAACCTGGAAGAACATTTTCATTCTACGGCAGCGAGATCTCTCACTGCCATCCGTTGCAGGCCTGCGGCCGGCGGCGTGAGGCGGGCAGGCTGGACGGGGCGTGGCGCGGTGGGCGCGCGGATTCGGAAGGCGCGCCCCGTCGCAGCGCGGGGGCGGCGAGGGTGGAAGCGGCGGCAGGTAGCGTGGCAGGTGCGTCGATGAATGCAGAGGAAATGCCTTTCGCGGCCGAGCGGGCGAACCGTGAAGCCGGTATAGCGCGCGGCGGTGCGGTGCGTAGTCCGGCCAAGAGCGAGGTGCTGGTGCGATGGGGGCGGTGGAGGGGGCGATGTGGGGGTAAGGGGGCGATGCGGGGAGATACGGAGGCGAGGCGGGGGTGAGTTGGGGATGAGCGGGGACGTGGTGACGACCGAGACGGGGACGAGGCGGGGATGAGGTAGAAACGAGGCGAAGACAAAGGCGGGATCGAGGCGAGAGCGTGGCGAGGGGAAGACGAGGAGATAGGTGGGGGAAAGGCGGGGACGAGGCGGGAGCGAGGCGGGAGCGAGGCGGGGCGAGGTGAGGTGGGACGAGATGGGACGAGGCGGGGCAAGTCGGGGCGAGGTGGGGCGAGGCGGGGCGAGGCGAGGCGAGGCGGGGCGAGGCGAGGCGAGGCGGGGCGAGGCGGGGCGAGGCGGGGCAAGGCGGGGCGAGGTGGGGGAGAAGCTAGGCGGTGGCGGGGGCGATGCGGAGATGAAGCGCGTACGAGGTGGGAGCAAGACGTGGGAGAGGGGTTGCGAGGCGGGGTGAGGCGATGAGGATGCGGGGAGAGGAGGGGAACGCAGAGACGAGACGTGGTCGAGGCGAGTGCGTGGGGGCGGAGTGGGAGAGGGGGCGAGGTGCCAAGCCAGGAGGCACAATGCGGGAGGCACTGAGTGCGGATGCGAAGGGCGCGGCGGCCACGCGGAGGCAGGTCGGGGGTGGGGGCGGCGAGGGAGCCCGCTGCCACCGCCGCCACCGCGCCGAGGGCGTCGGCCCGCCGAGGCAGACAGCGCGGCGTCGACCGCCCGGCTGCCTTGGCACTCGCTGCCCCGCCCCCTCCCTCGCCCTCTCCGCCCTCACCTCCCGTCCGCAGGTGCGTCTCGCCCGCGGCCGAACGCCCTTTTCTCGCCTCCGTGAATGGAAGGAGCGGCCTGGCCTTCCCGCTCGAAGAAAGGCGACCCTAAATCTCCGGGACAGGAGTCGAGCTCCGGGGCGCAAGCCGCGTCGCTTAATGCACTTCATATTTTTAGCTTAGTTTATACCGCGCGGCTCAAACGCGTCGTGAGGTATCGGTCTAATCGCACGGAGAATTTATGTACGCGCACATATATATATATATACATAAGCGTACATAAGGCGCTTAAACTCTGTCGCTGGGATAATCCGGCCGTAAGCAGCGGACCCAGTCACCAGGCCATAGCTGTGAAAAGTGTTTATTAATAAAAATGACTTCTGGATGCGAGGGCCGCTGCGGGTGGACATGGCGCTGGCGGCGGGTGGCCGCGGGGCGCGGTGCAAACTTCGCTTACGCGCGTCCACGCATTCTCGGGAACTTTGCTGTTCCAGTGAGCGGGATTGTCTTCGACAGATGGACAGCGATTGGTAGATTGTGGCACTCCTCCTTTTCTTGATTTATTACTATTTATTGAGTTGTGATCGTTAACGATCATGTCTTGTTAAGTTATGACAGTTAATAATGATAACTGTGTTTTAAAGCTAATTACGGGCAAGTTTCAGGAAAATCATTGATTTGGAAATTGAAGTAATTGGGTAAGGTTTATTACAATTCGTGGCCTATTGAAGGCCTGGCACGTAACATTTCAATAGTTACAATTATGTACTTGAGAGCACTAAAGTGAATTAAAATTAATGAAACACTAAGCTGACATATTTACGCGTTGCGGTGGCAGCGTAAAAACAGATGTGATATAATTTATCTGCAGTAAATCCCATAAATGTATACATTTCATCTTGAAATGAAAATAGCACTTTGATACTTTGGAGATTAAAAACTCAAAATACAAATAAAAACAATAAGTATAGATGGTCACATTTCATACATAATATATGATATACAAAAGCAGCCTTTTTATTTCTTACCTTATTTTGTAAATTACGTAGCACTTTTATTTTAATTGAGCAAAATTTTACTCTGGAGATTTTAACGTAAATACGAGAATCGTTTGGTAAAATTGTTTCCAAATATTTATTCTTCTATCGATCTGCTTCATATTTATATTTTGTTAATTAATGGTGTATTTATTCTTATTTTCAAGTGTGTTCAATGAATTTAGTTCATTATAAAAATTTGCCGAAAACTACGTTTTTCCATTAGTTTATTATATCAAGAGGGCCCTGTTCACTTCGTAATGAAGTAAAACTCGAGTTTTCTTTAAAATTATTGAAAATGACAACCTTTTAATGTTTTATCCTCCCTTGGGTTCTTAGTAAAAAGCTATATAGATAATTCTGGCAATAGGTAAAAGTGAGAAAACCTTGAATGTGTTAATATTTTGAATCTACGAGGCTGCAAAGTATCTAGTTCCATTTGTTTGACTCAAGATAACGAGAAAATTGATTGAAGATTTATTTTTATGGATAATAAACCTAATTCCAAACCCCTGAGCTTTTGCTTCATTGGAGCTTAATATCGTGTTATCTTTTATTCCTAATGGATGCGTAATACTTTGTGATCCAAAATTGTGAAATTTAGTAGTTGAGGCAGTGATGACATATACTATTATGTATAATTGCAATTCTGACTGATCTAGCAAAACATTATATATTAATATAATTCATTAATATCTGATATAAAAACTAAAAATTATAATGTTATCTGCGCTACTTATTGCACACTTCAATATGATATATGCAATAATATTAATTATTGCATATTTAAATATGATTCAATATGTTATAACTGATATATTTTAAGGAGTGAAAATGTATAGCATTCCGTCTGATACTATTTGCACTACGTATTTCGAAGATGGATCTCAGCCTGCTAGAAAACCCATATCTATATTACTAATTTACAACGTTCACAAAAATTGAATGGAAGCTGCACAGCCTCCGGCTATTTGAGGGAGGATTATAGTTTCCTTAGAAACTTAGAAACTTGAGAAAAATCTGAAACCAATTAAATATTTTCGATTTTGACTAAAAAATGCAAGTATTTTATTTGTTATTCCGCCTAATCTCATACTTTAATAGACGGCATTGTCTCAAAACGATAATCCTTTTACACCACCGTGGGTGTTAGAGTATCAAAATAAGATGAAAAAATAAAATGAACCTTCATTTTACAATATGGCAATTGCATAAGGACTTTAGCATTGCGCACTGTGGCAGTCAGCAGTATGATGAAACCTTCGTAGGGGCGTCAGACAAAGTAAATTGCGACAATTCCACCGAATCCCATGGTTAGATGCTGCTGTATTTACTTCACCTTCGCTGAACTTTTAATTCATTTAAACTACTGCCTTCCGAAGCTTGGCTATTTTAGCTCTCTTGTTATCTTAAACTAGCGTTCGAACTCGTTAATTTTATTTTCACATGTATCATTTTTATCTGCATCGGTTGTGAGATACATCAAAGTGATATCCTTTTCGCGACACCTGTGAATGAGCGCCATTATAAAATAGGTATTTCAGAAATAGCGATTGTATCTTTACAACTTTTTGAATTGTATTTTGTACCTTACATTTGCTTAATTCACAAAGAATACTTTTAATGTACTTCATGTAATTCTTCAAATACTTGGGAATATCTTTCCATGAATACCATTCTATCGTATTCAATAAGTAATAATTTATCTTCATAAAATTGGAGAGTATGGCATATTTCTTTTGGTCGTTCCTCCAGCACGGGAATTTGTTGAGGGGTGACAATTACTTTGTGCTATTGTAGGAGCAGCTGTACACGGCTAGCTCTTGAATGCAGATCAAACGTATTTATCGGTCACATCATTTACTACGCCCAACTGACAGAATACTTGCTTCCTGGCATTGGGACTGCACTCTTGCCCATTCACGGCCACTAAATCATCCTGTCCTGTTGATGGTCTTGAATTCAAATTAGATAGCTTGCCTGACCGGTTGCATTCATCTTGAGACTTTTAACCATGCGCGCCAGTGTTGCGTTGAGGTTTTTTGTGCGGCTCTCCGAAGTGACAGCAACACATAGTCAAAATAATCTCGCACTTACTTCATTTATTCGTACTGAAAATTTTGTTTAGGGTTCCTGGACATTTGGAGAATCTTAATGACATTCAGGTTAATGAAACTGCGAAGTATTTATGCCTGCATCAAAATGTATGAATCTCTCACTTATTTAAGATTATTTTTTGAGAAGTACGAGTATTACAGTGTTTTTAATTATTATTTTTATCATAACATTATTTTGGAGAGGTATGCGGTGTTTTTACCATTGCCCAATGCAGTTGTGCAGTATTGTCCATGAGGAACTCCTTAATGCACCCAGCATAAAAGATGTGTGAAATATGTATATTAGTTATTTGTATTGAAATATACATATTTTACAAATATAGACTTCATTTTACAATCAAATCATTCAAATTAATTTACTAACCCAAAAAGAATCATTCAAATCGTCACGATAACATTTTCATTCACTTCGTGACAATGGACGATTACTCTTCAATAAACATCAATTGTCCCTGTGTTACATTAAATAAATTCCTAAATTGCGCAACTCATTTTCCCTAATCAATATCTTCCTTCAAATTTTTGTCTGCACATTATAAATCATTATAAATCTGTCACGAACGACAGATATTCTATATTTAATAATTAAATTCAGGGTAATACCTTCAGTTCAATACATGTATTACTTCGCTTTTATCAACCACTGAAGTCCCGAATTGCGAAGTTTATTTTGTTATAAAATATCACTGTAGTTGGCAGAAATACAAATGCCAGGAAACTACACTACACGGGCTATTGAACGTCAGAGGTGTCTGTAGTCTTGATAGAATAAGCCACAAAAGCAAGCCGATTTCGACTGTAGTTACGACGCACCTTGGTACCAGCCACGTGTCAGTAACAGCCTTTTCTACGGACGCGTTAAAAGGTTACGGCGTAATAAAGCTCCGCTTTCCAGGCGCACGCACACAAGCACCGCGCCCGTACTCCTGCGTCTCTTTCTTGTTGCGTCGCCGTACGTACTTCGATTACCTCATCATGCAAACAGCTTTCATGACAAGCAAAGTCTGCCTCCCGCCCGACATCTTTCTTGCATTTCTCTGAAAGGTTACACGATGGCGTCTCGCGTGGTGCATGATCGTTGGTGATGGCTTCATGTCGAAGGGTATTTCGTAAGGACAAGCTGTTAGTCGTTTGGATAGAAGAGGATTGCTACGCTGTCACTCATACTGCCACTCCTTCAGGGGAGGTGGTTGCAGCATAATCCACCTGATGAGCGAACACTGTCATCAGCTTGCGATTTCTCTTGACAGACAAGACAAACACTTGAGTTTAAGGATGAGTCATGTTCATATTTGAACCTCAAAAGACAAATGTCCTCACTCGCGTTAAATTTTAAGCGTAATATTTCTAGCTCTATATACCACACTAGTGGTGGGTTTTGTAATTTATCTACAGTTTGTTCTAATCATATTTCCATGAGAGAATACCGAACAAAGATCTGCAAAAAGAATTTGCAGTCTCGTGTTCAAAAGTATCACGAGTTCTCATTGAATATCAAAATATTGCGATGGATACGTTTAAGGGCAAATAGAATCTTCTAAATACAAATGGACTCATTTAAGAAGTTAAAGGGTTATAACAAGTAACTGATATTCCTGGAAAACGATGTGTCAATATTTTAAAATTGAATGATTTGTATTTTAAAATCGAACTGAAATTTTTAAATTTGAAATTGAATTTTAATTTTTTTATAATCGAATGCCTGGAAATCTCAAGGTTCGCCAAGATATTAATGGTACGGAATTGAGAGCTTCAGTTTTTAGTGTTATGAAATATTTTTGTAGACAATCAAACTAGAATCCGCATCAAATTACACAACTCATTTATAAATGCATACTAGATAAACAAACGGAAAACAAAACATTAATATCGTATACATAGTTGCAATAATGCATACGTAGTACCCAACAATATCTCTATTTCTCTATTTTTAAAGCTATTAGACAATGACAAAGATCACTGGTGGTGTAAAATTCCTCAAAACCACAGCTACTTCCGGAAGAATATCGAACCAGGCGCCTTCTGTCCGACAACAGTAAACTCAATGACGTGTGTTCGTTTTGCTTGAATCCATCTTCATATTCTCCCGGAAGAACAACGAAAACCGCTGAAAATGATATGTCTTCGTTTGCATTTTCTGTTTTTCAGTTAGTTGAAAACAATATGACTAGAAAATTTGTTTGAATGAAGGATCTTTCGAATTGAAAGAAAATTATAATAATGTCATGTAAATGTGTTTTCTGCGGTACGTTCTTGAATCATTGTTTAAAGAATCATATTTCCCAATGTTCATATTTTAAAACGACTTCAAATAATTATTATAAAGATGTGCCATGTTGAATGTGTTTAAATTGCTGTTTATATATATCCAAATTCTAAAAAAACGATATTCTTATAATACAAATCGAACTGATCACTAAACTCATTCTCTCCGTTTGCTCAACGCCTACTTATATGGAATCGCTGGGAAATGAGGACTCTTCACTGCCCAAAATTGTCCAATACCATGATGTCCGGCTGGTCACATTGGTATGACATGATTAGAATCAATTTGAAGGAGGAAAAATGCGTATGGATTTCAAATATGGGACCCAACACCTGCAACCTTAAAAATAAGGTTTTAAAATTTCTTTAGTATCTACATGTCGCTCAAAAGTGCAATACTAACTAAAAACGATCTTCGCGAATAAATAATAGCAGAGAAATTAACATGTTTTTATATTTAGTTGCAATAACGTTGTCTTAATTAGTAAAAGAAACATATAACAGCGTGTTTTATAACAATTTCTCACTTAAATAGATGTCTTGTTATTTCTGGAAAATGACGTTTTTAGTTAATCATCAGTATTACGTCCCTTTACATTTAGTTAGCTGTTATAGCTTTAAATACATTCAGATTTCCATATTATCCATATATAATTAATAATTTATTAATAATAAATTATAATTAATAATGTAATAGATTAACGAGTAATTACATTATCTATTGCTGTATTTTACTTCAGTTTTTTTTCCTTCATCGCACGAATCGTGTGAATAAGATGCACGGAACATACTTATACCCATCTTATTATGTGTACTTTGTTAGCTATGGAACTCACGTGTAGGTGTGCCAAAGATTGTCAAAACCATTTCAACTTTCCTGATATTTTTTTAAACACATAATAATGCCTGCGAACATGTAGCCCAATATGCTGTGAAATCACAGTCCTAGTTGTTATGACAATCTTTCGTGAGCTGTATCACACAGAGGAAAGACGGAGGGTCGAGGTGCTAGAATAACTTCCAAGTGTCCAACGAGGAATGCAGCCACTTAATGCCGTTTCATTTTGCTCAAGGAGAAACGTATAAAAAAGCGATTTCGAAAAAAGGGCGCTAAGTGGGGAGTGGGGGACATGCGCCCTTTATCCGACGGCCTGCTACTGGCGGGCGGCCGCGCATCCGTCGGACACTAAAACGGGGGCATTAACAACGGAATGCGCGCGGGGTCGCGTCTTCCGTGTCTCGCTGCTACCCGCCATTCTTCCCCAGAAATATAAATACCTGAAAGATTTACATAGGAAACTGCGTTGTAACTTTTATTTTATGGTCGTATTATTCATCCGGTAACGTTTTACATCCAGGTTTAATGGCATTCAAAAATCACATTTCAAATTATAATTCGGAAACCGATTTTGAGCGCGGAGTGAAGGCCCGCGAAGAAAAGTGATGCTTTCATGAAAACAAATTTATGCGTCTGTAAACGTGTCTGGCGGGTGGCGGCGCCGCGGCCGCGATGGTGCAGCGGCGGCGGCGGTGGCGGCGGCGGTGGCGGCGGTGGCGGCGGCGGCGCGGACCGCGAGCGGGGCGGGCAGAGGAAGGCGGGGCGGAAGGCGGTGGTGTGGGATGGTGCTCGTGTCATTAGAAGCTGCTTACTCGCGGGAGGTGCGGTCGCGAAGGACTGGACGCCGGTGGTGGTGACGGTGGCGGTGGCGGTGGCGGTGGCGGTGGTGGCGGTGGCGGCGGCGGCGGTGGCGGCGGGGGCGGGGGCGGTGGCGGGGGCGGTGGCGGGGGCGGTGGCGGTGGCGGTGGCGGGGGCGGTGGCGGTGGCGGGGGCGGGGGCGGTGGCGGGGGCGGGGGCGGGGGCGGGGGCGGGGCTTTTGGCGGTGGCGGTGGCGGCGCTAGTAGGGCGCGGGCGGCGGCTGCTGCGGTGGTAGTGGCGGAGTCGGACGCGGCGGGCAGAAGAGGCCATGGCGGTGGCGGCGGCGGCGGCGGCGACTCTCGCCGCTCGGCTTCGCCGTGTATTGTGCCGGCTCTAACTCATATCATTTTTCCGGGACTTCCTTTAATGTGAGTTGTGCGGTTTACGCGCCAGATGGC
Source organism: Gryllus longicercus (assembly GCA_038098605.1). Taxonomy (NCBI): domain Eukaryota; kingdom Metazoa; phylum Arthropoda; class Insecta; order Orthoptera; family Gryllidae; genus Gryllus; species Gryllus longicercus. Next base: position 419,221 of record JAZDUA010000239.1, read on the forward strand.
GCGAGCGGGCGACAGTTGCGGCGCCACACCATTACTGCGTCGCCTTAATTACACGGGATCACCGCGCACTTGAAAACTCGCCGCCGACTAACTTTTACATTAATTCGCATACAATGGCGAGTTGTCCCGGCGGCGACGACGGTGGCGCCGGCCGTGGCCACGGCGGCGGCGAGGGCGGCCGCGGAAACCGACACCGCTCCGAACCCGGGTTCCCGCTCTCGATTCCGTCGTCCCTGCCGCTTGACAATTGACCTACGAAATAACTGTGAATAAACAATGAACCATGTTCTGGAAAAATTTGTCTTGTATTGGCTTTGTTGCGGAGATATATTCGAATTTTAATGATCAGGACATGTTTTGCATGTATGCCACATATCTTTGGACGCTGGAATTCCTATGGCGAGGCATTATCACGAACAAAATGTAGAGTTAAGGTTTAGAAATATAAAATTTGTACACTCTGAAATGTCAAGTCAATAGATGCTGCAAAAGCTGGTTATTGTATTATGAATGCATTTTCATTTCTGTATAAATGTATTGTGTATTTACGTATTCTGATTTCATTATGATTTCTGGAGAATTTCCATTAAAGTCCTGTTTTGGAATAAAATATACTCAGATCCATATGTCATGAAAATAACTATCATTATTTCTCTATATTGATCTTAAAATTTCCTATGATTACAATTAAAAATGTGTACATTTTGATATGTGACCTCAGTCCGAGTACATGAACTAAAATAGCACATGTTTCAAGATTAACCCGCTTATTTATGTTTTCTTTACGTTATTACAGAAGAGTGGTTTAAAAGATCATTCATTACCAATAATTCAGTACTTTTTATTAGTCCTCGGAAGAAGTACCTCATACTTGTCCACTATTTTAAAGTTTAAGCGTATATAATTCAGAGTAGAATATTAATAATGTGCCAAGGCACACACTTTTTTGTTGTTCGCCTAAGAGTCAATATTTAAAACCTTAGCACCCGTCTACCCTGGGATAAGCAACAATTTGTCTTCTTGCGTGTGTTCCGCCCAAGTGGTTGCATAACTCACACAAAAATAAGTGCTCACGAGCGCCTGATGAATTACATAGAAGCTTTATCCCTTTCTCAGCTAAGTGGCTAGAGAAGTATTCTTGACAGATCTGAAATATCAGACCAACTTGTACGTTAAGCCAGTTGAAAATGCGTAATTGAGGAATTTTATATCTTTTGTAAAATAAAGTGCATTTATATGCAAGAATAAAACAATGACACAGAATCAGGGATATTTGGTGCATTGGACTAAAAGATGTAGACAAATCCGTACGTGCTTTATCTGGAAAAATTACGAAATATTCTCGAATAAATTCGATAGTTATAGTTTAATTCTCTCGAGAGTAAGTGTATCAAACATGTTTGTTCGTGTTTTAAAGTAGAGCATGGTGAAATATTACATATTCTTGGCTCTGCAGTCCGATACATGCCATGTCCGACCACCGGTGGTACAGCCTCTTGGCCACGGGATAAATGTTTCGTGTGGTTAGCCCGAAGATATCTCTCCACCGTATACACTGGTCTTCTTGACTTTAGAGTGGGCTTCCTCATCGTCATACAGCAATAGATACTGGGACATTTGCAAGGAAAGTGCACAGTTATTATTATGCCCCGACCGGGAATCAAAGCGCACGCTAACCAACGAGCCACCGAGGGTCTCTGTTAAAATATTAGTTGGCAAAAAATATAATAAACTTATATTTGGAGTCAAAATACTCTCACTCATTTTACAATGAAATGACTAAATATATTATGCATAAACGACTACATAATTAAAACCTAGTTAAACGATGTTTACAAAAAAAAACTATAGTTGTTTACTTCCAAAACATTTCTCTCCATACTCCCTGGGGTTCCTCGTTACTCACACTAACAATTGTCACACACAAAGGGCTCTTGTCGGGTCCGTGCAAAGTTAGGCGGTTGATTAAAAAAAAAAATCTCGGTGCAGTTTGCTTCCGCGACCCTTCGAGTCGGCGCTATGTGTCGGGGCATCCTTTCCTTCAACCACGAAAGGAAAGTTACTCCCCGTAATTCGACAAAAACATTGAAGCAAGTATCCTAATATTTTTATTCAAAATAAATAAAAGAAATCCATAAGCGTTCAAAATAAAATAACAAAAATTAATGAAAGTACATGTTTAATACATTATCATGTTAGAGTTTTGAACTAATGACAATTAGTAACAACTTTATTTTTTCTGTGATTAATTTTAAACACTAATTCCAAAAATTATTATTCTACAAAAATAAACCACGACAAATGTGTCTATATTTCTTTCAACTCGCGAGTACTATCTCTTCCTCTGTACACTTCCGATGGACACTGAGATCTTCATTGACGCTACTCCCACGCTCCATTAAAATACCCGTTTTTATGGAGAGTGCCTGGGCATGCGTTAGACGCGAGGTTCCCGAGCGCAGCGGAGGCGTCCGGCGAGGCGGTAGAAACAAATCGGCACACAACGATAAGCTTCGCTTTATCGCGGGCTCAGATTGAACACCGCTGCGTCGCCCAAGGGGGGAGGAGAACGCCATGGAGGTGCTCCGCGAACGGGCGGGGGTGGAGGTGGTGGCGGGGGCGGGGGCTCGCCGAGAGAAAAACCGCTCGGGGCGAGGCTCCCGCTAAAACTTCGAACATGTGCCACTTTGCGCGCGTAATCGATATAACTCACGGCGCGGTGGGGCGCTCTCGAAAGATCCAACGATGGATGCGGTGCCGACTCCGAGGGACAAAATGCTGGAGAGCGCGATTTTTCACCCCCCCCTTTTCCCAAGCGAGATTTATAGTTAATTTCTTTTAAACCTCCAAGTTCAAAGCCCCGGGAAGTCAACATTGTAGTAAAGCTGTTAATATTGAATACAACTGGATACAAATATTAATAATCTCCTCGCTAGCGATAAATCACTGCAAAACGCAGCCTGAAAGAGTTAGCCGGGCCGTGACGTGAATGGAGCTTTTCAGGTTCCACCCAGAGCCGCCCTAAAAAACCGGATTCTCTTAGCGGTGGGGCGGGCGGGGCGGGGCGGGAGGTGGTAGAGGTGGAGACACGACGAGCGAGGCGGGTGACGGAGCGGGGCTGAGCGGCGCGAGGAGAGACGAGAGACGAGAGAGGAGAGAGTGGGAGCGCGGATAGTTTCCGGTTCATTTTCCTCCTCGTCGTTCCCTGAGCTGTTCAAGGGGCATGCAGATCGCCCGCGTGGCGTCTTCCCATCCCTGCCCCAGTGGTCGATAGGGCAGCCCTGTAGGGCACTAATTTCTTGGGCAACTTCAGCGTGAGATTTATTTTGAATTACTCACAGAATCCCAGACTGGTTGGCTGGCTAGTCTGTAGAAAGATTGAGAACATTTAATTTAATTGTGATTTATCATTTATCACATGCATGTTGTCTTATTGTCTCTTAAAAACTGTATCTAAGGTGTAGTTTCTTATTATGCTTTTAACCGAGATTGTTCTTAGAAAGCTTCCTTCATTGAACATTATGTAAAAAGGACGTTTTCTCGATTCTGCAACGCGTTTATTTCTATTTTTGCAGGTATTGGCACGTTGTTCATAGACCAAAACCCTGACTAAACATGAAACATATTACAACAACATTGTTTTCTGCGGAGAATAATTTAATGACATATATATTTGTATTTGTCACCACCAGGAACCGATCCGCAGGAATAATAGAATTTGTGTACGTTGGAATTTAGTAGAATTTTAGGTTTAATGTAGTAGACAGAAGAATTTCCATTACCTTTAATAAAACTTACATGAACGACTATGAGGCTTCCGTTAATCGAACATTTTCTCCTAGGATGAAGTAAATAATTTAAAAATAATTAGTTATTTTTTTCTACCGCATGTCCTCATAGAAGTGCATTTCCGGCCACTGCGTTCTCCATTCCGCCCGCTTCCGCTCCGCTCCATTTGCCCAAGCGCGATAGATGGCGGGGCCGCGGTCGTATCCGCTGTCTGCGAAGGGGCCGCAGCACCCCCTTACACGCTCACCTTTCCACAAACCCTGTTTCCCGCGCGTATCGCGCTGGAGAAATGACGTTTCTGAAAGTAACGGATGGACCTTGTTCCTCTGATTCGTTTCGTGAAATCTTGACTGTTGAGGTCATTTCACCTGACGCGAAATAAGTACTCCGTAGTTCCTTTTGGGCAGAACGAGAGGAAAATCTAAAATTTTGTCGGTAGTCGAAACGTTCCAACGCCCATGCTATATTAAATAAATGGGGAAGAGGAACATTTGTTCGTGAATTACGAGGTGGCAGAAAATGAACTCTTCAGTGTAGGCAGTCTGAGAGCAAAACCTGTGTAACCAATACCTTTTACTTTCATTCAGATGCATTATTCTGAGAAAAAATACATCAGTTCCTTTACATAACCTGAATAAAATTTCCTCTTTTAAAATATACTTTCTTTGAAACAGGAAGAACTCAAAACATGATAATCATTACGCTATTAATACTGCCAAGACTAAAAATTAATTATAAAATAAAAATCAAGATTCATGAATAAAAAATAATATAAGTGTTATTTTGATTAAATCCAATAATGTAACTATTTGGTGAAGCAAAATGAACGAGTCTGCGTTGGTACTTTTGTCGTTCAATTGTCATATTATCCAGTCTCACCATTTTATTTGGTCTGACATTTTACATTTTCAAGAACAGTAAACTAAAAATCGTTACAGCATTCTTTCTTTTGTATTGCGCTTTGAGGTACCAGGCGGAGCCGAGACGATCGCCTAAATAGAGAGAAGAGCGCCCCGAAAGTGACAGACAGCCATTTGGGGCGGAAGAATGCGGTTTTAATGTGTCCGGTCGCTGCACATAAAACCCTCACCCCGCGCCGCCGCGCCCCGAACGACTGTCGGGGGACACAAGTGGCCGGCCCCGACTCATCGACACATACAATCCGCACCTTATTATCTCCATAAAGCATGTGCCGCCGTAAATAACACGGCTTTTCTGCCGGCGGCGGTAGCGGCTATGGCGACGAGGAGCTGGAGGAGGAGGCGGGATGGGATGGGATGGGATGGGATGGGAGGGGAAGGGGGAGTGCTCGCACGGTGAACCGGATCAGCAGCGAGGGCGGGAGAGAGGGAGAGCAACACAGAGAACGCGGGTACAGGTGGGGGGGGGGTTCAGCCAGCACCCATTACAACTGCTTGCGGCAGAGGCACAGAGCAGGAAGTCCAAGAGTGCAGGGTGGGGGTGGGGTGGGCCGGGTTGGGGTGGGTGGGAAGTGAAATAGCAACGCGACTGAGTCGGCATGGAACCTAGCACGGCCGAAGAAAAAAAGCCATCGAGACACGTACTGTGCCCTTGTACAGACTCGCGCACTCGATCAATTCGCATATTTGTCAGTAAATCCCAGGCCTACTCCATGAATGGGAAAGGAAGTATTCTGAAAGCCTTGACGGTGGCAAAGGCGCGGACGAAAGAGAGAAGGCCTCTTAAGAAAAGTCACGGAGTCACACAGAGCTGTGGGCCGTCGTCGCTGTCGACCTTCCCGCTGCTGCCACCACTACATCCTCACACCATGGACTTTCAGGGCCATCGCCGTCGCCACAGGCAGCCCGTCGACCCTCATAGAAGCCGGTCCCGGCAGTCACTCTTTCCACGTACGGTTCCGTCACAGGAGCCGACTGGCATTACCATCCCCCATTATCGCTGCCAGAAATTCTAACTGCTTTCTCATCATCGCCGACAGCCTGCGATATCAAAAACTCCGTAAGTTCGAAGTGCCGTTTCTATTGACATTGCCGTAAAAACGGAAAATAGATTGACGTTTGCTTCACCTCTATCACTGTCGCTACAGTACTCATCTATATGACTCTCCCAGTTTTTTTCCTACCCTGTGCCGTCCTACCCCGCAACTCATTACTCTCCATCTGATCAGTAGTCAACCGGAGTGCACCTTAACTATTCATTTTCAAATTTTCCTTCACTAGTATTACTAGTACAATCTCTATATCCCCGACAGCAGTATACGAGGGGAGGATAATGGGGAAGAGAGGGCCTTGCCGTTGCCACCACCCGCGTCCTCCCTGCCTGCCATTCGCAGGGCGTCACATTCCACCTCGCGGCAGAAGAAAGCAAATTAGAGACTGCGGGAGGGGGTGGTTGCGCTGGGGAAGGGGGAGGGGAGGGGAGGGGAGTGGGAGAGCCACCGGAAGTCGGTCGGGGACCTTCATTCATAGCTGAGGTCCATTCTTCAAAGGCGTTGGGCCGCTTCACATTGAGGCCGGGTCGCTTGCGATCTCACGCGCCGACGACGGGCGGCGGCCGCACCTGCGAGGTCCTCCGCCTCCGCCCCCGCCCCCGTCCCCGCCCCGACCCCACCCACGCAGCGCTCCGGCCCGGCCCCACCTCCGCCCCTTTTACTACACGGCTCACCCTGCCGTTCATTGACGGCTCGGTGTAGCGGACCCCCGCCGCCGCGCCAGGGGCTTCCTCGCCCCTCCGAGCGGTCGCTCGTAACACCTCTACATTGTCATCCCTCATAGACTTCCTTCCCGTGGAACGGTATATTTCGTGAAGTTAATGTTTTCGTAATATGCACAATTCGCCAAATTACCATTCGCGGATGGATTTTCTGTTTTCTGAGATGTTGACTAAGCTTTTACCTATGCAGTGTTACAATTGTAATGAGCACAGGACATGGTAAGATTTCCATAAATGTGGTGACAAAATACGTTCCATGACAAAATATTGGACCGGAAGAGGTGGCTCAGGGCATCAACTGATGTCACTGCGGAGCCTCTGACCGGGAGGTCCTGGAATTCGATTCCCAACAGTAGCAGAATTTTCGACATAGCTAATTGAATTCTGTCGTTGTCTGGAGGAGAATTCTAGCGACAGGCTGCTCTGATCGGTAGTTCTCCGTGGTTTCTCCAATCAACACCAGGCGAATGCTGCAGCACTATCCTAACAAACGGGACACGGACTGCGTGCTATCTTTCTTTCCTTTTCCTCTTTCTATCCTCACCCCTTACTCACACTCACACTAACATGCACTACACTACCACACATGCCGGGAGCCCGGTTGTGAGCTTGGAGTCTGTCCCGACTGCGGCGGTAAGCTGGTGGTGGGATATACTTGGTGTGGGAAAACCCTGCTAGCCGACGGTAGGTCGGCGCCTGATCTCACCATCCAGCGGAGGAATATCACCGCCACCTCCTGAGAATGCCCTACACTAACGGGACTAATGACCTTAGCCGTTGACACGCCCGGAATCATTAATCAAACAAAACATTGTATACCTCCTGAAACTTCACATAATCAGGTAAGTATGACAATTATTAGCGTGAAAATTTGAACATTTTAATCAATTGAGACTTAGTAAAACGAAATGATTTTTATAGGTCCTACCCCGCAACTCATTACTCTCCATCCGATCAGTAGTCAACCGGAGTGCACCTTAACTATTCATTTTCAAATTTTCCTTCACTAGTATTACTAGTACAATCTCTGTATCCCCGACAGCAGTATACGAGGGGAGGATAATGGGGAAGAGAGGGCCTTGCTGTTGCCACCACCCGCGTCCGCGAAAAGGAATGGCGGAGATATGTGTATTCTAGATATTAAGAGAATTCATCAGATTGAAAAGACACATTTCACTTCTCAACATGTTTTTTTCCCTTCAGGTGAATTGTTCAGGTTTTGCATCTTTACGATGTTTGACCTCAAAATGTTCATTGAGCAATAATTTGGTGCTCTGGTGTATTTTTGGTAAAAACAAATTAATAGGTAATTTTAATAAAAAGAAATGTAATGCTTGAAATATTTACACTCTTTCAAAGTCTACAAAATATCATTCTTGCCGCGTACTTCCAGTCTAACTACAAGGTACTACGTCGTAACATCACACTTGGGGCGTTACAACAGCACATTCGCACATACCTTTGCAATTTTCGAAAATTCAGAAATTTCAACGAAGAGAGACCTGCTCAGTTTTTAAGCCTTCTTTACTCTAAATGAGGTAAATTATAAAGAAAACAGTTGAAGACGTCTTTGAAAGAAAAATATAAACAGCATTAACTTGTAATATAAATTATTCCAAAACTCCTCCTCCTTTCAAAAAATATATATGACCCTATTTAAAATAATATTTTTTAAAACACATTTTATTTAGGAAGAAAATCTAACTCACTTTTATTATACTCTTGCAATAATCTCTTGCAATGTTCGGAAATTCAGTGTTGGCAGAAAATTGAACCAGATCGGTTGTTTTATCGTTAGCTGAGAGGAAAAATATTGAAGAAAAAATTTGGAGTCATTCTTGTGATTATGATTGTTTAAAATTTGCTTATCTTTCACGCAAGATTGCGCGATAACTATTCACACCATCGAAAATTTGTACATGACATTATAACAAGATCTGTCTTTGATTCACAGATTTCATTAAGGAAAAAAATCTATTTTTAATATTGTAATTGTAGGAACACGTCGAAACTTTCGAAAATTCAGAGACTTCAATGAAAAAGTCTTGCACCATTTTTAAACGTCCTTTATGGTATCCGATAACACAGTTTAATCAAACAATTTGGAGCCATTGTTTTAGAAATTTTGAAATGTTGAGACTTCATGTAAAATAAATCCGAAAAAATATCCTTTTCAAATTCGCTGGAACTCTAAACACAGTGTGGATTCTAATTAATCACAGTGTTAAATAAAGTTATTTGCTATATTTACGACACAATGTATCTACTTTTTCCTTACTAGGACCCAATAATGCGAACAGAAGACCACATTAGTTGTAGTACAATAGGAGTGAATAAACTGAATGAATGGTTATGTGTATAGTAGAAAACAGAATGAATGATGCGTGAATAAAAGAACAAAGAAAGAGAATTAACCCATTCATAAAAGAAAACATTCCTACTATCATGAGAAAAACCTTATTTTTGTTAGGCATGACAAAGTCCATGTATTTTTAGCTATTCTATTATATTAAGATTGAATGAAATTAGTTCTTGCAAGTTATTTTGAAAGGTTCCCCCGCTAACTTCCTATTTATATTTTTCAATACTTGCATACAATTAGAATGTTACTTCTTGCGAATCTGGGATGTTTTGAATTATACACTCATTTGCAGATTTAATTATATTTAAAACATTCGATGTTTTAAACAAAATGGAAATAGAAATTGAGTGAAGAAATAATACAATTGTGTGAAAACCACATCAAAGTTAAAATAATAATTAGCACGTGAAAAGTAGTTATGAAAAAAACTGCATCGTCCCATTCCGCCTGGTCATTTAAAAACAAAAAGCAGCTTATGGATAAAGGGTTAATAAATGATGTCTGCTTGAAGTTGCTGATCCTTCATAGGGAACAAAGTTAAATATTTTCGGGAAGACAAGACTATACCGAAAGCAACGTTCTAGTAAAAGAATGTTTCCTCTTCACTCGTATAGCGATCAAAGAAAATGTGCAATTGACTGCGGTGCCACTTCAGCTACGACGGCGGGACAGCCGCACCTGCTTTGGCTCCCCCTCCCCGGTTGCCTGCCGCTTTTACTACAGGGCTCACCGTTCATTGACGGCGGACTGCCATTCATTGATGGTTCTGTGAAGCCGACTTCAGCCCTCCTGCAAGGCTCGTGGGCTTACACCCCCACCGCATGCCCATTTACACCGCTACTCTGGCCTCACTTCAACGACCCATCCACGTGGATCCATTGCACAGTCCAAGACACTATTTATCCATCAGGTACTTCAGAATATGGGACATCGTTAATACATGACAGCGTGGCAGCATTTTGCTTATGACAAGGGAATTTCACCGTTCAGTTTAAAAAAAAATGTTAGAACTTTTGTTGCAACACTTAGTAGTATATTGAACATTCACTTCATTTAAAACTTATATATTAGATTTAAGCTAAAATTAAGTTAGCTAATTATTAAGAAAAGCCCTCCCTCTCAACTGCTTAAACTGCAAAGCACCAGTAAACTGTAATCCTAACTGTAACCTCATTTACTGTAACTGTAACCCCATTTGCTTTAGCAAATAAATTCCCGGCCTCCTCAGGGGATAATGTAGAGAGGAATGAAAATCACTTCCGAGACTGACATATGCTCACATGCGTCGTTTTGCCTTAAAAATATAAGCACAATGCAAACATTTTGCTAAAATAAAAGTACTCTAACTTACAAAGTGAAATAATAGTAACAAGTTGCATGTAGTAGCAAAACTGCAGCTCAATAAAACCATATAAAATTGTTTTTTAAAAATTACGCTCATTGCTTAAGAATAACAAATAAAACACATGCGTATAATACTTAAATAAATAAATATTTGAACAAAATAATTCATTGTAATATTACAATAACATAAGGCTCTTCCATAAAGCAACACATGGATATTAATGGTGGGTGATTTATTTTTGGATACATCGAAGTCGGCAGCCACTTGGAGAACAATTCTAGCGGTCCGCTTCTGTGATCGATAGTTTTGTGGTTTCTCCGATTAAATATAGGTGTTGTGGTGCGTTATCGTTGGCATTTTTCATGAAATAATTATAAACGTTGTAATTGCCAACAGTAGTACTATTGTTGGCAATGACAACGTTTATAATTATTTCTCCGATTAATACCAAGCGAATGTCGGAGAAGTATCCTTAAATCAGACATTCACAGCATTCGTTCTTGCCTTCCTCTTCGTTGTCCTATTCTCGCCATATTTCCTGGGTATCTGACGGAACCATAGACACCTCTGAAAGGCCGGAGGCTGCTAAGTTTTCATTCAATTTGTGCACGAATTGGAAATTCGTTTATAAAGATTTTATTCTATTTTTCACGAAATTCTGGGTATCTAACAAATAAACACAGGGTGCACAGTTTGCCTTCAATTTCTCCGCGCATTGCGAATTAGTAATAATAGTAAAAAATATTAATATAACTAGTGGTGATACAGAATGGCACATAATTTCTCGTAGTAAAGTTTTCTAATTTCCTTGGTGCGGACTGGCTTTACGCTCTTGCCCCATCCTCGTGCCAGGTGCCATCTATCGCCGCCCACAGCACTATTTTTTTGGCATTTTCTCAATTTTTCGGTTTCCCAATAGTAGAACCGAAATATTACTTCAAGCATATTTAAGAAGAGTAAAACCTCGTCATAAATGGCAATTCGTATTGAAAAATTTAGAGCCATTTTTAAAAAAATGGCGTTTAAGCGTTACTGTAAATGCGAAATTTAAAGCTCTTTTTTACATAATATTTTTGAGTTTTCGCAGAACTTCATTTCAAGTAAATTGAGGCACCTTAACTCTCAAATGCAATAGTGTTTTAAAAAAACTGGAAATGTGCATATTAAATGAGAGATATTTATATATATATATATATATATATATATATATATATATATATATATATATATATATATATATATAAATATATAAACTGGAAATGTGCATATTAAATGAGAGATAATTATGTATATATATATATATATATATATATATATATATATATATATATATATATATTTGTGTAATTTTTGAAAAACAACAAAATAATACATCAAAATTAATTTTAGGACATCGTAAACCGTACAATTAGCACTAAACGTACGAAAAGATTGAAGAAAAATTTGGAACCGTTTTTGAGAAAATGGCATTTGAGCGTTTCTGAAAATTATGTTTTTTCTCACAGAAAACTGTAGTTCTCAAAAAACGATATAAGACATTATATAAAGCACATGTACTCATAAATATAATGTGAACAAATCGCCGCTGAAGTAAATATTTACGACGTAAGAAGCAAGTCAAAATTATTAATAATTTTTGACAAACAAAAGAGTAGAGGATATAACGTTAACGTCATCTCATGAAGTACATTTAGCAATATCCCTACCAAAAGTTAAAAGAAAAAAATGGAACTGTTTTTGAGTAAATCTTGTTATTTGTAATTTTTTTTAAAATTGCACATATTGCACGCAATATTGCGCGAAAATTATTAAAATTTTCAAAAAAATGTACATGGCTTTAATGAAAGAACTCACTATGGAGAACTTAACTTCCTTTATACTACGTATATTACTTCGTATATACGTACGCATACGAGACAGTAAAAAAATCATATACGCATTACACATATTACAGGATATAAAACATCCATAACGAAATGAGAACACAGGATAGGGGTTCGAAAGCCTCAACAAATTTCATGTAATGTTATTAATTCATAAGAAGTTTTTGTGATTATCAGGGCCATATTCATAGTCGATACTTATTTTTGAGGAATACATAAGTGTTTAATTATTCGCATTTTCAATTAATAGTCGTCACGTAAGTGTTTGCTTGAAAATTCACTTATTCTTGTAAGTGAGCTTATCTGTACCCTTAAGTGGACCCTTATTTTTCAACGTGGAATAACATCAAAGATTTGTATGAGTTGTTGGAATTATTGAAATCAATATGCAAGATCGTGTACCAAAACAATATTAGAGAGACATGGAAAATCCTTTGGATATCCCTAGGCAACAAGAATTTAAGAAGGATACGGTTGTAAACATTAGTGTCTATGTTAGTTCACTCACAACGTGGGCTTCAGAAATAGAGGATAGCCAATACCATTAGTCCTAAAAATGCTAATGACGATAATTTATGCAAATTATCATTTCAGTTACGTAATTTATTGATTTCAATTGCAGACCGGGCGGGGGGTATTTTATAATTTACGAGCATCATATCTTACAATGATGATCTCAATGCATCATGTGAAAATGTGTTGTTTTTCTTCAGTTGATATATGCAGATCTATATAGAATAAGTCAGTTCTCATTTTGTAGAATCATTACAGAAATATCTGAAATGTATCCAGAAATATTAAAAAGTTCATAAAATTCCATTCATGTGTAGTACAAATATCGTTTGCCAATAATTACACTAACTAATCACGTGAAATAGGGAAAAATACCAATAGCAATTATTCGCACAGGACTAAAACCATAGAAGCAATGAAAGGCAATTTTTCAATTTAGTTTCTGTTGATAGTCTGTCGATGAAACCAGATGCTATTCATACACTTAAAAAACCGCCAAAATTGTAAATAAGATTGACACGTCCTTCTAGATTCGTATCAAGTTACCAATAAAGCAAAGTTGCCCAATATTATGTAGCGAAATATGGCCTGAGGGCGACTCTCGAATAAATGGTGTATATGAATACGAAACTATCATAAGGGTTCACTTATTATAAGTAAATGCATATTACCTAAGAGTTTACTTATCGTATAAGTGACGACTATGAATACGGCCCTCAGAATCGTTCATATCGTTACCTTCAATAGTTATGTGCTGCACATTGTTTTAGCAACACAATTATCACAAAACTAACATACATATTGCACGTCGTATTGGTCTAAAAATTTTTAAACTCATCTCCGTGGATACATATTAAAATTAATAAACAATTCAAAATTTGGACTTACAACTGACATTAACTAACACTCTCTTGTTCATTGAAACACTATCGTAAATACGACCAGGATTAGTGATTTCGTAATCAAGAATACTTTTGAGTAACTAAGAGATACCACGCTCCCTGGTAACTAGATTCTATTGGTTTCTTCAATGTGGTCATTCGAGAGGAAGTCCGAGTTTTGTGCGTCAGTATGAAGACATTACTCAACTCCTGAGAAAATGCGTTGGCTGCATTACGAAGTCTGTCGCCTCGGCCATCCGACCGGGCCCCTTTTCGGTGAGCGGTGGGCGATGCAGGGCTTCGAAGAGCCACGAGCGTCGTCCTGTCACAGCCGCCTTCGCCTCCCCACCATCCCCGCCTCCGTCGCCGCCCCCGTCTCCGCCTCCATAACCGCCCCCGCCTCTGCCTCTGCCTCCTCCCACGCCCACGCCTCCGCCCCCGCCAGCGCCTCCGCCTCCGCCCCCGCCGCAGTCCCTGCCCCCGCCTCCACCTCCGCCAACGCCTCCGCCTCCGCCTCCGCCTCCGCCTCCGCCTCCGCCTCCGCCTCCGCCTCCGCCACCGCCACCGCCACCGCCACCGCCACCGCCACCGCCACCGCCACCGCCACCGCCACCGCCTCCGCCACCGCCACCGCCACCGCCTGCGTCGCCGCCGTCGTCGTCTTTAAAAACAAAGCCCGCGCCGTCGTGAGAAATTACGCGTGCTTGTCGAGCGCGCGGGCGAGCGGGAGGGCGGCGGCGGCGGCGGCCCGAGTGAGACGCAGAGTAGGCGCGGCAGCGGGGATGGGAGCGGAGGTGGGAGCTGTGGGTGGAAACGGGAGCGGGCGTGGGCGCGCGCCGCCTGAAAAAGCGCCTTCTATTCGTTATCCTTAGTAATTTTCTGGAACGGCCCGCCACCTGGGCTGGCGGGGGACAGACTACACGCAAACAAACAGCGGGCGGCTTCCGCGAGTATTACGTCCGCGGAGGCGAGAGATGGAGGCGGAGTAGAAGGGAGGGAGGATGTGGCGGGGAAAGGCAAGGGGTGGGGTAAGGCGAGACGCGGGGCGCTCCCCGCGCCCACCTCGCAACAAATGCTCCAGCGTCCCGTCCCGCCCCTTTCCACACCGACTCATCAGGTCCCGTAGCGCCCTGTCCCTGTCCGTTCAGCCCTGCCCGTCCCGCCACGCCCCATCCCGCCCGTCCCGCCACACTCCGTCCTGCTCCGTTCCGCCCCGCTCGACCACGTTCTCCGCTTCTCTCCCCGCCCGTCCCCTGTCCTGCCGTCTCTCCCTGCCCGGCCCAGCACGACTCCCCAGTCCTCTCTGATCCGTCTCGTCTCTTCTGGCCCCACCCCCTCTCCTCCCCGATACCCTCCCCGTCCCGCCCCGAACCCACCGTGTCCGGTCCCGCCCCTACCCGTCCCGATGGGCCCCGCCTCTTCTCTCCTCTCCCCGCCGCTTCCCGCACCCTCTTTCTCACCCACGCCCTTCCTTCAAGAGCGCGTCGACCCTCTTCCTTCCCTCTCCCGTGTCGGCAGGGCGCGGAGCCGCTCTGCAAGAGTGCTGCGAGATGGCCTCATCTCCCCGCATCTATCAACGCCTGTTGACAAATTGAGGCCCGCGAAGTTTGCGCGGCCCAGGCGCCCCGCGCGGCCCCTCGCGCCCCGCGCCCCGCCAATCTATCGCGTCTTACATCTGATATTATATATACATACACACGCCTTCGTGTTATAAAAGCCCATTTTACTTATATAAATGAGGCTGTCCAAAAATTTTGCCTGCGGGGCTTTCCGCGCTGTCGTTATGAGAAATTGTTTGCGCTCGCAGCAGCAGATGGTTCGTTATTTCTGTTACAAATTGGAAGGCGGATGTGATTCCAAGTCTTAATCCCCTCGGATGCTGAGTGCTGTATCTTCAATTCATATTGCAAGACATTTTCACTAATGATCCTTAATAATTTTCTATGGGAAATGTTCGGGTCGTGAAAAATGTTCGCTTAGCAAATCCCATCACTTTCTAAACAGACAGAGCCGCGCCCCTGCCCCGCTCGCTACCCCGCCCCTCCCGCCCCCCGCCCCCCGCCCCCCGCCCCGCCACCTTACAAGGCTCTGCCCGATCTGCGGCGCGCTGCAACGTCTTCGGCCGTCCGGGCCGGTCCCACCTCGCACTCGCGGGCCGAGTATGCGGCAAAGAGGGTCCTACACGCCTTGGCGAGATTAGCCCGCGACGCACTTCCGTACGTTCTGCCCACCGCCCTCCTACGACTTCCCCGGCCCCGCGTCCGCACCCACTCCACCTGTCCGCAACCCGCTGCCGAGATTTATTCGTGAGGCAGCGAGGCGGGCGGAGCGGGGACGCGAGGAAAAAGTCAACGTTGACAAATTCGTAGCGCTCCTTCTCAATCCCACGAGTTCTTTGCCGTCGGACGAGGAGCACGGCGCGGGGGAGGGGCCCAGACGCAGGGGCTTGCTGCGAAGGGATGAGGGAGAACTGCAGCACATGTCTGCGGCAGCGTGGCTCGCATCGCGAAAAAGCCATCGCCACCCACTTCCGTCTACAGTCCTGTTGTGGGTGACGCTTAGCACTGCGTCCGGCGCCGCAGCTTTTCACTTTGGGGGATCGGATTCATATCCCAGTTTCATGATGCGGAATTAGATCGCACATTGTATGCCCAGATGATTTCCGTCAAGTTCTTTCGTTTGGCCTTTCCTTTCGAAGCATGTTAACTCAATCTTTCATACAGTCATCTACTCGTGAATAATTTTAGTCTGAGACCTACAGCAGGAGTGGTGAAGTAATATAAATTAATAAATATATAAATAAGTAAACGCTTCTATTGTTTGCTATTTAAATGTTGCTAGAGCAATTCTGCAATTTACTCATTCAGTCTTCACTGTGTTAAAACCTCCGAGTTAATTAAATATATTGTTGTAGTGATGTTTTTCAGAAGTAGTACATGAGACTGCGTGATTATTTAGTGTTTGCTGGCTCGTCCAATACTCAGGTCATTAGCCCCGAAAGTGTAGGGTGTTGTATTCTGATATGTGGTGATGTTCTTCCCTTCTCGAGTAAGAACCGACGCCGACCTATGGGTCGACTTGCGGAAGTGTGGTGCGAGTGGTGGAGTGTGTGTGTGTGTGTGTGTGTGTGTGTGTGAAATCGTGAGAGGAAGAGACAAGGATGAGGAAGGAAAGATACGCGCGTTCTGTGGCTCGTAATGGTATTACTCAGGCATTTACATTTTATTGATCGGGGAAACCAAGAATAATTACCGGTGTGCAGACGGTCGCTAGGGTTCTTCTCCAGACAATGATTGAATTCGACCTAGTAGGTATGTAGGTAGTGTCGAAAATCTGTCTGTGTCAAGCAGCCAACGAGCTAACGGTCAGCGACTCTGCAGAGACAACGGCAATGTTGCCACTGAGGCATCAAACTATCGAATTATCGACGGTGTAGTACTCGTACTGTGTGTCGTTAATACAGGATTGGTCCTATATTTACGACTTAAGATCACTTCCTTCAGTCACGTCGTTTTTTTTCAGAACTTCAAAATGCTAGAGGAAAAATGTTTATTTCAAATTTGTGTAAATATCAGCAAAACTATATTTACAAACAAGGGAACGAAATGTGTTAATTTCACCCGTCAACTTGGCGGAACTAATTGGAGCAATTTGTTTCACGATACGTAAAACAGTTTGGGAAATATTGTCTACCGTCAGCCTAAGTGCTTGTCGCTGCATTCGACTCGTACATAACGGAAATACAATTAAAACAATTCGTTAATTCAGAAATGTTAACATTTTTTACAATATTTGTTTGTAAGAAACTAGTTCTAAGGACAATCTTTATTCATGAGAACCAGGATAAAATATTGTAAAGCTACGGAGACTTCCTGCCAATAACCCATTCCATTCCTCTTAATTCCTATTTCGAACTTTTATATCTCCTCCTCTGAACGTTTTTCTGGTTCTCCCATTCCCAGTACCTATTACTCACAATCTGTCGCTGCTGAGACATATTACCACCTCTGACCTTGCTCTCAAAGTAAAAATGAAGTCTCCAGTCAGATGTAGTAGAGAAACACCCTTGTATGATAGTTGTAAAACTTCCCTTATTGTACCATAACGTCCACTCTTTTAAATAAAATTGAGTTTATCGAAGATGATTTACAGAGCGAGTTAAATCAAGTAGATTTTCTTTGTCTTACATAAATTGGTTATCTCGTAATGAACTTTACATTTTTCAAATTTCGAACTTATATCTTGCATTCTATTGTAGTAAGAAAGTCAAATAACGGCCTTGTATAAGAAGATTAATGTATTTCCGTTAGAAAAGATGTCAAATCTATCTCCTTCACAAAATTAAATGTCCATTCAGTAGAATATTGTTTGAAATAATTGTCATACATCTTCCTACGCTCAAAATTATTTAATTTTGCGTACTCTAACACAGCGAGAATAGATTACTCCACGATCTTATACAATCTAGAGTTAGTAATGGCTCTTTTAAATTAAGTTTTGTGTGCTACAAAGAAATAACATTGTTTCTGTCGAAAAGAGAAGTTTCACAATTTAATTAATTATTTCAGTTTAGATATCACAGCAAACATACCTGCATGCTCATCACTAAAATTAAAGAATGAAATTGATTAAAGAATAATGAAAACCACTTCTAGGTATGAAATTACAACGAAAGGATTAGGATATAGACAGCAAAATGCACATTTTCTTATAAGAACCGTGAACATGAACACATAATACACGTATGTGCACATCATTTATTAAAAGTAAAATAAAATTACATATTGACTACTTGCTCATTTAACGCTATTTATAGTGCAGTTGATAAAACCAAGAAATCAATTTTACACTCTCGCCTACTACGTAGTTTCGTACTACAGAAAAGGTGTTGATATACTGCAATAGAAAGTGTTTTCCCGTCAAAAAAACTTGCATTATGGGCCCCTGATTTCCAAAAGTGGATAATCTTTTTGCTATATAAAGTAAATTACTTTCATTAACGAGTAGTGTAGTCAGAATTCTCATTTTGTGGCTCTTTGATTACATAAAGAAACAGTAAATAGTTCAATATCATGTGTTTCAAATTGGATTCGTAATAACAAATTAACAGTGATTGAAGAGAAAAGGGTTTCACTGCAACTCTTCATTTCAAATAAACAATTAACAACTTTCCATTGAAAATGAACGATTTACTGATGTTAAGGTAACAACATTCTTGAATATCTCAATCCGAACCTCCAATAGAACGTCTATTTAAATAAACTGAATGCCAAATTAAGTTCATAATGCTACGTGTTTAGAATTCTTTCAAATTCAATCAGCCCTCATGCTCCTCGTTGTGTATATTTCGCGAATGTTCATTCCCGCCTGAGATATGGCAAAATATTCTCGGGAAATATATTCTCCAGTTCCCATATTTCAGATTACAGAAACGCATTGTTTGAATTATAAAAAAATGCCACCCACGTGATTCTTGTAAGAGTATCGTTATTAAGCTAGGTCTTGCAACTGTCTTACCTCTTGATTTACGAATCAGTACTTTTTGTCACAAAGACACTCAAGGTTGGAAACATATATTCAGCGAATACAGATGTCTTCAATTGTCACACAGTAGAAATCATATTCAACAAGTGACAATATCAACAGCTCGCTACAAAACGTGGCATACAATATATGTTCATTATTTTACAACACGTTGCCTGATGGTATTGAATAATTAAAATTGATACACAAGTTTAAGTGACAAGTAAAATCTTCTGATGCCTAATATTTCTATTTAATTAGATATTTTATCGGTCACATGCCTCTTTAACCCTTGTTAACATGCAACCCTATAAGTTTGTTAAGTGCACTTGTTTGTTAACCTACCTGTTGGTTAAGAAATTTAAAATCCTTAGCAACGGGTTTTAACTCCTTAGTAGCCAATATAAACAACCACCCATTCATCGCAGGTCAACATTATTACGAAAAAAGCACACGGTAATTTTGTAATTGCCAAGTTTTAAATTCTTCCTATCTTATCGTGCTTTAAATTTTTCAGGGATTAAATCTCACGTGGCTTCCGCAGCTGCATCCACAATTTCTTGAGGTACAGACGAATTCTCGGCGTCAATCTTCCTCGAGCCACGGTATACAAGTGTATTGTTGAAATAGATATATCGCAAGCAATACAGAATATCGATTGTCGTGCCGCAACAACAGAATTCATGTGTTTCATATCGCAGTATTGTAAATTTTCTCAAAAAAATTGAGATTTTATGGTGAACCGATAAAACGCTGAACATAGCACGAAATGTTACAGTCTTATTACTGCCTCGTCCAAATTAACTTTTGGCATTAACAGTAATAACACTCGTAACATTTCTAGGTGTGTTAATAGCTACTACTGAGCATCGAAAAGGAATATAATACTTATATTTACAATAACAGTATTGATTTTAACAATTGTTAATAAAACTGATTTAACATTTAATGCATCAGTTATCATTTGTTTATTTAATTCTAAAAGACGAAATGTAAGTGCAAAAGAATTGTATCTCATCTTCTAGGTTAATGACCCCCATTTCAATTAGGTTTTTCTTCGAGTTTCGCTGATCCATTGAGCAAATACTAAGATGGTTCCTTGTGTTGCTTCTGGACATAAACGCTGCTTCACAAATTGTGCATGTTTTCTTGAGCTCAGTGTGAAATATAATCATTCAAATAGTAATCGTTTCCATGTTCGAGCGGCATTAATTCGATTTCTTCTCGTAGGGCCCAAAAAGGGATAATATTATATATATATATATATATATATATATATATATATATAATATATAATATATAATGTTAAAAAAATTATGTAAAATAAATTAACCTTCACCATGACACAGAATTAAGTTGAATGTCATTAAGATAAGTACTTTCAGTGTTGCTAAGCATATTATTGGCCATGTGTATTAAAAGATGAATTTGATATA
Source organism: Gryllus longicercus (assembly GCA_038098605.1). Taxonomy (NCBI): domain Eukaryota; kingdom Metazoa; phylum Arthropoda; class Insecta; order Orthoptera; family Gryllidae; genus Gryllus; species Gryllus longicercus. The sequence goes on from JAZDUA010000239.1 coordinate 439,647, forward strand.
AAGTTCATTAGAGAAGGCATAATTAATTTTTTTAAGAAGTTTAGGGAAGGGATATTAGCATACAATAGTTGAAGTACTTGAGGTATATAACTCATTTTAATTTACATAATACCATTAGAAATTATATGAAATATTCTGCGCCATTTTGTAGCAACTCTGTGTTAAATCGCACATATCATGAGATTCTCCCTGCACGGAATGTTTTCGAATATAGTACTCTCTCAATAAAATCCCTAAATGAAAGAAATGTGAGAAAGTTGGTTTTTAAACATATTATTAGATTCAATTTTATTTTTCGTATTGTCGTTATTATTTTATTCGAACACACTTCAATAAAACTCGAGGAAATGCTATCAGTGTGACGAACCAATAGCAGCCGTCACAACATCGCACCGTATCCCACGTCAGCGCCCGAGTGCTCCTCCGCCAACTATTTTATGCGCCGAGGCAGATCTGTTTCTCCCGCGCGGCGGCTCATCGCGCATGTCAGCGCCGCCCTCGCCAGGTGAGGACGGATCGAGCGCTAGCGGGACATGCAGCTGCGCCCAGCCTCGCGGCGCGGTGGCTTCCTGATGTCCTCGCCCTCACTCCACCTCGCGCCCTCGCGCCCGCCATCGCCGCTCCCACGTTGGCATCCCTGATCCGTGTTCTGTCAGCGTACGCACGCGCAGGCTACCGCATAGCGCCGCTGTCTACCCCTTCCTTTGATATAATACTCTGCCACCTTACCTTCTGCTCGAGCACGGACTGGCCCTGTTTGCGATCAGTTAAGTGTGATAGAGGTCGAGGCTCTCGGTTTGTTTGCGGAAAGTATTTATAAATATTACAAAAGTAGAAAAGAAATTAAAAACAATTTTGAGACCTTAGTATCGATTTAACACATAATATGAGTTTTACACGTTTTGGAGAAACTGCAACAAAGAAACTTACCATATCGTGTTTCAGATTAGCCTAAATTTATTTCGTTAATTTTAAATTGCATAGGTGTAGTGCATGTTTTTGCTCAGGAGGTGGCGGTGGTCTTCCCCTTCTGTATGGAGAGATCAGGCGCCGACCTACAGTGGGTTAACGGGATTTTCCCCAACCAGGTATCACACACCAGCGAGGCACCGCCCTTGACAGGACAAATTTTACATTCCCGTCCTGTCTCCCGACATAGGTGTAGTGTAGTGCATTTTAAGTACGTGCAATGTGTACTGCAATATAAGTGTGTGTAAGGGGTGAGGATAGGACATAGAAAAGGTAGGAAAGATCGCGCGCAGTCTGCGGCCCGTTTATTAAGGTACTGTTCCGGTAACTACCGATTAGAGCAGCCGACCGCTAGAATTCTCATCCAGACAGAGACTAGATTCGACCTAGCTGATAAGCTAGTGTCGATAATCCTGCCACCAACGGGACTTGAACCTTGGACCTCCCGGTCAGAGGGACTGCAGAGACATCAGTTGATGCCCTGAGCAATCTCTCCCGGTTCTTCCATATAATGTACACATTAAGATCATCAATTGAATAACTAAGATAAGCTTCATTTTAAAATATAATGTTCTCAGACTATTGGTTTTTAATTTTGCACCGCACGCAGAATAATGATCCTAATGTAAGTCTTCGACACTGATCCTTGTTCCTAGAAATCTTCGATTCTTTTACTTCCCTTCAACAAATTGTTTGATTCTTCTGCAACTTGCGCCCCATCATTTTCTACAAAGTCCCAGTTCCTCTATTAAATTCCACCTTTATGTGCACCTGTATAGTAAGCACTATTTTGTTACATTAATATTTTGAAGCTTCTATTATTATTGAACTTAAGTACACATTTTAATACTATGTTAGTCTGCAGTATATGCATACTACGGACGTGTTCAAATTATTAGACGAAAGACATTTTTCGTAAAAGATTTGCATTTATTGCACGTTCACATTCATGTACATGTTAGTCATACATTTAATACTTACTGTTAGAGTGCGTGCTTCAGTCAACAACTTTATCCTGTTTGGCATAATTTTTACCAACTTTTTACCTAAGTTTTTAATTTCATCGTCACGGTACCAAATCTCCTCTAGTTTGTCCACTACTTTTTTATATTTTCTTATTCTTCTCCCCATTTCCCATGAATTTTAAATGGGGTTCAAGTCAGAGCTATACCGTGGCCATGGTTACATTTTAAATTGCTTTTCTCCCAAATTCTTGAAGACACTGTCTTTGTGACACTGTGCATCATGCATAAAAATGCCATCTTCGTTAGGGAACCACGGTAATTTGGGAGAAATATTCCTTTTCAAGGTCTGTTTTGTATTGGTATTGCCTCATTTTCAGTTCGACCATATGCAACCTGCCAAGACCTTTCACAAACAGCGTTTCTCTCCAATTATATAATGGAACTTTGGTAAGACATGGTTTAGTCTAATGATTTGAACACGTCTGTAGATGTAATTAAAAAGATGTGATAGAATACACTCAGTGAAAAATATCAAGTGGAAAGTAAACTTCAATGTGCCATCATTTCTCTCAACGTGTTTAGCAATTATATCCATCTCATATAGTTTTCACTACACACCAATCCCACTCATACACGCCTCGAATCCCAATCACACCCCATTTCAAAACCTTCTCCCCGTTTACACTTGCCACTTCCGTCCTCGCAGCCATCCCCGTTCGCATGCAATCCCCGCTGACACCCCGATCCCCGCCCCGTCCCGCTGTCGCTGCCGGTGGCCGCGGCTCGCCGGGATCGGCTGACGCGTGATTTATCGCGGCTCGCACGCTGCCGCGCCGGTAAATCTCTGCCGGGGATTTCGCGAGGAATCGATCATTCATAGTCGCGGTGCAGCGTCGATCACTCGCTCTATCGAGGCAGGCGAGCGAGCGGACAGACGGATCGACGGGCTGGATGGCAGGCGGGCAGTAGGCGGTCTGACAGGCGGGCAATAGGTGGACGGTAGGCGGGAGAGCATGTGGGCAGGGATCGGGTGACAGACGGAGCAGAAAACGGGCGACAGAAAGAGCAGAGAGTGAAGGGAAGATGGGCTGAGTGTTGTGCTAGTGTATAGCTGACCAAAGAAGGTGAAGGTAGGCAGTAGATAAAATCGCAATTCCAGAAGAGGAAGAAGGGAAACATTTCGAGCGGAAAATTCCATCAACTTTATTTTTGTGTAAATAAATAATTATCCCGATCTGTAAAAATTTTGCGTCTGATAAAGGTAATTTAAAAAATTAAAGATAGCATATTTTGTACAGTAATTAAATCGCTCTCAAACGTATCTTCTTTGTTTGAAAAAGTAAACATACACTCTATCGACGGCAAGAAAAATAAACATTTATTTTTATTTTCTTGAGATTTTAAAACGAATACTTAGTTATTATTTTAATATCAGAAGACCTAATACGGTTTTTAAAATTCTTTCACAGGGGCACATAGATTAATGATTTAGAGAGGAAAATTTTTGATGCTATATTCAACTTATGTCCTCGTACCACCTGTAAGTTTATACGAACGGTTACTTACACTGTGGGTTTTGTGCGCAATTATTTAGCCTTTTTTTTAGAAAGAAATTATGTAGTTCTACACGTCATAGTACGTCACAGACAGTTTTTAACTGTTCTTCACTTTAATAAATATTATATTTTCCCATAATTATATTGCGCAAAGGTGACCAGTACTACATGGTGATCTAACATCACTCAAAATGGTACCAAAATAATTGTCTTCCTCTCTTAAATGGAGTTTTGAATATTAGTCATACTTAAAAATTACACATTCTTCATTTGGGCTTACATGTTGTGTTAAATTTAAACTCTTAGGTGTGTCGGTTTTTCCACGACAAAATGTTAGATGGAAAAGGGTATTAAGTATAATTTTTTAACATGAAATCACACATGCGTTTGAAGTAAGATTTCCGTTGTGTGGGGAGAGGGCAAATTCCATTCGCAAAGAAAGAAATGTTTGCTACTGAAACCAGCGTTTTGTCAACGTCCCCAATATCGTCGAAGAGAATTCTTTTGTTTCAATAGATATTCTCTTGAAGAAAAAATAAAGACTTTTAGTCCAATTCTCAAAGCTATGAAATATTTTGGAGCGTCGCTTAGCGAATTCACACTTTTCACATAATTCTGTGAAAAATTTAATCAGTGAATGTTGTATCATTGAAACTTCATAGGCTTTCATAAAATGAAAATATCGTTAGGATTTTTGAGATTTATTTGAAAGATATTTATTAAACCACAGATTTTCACAGTTTTTTAAAGAAATATTAAGTACTAAAAATTGTATAATTAATTCAGCAATATATTTTGATTTAAATACTTATTTAATATAATCATTTAAATCAAATAAATAAAATCAATTCAGTTCTCCAAAAACAATTCTTCTGGTGGAGATGACATGGCTGGTTTCTTGTTAGGAACCTTCGCAAGACAATTACGTTGCTACGTAGATAAAAACAAAGGAGTTTCATCGTTTGTTTGAAATGCATTTCATAATGCGATGAAATAGGTTGACTTTAGAGCACTTTAAATCTTTTTACGTCAAACGTAGGTTATGTCTCAATTTTAAATTTTGAAATACTTCGTTAATCGCTTATATTTTTTCGATGGAAGACGGCGATTTAAGGGCATTTCTGCAATTACTTCATTTAACCGTTTTTAACGTAAGCTGTTCCATTATCTCATTTCCTTATATATACGACATTAACATTGTTCATTCGCTGTCCAAGATCTTGATGTATTTTTGAGAAAAGATCTTCCTCATTCAGCGGCCAAACAAGCACCAACTTCTTTGTTTGCGTCTGACATTGCAGTATTTACGAGTCATTAAACATTTAAATATCATGACGATAAATGCAAGCTGTATGCTTTTTAACTACCGACTACTGAATGGTGAAATAAAATTAAATGAGTTGCTCGTGAGAAAATAAAATTTCTTGAATACCAATTATTACTTATTGCTAATTCTTCTGTTACCTCCAAGAATCAGAAATGCATTGTTGTAAATTGTCACTTATCAACACATAATTTTGTATTAGAAACTAGCTCTACAAGTTCGTAAGAAATGAGATATATGTGTAAAGCAATATTTAGCACAGAGCAATCATTCAGACATTATCAATATTGCAATTTATTCATTATATTTAAATTACGAACTTCATTCCATGTACACATTAACATAATTACAAATTATTCTGGGGCATTAACAGTCAATATTACCTTGTGTGTCTGTGCAGTAATACTGAAATGATCTAAGAGAACGTAAACTTCACCTACCATTTTGTCGAATGACCAGAACAAAAACTTTACAGAGGCGATCTCTACCGCCAAATGAACACAACAGCAAACAATACAAAGGCGCGACTTGCGTGGAGTGCAACGTTCTCTTCGCTGAGCGCAGCACGCTGCAAGAAACCAGGTTACGCGCACCGGCAATACGTAACACGCGCTGCGCATTGCGTTCGGCGTCACCCGCCCCGAGCCCTATTGCCCGACCCACGTCAGCAGCGCCTCGTCATCGCAGACTCCTTGGGCGTCGGCGCTGTGGCCGCAAATGGGCCCAAGACTCATGCCCGCTAATAACAACAATAAATATTATATAATGATAATGATAATTACGAATTATGTAATAAATATTATAATTACGATAATGATAATTACGATAATAAAATAACTATATTTTTTGCAACTTCAGGGGAAATCGATTTCGTCTATCCGCGCTGGGTACCAACTTTATCCCTCGCAGGGGGACACACATTAACCTTCACACTAGACCCTGACACATATGCGAGCTCCTCGGTCTGCATTCAGCGGGCTAGCAAGGCCTTCCACGTCAGCACACATACATTAGAGACAAGGGACAAACGACCAAGCCCACGGTGGGACTCGACCCCGCAACCCTTCGGAACGACGCGCTCAGTCAGCACACTCTCTAGCCACCTCGGCTATCCAGGTGAGCAATAAAATATTATATATAAACTAAAATTAAAAAAAATACCGCAACAAGGCTAATGGCAGATGAGACGCTAAAAGAGAAAATACAAGCATGGCATCAATGCATTAGAGGTTGAAAACATTCCGTGTACAGAAACGGTTTATTGAAACAGACACGAAGGGATTCTATTGCAATCTGACTCAAAAATAGAACGGCAATGCTTGTCTCTCGTGCTAATCGAAACTTTTAGGGCGAGAATCTGGGAAGAAAGGAGATCCGACAACAAAGACGCATCTTGGCTTCAATCTAACGTTGATGCTGCCGACGAACGTGTGCAAACAGTTGCAATGTCCACGAATTCTCGGAAGAAGACCTCTTTCAAGCACTTAAAGATATGGGAATTCACTGGGATTAAAACGATCCAAAATTATTGGATTAAGAAATGAACAGCATTGCCTTCTCATATGGCAAAAGCTGTTTATACATTTTTCTAAACCCCCCCCAAAAAACTCCCGGAATTGCCCACACGCGGCAACACGTATCTGTGACTCAAAGTGAACTACATGCTTGTCTGCCAGTAACATACAAAGTTATAACATTAGCCATAGTTAACAAACTGTACAGACACCTAAAGAACAGAAAGGATATCGTTAAGGTACCTACTCAGTCTGAATCTCGCGCTCTCTCTCAGTCTGAATCTCGCGCTCTCTCTCAGTCTGAATCTCGCGCTCTCTCTCAGTCTGAATCTCGCGCTCTCTCTCAGTCTGAATCTCGCGCTCTCTCTCAGTCTGAATCTCGCGCTCTCTCTCAGTCTGAATCTCGCGCTCTCTCTCAGTCTGAATCTCGCGCTCTCTCTCAGTCTGAATCTCGCGCTCTCTCTCAGTCTGAATCTCGCGCTCTCTCTCAGTCTGAATCTCGCGCTCTCTCTCAGTCTGAATCTCGCGCTCTCTCTCAGTCTGAATCTCGCGCTCTCTCTCAGTCTGAATCTCGCGCTCTCTCTCAGTCTGAATCTCGCGCTCTCTCTCAGTCTGAATCTCGCGCTCTCTCTCAGTCTGAATCTCGCGCTCTCTCTCAGTCTGAATCTCGCGCTCTCTCTCAGTCTGAATCTCGCGCTCTCTCTCAGTCTGAATCTCGCGCTCTCTCTCAGTCTGAATCTCGCGCTCTCTCTCAGTCTGAATCTCGCGCTCTCTCTCAGTCTGAATCTCGCGCTCTCTCTCAGTCTGAATCTCGCGCTCTCTCTCAGTCTGAATCTCGCGCTCTCTCTCAGTCTGAATCTCGCGCTCTCTCTCAGTCTGAATCTCGCGCTCTCTCTCAGTCTGAATCTCGCTCTCTCTCTCAGTCTGAATCTCGCGCTCTCTCTCAGTCTGAATCTCGCGCTCTCTCTCAGTCTGAATCTCGCGCTCTCTCTCAGTCTGAATCTCGCGCTCTCTCTCAGTCTGAATCTCGCGCTCTCTCTCAGTCTGAATCTCGCGCTCTCTCTCAGTCTGAATCTCGCGCTCTCTCTCAGTCTGAATCTCGCGCTCTCTCTCAGTCTGAATCTCGCGCTCTCTCTCAGTCTGAATCTCGCGCTCTCTCTCAGTCTGAATCTCGCGCTCTCTCTCAGTCTGAATCTCGCGCTCTCTCTCAGTCTGAATCTCGCGCTCTCTCTCAGTCTGAATCTCGCGCTCTCTCTCAGTCTGAATCTCGCGCTCTCTCTCAGTCTGAATCTCGCGCTCTCTCTCAGTCTGAATCTCGCGCTCTCTCTCAGTCTGAATTTCGCGCTCTCTTTCAGTCTGAATCTCGCTCTCTCTCTCTCAGTCTGAATCACGCGCTCTCTCTCAGTCTGTATCTCGCTCTCTCTGTCTGTATCTCGCTCTCTCTGTCTGAATCTCGCTCTCTCTGTCTGAATCTTGCTCTCTCTGTCTGAATCTCGGTCTCTCTGTCTGAATCTTGCACTCTCTCGGTCAGAATCTCGCACTCTCTCTGTCAGAATCTCGCACTCTCTGTCAGAATCTCGCACTCTCTCTGTCAGAATCTCGCACTCTGTCTGTCAGAATCTCGCACTCTGTCTGTCAGAATCTCGCTCTGTTAATCTCATTCTCTCTCTGTCAATCTCGGTCTGTCACTCTCTGTCTGTTTTATTCCGTCGCTCACATTCCTTCCCTAGCCAATATTTTCTACGTCTCGTCACATTTCCTAAATTAAACCTGGTTATTCTCCTTGTATATTCTTTTTTCTCTTTTAGTAAATACTTCGGTATCTTCACATTTTTAATCTCTTGTTGTACAAACATCACGTTGGTATTACAATCATTGTGTTGCATATTGATATTAAAATATGGTTGATGTATTATTTATTACGAGTTAATATATTTTCAAAGAAATTGTGTAGTATTACACTTTTCAATGGTTCTGTTTGCTAGAGATTGCAACCACATTAAAATAAAGTCCCCGGGTAATGATATATAAATGTTTATAGACAGAAAATGCAATTTTTCCTTGTAAGAACTAATACATTATTCAATAAATGATTTTTTCTACTTTTGTTAGTTTTATTATCTAGCAATCAGCTCTCGACTTTCACTAGAGAAACAGTGAGTTTTTAATTCACAAACTTGGAATATTGGATTGATTAAAAACTCACTGTTTCTCTAGGTAAACCATAGGCCGCAAGTTAGTTAGAAGGGTTAACCGAAACGTTGCCTACTTTTAATGCTTAACTAAAAACAGAATACATATCATATATAAAAACAATATCTTTTATTGGAAAAGAGTTTTTAATATTTAGTATGAACATCCATACAGAGTGTCCAGGGAGGAAACGTGGAAACTTCCAAAATATGCTATTATGGCAATTTTTAGCATATTTTGTCTAATAAACTATTTGAATATTACGAATGGCTGAGCCGCAATAAGCACTCAAATGTTCATACAAAAAAAACGTTTCAAATGCAAAAAATTGGATTGCAGATGCATATAAACACTTCAAAAACATGTAAATTGTTTATTATCTACAAAAGAAACGAATATATTTGTTCAGAAAGAAAAATTAAACCAGAAATAACCTAGTGGTGCTACAGAATGGCACAGACTTTCCCGTATTAGTTTTATATTTTCTTTGTCTCGACTAACTACTCGGACTTCCCACATACTCTTGGCAGCTGCCATATATCGCCTCAAAATACATTTTTAAAATTTTCTTAATTTTTCCGTTTTCTGATTGTAGAACGGAAATATTATTTCAACAATATTAAAGAACAGTTAAACCTTGTTATAAAGGGCAATTTTCTTTGAAACATTTATAGCCGTTTTTAAGAAAATAAGAAAACTACTAAAATTAAAAAAAAGTTTCTGACTTTAATGAAAGAACTTACCTTGCATAACACATTTTATTTGAAGGAAAAATCTCTATCATCGATTTTGTAGTTGTAGGAAGACGCTAAAAAGATTTAAACTTTTGCAATTTTCGAAAATTCAGAGGTAACAGTGCAAAACGAATCTATGTCATGTTCATAAGTGTGTTACTATTTTATTTAAAAAATTATAAAAATAATTGGAGCCTTTTTGAGATAATTTTGAAGAGGTCCGTGTGGCTGCATGTAAAGTAATAAAGTTTTGAATGAAGTTTTTCAAAATTGCAGCGCCTCCTGTCGAGCCAGAGCGACCGAGGAATATCCATTATAGAAAAAAATTATAGGTACGGTTTATACGCTAGTGGTATTCACAGATGGACAGACAAACGAAAAGACGGACCAGAGAGGTGAGAGATTTAAATACTTAACAATATAATTTATTAAGAGAACAAAGTGATTCCAATTACCTATTTCTCCAATTACTGTCATACCCGCTCTCTGGATCACATAATATTAAATAGGTCTCCAATTTTCTCTCTAATCTTCTTTCGATCAGTTGGTTGTAGTGAGAATGTGACAGATGTAACAATTGTGATGAGAGCTAAAATCGCAACCGTCTGGAAGAAAAAATACCAATGTTTAAAATGTACAAAAGGATGGGTAATTAAGGTTTCCTGGCGCGTCAGTTTGGTCATCAGTCCCGTGAGTGCTGTGCATGTTATATTCCGAGGTTGCGATGTTCCTCGTCCTCCATAGCATCGAAAGATACTATACACGATACACGTCCGCCTGTGGGTTTCCTCCAAGGTTTCTCTCCAGCAGCGGGGTGCCGCCCCAGCTGGAGAAAGCACTAAGCTCCAACCTGATTTTCCGATATGTGTGGTAGTGTATAGAATTAAGAGCGTGTGTGTGTGTGTGTGCGAGCGTGCACGCAAGGGAAACGGACAAATATGAGGAATAAGAAGATCGCGTGTAGTCCTTGGCCCTTTTTTAGGGTACTGCTCCAGCATTCGCCTGGTATTGATCGGAAGAAGCTTCCAATCAGAGCAGCCGGCCGCTAGACCGGTGACCTAACTACAAGCACACTTCGACCTAACTTACAAGCGGAAGACGGAGAAAAATAGTGAGGGATGTAAATAGAAAACGCGTAGTGTCGTAGGATGCGAGAGCGAGGAATTATTCAAAGTAAATCAAAAAGAAAACAAAGAAAGAGTGCTTTCATTCACTCTAGGTCTTCTGAATACGGTTAGGTATATGAAAGTAATAATAAGGGTGGATGAAAACAGCAGGAGGTAGACTGAAGACAAAGTGTGATGCGGCACGCTTGCATCAGTCCAAAGTCCTTCTATGAAGACGTTCAAGCCGACTCGACAAGATCCGAAAGGTCGCGTGTTGCAGTGACAAGTTTGCTGTTCTGCAGTGCTGGCGCGGTTTTGTTCCCGGAAAGCAACTCCGCTATTTCATTGGATCTTCACGAGATTGAGAACGTCAAGTTGGCCAAGCAGTGAGTGGGAAGGAAGCGCGGAATACTCACTAGCACATGCATTTCGAGACTCTGAAAAGTTAGAGTCCAAAGTAAGTTTGTAGAGAAGAAAAGCCACCACTGTTAGGGGGTGGAATTATAGAAGGTATATGAGGATCATCATGCTATTAAATTATAATAAAGAAAAAATGTACACATGTACTTAGAATACAATTCAAATATAAAAATAACAATGTCCATGCTACAGTCGTGAATGTTAAAGGTAACCCCACTAAAATTCTGAATTGGAATAATATTACTTTTGTCTACATTATTTCATTTCTCATGAAAAAATATTTTTTTTCATTGCGAACTAGGAAAGCATTTCAACTATTGAGATTTAAGTTCAGAGAACTTCAATTCTATGTTGGATTCGAATAATAATTTGAAAAACTTTGTTTTCTTAAAATTAATATTTAAACCAAACTGTGATGTGTAATCTGAATATTTGATGGTTATTTGCGAATCATTTTCAACTGAAATAATGAACGTAGTGAATAGTATTTTTACTGAATATTAACAAAATGTTCATTTTTTTCAAACCAATAAAACAAAATTTCGTGTATCGCAGAAAAAATTATGCAACTGATAGAAGATGAAACACATGCATCTTTCTTTCAATTGAAATGCTTTAATATATTTTTGTAATATTTCTTTATTTCTGTTCCAAAAATTACGTTTTCTTCGTTTTATAATTCCCATTTCACCTTCTGCGAATTTATTGAATTGATATATTATATGAACTTTTTTTAACCAACATGGTAAAAGCAACAATGTTTTTAAAAAAATTCTTGACATTTCGATTTGAAGGAATCTTCCTCAACAATTAAACCTAAATCCAGGAGTGTAAAAACATCGTTATGCTTAAATTCGGATAAAGGGCCTAGCTAAATTGAAAAAATTGCGAAGTTTGAATCACAAGTGTGAAGTGTCATCGATTTCTAAGACAAAGCCCTAGTGACCTGCAAGTTGTACCTGCCGCGTCTGATGGAACTGTTAAAACCACACGTAGGAAAATACGCACATCTTTCTAAAACATGACAACTCCTCTTTCCTGCTGTCGCAAATAAGAAATATTCACTTTATTATTCGCAGAAGAAGAATTATAATAATTGATATAAACTGAATTGTCATTTCCGCGAAGTTTAAATACGCTACTGTTCCAATATTCGTCCTTCTATCCTCAGTCCTTTTATTTCCATTCATACGTTTTTCAGAATTTTTGAACTTACCGGAAAAGAAAGTAACTAATTCCTACGAATTTTACGAAACTTGATTATTATTTTATTTCATTCAGTCGCAGCAATTCAATTCTTCAAGGAGGCACGAAATCGTTTCATTTTAGTTTTTGTTGCTTTTATCTTAAGTACAAAAACTCATGATTCTACATAAGTACAGGTAGTGTCAATAATTACGAGATTTCTTTACTACGCAAAGTTACAAACGCAATGATCAGAAGTTATCTGCATCAAAACGACTTATTTTCTTGAAACAGACAAGACAGCTTTATAGCTACTTTTCATTCTTAGGTTTAATGAAAAAGCCTACTGACACAACTGACATTGAACATCAGGACTGTGTCATAGTTTGTAATTTTGCAATCAAGGCGAAATTAATTACGATACTTAATTTTATCATATCATCTGAATTATTATTTTGTGCATATTAAAAATTATATTTCAGGTATTAAAAAAAATTTTTTTTTTAAAAAATAGGGAGTCACATTAATGATATCTCACGTGCGTTGTCTGAAGTTTTGAACTATTGAAGTGAACTATTGAAGATTTAATTGGCCGATCTACCTGACAAAGGAATATTGAAACAATGTGTTTAAAATTGTTTCATTTCCATAATAATAAAATATATAAATACGGTTACAGTGTATTGAATATCTTCAAAGAAGTATGTCGATTTTCACGAATGAATATACTTATTGTTCTTTAAATACATTAGATATCATTTATTACGTTATTTTATTTGACCATCAAATTTAGTAATATCCTGAATATAAATCAAAAAGATAAATTTATAAATATATTATATACACAGATCATGAATAATTTGTAAGTAGATGTGTAAATAAAATCCTTCAGTGTATCTTTTTCATGACGGTACGATTTCCTCACAGTAGAATGTGCCAGTAACCTGCTTCTCGAACGACATACTCAACGGTATGTGTGCTACATATGGGACTAGGCATGAAAACAAAACGAATAGTTCATATGTAGGTAATGACCTTGTTTTAATCCACAGAAGTGTTTTAAAAACACTTCAGCTCTATTAGCGATTACTTACTAGTACAGACTGCTCCATGTAAACCTGCAAATGTAATCATTTATACTTATCCAGATGAACTGTCAGCAAAATTGTTACCTAGGAAAGTTATTTATACTACTTGTTAAGTAAATTAGTGATTCTTGAATATGGAAGCATACTACTTTTTTTATTGGCACTGAGCACAGATTGATTACGGGAAGGAAAAAATGCTTTCTTAGCGTCGCAGATGATGCGAACTCTTAATCCACAATCAATTTCAGTTCTTTATTGTTCAGACGGACTGAGCTTAGAGCCGTTGATTCAACAGCAACTCTACTTGGGAAGTCCTAGGGTTCGATACTAGCTAGCTAGACAGCTTGGTCAAATTCAGCCGCTTGCTGCCGAGAGGAAAATTCTAGCGGTCGCCCGCTCGTATTCGTAGTTTTCCGTGGTTTCTCTGGTCAATACCAGGCGAATGCCGGAGAAGTATCCTAAAAAAAGGCCACGGTCCGCGTACGTTCGTTGTCCCTTCCTCTCCCCTAACAAAAACACACAAACACACCCACACACAAACACACCCACACACATTTGCATGCACTACACTACCACGCATGTCAGAAGGTGTGTCAGGAACTCCTGCGATAAAACAAACACTACATATTCAGTCTACAACGCAAATAAAACTTCTATTTTGACCATTATATTTGACAAAATATTTACAAAACTAAATAAGTATTTGTGTGGTGTATTTTTCAAATATAAAAGTTTATCTATATTATATTCAGACATCGATCACAATTACTATAACACAGAACTTTATAATTAATTTAAAGTGATTTTAACGAATTTGGTGTCCTTTCATGTCACTTCATTTACATTTATGCTCCACCCCAGTCATATTTGATTCAGTATAAGGCTGTTTCGTAATACACACACACACACACAAACCCAGTTATATGCACAACTTTCACGTGATATTTATTTATGAAATACACATGATTTGTGAGTGGAAATCCGTGAAAGGGAAAATTCCAAACAGAAATAAAATAGTCTAGCTTTCTTTCAAAGAACATGTTAATTAACGTGCTTCAATTTTACGCTGCGTTTGTGATTCATAAACCTTTGTTTTCAACATTAAAATTAATTTCCTCACATTTCTTAACTTTCTGCTGCGATAACTTTCGTATGCAGTGCACGTTTCAATGAGTAGAAAGGAAATCGAAAACATTCCCAAAATCCGCAATAAAAATTAAAGGGCTCGGCTCTAGTCTTACGCCATATTTTTGTCAAAAAAAGATAACCCTATTAAAACATGCTCGCCAAATCGAGTATTGCATTTTGTACGAGTATTGTGATGCTGGTATAATAAATGACACTTTATTACGGTACCATTTCTGCTTTACTCACTGACAAGGAATACTGGATTGAAACTATCTTATTTCACAGAATGAGCGCGATGTAGATTACGACCTTGTAAAGTCATGCTCCTCAATTCGTGTATTGCTTAATGTGAACAAGGATAAAATTAACAATGAGATTATTTTGACGAATTATTTGAATATTCAGTTATTTTTAAAAAACATACAAAACTAGTCTTTATGTTAAGCATCAAAACGATAAGTTGTGTTGCAAACCTACGGGAATTAATTTTAGAAATCATTTGTTACAGGATATCGGAATGCTTCGGTAAACACATGATCTAATCTGTAAACAAATTCAAACACATTTAAATAAAATTGATGAATGGTCTGTCAAATGGAAAATCAAACTAAATCCTACAAAATCATGCGCCAAAATATTCTCATTAAGAACATTTTCAACCCCAACACCACTCCTAATAAACAATAACCCAATTCCATGGACCCCGCACAATGAATCTGTCAAATACCTAGGGCTGAATCTTGATACCAGACTAAATTGGAAAAATCACATAACAGCAAAAGCACAGCAAGCCAAAATAAAATTAATTCAACTAAAGCCACTCTTAAATCGCAATAGTAAGCTCTCATTAAACAATGCCATCACCATCTATAAATCAATAATTAGACCCCTAATGCTTTATGCATGCCCTATCTGGATCAATGCTTCTAAAACTAATATAAATAAATTACAGATCATCCAAAATAATTTCCTCAGACTTGCCACTCATGCACCCTGGTTCATCTCAAACATTCAATTGCATAAAGAATTTAATTTACCCCCTATACTTGACCATATCGCGCTCCTATCTAACAATTTCTTCTCCAAAATAAACACAATAACCCAAGCCACCCATTACGGCCTAGCCACCACCTACCAGCTCCCAACAAGAATAAAAAATAGATATCCATTAGATTCATTCCTCAGCATATTTTCAGAACTCAATTAATCACATAGGTGCTCTGTGAGTTTCCTATTCATGTGTATTTAGATTTAGTTGTAAGATTAGCATTTAAGTTAAATTAAGTCATAAAAATACATATGATGTAGTATACATAATACTGAACTATGTACATTCGTTCACTAATAAAGATATACTATAAAAAAATTTAAAAAAACACATAAAGAACACAATCGCGCTGTCGAAGCAATAATGCTAACAAGAACTGTAGTTACGCTTATCGCAATTTGCGTACGTTTAATATTAGGGTAAATTTGTCACCAAGCTGTATTCAAGGAATAAATGGTATATAAATACCACAGGCTTTCTATCACATCTTTTGTTTTGTACAGAATGGTTTTATGCAATAACACACAAATTTATATTAACTGGAACCCATTCAAGGAAAAGAGCAAAATCACATTTCGAAACAATTTCAAATAAACCAAACATTTTTAGTCTGACTGATTTTTCCCTCCTTTCCAACATTTCTGCAGTCTACACTTCCGTAAACGACGCAGACAAGAACCTGCGTAAGCCTCCTTGTTATGATGGGAGCGGGGTCTGAAAGGCTCGCAGACCGAGTCGGCGAGGAAGCTGAACTTCATATCGATTTCCCTGAAAAAAAGGAGCCGAGCTGTTCTTGAAATGGCCTGGGGGCGGGGAGACGTCGACTCGAGGGGGCTACGACAGCCCCCCCCCCTCCCACGGAGAGCAGCCCTATTTCTCTAAAGTGGCAGGGGTGGCCCTTTCCCCGAGATTTTCCACGGTGAGGTGACATGCATTTAACATGCACAGTGAAGGTATTTGTAAGCGCGTATTTGCATGAGACGCCGGGTGTAGCTTTTACATTTTCATCGGTGTCGCAATAAAATTTGCGGGTAAGTAGCTGGTGAATAAAATTACAGCGAATTAAATTACAAAAATAAGATACCTGACAAAACACATTCTTTTCCATCACTATTAGCATCTTCCAAAACCTGCCATTTTTTCCAAAGCAGGCAAACCAATGATTAGCACTTCGTTGTTGGGCAACCCCTAACGCATACCAAGATTTTCCTGCTAAATATATTTGCCTTTTAATGCTTTTTCAGTGATGTGATCTGCGTCAGCTTCAAAACTCTCCTACGTACACTGGCCAATTTTTCATACACGCTCGCTTTTTTCCATACTCACTTTTTCTTATTAAATTTACTCACTATTTCTTATTAATTTGTTTGTTATCCAGTTTTTGATGTTTATACTAATCGTTCAAAATTCGATTATAAAGTAGAAATACCCGAAATATGTTCAACGACCTGTTATAAGTATAGTTACTTCTCTGATATATAACATGCAACTATCGGTTATTGTCGAATAGATATATTTTAACTAGTCTTCGTCAAGATGATTCTGATAATTACCTTAATTACAAGGTGTTGACGAGTGAGAATTGTTTGCCGTCTATTCTCTTTCAACCCTTTCCGGGGCAGAAGACGGTAGTTATTATTTTTTGACATTACGTTATCATTCTTATTATGATGTAAATTGAAAGCTTTCCTGCTTAACAACATGTTCTACAGTGTAAAGGAATTTTCAAATTACAACATTTCCCTTAAAAAATATAAATAAACAAGAATTTTTTATCCCATTAGACTTTCTGTTTCATGTGAACTGTTTCAAGCTGAAGCAAAGAAAAAAGAACTGCATATCACATCCTGTGAAATAGAAGGAGAATAGAAGAAGAAAAAAACTGGTTAAAACTTGCCTCCTCACCATTTCAAGTTATAAATATAGAATGTACTACTATTGTTAAATTTGATGTAGTTGCAAACATAATTGATATGTATTATTAATGTAATTATTATTATTAATGTAACTATTATGATTAGTGTAATTATTATTAAAGTAATTATTATTATTAATGTATCTATTATTATTAGTGTAATTATTATTATTAAAGTAATTATTATTATTAATGTAATTATTATTAATATAATTATTATAAGTAGTAGCATTAAAATATCATATTGAAATGTTAATTATTAGCAGATAATTTATCTACTGTATAATATCTTAATCTAACTGTAACAAGTATTGTATTTCCAATGACCCCATCTCGATCAGGTTTTGTTCAGTTTCCCTGGTCCTTTGAGCAAGTGCTGAGATGGCCCCTTGTTTGCTCCTGAACAGTAATATAACTTCGCTCTCTCCACCCAAGACATCATATTGACACTCGTCATACACGATTGTAATTGTATATGTGACTCAATAAATATTATTATTATTATTATTATTATTATTATTATTATTATTATTATTATTATGATGTAAAGTAAACAAGTAATTCACATTATATGTCGTATTTAGACTTAATAATAAAAGTGCAGTAGGAGATCTTTCTCAGATATAAACTAATCAAAATATTGTTTTCCCGTTTTGGGAAAAGGAATCTGCATTTTTTTCCTTTTGAAATCACTACTTCTTCTGACTGTATGAGTTCTTCATGGGAGCACGTCCCTGAGGGTTGGCCTCAGACTAAGCGTTGGTTGTGCCATTCAGTGATGTTGGTGTGTAGTTGAACATTTCTGACCTGGGTGGTTCACATTGTTTTGGCAACAGTACACAACCCATACTATCCTATAACCACAACATTAAATACTAACCTAACCATAAAACCGCAAAGAGGCGATCAGATGGCTGAGATCGCTAGGGCAGTAGTACGTAGCGGTCTCGGATCAGAAAATTCCGGGTACGAGTGTCGCCTCGGTCATGGGTGTGTTTATGTATTTCTGTATGTATGAGTGTGTTGTTATTTAACCCCTCTCTATCATCATCATCATCATCATCATCATCGTTTCATCTTCCATACCTCCAGGGCCAACAACCCTGAGGGATAAAATTTGGATCTAGCTAGAAAACTGCTCCTATGCCACCGAGATAATGTTACTGAGCCCCGGCAAATGCAAGGTGCATGCACGCGTGGTCCAAGTCGACCTATTCGCAAGAAAAAAAGAACCCGTAAAGAAACGCACAGTGCTCGCTAAGTGATGTGTAGCAAGAGCAACCTGGATCGCAATGGTCAAATTATGAAGATATAGTACGGAAACGTAAAGCGTCTTTGGACGTGCGCCCGTGCTGCTCTGCGACTCGAGACAGGCAACTTTGGTTGAACTTATTAACAAACAGTAATATGCTCCAATTTCGAATGTAATGTCAAAGAAAACACACACCCTCTCTTTTTCTCTCTCTTTTTTCTCTCCCTCTCTTTTTCTCTTTTCTCTCTTTCTTTTCTCCCTTTTTCTCTTTTCTCCCTTTTTCTCTTTTCTCCCTTTTTCTCTTTTCTCCCTTTTTCTCTTTTCTCCCTTTTTCTCTTTTCTCCCCTTTTCTCTTTTCTCCCCTTTTCTCTTTTCTCCCCTTTTCTCTTTTCTCCCTTTTTCTCTTTTCTCCCTTTTTCTCTTTTCTCCCTTTTTCTCTTTTCTCCCTTTTTCTCTTTTCTCCCTTTTTCTCTTTTCTCCCTTTTTCTCTTTTCTCCCTTTTTCTCTTTTCTCCCTTTTTCTCTTTTCTCCCTTTTTCTCTTTTCTCTCTCTCTTTTTTTCTCTCTCTCTCTTTTTCTCTCTCTCTCTTTTTCTCTCTCTTTTTCTCTTTTTTCTCTCTCTTTTTCTCTCTTTTTTCTCTCTCTTTTTTCTCTCTTTCTCTCTCTCGTGTTCATGGTAACAGCAATAAAGTATTGAGAAAGGTTGCTGCCGATACAAGTAGAGTAATATTATTTCAATTTGAAAATGAAAGAATCAACGAGAGAAGCTTACACGTAATTCTTGTTCACTGTCCACGTGAAGTACAAGGCAGTTTGACCCCTCAGATCCTACAGCTGTCAGAACCTAAAGATGAACATTGCGGCTGAGTTGATCGATTGTATACCCTTAAAAATCACAAAATAGCAATTGGTCTTATATTGCATCTTATTGGAGCCTAAAATAATGTCTAGAAATAAGACGTGTGGCTCTCAGCGTGTGTAAACATCCGTGTATTGTGATGTGCTTGTCGACCCTATATATTAATTTCTTTACACTAGGGTAACAAAGTAACAGTTGAAAGACAGATTGTTTATCCACTCCTGCACCACAATATCCACCATCTCAGATGGTCGAGCAGCACTACTAATCCTACAGTAATCAGAGCAGTAAAACGTTACTTTATTTAACAGATGAAAGTTGATAATAGTATTATGTTACCGTTCTTCCAAAATAAATACGTGCTAAATATAAGGGCACTAGTTACGTGACGAATTAAAATTGTTATCTGTTGTTGTAAAATTTTTTACTGAAAATAGATGGCACGTTGATTCATAAAAGATTCGGAAACAAGAAGTAACATACTGTCCTCTCTAAGTGCACACAAAAATAGCATAGTCTCAAAGACGTTGTGCACAATATTCTGACTAAATTATCCATATTAAATTTCACCATATAACGTCATCACAATGGGTAAATGAATTATCTAACGCTCAATTTCACGAAATTTTGTTCATCAAACGATTGCTTGATTCTACCGACTACAGTAGCCGTCGTAGAATTTTACGAGCCCCCAATTAAGTTGAAACTTCCGGATTCATTTCTCTTCCGTGAGAAGACCTAAACACTGTCTCCCTGAGCTATGTTTACATAAGACAGGATAAAACGCAAGATTGGATTTTCGGGGGCCCCCAAAAGAACCAGAAAGGTATGTCAATCTGATAGGCAAACGATCTTTCGTATTCTATCCGATTATTACACGTTAAATTAAAGGGCACACATTAGAAAAGTTCCACTAGAGCTACCTAATGTATAGCATGTAGATCGCACTACGCGGTTTTATATTCTCGAGGATGAACATTATCGGCAGGATTGAAATGTTGGTATTTCAGTGCATCACTCATTGAATACTTCAGTCGCAAAAGAATGTACTTCTTTACCGGAGTGTACTGTTGGAATCGAATAACACACATCCGTACTTTAAAGTCTCAATAACTGGAGCCCACAATGCTTTCATGATAGCATAACACTTCTCTGCAACAAATGTAAAATTATCCTAGACAAGAAACTCGTTATCGAGACATCGCACGATCAACATTTCCATTGATAGAAACATTAAACACACAATCAAATAAGGATGTTCACTTATAGGATTATACGTTAAGAATTACTAGTTACTTATTGTATGATCATCATTCTTTTCATAATTTCCTAGAAAAGTCAGGAATATGTCCTCCACACTTCGTCATCAACACACTGCCAAGAATACGGTATTGCATCCCGAAAACCCTCAAATGAAGTTATCATTTCCCGCCGTTCGTTCTTTGATGGTTCTGAAATGTTCCCAAATAGTGACCGGAATGCCAACGGAGCTGAAGAAGGATGTACTTGTAGCAGCAAAAACAAATAGGCAATTAGAATCATAGAGCGCCTGGTGTTGTAAGTGCCACTTCCCACTCACTCCCAAGGTCTCTCCTTGCATTTCAAGAGCACCTATCCATATCCCTCGCCCCTCACTGGCGCGGCACACGAGGCCGGCCAGAAGGCAGGCTCCCGGCGACGCGTGAGGGGAGGGCGCGTAAGTGCAGGTGTGCCCCGAAGGGGCGCATGGCATGGGGCGTGTTGCCGCCGCCGCCGCCGCCGCCGCCGCCGCCGCCGCCGCCGCCACCACCACCACCACCACCTACTCCGCAGCGACCGCTGCCGTCTGACAATGGCCTAATAGGATAACAGTCCAGGCACGTATGGAGGTAGCCGCCGCACGGCCAGCAGTGGACACCGGAGACTGGCGGGACGGGGGCGGGGGCGGGGGACGGGGGCGGCAAAGTCAACGGCCCGCTTGCAGCCGTGCTCTTTCAGCCGCAGGCAACGGAGCCCGGGGACAATCGCGGGCCGGCGGCGGCGGTGGCGGCAGAGGCAAAGCGAGCGAGGCAAGGGCAGCTCGGGGCGTGGGGCGGGGTGGCGGCTGCGGCGGCGGGGGCGGCGGCGGGGGCGGCGGCAGCGTAAGGACGAGGCGCTAATGAGCACACGCCCGGCACAATCCCACGCGGTGTTCCGCCTCCGGCGGCCGCGCCGCCCCCGCCGCCGCCCTTGCAGCCGCCCCCGCCACCGAGGGGATCACGGATAATGCGGGCGACCGCCGCCAGCGCCCCGATAAAACAGCAATTCCGCCGCCTCGTGCACGAAGGAAGGGACGGGGTTTAAAACGGAGCAGATTCAAAGCAGCCAATCACGTCTGCATAAAATTCCCATTTGGTCGCGCTGATAAGGGCGGAGCGCGCGCCGAGGAGGCTGCAGCGGCGCCGGCGGAGGCAGCGTCTGTGGCGGCGGAAGAGGGGCGACGGGGGCGTGGAGGGGGGCGGAAGGGCGCGGCGGAGGCCCGGCGACCGTCCGACGGCGCAGGGGTGGCATGGGACCGCCAGCGCGGCGAGCGCGCGGCCCGTTCCTCATTTTCTCTTAATATATTCTAGAGCGTTTAAACCGTGATGTGACACGCATTTAAACTTTTTTCGGATTACAGACACAAGCATATCACACGCGGTTTACCGCATACAAATGCTCGTTTTACTTCGTCAGCCTTGTAATTGCTCGCCAAGCGGCCGCCGATAATCTGAGATTGCGCGAGAGGGTTGGGGCTCGTAACCCCTCTGCGCGGCGCGGCGCTGCGCTGCTGCCGCCCCCGCTGCCTTATCGCTGCCCGCGCTCGCCGCGCTATCTGCCGCCGCGCCGTCCAACCGTAGCGGCCGCCACCGCCGCCGCCCCGCCGCCGCCCTTCTCGCTGCCGCGTGCCCGCGAGCACAACCAAAAGGGGTTCACAGGGCGTTTAAACGCGCATGAAATTATGCGTCGTAGAGCTCCACGAGTTCATCATGTCGATTATAGTAACCTAATACGTTCCGAGTGTGGTTAACAGTCAACGTGTTAACCGTACGCCGAACTTGCTAGATATGGAACTGAGTTTTGGTTGGAAGAGGTGTGATTTGATATTCGATAAGCAGACTAAAGGGTTTTATTTAAATGATCATATTTTATGAATTCCTCTATTTTGCTTCCCTTTCGATTTTTTGGATCACACGCATATTACATATTAGTTGTATCATGGCTGTATTACAGATGTCATTAATTACCTAAACAATAGTATGTTACTTTTATATCAGAATGTATTACAACTGTGGATGCTTATACGACGTTGAGCTAGTTTCTAAAATACAAATGAACGTCAATATTTTGATTTTTTACAAGTTTGAACTAACGCAACCTATTCCAAATACAAGGAGGAATAAATCTCCGAATTAACCGTGATTCAACACAACATATGGCTTCGCCAAACGTGTCTCTTCGAATTCTTGAAGGAAATTTGCCCGATTGCATCCCGCGCCCAGTTTTTCCCACACCCCGAATAGAAGTTAATTTCTCTTCAGTTTTAAAGAGAAAGAGAAGCCCGATTGCATCCCGGGCGGTGTTTTGAGAGGGGGGAGGAGGAAACAATTTAGTTAAGTTGCTGTTCATGAGTAACGCAAATATATGTTCTCTAACGGTTTGAGAGAGAACCTGGAACATTGGTAAGTATGGCAGAATCATTGCAACTGTGTACGTTATCTAACTTATACTTATTTTACGTCCGCATATTTTTAGGGAAGACCGCCTTATAGCAGCAGTCCACAGATTACGGAGAAATAAGTTTCAATAAATTGACATTTGATGAAGTTTATTTCCAAAATTATGAGATTTTCTTACTCTTTATGTGAGCAATACAATACAAGAATAAGACCAAATGAACAATATTAAAAGGGGTATTTGTGGTGTTTGAACAATATTAAAAGAGGAAAAGGAGCGATTTTAGAATCAATAAAACCTGAGTGAGCTCTTTCTCGCTTTGTCTTGAGGATGAAAACCGGAAGAGATGCAATCGAGCTACGACTTCTTAGGGTAACATAGAAGGCTTAGAAAAAGTTGGCCGCGTGATGCAATCGAAATACGTCCTTATTATTAAATCCTTTAAATTATTTTTTAAATCTTTTTTTTAAGTTCTAGGCAGACTTAAGAAGAGATCAATAATAGATCATACAATATTTGCGGACTTACCCAGGATGCGGAATATAATGTGTAACAGTTATTAATAGCAATGGCGTATGTGTTATTAATAGCAATGGCGCGTTATGTCACACATGTTTCCTTCGCATCTGAAGTCGGTAATTTCTAATTCACAGCATTTTGAGAGATCGAACTAAAATATTCAATTAAGATTGGTAGAATCACGAACAATGATTGTCTGATGCAGTGTTAAAGTGAAAAATATTTTTTTACTTAAAGACAATTAATTAAGGTTCAAGTGGGATTTTTTTATTTATTCAATTATATATGAAAAATGATGTTGGGTTCACGACGTTTCGTGAAATATTCACGTCATCAGGTACAACAAAATCTTAGAACTTAAATGCGTACTACCTCCGGTTTTACATTTATGTATACCTAAAGAAATTATCACATTTTGTTTTGGAACTTTTCAGAAAACTTGAATTAACGTAACCATTGATTTTCAATGACTTTGAACATTTGAACATTTTCTGCTTATATACTTTTTTATATTTAATTATGTGAATCATTAAACTTCATGATACTTCACCAAGGGCAATATCGCATTCTTAACGTAAATGACCAACTCCTTCACAGTCAGCATTAAGGAATAATGTCCTGGTGTTACAAATGCAGAACTCACAAAACGTCATGTACCCAACATTTTTTAAATTCTCCTTGATTTAATAAATGAATAAAAATAAAATTTTCGCCTTGAACATCTTCATTCGAATTCACATAACATCTTCATTCGAATGAAACATAAAATATGTACATCTTAGGCAAAGTTCTCACCAGTAACGGCTCACGGGATGGGTCAACTTCATCTCACTACGAGTAGATAGCGCTGAGTGCTCTTTAAGGACGCTCTATACAACACACATCAGTAAATTCACTGTCCAACATATGTGATGTACAATAATTATTTGGGCCAAGTTCAAGCATCATATGTGATGCCCATGTAGAGCTCTAGTTAATGAAACTTTTACTAATTGGACTAGTATCGTCTGATTTCAGTATTTGGTGAAATTATACGGAACACAAAACATTCAATATGTCTTATAAAAGTAATTAATATTTATTTTAGATACATACCGTCATAATTATTAATTTAGTTTATTGTTGAGATATCTGAGGATCCCATATAAGCATTTTTCATACAGAGACAGTGACCGTGTTAGAAGTTCGATTTACTCTGAAATAAGGATGTGATTTTCGGTCCCTTTTAAAAACTTGAATCTATTAAAATGGTCTAAATATTCATTGATATTCAATAAAGAAAATATTATAATATAATATAAACATTAAAAATTATTTGAAAAGTAATAACATATATACACAGCTGACGTTTATAAACAATAATTCATATTTACATATAACATATCACTATACAAGTATACATGCGCAGTCGTTGTGAGGGACTTCGGCGAGATTTTTTATTTTTTTCTTTGTTAGGAGTTATTTCTGTAAAAAATACCTTGTAATCTTCCATTCCGTGGAAGGGATTAAATATATCCTTTCTTTCATGCTCAATTCACAGTAAATATTTTTATTTCTAAATCTTTTTATACATAACGATTCATATAAAGATAAATATGTTTTTTTCCACTCGTTGGAACATTAAGTAACCGTGAATATTTATTTTTCACATGGTGTCAGTAAACGAACTTGACATTTCACTTGATACTTTCAAATGAAATTGATACTTCACCAAGGGCAATATCGCATTCTTCACGTAAATGCCCAACTCTTTCACAGTCAGTATTAAGGAAGAATGTCCTGGTGTTACAAATGCAGAAAGAACAAACTATCTATAGAGTATGGTTCCTCCAACAAGGAATAACGCAATTGCCTCTGCAAGTAACACTACAATGCCATTCAAACAAAACCAATGACATTGCTCATAATGAAGGAGTAAACAAAGGTATACTCGACATCTTTCAAGACCTTCTAAAAGACTCCTACATCTGATTTCATCAACCTGTAACGCGCTTGTAATTTTACTTGCTAATTAATTTTTACTTTCATTCAATTTACTTAGATACATACACGCTCCGAAACCAAGCTACCTGATTTCGTTTCAAAATACACGTTTGTGCTTGGCTTTCCCCACTGGTACATTTAGAGGAATATTTATTTAATTTTTATTAATATCCAAGAATTTTCGTGACGAATCAGTCATATACGGAATAGCACATTGCACAATGAGAAACGCTGCTTCAACGAGAGAATTACACTGTACTGAATTCGGGAATATTTATGTACTAAATAACGAAAAAAAAACACCACAAAATAACATGGTAATATTAACCGCCTGTGAAACGAATTACAACTGAACTTTTCTATTCTAGCTAGCACGTGTTACGTTTACGTCCATGGCGTATTTGTCATAGGGCCTTGTCAAGGAAATACAACTCTCGCGCAGCTTTTCCCTTAGAGCCGCGTGGTGAATTAGTAAATCACAGAAGCACGCTTTAGCATAGAGCTTGTTTAGAAGATGATCCCAGGAACATATCCTTTTTGGTCTTCGAAACTGTTCGTATCAAGAAGAAAACTTACAAAATTGTTTGTAAACCATTATCGTGTAGAATTGAACAAATGATTTTAACGCAAAGTAACCTTTGGGCCACAAAAGGAACAAATGGGCCACAAGCCGCGCGACATCTTTCCTTCCGCATATTGTTCCCTCCTCTCCCCTTACACACACTCACTAGACTACCACCGATCCTCAGTAGTTCCTTAGTAGATCCTTAGTATTTAGTTCACCCGGAATCAATACTCATTCGTTCAAAGAGTGTATGAAAGTATATTTTGATGAAATTTTATTATTCGGTACTTCATTTCTTTTCAAACATATAAATACATTAATAAATGTGGTGAAAATGTAAATATTGTTCGTTTTTACTCATACTTCACTTTTAATAATATCAAAATCTCAGACACTAATGTTCTTACAATTACAATTATTTATCTAGTTGAATTTAATGACCAATAAGGTAGGGAAGTGGTCTAGAAGGTGATAAAATAGTTGCACAAAAGTTATCTTTCAACGGAGAAAAATGTTATCAAAAGAATGTAAACTACTCCGTATCAGGAATGTAAACAAAAATACAGATGATTTCCTTGCCATTGTGTACAATACGTTTTCATGACACGCCCTCAACATCCGGCGTCAAGCCACATTTAAATTGCATAATTACATTAGATTGGGCATCACTCAAATTAATATCGATCTTCTTTAGAGAAAACAAGCAAAAGCTGATACTGATAAAAGCGACAGATTTTTAATGTATACAATGTGCTCGAATGTGCATAAGTTGATCCTCACATGACATGAATGATTGAAATGAATAGTTAATATAATTAGACCCACAGCACACGTCACAATTTAAACTCACAAATCCAGAAAACTTGAAGCACATTGAAATATCGCCGTATCCTTGCCTTCTCCTTTATAAATGTAGTTTTTTTAAATTTGTGATTTACTTAACGAAGGATATTTTGTTATGAAATGAAGATGGTCATGACTAAATTTCAGGACTAACAAAATGTCCTTTTCCTGGTTTGTCAATATCTGAAAACAAGAAACCGAATATAACTTACAATAAAATGTGTAAATTTTTGAAATGGTTCAATTCTCGGTATTCGCTCACTATCTGCACTCCGCTTACAAGAAAGTGTTTTCGTTTGCTTATATAGTTTAAAATTAAATATGCGTCTCAGTAATTTCCTAGAATAAGTTTTAACATTAACGTAATATCTAAAGTGGTCCCACAAACGTTGACATAGAATCAGGGTGGTAAAGGAAGACATACATAAAAACGTGCCAGAATACACTCCTTCCCGTAGCATGTCACACACAGTTTTCAACCGTTTTTGACGTACAACAGTTAAATAATAAAAAATAATATGACACATTTTAAAATTAAAATACAAAATAAAATGAAATAAAGAAACGAAAGATTTGCTCTGGTTAATAGTCACATTATTACTATTTACATTTCTTTATACTTCGCAAGCAAGACCTCAAATTGAGATTATCAAATCAATGAGACGTTCACCTTAATAGCAAACACACAACACATATTTGAAAAGTCACAGTTATCAATGTCACCTATGGATATTGCTTTAGAACACTCGTGTAGGTTAATCAATTCTGATAGAGATGGTGGGATATGGAGCACAAACAGATAAGGTATCTACCGTGCCTTATCGCCAACAGGATGTAATTGTCTCTCATTCACAGCCTACTTTATCGATCAGTCCCACAAAGCAATGTCATATCGCATAATTAAGTTCTTGATGGAGGCATTTCGAACAAAGCTCAAAGGTTGAAGACCGCGTTTAGTATAGTCGTCTATGGTTTTCATATTTTTTTAGGATTGAAACTAACATTTCGTTGCTTGGTAATTCATCTAGAACCTACTTTACACTGCAACATTATACTATTTTTTTTATTTCATTGAATTAGTCACGCGCGTCATATAATAATGGAAATTGGCGCGTTGTATAATACTTGAAATTGTATGTAATAATTCTTGCCACAAAGAATAACGAGAGAAAAGTATTCTTCAATGTCGATAAAAATGTTTTGAAAACAAAACATTCAGTAAAACTTATAATTGATACGTAAATTACATTTGTTTGTTACATGAACGCAATTATATCATAGGTAACATTTGTTGAACGTATTTACGAGGAATTTAGATTTCTTATAACGATCACTAAGTGGCGACATTAAAAAAAAAGTATATCTATTTGTCTGTCTAGATCGAAAAGTTTATTCCACTGAGGTGGAGCTTAATGGAGCGGAGCCATGCTGAAGGTTTAGAATAGAGATTGAAACGCGGATACTACTTTTTATCGGAATCACTCAAACCACTATTTGTATTAGGAACTTTGATGCTTTGAGGTTGTTGCTTAGTCAGTATTAACTTCAATGAATCTCTGAACAAGGCCCGAAAAAAAGCCGAAACTTTGGTAGAAAAAATACAATATAAGGTTTAATACAATGTATTTGATACAATAGGAAAATAATAATTTCACTTTTCTGACCCACTCCATCGTCATATAACTACTATGTTTTGTACACTCAATATTAAACTGAAAATCTTTGTATGTCAGTAGTGTACAAAAATATTTTATTGTGGGGGCAATTATCATAGATTGAATTAGTGTTGCGAATTGTGAGCTGATCAAATTGATAGTGTAACAGTTCACATCTCGAACTTTCCCTTTCATATTTAAATGTCAACATCGGAGATAATTGTGTAATGTCAAAATACGAAGGTGGTAAAGCAAATAAAACTTACATTCATAATGTAAATAGTTTTTTGACTTTAACGTTCAATATTTACTCCTCCGAAAAACAAAGTATTGAAATAAAACTCATTTTCTTCCAAAGACAGTTTTGCCTACGTTGATTCTAGTGCTTTAAAAAGTCACGCCCATTAATTTTATTTATGGCTTAACAAATTAAATATACCGTATACCGCGGTCAATTGGTACAGATTTTGGGCATTTTTTGTATTATCTGCTATGTAAACGAATCTTTTTTACAAACATTTTTACCACTAGAAAAAAAAGTTTATGACTATTGCTTAATGCAAGGGTTATTATTATGTTACTAATTATAACAAAAAATGAAGACAAATCGTACTCAAGTGACCTTTTCAGATGGGGTGACTTGAGGAGACAAGACTATTACCTTGATATTTTGCCTTTCGAAATGTATGTTTCAATCTCACCCCACTGGAAATAATTGGGGACAAATAAAGAAGGTATACATTTTCTTTTTATTACAAATATATTAACAGATAATTATTATTTCAAGTACCGATGAAAATCTAAAGAGTTATGAATATCCGTTTGTGTTGGGTTATCCCTCCTGAATTGGTTGAGGAAGAACTGAGTAATTCCTTCTTGAACTGACTCTTATGTGATTTTTTAAAATTGATCTTGTATGTTCCTGGCATCTGTTAACCGTGTGCGTAGTAATAAATATAAAACATTGTCCTTAAGTCACACCGCAAATGTTCAATATTTCACTAATAAATCAACTACTAAACAAAAGGCTTTAATTATATACATTATCACTCACAGTTGCCACAGTATACATACTTAACAAAGTAAAATATTTTTTTCATCATAATTATATTAATTTGCACGTGTGCAATTAAAACTCCACAACTACCAGTCAGAACTGAGGAAAGGAGTAAAATCGATTAAATTCATCTATACGGATACAAACATAAACCACAATTACTTAGAACATCAATCTGCAACATTTATAAACAAATTCTTAATCTATTCTACAACTTATTAATATTTAAAGTACAATTACTTAAATTGTGTAATGTTATTCCACATACACCTGCCTGTTGTAATGCGAAATATTATTTTCTTTTACATGCAACCTCGTCTTCAGCATGGTTAAGTGAGGCCATAAGCACGTTGGTTTGACACTAGTTGACAGATGGAACATCATTACATATTTATAATGAATAAATTAAATGTATAAATGTAAAACATATTTAGTGGAAGCTTATTACAATTGTGAAACGTATAAACGTCAGTTGTATTCACCTGTTCTGTAAACTACACAAGCAAAATCTCTTTTGAATCAGATCTGACTAGCGTTCCTATTTTACAAGATTTATTAACCGACAAAATGGTCGCCCACCAATATTACACCTACGTATTCACTATAGCAAGTAATGTTGGCATAGTTCAATTCAGCTTCTTCTAATATTTGATCTGAGATA
Organism: Gryllus longicercus; assembly: GCA_038098605.1. Taxonomy (NCBI): domain Eukaryota; kingdom Metazoa; phylum Arthropoda; class Insecta; order Orthoptera; family Gryllidae; genus Gryllus; species Gryllus longicercus. Next base: position 469,860 of record JAZDUA010000239.1, read on the forward strand.
TAATCAAGATCTTGTGCGCTAAGGCAGTCGTACCTTGGCGATTTCGGACCGAAGGATCGCGGGACTTCATTTAGTATACTGATACCCCTAAAGTTAATCAATAGTGGTTGCTAATAGCCCTGCAGTTATTGCGACCTTAAATAAAGGCAAAAAAGATATTGTGCTTTAATACAGTTTCCTTATCCTCCGAGTCAATACGGTGATAATAAGTACACAATCAAGGCTCACTAAAATGGATATTTTTTAGAATTTTCTTTCGCCACGTTCAAAACAACTATTACGACATTGCGTGTATTCCTCTAACTGCCACGACATGCTTATATTTCTTAACATTAGTATTGTTCTTAAATGGAAATGAAAAAAACATTGAACGTAAAACATGGATAAAGAGTATAATTGCAGAGAGTTGCAGCATGCCTACAACAAATTGCTCCTCCCGATACCATATACATTTGTAGAAGGCACAGGTAGGCCATTATGGCAATAGAAAGCGTTGGGAATATGCTTTTTTTCTTTTAATAAAAACTCTTTTCGCACCGTTTTGCATTTTTCACTGATGCAGCCAAAAAGCATTATGTAAATATATTTCAGATATTGATTTACAATTTAGGCATATTTTTTACTTTGTACTGTCGAACTCCTTTAGCTGTATGGCACTGCTACTAATGTATTATGGAATTCGTATCAGAAAGATGGGTATATTGGGGTATATTACGAGAGAAAAATCTGTTTTGCCTGCCCAAATAAAACGTCGAGAAAGGCAACTCATCAGAATGTTAAGATAAATCCGTATATTTAAAAAATATTACGACATAATTCACGGTAAGTATCAACGACATCCACCCCTCACGAGGAACATATTCCAACATTTCACGTTGACAGGTGGCTATCACATCATTAATAAAAACGCAGTGTCCCAGGTGAGCCTGAGTGAACACGGGAAGGGGAGGCTATTTGGCCTGAGCATTAATCGGCGCAGCGCTCATTGCCTGAGGTCTGAGCTTTCGCCAGAGCCTGGGCCTGGGTCTGGCCTGCGTGGGAGCGGCGCGGAGGCTCAGCGCCCCACCAGCACGTGTCAATGGCCAATGGGCGCCGCTTAATCCCGCGGATAGAAGCGATGAAATTGTTATATAGGTGTGCGACCATTTAGTCGGGATGGGACATTAATTGCAGCCCTCGGAGGGGATGGACGCGGAGGGTGGCAAAGGGTCTCGCGGGGCGGAGCGATGTCGGAGAGAGGGGCTGTGACTGGCGTGCGCCAGAAAAACTTATAGGTGAAACTGCACTGGAATGGAAGGAGATTTGTGGGGATGAGAGAAATAAATAGGGGTAAGACGTGAGTTAACAGTAAGGCTTTTACGAAGAGAGAAACAAAGAATTAAACAAAGAAATGCCAAAGGGTGCTTCAACAGCATATACTTGCTCGTAATATTTATGATTTCGGCTATGTAATATTAGAATATTAATTGAAACTTTAAAAGTGTTTGCAACCCACAAAAATATTTGCCCTAGCAGGGATCCGAACTTGAGACGCATAAAATCCGTGAGCGGTCGCCTTATTCATTACAAAACCTGGTATATACGTACGCTCCTAACTCATCAAAAAGAAAATTCAACTTGGTGACTTCCGAAACGACGCGACTTCCTTCAACGGTTTTAATGAAAATTGAACGTATGTCGCATTATTAAACCAACTTTTCTGTATTTCAGCAAAAAATTTAAACACAAAATTTAGTGTAGTTTTAAGAACATTTGGTTACGTTATTTTTTAAACAATTTTGACAATTTACTCTAGTTTTCGAAAAAACAATACATGGGATTTAAATACCACATTTTTAAGGACATGTTTTACTACGAAAAAATCTTATCTTCAATAGTGTAGTTCAAGGGTGTCGAAATATTCTTTGAATATTATTGAAACAGTGTTGAATATTCAGATATCTTACTGAAAATAGGATCTCCGCAGTTTTTATAAGCGAACTTTCCTATATTCGAGGGAAACATTAAAAAAACATTTGAAACCCCTTTTGAGAAAATATCGAATATGCCCTACTGACTTTATATAAAAGATCTTCAAATCTTAAAATATCCGTTTCATATTTGAAGGCCTGCGACATCAGTCTCAATTATCAATTTTGGTGAAACTCCTGTTTACGATGTAGGCGCTAGTGATGTTAACAGACGTTTCGAGAAGCATCACTTTTTCTGTACCAAGGAAAGGCTTGATTTTTACTATATTACTGATACGAGAAAGTAATATAGAACGTATATAAAGAGAAAAATACATTTTTCATAATCTAGGATCCACAATATGTGTTTCTCTGATAAAATGTTAATATTTCCTGAAGAATTACATAAATTTCTGTTTAGAAAGAATACGAGAAAGTAAAGAGAAAATAAATACAAGAGAAAAAAGGCAAGGCAACCAAATAATTACATAAGAAATTATACAATTGCTCCCCCTTATTAGTTGCATGAAGGTCAGTCATGAACAACTCAAAAGTTAGGAAAAAAAGAGCTTACTGGTGTCACAGTATAAAATGGTGCGGAATTATAAAGAAGTGGGAGAAAATATAACACGTATAAGAAAAATAAAGAATTCTGCTGAACGCAAAGTAGGATTTGGTAATTAATGCAAAAAATTGCATAAAAATGAGAGAAAATCAAATCGAGGAATCGAGAAAAGCAAATCGGAGAAAAAGGAAACGATATTGAAACATTAGCTCTGACCTACTGATTCTAACTGCAAGGCGCTAGGAAGTTCTCGATCAGAAGAATAAAGGACGACGTGTAAAAACAACGGAGAGGAATGGAAAGGAACATATAATAACCACAATAACACAAAGAAAGGAAAAACGTAAATAATGACAGAAACAAAAATATTTAGAAACAAATAAATAACGTTGGAGCAGAAGAAAATCGTTATAAATAAAATAGTAATTTTTTAGTTAAATTAACATAAAATATAGTTTAGAAGTTAGTATATTTTTATACGGTAAAAATATCATAAATATTGTTCACAAGTCGGCCGCTGTCTTAGAGCACGAAGTAAATGGCTCATAATAAAATCTTTGTCCTGCAAAATGACCTTTTTTAATGTGTGGCTTTAGTTGGACGACATAAGCGAAACACAAATCCCGTAGCAAGAATAAAAAAATAGAAGAATCAAGGAAACGAGGGAATTATGAAGAGCATAAGAAGGGCAGATTGGCAGTGTAAGGCAGCGGCTGTCAACGCACAGTCCGCAGGGCGGCGCCCGCGAGCGCTGCGGCAGATGGGCGGAGGCTGTGGACGGCGCGGCCGCGTTGCTTGCTCTTTTGTCGGCGTGTCGCTTGGGTGCCGTGTGTTCGGCGTACGGGAGCAATTTCACGGGTGGCCGCACCTTTGCAGACGTGCCCCGACCGAGGCCGTGAACCGGCAGCGGCGGTGGTGGCAAGCGCGTTTAGCCACGGAGGCGGCGGCGGCGGCGGCGGCGCGGAAGACTGAGCCTAAGTACCCTATTACCCCTCTTGAAAAGCGCAACACGACGCCAGGACTGGTGTTGCGCCGGGCGGTCGCCAGGAGGCCGAGGGTAAGCCGAACGCACGCTGCTGGGATAGGGGGTACGAGAACGATTTGGTATAGGGGCATGAGAATGTGGGGATGTGAGGGCGCGGGGATGCGAGGGCGCGGGGATGCGAGGGCGCGGGGATGCGAGGGCGCGGGGATGCGAGGGCGCGGGGATGCGAGGGCGCGGGGATGCGAGGGCGCGGGGATGCGAGGGCGCGGGGATGCAAGGGCGCGGGGATGCAAGGGCGCGGGGATGCGAGGGCGCGGGGATGCGAAGGCGCGGGGATGCGAGGGCGCGGGGACGCGAGGGCGCGGGGATGCGAGGGCGCGGGGACGCGAGGGCGCGGGGACGCGAGGGCGCGGGGATGAGAGGGCATGGTGATGTAAGGGCATGGTGATGTGAAGGCGGGGGTCAAGTGTGTGCAAATACTGAGAGTAGACGGAGTTTGAGCTGGTCCGGGAAGGCAATGTGCCGCGGAGGAGGTGAAATGTGGAGGATCGGTATTTGGAAGGGCGGAATTGAGAGTGGGATAGCCGGCCGGCAGAATGAAATTGAGAGAGGATCTCTGTGTCCCTGTGCGCGGGGACATGGAGTCGCGGGGAGATGTCCCCGCTACTGTCGCGATCGTGGGGAACAAAGTATGCTGGAGGCACGTGGGAGATGCGGAAATGGGTGAACGACGAGATACGCAAACACGGAGAAGGAGGGGTGTGGGAAGACGCGAGCAGAGCAGAGGCACGGCGATACGAGGACTCAGGATATGAAGATAAAGGAATACGAGGACACGAGAACGCGAGGATCCGGGGACGAGCGGAAAGGGGGAGAAGCTAGGGAGGGGAACGCGAGGGGAGCGCGCTGGCCAGGCTGCGGGTGCTGGCAAGGCGCGCTCTACCTTGGATTTAATTTTAATGCCTCCAATTACGGGCTGCAGGCTGTAAAAGCATCTCGCAGTTGAATATTTTTTAAGTCTATTTCGCCCGCTCGCGCAATCTGGGCTCTGCCGATGCTGCCTTTCGGGTCGCCATGCCGAGCCCAGTCCAGCCGCTTGGGGGTGGGGGTAGGGGTTGGGAGTGGAGGAAAAGGCGTGGTCGTGCGGGGGGGGGGCTGTGGCGGGGCGACGGGCGTGTGCGCACGGTCCAGAGGATTCAGGTGCTCGCGGTTAGAGGATGGAAGTGGTATTTTGCAAGCGGCGAGTTGCTTCCGCGGCATGTTCCATTTGCTTAAATTACTTGGGGAGTGGACATTTTAAAAACCGTTACTATATTAACTTTTTGGACCGAAAACTAACAACAGCTAGACCTTACTATATTATTGTATCCTTGCATTACGCTGTGGACGTGCAATGCATATTGATTAACACTATTTTTTCAAGTACTCTAGTGGGGTATTCTTCATATCAACCCCGTGTAGCAGACAAATAAATGCATAAAAATGAGGAATACAGCATAATTAGTGATCATATCATCAACATATTCTGCAAAGAGTTAAGACAGTAATTTAATGACGAATCGGTTGGGGAGAAGAAAACGTAATTTTTTCCGGTGTTTACGGTAATCTTCGGAAAATGATAACAAGTCAGCTCAGTGGGGTTACTCGGAATTACTAAGATGCACTATTACAGCTACTACTTTGACTGAAACTCCTCTGGAAAACCTTTAAGCATTTTTTATTTGAAGTACGATTGTTTAAGGATTGAAACTTCCAGCATGGCAATTTTTAAAGTAATTAAATTGTACATGGTATTTCAAGAAAAGCAGATTTACGGTCCAAATTCAAACAAGTGATAAATTCAGTCAACATGACTCGAGTTAAATTATAATATCATTTAAATAATTACAATAATTTAATGATTGAAGAGGGACACATTATATATATTCTGCTGTACTTAAAGCGCAGTGGAATTTTTGTACAAATACGTGAACGAGTTCGTAACACGATCACTCATACGGGAGATTTAGTATGTTTAGAAATCTCAATCTATAATTGTTTGTTTTTTTTTTATTACAAAAAATTTACAATCTATTTTTTACAAAGTAATAAGTAAATATGTTGTTGTAGACTTGTTATGACAATGATTGATTTCCAGTGAAGGTATCCCATCGGTACTCTTCATCTATTTCTTCATACTATAACAAAAAGCAAGTATTATTTTGGGTTGGCTGCAAGTGGGATAGTTTATTAGCTGAGGGTAATGTTTCAGTTATTTGTTGAGAATCTATATGGGAGTTGTAGGGGTGAGGTTCTGGTTAGTCGATGGATATCTGCACTATTGTCTAGGATGTTGAGGGCTAAGTGGTTTGGATGGTTTTCAAGGCGCTGGAGATAGTTTGAGCTGATAAATTCTATTCTTTCCAAGACAGTGGGCATTTTTAAGTCCTTGTGCAGTGCTGCATTTGTGATGAACCATGGTGCTGCCGCGATCATTCTTAGGGTCTTGGATTGAAATCTCTGTATGATCGAGAGATTACTCTTGCTTGCTGTGCCCCAGATTTGGATGCCGTAGGTCCATATTTGAATTATGATAGCTTTATAAATCAACAGTTTATTTTCCAGTGATAGTTTTGAGTGGTATCCTAGTAACCAGTATAGTTTTCTTGTTTGAAGTTGAAGGTGCTTTTTTTTGACTAAGATGTGATGCTTCCACGTTAGCCGTTTGTCTAGATGTATTCCCAAGTATTTTACACTTTCCACCTGTACTATTGGATTGTTGTTGATGTGGACAATAGGACATTTGTTTTTTCTCAGGGTAAAGGTTATATGGACTGATTTATTTTCGTTGATTTTTATTTTCCACTTTTTGGCCCAATCTTCAATCATTGTGAGATGTTCTTGTAAATGTCTTGATGCGTCATTAGGGTCGTCATCCGAAGCTAATATGGCCGTATCATCTGCAAAAGTGGCTATGGTTGTTTTATCTGATTTTGGTATATCAGTAGTATAGAGCTGGTATAGGATAGGGCCGAGTACACTACCTTGTGGTACTCCGGCCTTGATTGGATGGAATTCAGATAATTCATTTTGATATTTGATTTGGAAGGTGCGGTGGGATAGAAAAGATTTGATAATGTTGAAGAAGGGATACGGTAGAAAATTCTTGAGTTTAAATAAGAGTCCATCGTGCCAGACTTTGTCAAAAGCTTGGGCTATGTCTAGAAAGGCGGCTGAACAGTATTTCTTTTCTTGGAAGCAATTCTCAATGTAGTTGGTGATTCTATTAACTTGTTCGACGGTAGAATGCTGTTGTCTAAATCCAAATTGATGATCAGGGACTAGGTTATTGGTTGCAATGTGAGGACGTAATCTTGATAGAAGAAGTTTCTCAAATACTTTGGATAGAATGGGAAGTATACTGATGGGACGGTAGGAGGAGGGTTCATGTGGAGGTTTCCCAGGCTTGAGAAAAACTTGAATTTGGGCTACTTTCCATTGCTCCGGGTAGTGCCCTGTTCTTATAATGCTGTTGAACAATGCAGTAATTATAGTCTTGCCTTTTCGTGGTAGTTCTTTGAGAAGAGGTGTTGTAATTAAGTCATAGCCAGGAGCTTTTTTGTTTGATAAGGCGTTTATGGTTTTGGTAATTTCTCTGGGAGTGAAGTGCGGGATTGGAAGAGTCATTTGGTTTGGGGAGTTAAGATAATCTCTGATTTGTTGCTCTTGGTTAGTATTTATAATGGGATGAGTCTGGAATACATTAGCAAAGAATTTGGCAAAGGTAGACACTTTTTCTGTGGGGTTTCTTGCCCAACACTTGTTTTCGTCCCTGATTGGGGGATTTGATTTGGTCGGTTTTTTTAGCTTCCCTGTGGCTTTAAATAAGGAGTAATTGGTATCTTCTGTTGGGGTAAGGTTGGTTATGAAATCTTGAAACCTGTTGTTGTTGAATTCGTTTAGGAGGCGTTTTAGTTGCCTAGTTGCTCTGTTGTAGTTGGTACGGTCTTCAGGATATTTTGAAGCATGCCAGATTCTTCTTAGTCTTCTTTTCTCGGCTATTTTGTTCAAAAGAACTTTTGGATATTTCACGCAGCCTTGGGTGTAGTGAAGTTGCGGTGTAGCGGTCCAAGCTGCTTCTTGAATATTTTGTATTAAATACTCAGTCGCTTCGTCTATGTGGTCAGCTGATTTTAGTGGGAATCGGATGTTTGTTTTCATAGATATCTGTTTTCTATACAAGTTCCAGTTTGTCTTTCTGTTCGTTAGTGACGCGGGAGGGGATTGTAGAATAATTTTGTTGCCGACTGTGATAATTATTGGAGTGTGGTCAGAGGACAGTTCGTGGGAAGATTTTATGATACAGTTAGTGGATGGGATTCCTTTTGTTATGAATATATCAATTACATCTGGGGTTTTGGTTAGGTCGGTAGGCCAGTAGGTAGGTTCTCCTGTAGAAATGGTTTCTAGCTGAAGTGAGGTAACTGCTTTCAGCAGTTCTCTCCCTCTTGGGGTGATGAGCCTGGATCCCCATTGCGTGTGTTTGGCATTGTAGTCTCCTCCCACCATGTACCTATTTCCTAGAGACTTAAAATAGGTTTCAAATCGTTGTTTGTCTATTTTGAATCTTGGAGGGCAGTAAATGGCACTGATGGTGATTGGTCCACTCCAGTCCATAATTTGTACAGTTGTTGCTTGAATATCCTGTTCCTGTACAGCTTCCTGTTCTTGATGTTTTATAGTGCTTTTTATTAATATTGCTGTGCCACCATGGGCATTGCCACTGGGGTGTTTAGTATCGTATAAAGTGTAGTTCTTCAGTTTAAAGTAGCTTCTTTCTGTGAAGTGAGATTCAGAGATGAGTAGCATGTCTATTTTGTTTTCGTTGAGAAATATTTCGATTTCTTGGCGATGATTTGCCAAGCCGTTGGCGTTCCAAGCTGCAATGCGAAGGAATTTAGGCATTAGATAGTTTGGAGACAAGCGACGTTATGAGGTTGATGAGAGAGTTTATTTGTTGACTTTGCTGCATTAGTATGTTTTCAAACCTCTCAAAGGAGTGCTGTATAATATTCATAATGGAATGGCTATTGTCGTTGTGTTCATGTCTTTCTACAGGCTTTGATCGCGCAACATCGGCCCATGTTCCTGCATTTACATGTCTGCTTCTTGAGTTTTCGTGAGAATAAGTAGTTTCAATGTTACTGTTTTGTGTCTGCACATGCGTCTCTTGTTGAAACATTCTGTGTTTACTTGAGTTGCTGTACCCTTTCCTTTTTAGTATTTCTTGGTATACTTTGCAACCTTTGTAGTTGGCGGGATGATTGCCTTCACACAGAGCACAAGTTGGTTGACTTTGCTTTTCTTTTAAACACTTATCTGGGTCGTGTTCTTTTCCACATTTAACACACCTATACGGGTATGCACAGTACGATCTGGTATGTTCATATCTCTGACAGTTTTTGCATTGTACTATCTCGCGTTTCAGGCGTGGTGGTTCGAAAGCAACAACACAATTTAACAGTCGGTTAATTTTGAACACTTCTTTGTTGTTAGGTTTGGGCTCAAGGTCTACAAAAAATAGAGGCAAAGGTGTTTTAGTTAGTCTGTGGCGAACATTTATAATGTTTCTAACTTTGTGGTCCTTTTCCAGAAGCGCAGCCTTGATATCTTTTACATCTACCGTATGATGTATGTGTCGCAAGACAACTCTATACGCACGTTCTTGTTTCAACTGGTATGTATAGTATACGTGACTGTTGGCTGATAAATGTTTTATTATTTCCCTGTAGGTATTAGGAGTTTTCGGCGCTATTTTAATTTTGTCGTTTGCTAGAGATTTTATTTCGAAATCTTCTGTTTTTAAGGCTTCCTTTAAAAACTTTATCATAGCTGGAACATTATTCACATTTGGCACGAATATTGGAGGTACAGTGGTTTTTGAAAAGGTTTCCTCATTGTTTTCTGTTGTACCTTCTATATCAAGAGCACTGAATTGATTCTTGGTGGGAACTGTATATACACTAGTATTACTATCGCAAGACGCTGTCTTTAGCCTTACCCTTCTATTAGCATCAGGGTCGAGGACGTCAGGGTTCGGCCTTTTTGACCGAGCTGGTGTGTATATTTGCCATACATTCTGCGTCAGGTTGACGGGAGCAGATGAATCATGATCCATGGCGTTGCTGTCTCTGCCTGTTGATTCTTCGGATGACATTTCTTGAAGTAAACAGCTTCCCGGGTGTCAGTAGCATGCAATCGCACTACATGCTACTGATCCTACCCGAAAATACTTCGGTAATCGACTGAGTTTTAGTATATGTTATCTTTTGTTAAGTTGATTTGAATATGAATAGGATGAAACACCGTTATGCTTCACAACTGTAACTGTTCACTTAGAGCTAGTGCGCACTGGTTGTTATCGCTAGACTTTTCCTTATCTTGGCGCCCTCGCGGGCGAGCAAGGTAAGACACTACGGAGCTGCGGGAACGATCCGCACACCACAGCGGTCAGGCGAGTACTGATCTATAATTGGTATATAAGTTTTAATAAGAGTAGGTTTAACTGAAATGTCATCCTATCAACCTTTATACAACGATTCCCAAAGGGAAAACGTCACCGGAACGCAACAAGAAAAGGTACGAGCAGCGATGAAGTAAGTCTCCTACATAGTCTATGCTCAGAAATAACTGTGACACTATTATCGTCACCTATATAGGTTTTATATAAAACGTTATGATTTCATCACGCACAACTCTGTAATTTTATTAATAATTTCTTTTTTAAATTTCAATGAAAATAACCATTGTTAATTTCATTTTGAATCTTGATGCGCTGTAAATTGCTTTTACATCTAATCTTCCAGTGTACCTCAAGATGTGATTACGTCGTTAATATAGTGTTTGTTCCTACATGTAAATATAATAAATACAATAGTTTCTTTTGAAAGAAAGTAAGGGTTGATTGTTGTAATTAACCGAGGATACTTCCCAAACTATACAGAAGATATCTGACAATCATTATTGGTTTTTAATAACTAATCTCAATGATAATAAAGTTGTAATTTGATACCTCAAAATCAAGGACAATACACGGATGGCAATGTATTCAATAAAGCGTATATTTAACTTAATCGTTGCATAATGTAATATTGCGCATCTTCCCCTACGTTGTACATAAAAAGTAAATTAATAATAAGTAACGCAAAAGTTCAAATAAAACTCATATCATGAACGTTGTTAACTCAATGACAGAATTCAAACGAACATTCTCTATGCCTATTCGAGAGTCGTGCTAGTGAATCGACTGTCGACCCCATCTGTCGTATCTATGTACTCGTTCAAGAGTCATTATTTCAAGGTGCACTTTAAGAGTTACCATAAACGCGAAGAGAATCGCGTTGGTCACATTTAGCATGTGATCCAAACTCATTAACTCTATTTTGAGTCGGTTCTTAACTACAGTCTTTAAATGCTTTGTGCACCGCTTTATTACCGGATGTCAAAGTTGCCGTTCTCGGAGCTCATTTTCTACAATGCGTGCGTAATACAGACCATACACGTGCATTTGCGACGAACAGGCTCCCAGCATCCAATCTACTTGAGTCACAGAGCGCGTAATCTGTGTCTGTGTATGACGACTTTCGCCCTGCTGGGGATCACGAGGCGCCGGAGACAAGGGCGAGCGTGTTAGCTTCATACAGTTGGAAATACCGGCAGACAGGGAAAACCACGCATCTTCCGCAACGATCCCAGTGAGCTTAATTGCGTCAAATTTCATAGAGAACCAAGATTTTTGCTTTAATTCTGTATAGTTCCGTGAAAATAGTTTGGTCTGTTTTATACGTACGTATCAGTTTGTTTTCGTCATTTAGTTCAGTTCCTTTGCCTTCCTGCATATAGATAAATAAATTCAGGTGTCGAAACTCTACCTTCACTGTTATGTCCCATTTGACTCATTTAAATCCTTTCACCCTCTCCCTCCGCTACCTTTCCCCATTTCACCCTCTACCCACACTTTCTCCCTTCACATACCCTTTCGTTCCATTCCATTAATTACCATTCTGCTTGTTTGTCCTCACCTGGCCGCTCTGCATACCCGTCCCATCTTTTCTGCCTCGTATCCAATGCTAGGGTTTACTCTCTTTTTTTTTTCTGAAATTCACAGATTTTCTCTCATCATTCTCATAATCCTCTTTCCATTTACCCTTTTATCCTCGCCCCGCCTTCATTTCCGAAACACTCTTTGCATCCTCGGTATACCATCTTGATCCACGATTCGCAATCTCATTTCACACACACACACACACACACACACACTTGCCACCGGCTCTCTATTAGCCTTACCACCCATACCGTCTCACGATCTTCTATCGCTTCCTGGCTGCCTGGCCCCTCGCCCCGCCCCTTTTTGCCCGCCTCCCGCCGGCCGCAGCCGCCGCCACTGCCGCGTGAACCGCTGCCCCCTCCCGCAGTCTGCCCCGCCGCTGCCGCTGCCGCCGCTAACTGCCGCGCTCTCCGCCCGCGATCTTTAATGCACATCTCGCCGCATTAATGCGTTTGCTCATTAATATCGTATCAAAGCGGGCGGAAGGCGCGGTTGCGCTGGCGAGGGGCCGGCGAGCGCGGACAGCCGCGCGGAGGGGGCGGGGGCGGGGTCCGGGGGCCAAGGGCGGGGGGGCGGGGGGCGGGGGCCGAGGACAGGGGCAGGGGCAGGGGCCGGGGACGGCGGCCTGGGGCGGGGGCCTGGGGCGGGGGCCTGGGGCGGGGGCCTGGGGCGGGGGCCTGGGGCGGGGGCCTGGGACGGGGGCCTGGGACGGGGGGCAGGGGCGGGGGCCTGGGGCGGGGCCAGAGCCGGGGCGGGGGATAGGGCCGGGGAAGGCGAGGTTTGAGAAGAGCGGTGCGGGGTGAACACGTGGAGTGTTTAGCGAGAGCTCCTCCAAGGACTCCTCTGAGGGCGAAGAAATAGCAAGAAGGTCGTATGTATGGATGTGTTGGTATGTACATTGGTATGTATGTATGTGTGTGTATGTATGCATACATGCGTGCATGCATGAGTCTGTGAATTTGCACGTGTGTATGTGTGTGTGTGTGTGTGTGTGTGTACACGCTTGTGTAGTACGTACGCATGTGTGTGTTTACTTCCCATGTGCGCGCGTAAGATTATGAACTGAAAATTGTGTTTCCGTGTAACAAGAAATACTTGTATGCCATTTGTTCAGTATAAATTTATTGACGTTAACACTTCAGATGTCTGTTGCTAATGCAATGATGCATGTGGGGATAAAACGTCGTGACAGTCGGAAGAAACTGGTAATCTGAGACTGAACCCCTTTTAACTTGATATTTAAGAAGTGCATAGTAGTTTGCTCTTCATTTGTACTTACGAAATATATACATACAAAGTACATCACACAGTTTTTAGAATAAATGAATAAATAAAATAAACACAAAAGAACAGAAAAAGTTGAATATAATATTAGCACAATTATTTTTTTTTTTCAAGGTGATATAGAAATTCACTGATTCGAAAAGCAATACCAAATTATTAATCACAACACAATGTATTTCAATATTTCCTCGTAAATGAGAAGAGGATAATCCGTTTTTTACGATGATCGTGAAGTGGAAACTCTTAACTTGAGAATGGTATCACTTTTCACCGCAAATAAAAAAAGAAAAGGAAAGGAAAGCGAAAAATATGATACTACAAAGAGAAACGGTAAAGCGTGAAGACTTCTAATGGAATCTAAAATATTACAAAAAAGCATGTGCCACTGAAATTAACAATTCTTTTTTTGTTCAAATAGTGAAAGAAACCTTATAATCTTCATGACTAGTTTCCGTCAATTACACTAAAACTCATCTTCAGAAGCGTGTGTTTTTTTAATGAACTGATTCCTTCCATTTCATTTTATAAAATATCATACGTTCATCGACTTTCTATTTTCTATGTGTCTTGTTTGTTTACACATATTGACACGATATGTTATCTTTTTAAAATCGAGCCAACTATCAACATCACGGTTTATTGACATTTGAACTCGAATGGAGAAGAGCATTTCTGGGAGAGGAGCTTAATGCGATCAAGAGCACTCTTCTTTCAATTAAAATGAAATCTCCTGTTAGGGAGGAATTTGACGTTAACAAATGGAATTTTTTCTGTCTCTCTTGCAGTTCGACGTTCTGGAAATCAAGCGCGCAAAGTTAATATTGAAAGGGAATGGAGTTTCATCAGATCTGACGAAATAGAGCCAGCAAATTTCCTAATATTCCGCCGCCTGTCTGGACATAATACAGTCTGGCATATTCACGAGAACAAAAATGAAAAATAGTAAACGAAAGAGGTAATTTCCTTCTTTTGAATGCTTTCACATTACAGGTAAGTTGAAAATTTCTTAATTGCCACATATAGAAGATATTTCTTTAGGAATATCTTAATAATTATATAAGAAAATGATTCTTTAAGAATTTATTAATAATTAGATCAGAGTATAAGAATAACTGTATTGCAATGCCCGAAAGATCAAAAAAGTTTCCATTTTGTCCAGTTTTCAGCATCTCATTGGTATTATTTCTCTTCTGTTATATACAAAAAGAAAATACTTTGTACCATCACTAATTAAGCTTTCAATGTATGTCAATTACAAAGGACATTTTAAAACATTTTAATAATATTAACTTTATTTACACAAACGCAAGAATTTATGCATAAATAGTAATAAAATGTTACACTACATAATAAAAATATAAGTACACTAAATGGTAATAAGTGAAAAGCAAAAAAGAGTTACATCGAATAAAACAATGATAGACAGAAAATAAAATAAAATTTAAAAACAAATAGTTATAATAACAATCAAAGTATAAAATAGAATTGCTACTATATCAATAAACGTAAGTGTAGGTACGTCACGTGTCGAGGAATAAACTTAAGAATATAATATATTTCCATTCTACTCTAATTTAAAAAAATAAAATCCAATAGGAAATTATTTTTAAAGAAATCAAATCTTTATCATCCTTTTTAATGAAATCAAGTTAAAGTTTAATAATAGGTCAGCGCTCTTATGGAACAATCTTCAGAAACTTGGTTAAACAAAGGATGAGACAAATGAGAAAATGAAGTTCTATTAAAAGGAGAAATCGAGATTTTCCTTATTTCTGTGCAAAATGATTCTGCAGCAAAGCAAGTTATAAAGGAAGTTATATTTATTTTATTTCCAAGAATGTTATAAGATTACGCAAATCATGAGGTTTGCCAGTTTTCATCACTTTAGCGATAAAATTGGATTAACGAAGCTATATCCTCTGCTTGTCTGCTACCCCTTTTACCTTTCCAAAGTAGACGAAAGATTTTTCTGAAGCTGTAAAAACCCTAAGTAAGCATTCTGTACAATTTGAATATATTTGATTTTTAACATAAACAAAGGCCGAAGATCTGTATCTGGACCATTAAATAGTCATCGTATAAATTCATTTGTAAGCTGCTGTTTTGTTCAAAGTGGGAAAAGTTAGCGAAAAGAGTGTAGCGTACTCAATCGCTGATGACGTTGATGAGCGTTGTGATTTGGGTTAATGAGCATATTTTTAAATGTGACGCGGAAAATGCCAGGAAGAGTCTACAGTAATGCCTAAATTACGAAAAGCACAGAGTGCACACGTGTACTTTCGACATTTACAACTATTTCCCGTTTCACCATGATATTTCGTTGTGTTTCGAAGAAAAAATGCAGTGCTCGGCGTTTTTATAAGATTTTCGGTATAAAACGCTAGAAAATGCTGGGCGTCAACATATCTGGGCGAGCAAGCGGGCGAGCAAGCGGGCGAGCAAGCGGGCGAGCAAGCGGGCGAGCAAGCGGGCGAGCAAGCGGGCGAGCAAGCGGGCGAGCAAGCGGGCGAGCAAGCGGGCGAGCAAGCGGGCGAGCAAGCGGGCGAGCAAGCGGGCGAGCAAGCGGGCGAGCAAGCGGGCGAGCAAGCGGGCGAGCAAGCGGGCGAGCAAGCGGGCGAGCAAGCGGGCGAGCAAGCGAGCGAGCAAGCGGGCGAGCAAGCGGGCGAGCAAGCGGGCGAGCAAGCGGGCGAGCAAGCGGGCGAGCAAGCGGGCGAGCAAGCGGGCGAGCAAGCGGGCGAGCAAGCGGGCGAGCAAGCGGGCGAGCAAGCGGGGAGGAAACGGACGAGGAAGCGGACGAGGAAGCGGACGATGAAGCGGACGAGGAAGCGGACGATGAAAAGGATGATGAAGCGAATGATGAATCGGATGATGAATCGGATGATGAATCGGATGCGTGCGAAGATACGAGCTGGCCATAGTTCTCCGGGTGGTTACGTCGCTGCATGACGCGGGTGACACAATGTCACTCGTACTCGTATAAGAGCGGCTGTGATTTTGGCATGGGCTCGCTGCGCTCATAAAAAAAGAATCCCGTCTGAACGTTATCCCTTCGTATTTATTTATCTGCAATCATCATTCAGCCCTATTGATCATCTTACTTGTCCATACACTTCTCACAATTTTTTTACGATAAATATATAATTGAAATAAATATATTACTATCTTCCTTTCAATGAGATGCATAGACAAACCACTACTGTGATTATCTGCCGAGAAAAGAATACTCCATAAATTCAGGAAACCCCTCCAAATTCATCCATTAAAATGCAGTTAACAAATGTTGGAGACTGTTGAAATAATCTTCCTGGTGTAGCAAAACACTTGTATATGTCGAAATTGTTATTCAATCTTTTTAATTAAGCAAAGGCAAGTGTTTACTTTAGAATACAAATATTTTACATATGTGATAATATCAGTTTACAAAACAAAAGGAAATTCTCTTTACGAAGAGAATTTGTTATGTTGTCTGAGTAAAGATAGTTATATTTTGCATCATTTGTGATTAAATTTGTAGTGTCCACGTTCAACCCAATTGTGAACCACGGTTGCACTCAATATTGTACACGTTTTTGCAGCGGCCAAAACAACAAATGAAAAAAACCCAACGTTAAATTTCATGTATTACCAAAGATGGCTTGAATTTGAACCTTTGTTCCATGTCGACTTTCCTGCGATTGATCTACAAAAGCACATTTGCAGTTAGGAAGGACGAAGTACATATAGTGACCTTACTACACCTGGGTAAAGGACACTTCCGTTTATATTCCTACAGAGCGTCTGGCGGCAATAAGAATAGTGAAATCATTTAAGTAAGTACTCTGTTTACATGACAATGCTCACGTCATAAGCGTGTGTGCGGGGCTGGAGGGAGGTAAGTGGCAGTGGGGCGGCGCACGCGGGGATGGCGATGGCCACGGCGGGCTCACTTAGCATGAGAAAAGCGGGCCACTCATTGTACCATATTAATACACAAACAAGCACTCGGCGCGACCTAACAAGGTTCGCTTTAATACTGTCTCCCACAAGAGGCCGGGCGGCGTGGGACCGCCGACGGCGGGGCGGGGCCCAGTGCTCCCAACTCGCACCTAACGGGCGCGCGCCCGAGTTTTCTCAAACGCGCGTCAACAAATAGAAAACAAATTGTAAACTATTTGAAATAAAAAACGAGAAACGTGTGCCGAACATAAAACGTGCAAACAATGTACAAGTTTTTATTGACGTTTTAAAAATATGTTTCTTTTCAACGCGTACTTCCTTTGTGAAATACTTAATGGATAAACATCGCCTGAAAAGAATTGCTTCTCGTTTCTACATCGAGTGAGGGCAACATTAAAGCACATTTCATTATTCTTTCCGTATTCATCTGTACATAATAACTTAAACAAAGGAAATCATTTTCTTTTCGGATTTGCTACGGACTATGCCAATTTTCCTTGAGCAACAATTGCTCATGACTGCATTTGCACTTGAAACTTTTACCCGTTTGAAATTTTTTAAAACAAAAATAAGTAAATATATTCTCAGAGTAGTTCCGAAAAGTTGCGCGTTTTGGGGGCAAGTACATTTTGGGGCTAAAGTCTTCATTTTTGGCATGCACGTATTTGCGTAGTTTCGGCCCAGTGTGGGGAGGAGGCGGCGGTGGCGGTGGCGGCGGGGAGGCCGCAGCTGCCCCGGGTGTTGCATGCGCCTCCGGCGGGGCGGCAGGTATTCAAGCCAATGGAGCGTTTTATTGGCGCATTGAAGCGCGCACGGGGGGAGTCGGCGGCGCGGCTGTCGCCATCCGTTATCCCGACATATTGTCGCGCGCCCAATGACTTTCTGAAGGAAAAATAAGCCGTGTGGCAATAGGCGCCCCGCGGCCGCGACGGCGCTGGCCCTGGCCGCGGCGGACGCGGGGGTGGAGAGGGGGTGGACGAGGGGCGGGCGACGGGGGCGAGGGAGGTGGGGGTGAATGTGGAAGCGGAGGTGCAGGCGGATGCTGGCGACGGGGGAAGTGATGGTAAAGCACAGTGTTCAAGAAGCCAATTACGGCCGTCAAGCCTTCTCACTAATTCTGAGAATGAGGGTAGTTAAGGCATTGACTACCAAAATATGATTTTAAGTGAATAAACGGCATCATATTTCTTTTTGACTGTTTCTTCAACTTTCCCCGTAGATGGTCGAAATACGCCTGTAGTATCAGCCCTTTTCATTGCAAATTTTATTGTGAAGTAAGTTTTGTGCGTCACTGAATAATCTTGAATAATGCTATACTTACGACATATAGGCATTATTATTTACTTTCTCAAAAAATGTTAAAAACGAGAAAAATATTTACAATTAACCTGGAAATTAGGAAATTAACTTTATATTTTTCTGTTTTTTTTTTGTTTTTTTTTCGATAGATTCAAATGAAAACAGGGCTTTTCTGCGAACCGAAGTCAACTCAGATCTTCACTTTTAACTCAAGAGATGGTTATAATTTTAAATACAAAAGCAGACCAACAGAGAAAAAACTGAGAACAACACCTGACCGAAAAAATTTCACTAATTCTCATGTTTCTAAACGATGCTCTGAGTCATTTCGAACAACTATTGAGTTCCCAACCACTGTGAACCTGAAGGTGACTGCGGCCGAGCGGAGAAAGAAGAGGGGGCTTCCGCGAGAAAAGTCAAATTCGGCCGCGCCGTGTCGTGCCATTCCGCAGCGGCTCGCATCCGTCATCCGGCAGCACGGCCGGGCAGGACAGAGCACGAGGGTTGTGGTGGGGGAGGGGCGGGGCAGGGGAAGGAGGGCGCGACCGCGCGGCTCCACGTGCTGCGGCCTATTTAGGCGACCAGGTGAAGGGAGGAACCACTCCTCAGCGGAGACTGTTTTGTTGAGTCCGCCGTTATTCTATGGACTTCGCGTCGTTTACCTACCTACCTACCTACCTACCCTCTACCCTCCGCCGGATTCGCGCCCTTCTGCCCCAGAAAAATACAACAATCACTTAGCCGATTACAGAAGGTAATGCAACTCTAGGATGTTGCAACATGTCGTTGAACGTAAATGCACCCGAACGCACAATGTTTATTTGTAAAACATGTTTTACGAGATTCCTAGACATTGTATTTGGCTGTATATATGAGCAAATTTTGTTCACCGTTGTATTTTGAGACATAATGTCTAGAATTCAGAACGTAGTTAAAGACTTATTCCGTTCTTTGAAATCGATGGCAGAACTTGTACATAAACTTCATTGAAGCAAGTGCATGCGAAGTAGTGCAATTTATTTCTTGAAAAATTTTTGTGAATATATGTGAAGTATTGTGTTGTAAATTATCGTGAAATACAATTTATTTCCTGAGCCAGTTTGTAAGAAAATTTAATATTTCTTTCAGTCTCATAATTATGCTGATGATTCACATTTACTATGGGCATTCGTAATTCTAATGAATTTGGTCTCACACCAGGTAGGTTAATTACCATATCAATGGTGGCTTCTATAAAAGCCTTCGAGGTGAGAAATCACCTTGAATATTAGTTCTCATTAAAGAAAATGAGCTTAACTATTATACTCGACAAAAGGCATGCGACTGTGAATAGAAGGGGAACCGGCTACTGAGAGGCAGGTCAAAGTATAGCAATTGGCATCTTCAAACATGACCCGCACTTTTCTGTCAACTCAGTCCGGCGTCTAGTGTCGAGCACCCTCCATCGGACTTCCGTGATTGTTCCTAGTGTCCCAACTAAAATCGACGATTAATTTATCCGATTCTCGTAAAAGTAACAAACGTAATAAAAATAAATAATGTTTGGTAAAAAGAATATTTGTCATTTCCTGAAAATATTAAAAATACCTAAACTATGAACATAAACATTTTTCTGTTAATTATGCTTTAGTCACAATTTGAAATTATATTATTGGAATCTCAACAACTCAGAAACCTTTGATTATTCAGAACAAAAAAAATTGAAAAATCGGCCAACTATTAAGAAACTTACTATTCATGAACTAAAATATGGAATTGGCAGACCCTCGACTGCATTCTCGCTCACTCGCCGAAACTGAGGCAATTGTTGAAGGTTGAAGCAATTGTTCAGTTTTGCCTTTTATTTCTGGTATATTGATATCGAATTCGGTTTTCAAAATTTACAGTCAGATTTTTGTTCACAGTTCTAAAGCGTCGAAAAACCATATTCATAGATATAAGCTTCATTAAAGGTTTGTAAGCACTTCTTTAGAAACGTCCGTATAACAGAGTAAATAGATTGTCAGATTTTCGATATTTTGAGGCACGAAGTTACCAAACGAATAATGCGATTTGATCTTATAGGTCACAAGCTGAAAGCCTATATGAAGAATACGAAAGGACTCTTTATTAGTACTATACTGCAACCGTGCGAGAAGGCTGCCCATCGGGCTGCTCCGGCCAGGTCACACATTGAGCGATTGGCGGACCTGTCACTCAGTTTTCTACGTAGACGCGGGTTATGATAAATGGGGCTGAAAATAAAAGGGTCCTAACCATACACCCACGCAACTGAGTATGCCGGATGCATCAATTACGTAGCTCATTTTCCTCGTAAGTGAAGTGTAGGTTGTATCCAAGGAGCGTCTACATATACGTTGGCTTTCAGGTCCCCCCCCAGGGCATTTCCTACAGAAAGACACCAAACCGTACAAGCATGTGTGTGTGAGAGAGAGAGAGAGAGAAAAAGGAAAGACATGACAGACAGAAAAAGAAAAAAGACAAGACTGACAGAAAAAGAAAAAAGACAGACAGAAAAAGAAAAAAGACAGACGAGAAAAGGAAAGACAGACGAAAAAAGGAAAGACAGAAAAAAAGAAAGGAAAAAAAGACAAAGAGAGAAAAAAGAGAAAAGAAAAAGACAGAGGAAAGAAAAAGACAGGGGAAAGAAAAAGACAGAGGAAAGAAAAAGACGGAGGAAAGAAAAAGACGGAGGAAAGAAAAAGACGGAGGAAAGAAAAAGACGGAGGAAAGAAAAAGACGGAGGAAAGAAAAAGACAGAAGAAAGAAAAAGACAGAGGAAAGAAAAAGACAGAAGAAAGAAAAAGACAGAAGAAAGAAAAAGACAGAGGAAAGAAAAAGACAGAAGAAAGAAAAAGACAGAAGAAAGAAAAAAACAGAAAAGAAAAAGACAGAGGAAAGAAAAAAACAGAGGAAAGAAAAAGACAGAGGAAAGAAAAAGACAGGAGAAAGAAAAAGACAGGGGAAAGAAAAAGACAGGGGAAAGAAAAAGACAGGGGAAAGAAAAAGACAGAGGAAAGAAAAAGACAGAGGAAAGAAAAAGACAGAGGAAAGAAAAAGACAGAGGAAAGAAAAAGACAGAAGAAAGAAAAAGACAGAGGAAAGAAAAAGACAGAAGAAAGAAAAAGACAGAAGAAAGAAAAAAACAGAAAAGAAAAAGACAGAGGAAAGAAAAAAACAGAGGAAAGAAAAAGACAGAGGAAAGAAAAAGACAGGAGAAAGAAAAAGACAGGGGAAAGAAAAAGACAGAGGAAAGAAAAAGACAGAGGAAAGAAAAAGACAGAGGAAAGAAAAAGACAGAGGAAAGAAAAAGACAGAGGAAAGAAAAAGACAGAGGAAAGAAAAAGACAGAGGAAAGAAAAAGACAGAGGAAAGAAAAAGACAGAGGAAAGAAAAAGACAGAGGAAAGAAAAAGACAGAGGAAAGAAAAAGACGGAGGAAAGAAAAAGACGGAGGAAAGAAAAAGACGGAGGAAAGAAAAAGACGGAGGAGAGAAAAAGACGGAGGAAAGAAAAAGACGGAGGAAAGAAAAAGACGGAGGAAAGAAAAAGACGGAGGAAAGAAAAAGACGGAGGAAAGAAAAAGACGGAGGAAAGAAAAAGACGGAGGAAAGAAAAAGACGGAGGAAAGAAAAAGACGGAGGAAAGAAAAAGACGGAGGAAAGAAAAAGACGGAGGAAAGAAAAAGACGGAGGAAAGAAAAAGACGGAGGAAAGAAAAAGACGGAGGAAAGAAAAAGACGGAGGAAAGAAAAAGACAGAGGAAAGAAAAAGACAGAGGAAAGAAAAAGACAGAGGAAAGAAAAAGACAGGAAAGAAAAAGACAGAGGAAAGAAAAAAGACAGAGGAAAGAAAAAAGACAGAGGAAAGAAAAAGACAGAGGAAAGAAAAAGACAGAGGAAAGAAAAAGACAGAGGAAAGAAAAAGAGAGAGGAAAGAAAAAGAGAGAGGAAAGAAAAAGAGAGAGGAAAGAAAAAGAGAGAGGAAAGAAAAAGAGAGAGGAAAGAAAAAGAGAGAGGAAAGAAAAAGAGAGAGGAAAGAAAAAGAGAGAGGAAAGAAAAAGAGAGAGGAAAGAAAAAGAGAGAGGAAAGAAAAAGAGAGAGGAAAGAAAAAGAGAGAGGAAAGAAAAAGAGAGAGGAAAGAAAAAGAGAGAGGAAAGAAAAAGAGAGAGGAAAGAAAAAGAGAGAGGAAAAAAAAGAGAGAGGAAAGAAAAAGAGAGAGGAAAGAAAAAGAGAGAGGAAAGAAAAAGACAGAGGAAAGAAAAAGACAGAGGAAAGAAAAAGACAGAGGAAAGAAAAAGACAGAGGAAAGAAAAAGACAGAGGAAAGAAAAAGACAGAGGAAAGAAAAAGACAGAGGAAAGAAAAAGACAGAGGAAAGATGGCGCGCAATTCGTGGACTGTTTGTTATGTTCCGGCATTCGCTTGGTATTGATCGGAGAATCCACGAAAACCACCGATCAGAGCAGTCGACCTCTAGAATTCTCCTCCAGGCAGCGACTGAATTCGACCCAGCTAGTAGCTAGTGTCGAAAAGTCACCACTGTCTCAATGATGGTGCTACCACTGAGATAACGCAACCGGTCCTCACCCACGTGTTCGGGTGACGTAGACCTGGATAGCCAACTACTCGAGGATCAGTTTCACTTTGTTTCCGGCTCTCCAGACGCGGACTCTATTCCATGTAAAAGATGTTTTTGCAGAGCAACGTGTGCTAGCCTCGTAGTGAAGTACATGCTTCATAGCTTTCTGCCGTTGAAATAGTTTTGTATTGGGGTAGATTTCCACAATGCACTGGCGTTGAAACCTCTTTTTGGAATATGGGCAGTGTTCATAGCGTACTCATGTACACGAACCAAAAGAGCTATCTGATCTTACAGAATTCCAGAATGTCTGATTAAACGATGGAACGCTGATTACTATAGTGTTACAAAGCAACTGCAACTACTCCTACTCTAGTAGAACGCCCATCCCGGCTAGAATCGCTTTGCTCGCTCTTTGAATGGTCGCCGGTCTTGGCAGTTGTCATGAATACGACTCATGTTTTAAGGCGACGAAATATGAGTGCAGATAAATGGAAATGGCGATTTAATCTCTGCGAGGCAACTGCGCTCATAACCGGTGAAAAGGCATGTTAGATTCTTTACTTTTGGAAATATTTCGAAATTATGATCCAAATTTCAACTACAAGCTTTTTCATATTTACTCCACCAGTCCCTTTGTGTGCACATGAGTGTCTACTAACATTCACATCATTACAACAGAACATTAATATTTTTTAATTTTATTTCATCCATATACGTACAATTTAATACTGCAAAACTAGAATATTTCAACGTCTAATGGATTTAACTTGACATCTGGAGAATTTTTCCACCAGTCAACCAAGAACGAATGAAAGTATTTGATCCCCGCTGTCCCCAATCGAATACTGCACAATTTTCTGGTGATAAGGCGCAGTTGATAGTTTGTCTTGCTCCGAGCTTGATCAAAAAACTTTTACGATTTTGGGTCATAAAAAGTGAAGAAAGCAAGAGGCTGTTGATACTAGGTCATCGTTCCAATGGTGATTCGAACAACATAATCGTAAAGAAAGTCAAGAACCGTGCGTCTACTAAGTGAGTTATATACCCATGGGAATGTGAGAATTGGCGGGCAGAGCTACTTGGCGCTGCTGTGACAATGATTGTGAAAAAGAAAATACGCATTAGTGCCATAAAACTAATCTTGGCAATATTAAAGAATTTCAGGAAAACAGCAAGTCAAGATATAGAAAGTACAACTTCCCAGGGAGAGTTTACACGGTCGAGTAACAACGAGAAAACCATTCACCATTAAGAAGGGTAAATGCAGACGCTTTGAAGTTGTTCAAAAGTATTTGCAGAAAGAATCTGTGCAACGGCAAGGTGTTATTTTTCATCATGGTCTCAGAAAGGAGAGAAGCAAATAAGCTTATTAAAAAAAAATATATGTCCAACTGCGAAGGATGGACGTGACACATTGATTGTGAGAAGGGGGCAATAAGCAAAATGGGGAAACAAATACAATTTAATGCTAAGTAATATAGAAAAGACCAATATCACCAAATTCTGCAGCGTAATCTACGGACAAGCACAAATAAGTGCAACGCAATCTGCGAACTCTACGAACAAGTGCTGCACCAAGATAATTATCTCACACGGCCCATTTCAGAATACTATGGATTCTCTGAAACTGCCCTACGGCGATCTAGACACCTGAATAAAGTCCAGATCTTTGGGTAATTGAAAGTGTGGCAAAAAAAGAAAAAAAGTAATACAACACACAACAAGAAACGAATAACATTTTAAGCAAGTACTGGCAAGGAAGTGAAAAAAATTGAACCAAACAACATAGAAATGTTGGTAGGTTCAATTCCAAGTGTTATTAAAGTTAAAAGACGAGAAACAATATATTACTTTTGTGGTTATATTTATTTTCGATTTTGTTTATTGTTCGAATATTCTTTGTATTAAAAGTACATTACAACGAATCATACATATTTTATCACACATTCTGGTCTCAGGGAGAAATATGTCAAATACTTGAATGAAAATGGTACTAAAAGTAGCTGAACGGTGCACTGCCATCTATGAAACACCCTTTTGGTGAAAGCATATGCGTCATTCCCATTTTAATGTCCACTTTCGTATGTTCAACCCACCTAATATTTCCAGAATTCAAGAAATTCCGTTTGTTGAATGTTTTATCGCCAAATTTGTCTATTTTTTCATTCAAACAGTGTGCTGCGGTTTTCTCTATTTTTTAATTTTTTTTATCTTTACAAGCTGAATATAAGTACTCATGAGCGTAACCAATGTTCAAAAATTAATTACGCGGCCTACATTCATAGAACTGATATGTAATCCAGTGCAAATGTTAACTTCTTAAATATTAATTAAGTGGCATTCAATTACGAAGCTCTTGTTCCTGATTTTACTTCTAGATATGAGGCAATTTGAACGGACGAGTGTTACAATAATTTAAATTCTAGGAACTGTAAACTCGAATTAGATTTTACAATTTGAGTTGGCAGCACGTCATAAATCATCTCCAGCATTCTTTCGTCACCATCTCACAATATTTGTAAATTCAGTACAATATTTGAACATACAGACAGGTACAGGCAGGTATTTGTTCGTACTCAGGAAAAAAAACATGAACATACAATAACGGAACCACTCATGAGGTTTTTTTTAACATCTGCTTTATTTGCAATTTGTTCTACACGAACATTCGGCAAATACAATTGTACATATATTATCGACATGTAAAGAAACCATACAATTCTGGTTCTTTCTAAAAATGGTTTTAAACTAATTGTCCAGTTCAGAGAGAGAAAGAAAAAAAAGACAAACAAACAAAAGCAACAATAAACAATATCACATTGAAATAACAAAAAACACAATAACAAACAAACATACAATAGTGCAAGCATTGTGACAAACAAAATATATCTACAGTAACAATTATTTTAAAAGAAAAATATTATTTATATCTGTGGTCCAGATCAAGAGGATGTACTCTTTTCAATCTTCTTGTAGTTGTGCTGTTATCTAAGATGTTTATGGCCAGATGATTAATATGATTTTCGAGTCTGTGTTGGTATTTGTGAGATTTGAGAGTGATTTCCTCTTTAACAGTGGTGATATTGAGATCTTTATGTAGAGTGGCGTTTGATACAAACCAGGGAGCATTGCTTAATAGTCTGAGACATTTGGATTGAAATCTTTGAATTATTTCTATATTTGAATGTGATGCTGTTGCCCAGAATTCAATTCCATAAGACCAGATAGGTTTGAGTATTGTTTTGTAGAGTAAAATTTTGTTTCCTAGACTTAAACTAGATTTTCTTCCTATTAACCATATCATTTGTCTACTTTTCAGTTCTGCTTCCTTTCTTTTGATCGAAATATGTTTCTTCCAGGTTAGCTTTTTGTCTAGATGTAGTCCGAGATATTTGACGGTGTCTACGTTTTCAATTAGTTTTCCGTTTATTTCTATTCTTGTATTTCTTGTTCGTCTGAGGGTAAATGTTATACATTTGGACTTTGT
This sequence comes from Gryllus longicercus, assembly GCA_038098605.1. Taxonomy (NCBI): domain Eukaryota; kingdom Metazoa; phylum Arthropoda; class Insecta; order Orthoptera; family Gryllidae; genus Gryllus; species Gryllus longicercus. The sequence continues at coordinate 496,032 of JAZDUA010000239.1, forward strand.
TTCATTCATTCTTATTCTCCAGAGTTTACACCATTTGTTTATAAGCTCGAGGTGCTCTTTCAATGTTCTTGTTGCCGTTTCTTGGTTTTCGTGCGAAGCTAGCAGGGCTGTGTCATCTGCATATGTTGCAGTGATGACGTCTGGGGACTGAGGTAAGTCAGCGGTGTACAGCGTGTACAGCACTGGTCCAAGGATGCTCCCCTGTGGCACTCCTGATAATACTGGATGAAACGGTGTTATTTCATCTCCGAATTTTATTTGAAAAAATCGATCTGAAATAAAGGATCGAAGTATATTATAGTATGGATGAGGCAGACATTTCTTGATTTTATATAGCAAGCCTTGATGCCACACTTTGTCGAACGCTTGCGCGATATCTAGAAACATGGCGGAACAATACTTTTTATTTTCTAGAGCTCCGTTGATGGTGTCGACTACTCTATGAATTTGTTCTATTGTAGAATGACGATTTCTAAAACCGAACTGATGGTCTGGAATTGTGTCATTTTCTTTAAGTAATGGATATATGCGAAATAGTAATATTTTTTCGAATACCTTAGACAAAGAAGGTAATAAACTTATTGGTCTGTACGAGGAAACATCTTGTAGCTGTTTTCCTGGTTTTGCGATTACAATTAATTGTGCCAGTTTCCACTGCGAAGGATAGTGTCCGATGCGTATTATTCCATTGAAAATGGATGTTACAAGGGCGATGAGTTTCTTAGGCAGTTTTTTAAGCATTTCCCCTGTAATACGATCATGTCCAGGAGCCTTATGATTTGGTAGTAGTTTCAGCCCTGCTGTGACTTCTTTTGTTGAGAAGAATTTAATTGGTGGCGACATTTGATGGGGACATTCCAAGAATTCTATGATTTCTTTTTCTTCTGTGAGTAGTGCTGAGGGGTGTGGTTGAAATGTTTTTGCAAAATATTTTGCAAATTCTTCTGCCTTATCGTTTTCCGTCCTAGCCCAGCTTCCATCGGTTTTACGAAGAGGGGGGACATGTTTTGTAGGTCTTTTTAATTTTTTAGTAATTTTCCATAAGGAGTAATCTGTAGCTTTTGAGGGTGACAACTTTTCTATTCTTTCCTTCATTTCCTCCGAATGAATTTCTTGTAATTTTCTTGATAAGAGGCGGGAAGTTCTGTTGAGTATTCGTTTGTCGTCCGGGTGATGAGTGCGTTGCCAGGTCATCTTCATCTGTCTTTTCTCTTTAATCATTTTTAGTATTTCTGATGGGTATTTATTTTTTTCAAACACTCTCATTTCTGGAGTTGCATATACGGCTGCCTGTTGAATGTGTTGTATTAAGTATTCAACAGCATCGTCGATATCTTCTGGACATTTTAGACGGACCTTGGCAGTGGTGTTATGGTAAAGCCAGTTGCTGTATTCTTCCCAGTTCGTTTTTCTGTTTGTAAGGTATATGCTTTCTTTCTTTTTGATTTCAGAAGAACTGATTGTCAGTATTTCTGGAGAATGATCAGATGAAAGATCAAAAGACGGTTCTATTGTGTGATAGGTCTGTGCCATTCCCTTTGTGACGAAGAAATCCAAGACATCAGGTACCTTGTTACCATCCGTTGGCCAGTATGTGGGATTTCCTGATGAAATTATTTGGAGTTTTAGTGTAGAGATGGCTCCTTCTAAAGCGCGACCTCTTGTAGTTACCAGTCTTGATCCCCATAGTTGATTTTTAGCATTGTAGTCTCCTCCAGCAATGAACCTTGTGCCGAGCGTTCTAAAAAACTTGATATACTGATCGGTGGTTATCTTGTGTTTTGGAGGGGAGTATATAGCTGAAATAACGAGCGGACCGAACTTATCGTATACTTGTATAGCGGTTGCTTGCAGATAGTCTTTAGCATTATCTTTGTACATATTGTGTCTGATTCTTGTTTTAATTATTACTGATGTGCCTCCATGAGCTGTCCCATCTGGATGATTTGTGCAATATACTTCGTAGTCAGATATACGTAGATAGCTTTTTTCGGTAAAATGTGTTTCAGACACTAGAAGTATGTCAATATTTTCTTGATGTAGAAACACTTCTAACTCTCTTCGATGTTGAAGTATTCCGTTGGCATTCCATGAGACAATTCGCAGTGAATTACTCATAGTTTCTTCATTATTGCAGTCATGATATTAATTAGGCTGCAGATTTGTTCAGCTTGCTTTGCTAAGATGGACTCGAATTTTTTAAATGATTCTTGCATTATGGAAATCAGATTATTTTCATTCGACACATTTTGATTATTGATTTGCGAATGTTGGGCCATTTGTGCATATGTGAACTGTCTACCTGTTCCTATGGTTTGATTACTTGTTAGTGAGCTTGAATTGTTGCCTTCAGTTATGTTTTGCGTAGCATTTCTACGGTGTTGACTTTGACTAGGATACTTGCTGTTACGAATTTTTTGATATACTTCGCAGCCTTTATAATTTGCTGGATGGTCACGGCTACATAGAGCACATGTAGCTGGCGTGTCTCTCGTTTTAGTACAGGTTCGACTATCGTGATTCTTTCCACATTTGACGCAGCTATACGGAAGCGTACAATATCGAAAACTGTGCTCGTAGGACTGACATCGCTTGCATTGTACTATTTCTCGTTTTTTACGCGGTGGTTCAAAACTAATTTTTGCATGTAGTAAGTATTCGACGTCATATATTTTTTGTTGTTACTTTGAGGTTCTAAGTCCACAAAAAACAATGGTAGAGGTGCTTTTGTTAAACGATGCTTGATATTATGAATTTGTCTTACTTTGTGGCCTTGTACTTCTATAGCTTCTTTAAGTTCCGTTACGTCTGCTGTTGGGTGCATATTTTTTAATACTACCCGAAAGGCTCTTTCTTGTTTTAACTGAAAAGTATAATGAGCAATATTTTTTAGATTCAGATGTTTAACAAGCGTTCGATAAACCTCCGGTGTTTGAGATACGATTTTCACATTGTTCATAGTAATTTTGGCGTCATCTTGGTAGGTTTTGACAAGTTTATATGAGAAGTCTTCATCTTTAATGACTTCTTTAATAGATCTGATCATATCAGAAATTACTCTGACGCCTGGAATGAAAATAGGCGGTGTACGATATTTGTCTTGTTCTTGAATGCTGCCCTTGGTTGTTGTATCATTGATTTTCTCAAAATTCGAGGTTTCTTCCAAATTTTCATCACAAGAGAGATGTTCATACCTGTTTTTTGATGATACGGGGTCGTGTTCACTGTTAGTCTTCTTAGAGGGTGGTATAGAGTTGTCATCATTGCGTCTTTTTTGTCGACGCAGCGGGATTGTTTGCCATGAGCTGCACAAGGTTGAGGCCGTTTCCTGCGTTATAGATGCTTGGCCGTTAGTTGCTGTAGCTTCTAGGACGGTGGCTGGGGTTTCTTTTTCACGCACATATTGCTGTATTTGAAATTGTAACTGTTGGTTCTGTTGCACTAATTGTTGTAAGTGTTGTTTTAGCTGTTGATGTTCATGCAATAAAAATTGGTGCTGTTGCTGAAGGTTCAGTGTTATTTCACTGTGTTCTAAAGTCAATCCGTTCGTACTATTGTTGACGAAAGCTTCACTGTTTTCTTGGTTATTTAGTATTTCTGTTGTTTGTGTGATTAGTCCCCCGAAGGGGACGTGGTCAGTTAACATAATTCACTTCACTATATATGTGCGGTATTGATTTTCAATAGTTCTTGACGCACCACTGTTCACACGAGAATGAAGTCACCTTTGTACACAAATACGAGCGGTCACCACTGTATCACTAGTAAATTTGAACGGTAAGTTGAAAACACTCATGAGGTAATTTTAAAATTTTAGTTTTAAGATACTTATAATTAATTTGAGGAATAAGTAGCTAAAAGAAATAAATAAATATAATTCATTAAAAATTGTTTGTTAAGAGCAACACTGATTTATAACATCAAATGAAAGCTGTTGGTAACGTTAATTTTTACATTACTTTTCAGTGTAGCGCAAGTGTAGCCAAATCCATATTCTTCATAAACATCAAGAATATGTAGACGCAAACTTGTAAAAGAGCTATCGACATTCATTTTTAAACTTGTATTTAAACTAATGACAACGATTTAGTCTTCAGCTGGAAATTGAACTGGTGAATTCCCGAATGCTTGGCAAGGACGCTACTGATAACGCAATAGGAACGAATACAATTAATGCCAAGTTCTAAAACGTAAGGAACTCCGCTGTTTACTTTTATTACTTTCAAGTTGTAATTGAGAGGGTCAAATAAAGTGTCGCAGAAGCGAAATTAATTCCAATTTCCCCTACTAAACATAAACACTATCTTTAACATTAAATTCATCAATCATATTTCAAATTGTCAATTGAGTGTAAAATTAAAATTTTGGATCGAAAAAACCTTGATTTTGTATGAAATAAATACAATTACTTTCCAGGTTCCTGTTCAATAATTTAGTCGAAAATCTAGTATGTTAAAGTAACTATCAGCTCTTAAGAGATACTTGTTGATTTATAACACGATTATCATATACAGCAAATATCATAATGATTTAACAAAATAACAAAAAAAGGAAAATCAGATACGAATTCGCCATTCAAATACATTACTTCCCCAGGCAAAAATGTTAATACAAGGCAGAATTTACAAAGGTAATGAACATGAACTAAAGTAATAAGTAATGTATATAAACTTTCAACTCTCGGTTGACTGATACGAAACATCACTTAGACATTTCTGTATCACACCACTATTCTTAGATGTTAGAAAACACTTTGCGCTTACCTTTTCGCTTCAACGTGTGCATGTACCTGCCTTCCGGATTTGGAGGGGAAGGGCGAGCAGAGAAAAGGGAATTGGCGATGTTCGCAGGAGCGCGGACTTCCCAGATCGACAAGTAGCTCGTGCGGGTGCGGTTTCATATGCCTATCTGAAAATGTTTACGTGAAAACTGAAGGTAATATATTACGTGTTACTATACTTGATTTCATGAACTATGAAATAAATAAAGATGAAAATAAAGTGGCAAAGGTGTTTTTGTTATCTTTTCTTTTCTTTCAATGATTAACTAAAGCCCAAGAAAAATTATATACCCATTTAATATTACAGGGTGGTATCGCAATATACCATCCTAATCAACGGTTAACGTATTAATCTGTTAATTTTAAGCTGGCATGGAACACCCTAACATTGCGAAGTGTTGCTGCCTATCTTTCACGTTTTATTTTCTATTTCTTTGCTTCTGTATGGCCTTCCTTCGCGAAATCTGCACAGAATCATGCCATCATCACTGACCCTCAGCACACTTCAGTGGACATAAACTATCTTTAAGGTAATTTACATTCGATTTAACTTGCAATAATTATCAATACAGTTCGCACCGAGCAGCCGTGCCGTGAACATCGTACGCCACAGCTCTCTCACTGCGTCGCGTGTTTAGATTGAGTGTCAAACTAGTTTCGCTTGCACAGCAATCTACGTGTCTATTTTAAATATTATATATTGTTACATCAAAAACAGTTTAACTTTGCAAATAGTATCATAAGTATTTACCACAAGTGAGTGAAAACCAACCCGTGGCCGCGAGTGGCGAAATGAACGTCCAAGGTAGCCCCGAGTCGGGGCTACACAGCACATCACAAGTGTTGGTGAACGCTATGGATACCTTATATGCAAGCAACAGCGATCAGTGCATTCTCCCAACAGCACAATTTCAACTTTTGCAACAACAACAGCAACATCTGCAACTCCTTCATCAGCAACAACAGCAGCAACTACTGCTGCTTCAACAGAATCAACCCACAGCGCAGCAAGGGCAACCGTTAATGCAGCAGCAACCGCCCCAAACTACCCTGCCTCAAGAACACCAAAGCGAGGAGATGCACGCAACAACTTCCAACGAAACGCTTTCAAACGTAAGTAAACGAAAGAGAAATGATGATGAAAACTCTATGCCATTATACAATGTTCAAACTTCATCGCGTTTCGAAGTGCTTCAAAATCTTAAAGACAGTGATCCAAGTACTCCAGAACAAACATTAAAAATTCCGCCCATAATTATGCACAACGTACTTGACTACAACCAAGTGATTTCCGACATTAAATCAGTCGTCAAATGTGATTTCACAACCAAGACAGCCGGTGATCAACTAAAAATCATGCTCACTACAATAGATTACCGTAATTTTAGACATCACTGTGTTGAGAAGAACAGACAATTCTATTCTTTCCGCAACCCTTCTATTAAAACCTTTAATGCTGTGTTGAAGGGCATCCCCACATGTTACTCGGAAGCTGACATTTTAAAAGAACTTGAACTCAAATACCCTGTTACCAAAGTGACTAGATTATTTGACAAAAAGAAAAATCCAATCGAAATTTGTGCTCTAGAAATAAAAGACAATAGAGACGGGAAGTCAATATTAACCTTAAACCGCCTGATGCATTGCGTCATACAAGTTCAACCTAGAACAAATCGAAACTACCCAATACAATGTAAACGTTGTCAAAGGTATGTAAACGTTGTCAAAGGTATGGACACTCGCAAGCAAACTGCCGACTCACTCCGAGGTGCGTTAGATGTAAAGAGTCACAGCACTATTCTCAATGTACAAAACCAAAAAGTGACAAACCGAATTGCGTAAACTGTGGCGAGGACCACACGGCCAATTACAAAGGCTGTCGAATTTTCAAAGAAATTCAGCAAGCACGTTCAAACCTTCTAAATGAACGCAGGTCAGGGTCAGAGCAACAAACGCCGCCGCGCAACAATCCCTCTCGTAGCCCTCCAACATTTAGCCCTCGTGGATTTCCTCCCCTTCCCAAAACCAATACCCCGTGGTCACCGGTTCAATCTTTGCAAACCCAAATGCCAACTGATGTATCTCAACTAATAACCACAATAGTATCACAAGTAATCTCAGCTATAATCCCGCAAATTCAAAATATTGTACAGTCAGTGCTAATAAATTTCCAAAATGGCAAATAAAATCACATTAATGAATTGGAATGCAAACGGAATTAAAAGACAACAATCACAAATAGAAATTTTTCTTCACGAACACAAAATCGATATTGCATGCATAACCGAAACCCACTTGGTTCTAAATGAAAAATTCAAAATTTCCGGTTATAAAATATATAGAAGTGACAGAATTTCAAATGTTGCAGCGGGGGGTGTTTTGATTGCTCTTTCAACCCGAGTCAAACATCAACGGTCACTTAGCCCCAATACTTCTAACCTGGAAACTGTGTCAATCACCGTAACCATAGATAATAAAGATTACACAATAATAACAGCATATAAACCTACGAATAAACAATTTCCAGTAAAAGAATACAAGGAAATATTTAATAACAACACCAACGTTATTCTACTAGGAGACCTAAACAGTAAAAACCAAGACTGGGGATGCAATTGCACAACCCAGCAAGGCACTAAATTGCAATCTTTTGCAGTAAACAATAACTTAGATGTAATAGCACCTTGGCAGCCAACACACTACCCGTACAATAGTAATATTATCCCAGATATTTTAGACATAATGGTGTCTAAAAACTTCCACTTACCTACATCTCAAACCGTACTTCCTGAATTAGATTCAGATCATTGCCCAGTTATCATTGAAATAAAATCTTCAAATCTCTTGCAGTCTAATAATCCCTTCACAGTTTTGGGCACGAAAGGGCACGTCAACTGGAATAAATTTAGAGACCTATTAGAAGTAAACCTTCACTACCCGGAACAGATACAAACAACAAATGAAATAGACAACCAGGTAACTAATATCACACAGAAAATCTACGTTGCATTGCAACAATCAACAACTCCTTTCGCAAGACCTTTCACTAACAATAGAAATCCGATTCCAAGGAATATTCTAAACCTAATTAAAAGTAAACGTAACCTTCGACGGCTCTGGCAAATCAACCGCAGACATGACCTTAAAGCAAAAATCAACAAGTTAGGGAGAACAATCAAAAACAAATTAAATCAAATTCGAATAAGCAATTTTCAAAGATCCATAGCTCAAATACACCCTAATAGTAGACCACTCTGGTCAACCATAAAAAGACTATGTAAAGAAACCACTGACATTCCTATCCTGAAACACAACTCAAATGTAGCTTATACGGATCATATGAAAGCCAATATGTTAGGTAAATATGTGCAAAATAGTTTTACTCCAAACCCAAGTACAAATTCTTCCTTTACTAATTATATTGCAAAAAAGTCCTGTTATCAGACTATAATGTCCCAGATAAAATAAAATTTATATCCCCATCCGAAACATCTAAAATTATTAAGCAATTGAAAACCCGAAAATCAGCAGGTCACGACCATATTAACAACAGAGCTCTTAAAGAATTACCCAAAAGAGCTATAACTATTTTAACCGCCTTATTTAATTCCTGTCTAAGACTGGGCCACTTTCCAAAAGATAGGAAATTATCTATAATCTTACCCTTCTGTAAACCAGGCAAAGATCCTCGCTTTCCTACAAGCTACAGACCAATAAGCCTCCTACCCTCAATCGCAAAGGTATTTGAAAAATTAATTCACAGCAGATTATCTACTTACCTAACAAAAATTAGCGCTATCCCAGACTTTCAGTTCGGATTCAGATCTCAACATAGTACCACCCACCAACTGCTCCGTTTAACTGAATATATTGTAACGAATATTGCACCACCTGCCGAAGTCGCTGCGCGTGGATTGCGTCACCTGCCGCCGCCACTCCCCTTCCCCCGAACTAGACGGTTCCGGACAATCCGCGAGCCGCGGAGAAACGCCGTGAAAGAGCCAGGTGCCTCGAGACAAGCGCCGGGCAGGTATAAATGCGCCGGCCGCGGCGGCCGCGAGTTAGTTAACAGTTCAGTGAGAAGTCGAGTTAGCGAGTCAGTCAGTAGTGAGCAGTAAGACGTCAGTCCGTCAGTGTGTCCGAAGTGAAAGCTGTGCTGTGAAGTGTGCATTGCGGTGAAGAGTGGTGCAGTGGTTGAACAGCAGTCAGCAGTCTGAAGTCTGCAGTGGAAGCTGAGCTGTGAAGGGGTGCATCGCGGTAAGCAGTGGTGCAGTGGGGAAACAGCAGTCAGCAGTTTGAAGTCTGCAGTGGAAGCTGAGCTGTGAAGTGGGCATCGCGGTAAACAGCAGTGCAGTGGACCCTGGTGTGCGCAGTGAAGTGTGGTCTGCGCCAGGAATTGTGGTCTGCGCAGGGGAATTGTGGTCTGTGCAGGGAATTAGGGTCAAGTGTAGTGGACCGTGGACAGTGCATGGACCGACTGATACTGTAGAAGAAGAGAACTGTTTAAATAAATAGGGTGTAAGAAGGGAACTGTTTAAATAAATAGGGTGTAAGAAGAGAACTGTTTAAATAAATAGGGTGTAAGAAGCGAACTGTGTAAATAAATCAAGAGAACGGAGTCGTGTGTAACAGTGTAAATAATTAAGTGTAATATATCTGTAAATAGTGTCAGTAGATTTAGTGTGTATAGTTGTTCCCGAATAAAACGTAATTGTTTAAAATATTGAGTTGGTTTTAATTCACCACGGAGAAACGTTACAATATTGCAAATTCATTTCACAGCAATAAATACACAATTGCAGTTTTCCTAGACATTGAGAAAGCCTTTGATAAACTCTGGCATTAAGGTCTTTTATACAAACTTCGTCAACTAGGAACTCCCAAGTATCTACTCCATCTAATCAGAAGTTTTCTAAAAGATAGATATTTTTCCGTCCGTATTAACTCAAGTCTCTCAAACAGATTTGAAATTAATGCAGGAGTCCCTCAAGGTTCTTGCCTCTCTCCACTTCTCTTTACTGTTTACATGTCGGATTTACCACAGTCAGACTATACAGAAATTGCTCTTTACGCAGATGACACAGCACTTTTTACCTCTCATTCAGACATTAGCTGCGCCTTCGACAACATACAGATTGACCTAAATAACTACATTAAATGGGCTTCAAACTGGAAAATAAAGATTAACGCATCTAAAACTCAAGCAAAAATATTCACACTCCGCAAACTTCCTCAACCACCCCTCCTCAGCTTCCAAAACACAAATATAGAATGGATGAGTGGAAATACACCAGCAAAATACTTAGGAGTACTACTTGACACCAAACTAAACTGGAAACAACATATGAAATCTATAGCAGATAAAACTTATGCAAAAATATCCAAACTATATCCAATAATAAATAGAAATTCCGGTCTTAGCACTGACTGCGGCTTAATCATCTATAAAACAATAATAAGACCAACCCTCACATATGCCTGCCCGATCTGGAATAACGCCGCAAAAACAAACCTAAATAAAATAGAAATAATACAAAATAAATTTCTCAGAAAGATCATTAAAGCTCCTTGGTTCATAAGCAACAGACAAATCCAAAATGAACTAAATATATCATCCATTAACGAATATATAAATCTTATTGTAACGTTTCTCGTGGTGAATTAAAACCAACACACGTAATTTAAACAATTACGTTTTTTCGGGAACAATTATACACTAAAATCTACTGACACTAAAAACTACTTGGTCTATTTACAGATATATTACACTTAATTATTTACACTGTTACACACGACTCCGTTCTCTTGATTTATTTACACAGTCCACTTCTTACACACTATTTATTTAAACAGTTCTCTTCTTCTACAGTATCAGTCAGTCCATGCACTGTCCACGGTCCACTGCACTTGACCCCAATTCCCTGCACAGACCACAATTCCCCTGTGCAGACCACAATTCCTTGCGCAGACCACACTTCACTGCGCACACCAGGGTCCACTGCACTGCTGTTTACCGCGATGCCCACTTCACAGCTCAGCTTCCACTGCAGACTTCAAACTGCTGACTGCTGTTTCCCCACTGCACCACTGCTTACCGCGATGCACCCTTCACAGCTCAGCTTCCACTGTAGACTTCAGACTGCTGACTGCTGTTCAACCACTGCACCACTCTTCACCGCAATGCACACTTCCCAGCACAGCTTCCACTTCGGACACACTGACGGACTGACGTCTTACTGTTCACTACTGACTTCTGCTAAACTTCTCTCCTGTTAACTAACTCGCGGCCGCCGGCAGAGGCGCATTTATACCTGCCTGGCGCTTGTCCCCAGGCGCCCGGCACATTCTCGGCATTTCTCCGCGGCTCGCGGATTGTCCGGAACCGTCTAGTTCGGGGGGAAGGGAAGGGGCGGCGGCAGATGACGCAATCCACGCGCAGCGACTTCGGCAGGTGATGCAATATTCGTTACATTGCCCCCTCCTTAGATGCGATCCGTCCCGGATCGCGTTTAGTGAAATAATGCAGATATTGTTGGCGTAATTCAAGCAGAGTTTTCCCAAGATTCTGAAGGTGGCCTTGCGATATGACTTTCTTTTTGTGATAACAAAATGCACATGTTTACTCACGTCGCGGAGAAGAAGGTCATTCCCAATATCCGGTCGCCGGTTCTCCAATTCTTCCATTTCCCTGTATTTTCTTCTGAATACAGCAGCAACACCTCTGGTCATATCTAGATCCTGGGCAACACAATGCGCTAATGAATATTTCTGGCGTACCGAAAACAGATCCTGTTGCACCTCCATTGCCACACCACAACGCGCCATATCATTCCCGCCATTATGAGACATAAACTCGTCAAAAGTGAACATTTTCATGCCCAACTCACGAACTCCTGTGGTGTCTTCTCCGTCATTTTCATTACCTCCCGCGCACGGGGCCAGCCGACTAGAATGGATGACCCGCGTGTTTTCATACCGGGACCTTTCAATTCGGTAGACAAAATCATTTCTCCTCTTCTGGGAGCCATCTTCATTTTCTACCACTCGTTTAAAAACTTCTTTTTCTACTTCTGATTTTTCTTTTGCTGCTTCTTCTTTCGCTGCTGCTGCTTCTTTCGCTGCCGCTTCTTCTTTCGCTGCCGTTTCTTCTTTCGCTGCCGCTTCTTCTTTCGCTGCCGCTTCTTCTTTCGCTGCCGCTTCTTCTTTCGCTGCCGCTTCTTCTTTCGCTGCCGCTTCTTCTTTCGCTGCCGCTTCTTCTTTCGCTGCCGCTTCTTCTTTCGCTGCCGCTTCTTCTTTCGCTGCCGCTTCTTCTTTCGCTGCCGCTTCTTCTTTCGCTGCCGCTTCTTCTTTCGCTGCCGCTTCTTCTTTCGCTGCCGCTTCTTCTTTCGCTGCCGCTTCTTCTTTCGCTGCCGCTTCTTCTTTCGCTGCCGCTTCTTCTTTCGCTGCCGCTTCTTCTTTCGCTGCCGCTTCTTCTTTCGCTGCCGCTTCTTCTTTCGCTGCCGCTTCTTCTTTCGCTGCCGCTTCTTCTTTCGCTGCCGCTTCTTCTTTCGCTGCCGCTTCTTCTTTCGCTGCCGCTTCTTCTTTCGCTGCCGCTTCTTCTTTCGCTGCCGCTTCTTCTTTCGCTGCTTCTTCTTCTTTCGCTGCGGCTTCTTCTTTCGCTGCTGCTTCTTCTTTCGCCGCTGCTTCTTCTTCTTTTGCTGCTGCTCCTTCTTCTTTTGCTGCTTCTTCTTCTTCTTCTTTTGTTGCTGCTTCTTCTTCTTCTTTTGCAGCTGCTCTCTCTTCTTTTGCTGCTGCTCCTTCTTCTTTTGCAGCTGCTTCTTCTTCTTCTGCAGCTGCTTCTTCTTCTTCTGCTGCTTCTAGTGGATTTAGTAATTTTTCCTCGCTCTTCAGAAATTTCTCTTCAATTTTGTCAACTTTCTCTTCGTTCTTTAAAATTATCTCCTCGATTTATTTTCTAACCAATGTATTATTCGGCGTTATTTGTTGTTCCAGGTTTTCTGACACCTTTTCTTCCGAAATTCTGGAATTTTCTGTCAGTTTTTCTTCTGACGTTGTGTCAGCTATCTCCCATATTTTTCGCACTTCTGCTACGAGTGCTCGGACAGAGATACCCTCGTAATACATCTCGAAGCGAAAACTCTCTGGATCCTCTCCTGCTGCCTTCAACGCGTTAGCAAGGCGTTCTTGTAATATTGCTTTCGTTCCGGTGGTCTCCAGATCCCTGTCTTCTAACTCCATCTTCAACTCGGTTACTCTCAGTTCCCGTAAGGATTTTGTGAATTCCATTTCATTAAGGTTTTAATTCACCACACGTTATTCTGATTTAAACACACACCAACCCCACACACCTGACACCAATTGTAACGTTTCTCCGTGGTGAATTAAAACCAACACAATATTTACAACAATTACGTTTTTTCGGGAACAATTATACACTAAAATCTACTGACACTAAAAACTACTTGGTCTATTTACAGATATATTACACTTAATTATTTACACTGTTACACACGACTCCGTTCTCTTGATTTATTTACACAGTCCACTTCTTACACACTATTTATTTAAACAGTTCTCTTCTTCTACAGTATCAGCCAGTCCATGCACTGTCCACGGTCCACTGCACTTGACCCCAATTCCCTGCACAGACCACAATTCCCCTGTGCAGACCACAATTCCTTGCGCAGACCACACTTCACTGCGCACACCAGGGTCCACTGCACTGCTGTTTACCGCGATGCCCACTTCACAGCTCAGCTTCCACTGCAGACTTCAAACTGCTGACTGCTGTTTCCCCACTGCACCACTGCTTACCGCGATGCACCCTTCACAGCTCAGCTTCCACTGCAGACTTCAGACTGCTGACTGCTGTTCAACCACTGCACCACTCTTCACCGCAATGCACACTTCCCAGCACAGCTTCCACTTCGGACACACTGACGGACTGACGTCTTACTGTTCACTACTGACTTCTGCTAAACTTCTCTCCTGTTAACTAACTCGCGGCCGCCGGCAGAGGCGCATTTATACCTGCCTGGCGCTTGTCCCCAGGCGCCCGGCACATTCTCGGCATTTCTCCGCGGCTCGCGGATTGTCCGGAACCGTCTAGTTCGGGGGGAAGGGAAGGGGCGGCGGCAGATGACGCAATCCACGCGCAGCGACTTCGGCAGGTGATGCAATATTCGTTACATTATGACTCATAAATTCTTCTCATCCCTTCCCCAATCGCGCAGTACAACAATATTCAAGCTAGGTAAAACGTATGGTTCATCAAAAAGAATAAGATCACGATTCCCTAAAGACTCCCTTCGTCCACCTTAAATCACCTACCCATCTTCCACTTTCCAAAAATTCCACCCACTGTCACCCTCTCCTCAAAATTATCACATATAACTCCAAAAACTGTTATCCACAGTTTCTTCTCATAGAACAACGTTTTCATCAGACCCCTGAGAGAGGAGGTAACGCATGCGGATGTCCATCCCTAAAAGTTAATGTGTAAAATATTGTATAATGAACACCCCTGAAAGGCAGAAATGCCGAGCAGGTAGAAATAAATTTAAAAAAAAATAATTATCAATGAAGAGTTCGAGTGAGTGATTTAGAACTCAGTATTTCTGATAAAGGGTTTCAGAAGCCTTCGATTTTCGGGAAGAATATTGGCCTCCGATCACGAACTTACCTATTGGCAAAGAAGTGGAAAACTTCTCACTCATAATTTCCTTTGGAGGTAACTGACATTGCACGTTGATTAAATAAATAACATACAGATGTAGTATGAAACAAATTGAAGGTGTAAAGTGCAGTTCCGTTGCTTATCGACGAAATTACGTGACTTTATACGGGTGACTTGGTACACCTTATTTGAATTCAGTTAAGTATTCATTAAACATGTCATTTTTTATAAGAAAGTACATTTTACCAAAGCCAACAATTTTCGGTAGGTTTCAACTGCCGTCTATTTGAGGTTCAGACACAATCATCTCCATTTGTGTTATGTTTTCAATGTTCTTCCTACAAAATGATCACCTGTATGTCTGTAATATCCCTCGTAACTTAGAGTGGGTCATTTTCCATGAGTTGTTCAAAAATGTTTGGTATGAAAAAATCTAATGGGAACTCTTTCTCAAACCACCATGTGTGCTTCTCTATATGCAGAGAAACAGTTACACGAGAAAGACTCCTTTGGCAGAAACTTATAAATAGGATCAACTATAATGCCTCATAACTTCCAAGCGGTTCACGGTATCGAAATTGCAATTTTCGCTCAACATACTGGATCATGGGAAAGGTAATACACCGTAGAGATTTATAAAATTTTGAATTTTAGAGAAATTGAACCATTTTTTTATTTTTTACAAGAAACTACATGGCTTTTTCTCCTGCAATGGACAGATTCTAAAAAGAAATACATTAAATATAATTTGTTAATTATTCAAGGTTAATTTTGAGTGAAACATTTGTGACACACAATTTGATATTGTACGCAGTAGTCAGTAGGGCCAATAATTTCCTTTTAGTAGCCTTTGCACCAAACG
Source organism: Gryllus longicercus (assembly GCA_038098605.1). Taxonomy (NCBI): domain Eukaryota; kingdom Metazoa; phylum Arthropoda; class Insecta; order Orthoptera; family Gryllidae; genus Gryllus; species Gryllus longicercus. Next base: position 511,350 of record JAZDUA010000239.1, read on the forward strand.
CCTTCGGAGCAGGTGGCCTTCGCGACGCTGAGACCTTTAGACTGAGCCGGGAGGCAGGTAGGATAGAAGCGTAAACACAACAATCCTGTCGAGGAGGACCTAGAAACAATAATTATTTAAAAAATTATAGTTTATTATTGTTTGAAACAATAATTATTTCAAACAATAATTAAGATCAAAATGAAAGATGATCTTTTTCTGCCATTGATTCAATTGAATTGAACGTTTCTACCATTCATTGAAAATACAACGTATCAACATCCAAAAAAAAAAAACGATATAAAAACCTGACGGCATAAAAAAGATAATAATGATCATTTTCAAACTTAACAAGAATTAAGGCTGGTTTGTAATGGCTATAGAAATAATCCGACATCTGTTAAGGACAAGGGAAGAAAGAAGATCTTTCACAGTATTTCGAAATCATTCATCAAATCAAGGATTGTTATCAACTTTCTATTATATTACTGTTAATAATCTTCTTTTTTAATAAATTAATAATAAAATAATACATTTTCAAAAAATATTCTTCTCTTCTCCTGAGATGTTTTCAGCACGCCTGTTGCTGTTCACATTTTGCCACCGTGCCAAGGTGAAATCAGAAGAAAGAATATCCAAACATCTTTAAGACAGTGGTTAAATACTGGGCCCTCACATTCTCCACATCTCGTGCTTTTAATCGTTTTTCTGTTGGGGAAAATAAAAAAACGTTCATGAGAGAGTGCCGACGTCTCGTGAAGACACTGCAATCAGATCCATGGCCTTTGCAGTCGCGATTGCAGATGTGTATTGCTGTTGAACTGCGTAAATGTACTATCAGATCGAAGTTATTTTATTTGAAACGTATTTTGAATTTTGTGTTCTGTTGTATACTTCTAGTAGGAAGTAGACTAACTGTAAAGAATCCATCGAGTCCTACCCTCGCTGCCAAGTCTAAGGGATCGGCGCCGTGAAGGCCACCTTCTCCAAAGGCGATCGCTGCAAGGGCTGCTAAAAGAAATATTGTCCCTAACAACTACTGCATATAATTTTAAATCACGTGTCAAAAGTATACTTTTTACTTTATATTACTTTTAATGCGTAAACAATTAATAAATGATAATCATTGTACTCCTTTATTCATTATCTATTCGGGTCGTGTCAAAATGCCCCCGCACGAGCAACTTGCCCACCCGGTGCCCGTGCGGGCATGAACAATTTCACCAGATACAACTCTTTTCTCCCCTTCATATTCAGAATGGGTGTGAAAACGCTCAAGCTGTTGTGAAGTAAGAAACTGCAATGCGTGCTCTATATATTAGGAATAATGGTTGTTTCATATGAAAACACGTCAAACAACGGAAATATAAATGATGTTTATATATTTTACCTATTCTTTTATTCACCGATTGTTTTCTGTTTAAATTATTCCTTGAATACTCATTTTTGCCAATTAGTAAAAGTAATACAATAGTAAATTTACTGGCAGCTTTTGTCAGGTGTAATCTTTTTTAAATAATTGTTACAAAATAACTATGTAATTTATCTTCTCATTCCTTTTCGATATTTTAGATCACTCCTATGGGTAAACAGATCTTGTAGCATACAAAAATATTTGGTGGCAACCTGAAAGTACGAATTTATAAGAATAACGTAGCAATTATGCACACTCAAGAAAACGCGATTACGAAATCAAAATAATTTCGAATCAAGATGCAGAATTTTTCTGTCACTTGATCATTTTAACATGGCTGATGTAATAAATCATTTACGTGGATAACGTCTTTGCTTTAATAGGAAAAATGGGAATCAACATCGCCATTTTTGCCGCAAAACTGTCAAATGACTTTTCCAAGATTGATATGGACTAGCGCACGCTCCGAAGCAATTTACACACAATCCTCACTTTTAGGCTTTGCAACAGTTATCCTGGACGCTCGGCAGTTAGCCTTGATGCTGGATTACCCGACATTCTAGCAAGCTAGTTATATGCGCGCTATCTTAAGTCTAATCTATTCAGTGTATATGAATAAATTATGTAGTTCCATTTAAATAATCGAAGGTGATTAGATTTTTCCAAGACTAAAATTATTACAAACAATAACTCTGCGGCATATTTGCCCCATGATTCAATACTGTTGGGCGAAAACTACATTTCGATATCGTGAACCGTTTAGAAGTTATAAAGGTGGTATATATTAGGTGAGACTCTCGGTATACGAAGCATTAAAGAAGAGAACAAGTTTGACCACCGAACACATCCCATGAGTTTTCGATTATCGTGTTCACAAACAAGTGCTCATTGAAAGAACCAACAGCTACGAAACTTTTACAACTAGATTTGTTCTAAGTTACGTTGTAAATTACCTGCCATCTGTAATCATATAATGAAACTACGTCAGTTGTAAGTTAAACCATGTATGGAATACATTGTTAGACTGACATTGAAACATGGAAGAAAAAATAAGTAAAATGAGAAAGATTGAAACGTAAAGATTGTATTAAACACAGCTCCACACATGGACGAATCTATCTGCTGGTTGCGTACACTGATTGGATTGTTAATTAACATCAATAATTCATATCTGTATTCTATATGTTTAGTATGTTGGCATCACCAACTGTCATTACGTGCAAGAGCGATAAGCAAGGTTTCGGTTGTTAGGAGCAAGTCCATATTCTTCCAAAGATACTAGAATATGGAAAATTTTAAAAAAATATTTCTGGATACCGTATACAAAATAAAATGAACATTTTCCATACCCTTTTTATAAAAGTTTTGGTTCGTAGTTATTTTGACACTAATAAAGGAAACCACATAATATCTATCAGAGAAAAATATTTCTCCTAAGCAAGAAGAATGCTTTCCATTTCGTCGGACTCACCAATTCCTGTTTCGGGAACATAAACAATTTCTTAAAGAAATCATAAAAAACGGACGTCGCGCACTGAAAAAAAGCTCCGCCTTCTGAGAAAGCTGAATTTGCACTGCAATGGGGAATGTTCTTCTGGGTGTATTTACGAAAATGCAACAAGTAACAGTAGCGCTCTGATGTGTCGAAACTATGCACTAGCTGAATGTGTCGTCGGAATTGACTTGCACAGGCGCTGGATTTGAAGAGTTGGATTGAGTTGGAGTTAGCTTCATTATTTTATTAAGGTTTTAAAACGTTTTACGATGAACTGTTTGAGCTGTCTCACAGCAATCGTAATTTGGATGTGGATTTAAAATTTTCCCATACGTTTCATTGCTACCATTCTTCCCATTTAATTTTTGATAGTATGAATGTAAAGAAATATTTAAAGAACAACATCCCCGCAAATAATTGCATTTTTGATACGTTCCCTTTCTCCATATGCCGATTTAATTTATATTTTGTCATATTGCTGTCAAACATTTGTGAAATTAAAAAAACAGGCTTTTCTAGATGAAACTTCCTCCTGTCAGTAATGTGTTTTTCCTTGTATAGTATTTCAAAGGGATGTAATGTATCTTTTTATTTTTATTTTTATTTTTGTACTTAGTACTAAAATTTTACGGTTTCGTTATATATACTCCTCAGGCTATGAATCTGTAGGTTACCGCTGGCCAACATTACCCATAATAATGTATTTATAACTGTTTTTGACTCAGCATTTTTCTTATTTTATAAACTTCAAAAAATCAAGTACAATTGAAAATATTTAATATTTAATTATATATTTTAATTGTATATTGATTTAAGATCAAAGATAGTTCAAAGAAATATACTTTAAATTAAAATAAAATATAGTAATCATATTTGATCGGGAAACATGAGTTCAGAACATGCTTAGTAATAGTATAAACATGACAATATCATCTGCGTATTTATTTCGGCAATAAAAATGTATTCCTCGATACGCAAGTTTTTGCACATCTTCGTCGGACTATGAACTAGAGAATTTATTTTATTGCAGTGAGATTAAGCACAGGGCAGATTAATTTGATAGCTTCCTCTGCGAGTGCGTTTCTTCTCACCGGCTCCCACGGAGCGGAGGCTGAATGCCCGAGCCGCGGCAGTGGCTTCACAGCACGTTCGCCGACTTCGTGACAGCGATTTGCCTCCCAGGGGGAGCCCCGCTTCATCCGCGCAGAGACAACGTGTTCATTCGTACGCCCGCGTTGGCCTTCGTCCTGCGTGTTCCGCGTAAGAAAAATTAACCGCTATACCAAAATACCGTTTTAGAAATAATAATAATAATAATAATAATAATAATAATAATAATAATAATAATAATAAGTATAAAGAACATAATAATTTTGATCAAGCTTTGCGAGGAAACGAATATAAGACCTGTAGAATAACACGGTCCATGAATATCTAATGCTGCTTGAAGAAGAATGCGATAAAAATGTTAAATAGAGAGTGGAGATACAATCCACTTCTTGGACAGTATCGAAAAAGGTTAGGAAAACTTATCTCAATAAATATTAATGATTATAAGGAGCAGTATCGCTAACAATGTTATTACGTGCTCAACACCGGGCTTTACCAAGACGGCATTGACATAAACTAGTGGTGCTAAAACTACGCACACGTACTCGCATTATTTGTACCTGTTGCGCAATACTATAATTCTAAATGAACCAGCAAAAGAGCTTTCAACCAGCATTTTTCCCCCCAAGCTGCGATTCAAATTCAGGTTTTAGGTTTACGCTATTCACGTAACCCACGTACACACAGGTAAACACAACTTTCTCGGCGCTTTAAAACACAGTTAAACATTTAAATTTTCAATATTCAAAAAGTTAAAGATTTTCATTGACATTATTCCAAAATCTACTTTTAAAGAAGAGATTTCATTAAGAAAAACTGTCTTCAATATTGTGGGGGAAGGAAGACACTGAAAAAATTTAAAATTCAGCAGTGTTTTTCAAAATTACAGACAGTTCAATGAAAATGGGAATTGTGTCATTTTTAAAATTTCTTTCCTTTAATCAAGAAATAAAATTTGAATAAAATTGGAGCAGTTTTCGGGAATATTTAAAAATTATTTTTATTTCATGCAAAAATTACGCGAATACTACGGATATTTTCAAAACATTGTAAATTACCATTTTTTAAATACCTAATTTTAGAACAGTTTTCATTTAGAAAATTTCTATAATCCATATTGTAGTATTGTAATGTTTATTTTTTTGAAATTTTTAAAAGATAAAAAACAAACGTTATTTCACCAAAAATGGGATCTGTGCTTTTTTTATAAGCGTACTTCGCTCTGTTAAAAAACAAGTTAAAAGAAAAAAAATTGGAGGCATTTTTCAGAAAATATATTTTTGAAATTACCTGTACGCTTATTTAATCAAAAATACGCGAAGAATAAGAATATTTTTCAAAATTTTGTACTGATCTTATTTAAAGATTTATCGTTGAAAAACAGACTTCAGGAAAGAAAATACATTTGAACTTTTGCAATTTTCGGAAATTTAGAAAGTTAAACGGAAATGGGGTCTTCGACATTTTAAAGCTATTTCCGAGAAAAAAAAACTATTCAAAAATTTCGAGCTACTTTAAGAAACTTTTGAAAATATTGAAGCTTCATGTGGAGTACCCTCAAAATCAAAATATCCGTTTCTAATTCGCAGGGCATCTAGTTCGACCAGATCGACCGAGGAATGTCAATTTTGGACAAAATTGAACTGTATAGGTTCTAGTGTTGACCAGAAGCCGACGGGCAGAATGGGGGGGGGGGGCGGACGGATAGACAGACGTTTCGTCATAAACCAATTTTTCGGTATCAAGGATCCATATAACGTGAATTATGACTATACAACGCATTAGAGAATCTAATTTACTTCATAAAGGAGCAAGATTAATCAACATTTTCAAATGATAAACCCATAAGACAAGTTTTTGTGATGAAAAATCGCTACTTTTCACTGCATTATTACATTTACTTGTCACTACGTATGTACGCAGTAGGTGATAAAATAACCAGATAAAATGGTCCTCCAAATTTCCCAGGATAATACATGACGTAATTGTCAGGAACAGATAGAAACCATTCTATGTAGCATTGTCCGAATATACGTCAAGACACGATTAGTTCTGCCGTTTTTTCAACTGGCCCATCTGTAATACCCTTTAAGATCAAAACATATGCTTCAAAAAATGGTACAGACGCTCATCAAATCCTGTGGGACAATGTGCAATATTGCATGACCAACAAATCTATACGCATTGTAAGATGACAGCCAACAAACCGGATATTATTATCCGGGGTTTTGAGAACAAAATCGCGTCTACTTGTAGTCGTTGGTATGCCATGTGTTCAGAACGTCAAAACCAAAGCGACAGAAGAAAGTCTAACACACAAGAGATCGGAAATCAAGATCAGCTCGATGTAGGGCTCAAAATCTTGGGTCATCCTAGCAGTTATCAGAGTTCTGGGTACCACATGAATTCCACGCAGTTCCACATAATTTGAGTAAGATCTCGTCCAACCTCTCAGGTCATTCTAAACTCTGGTAAATGAGCGACATGGCGTTATTTAAAACGCCTTATATTTGGCACTAAGTAGTGTGGAGGCACCCACAGTAACTTGTGGGCCACACACAGTTATTGTGGAGGCACCTAGTCCTTAGGAAGCCGGTTGCAATGGACATTATGCCGACATTTGCCGACGCCTAATGCCTTTATCCGTGAATTTAGGGGACAACAATAACAACAACAACAATAATAATTATTATTATTATAAATAATAATAATAATAATAATAATAATAATTATTATTATTATTATTATTATTATTATTATTATTATTATAACAATAAAAACATCAACAGTATGCCTATAACAGCTTACTAACAGCTGTACTTCAGCTTCTGTATCAATGATCCTCGATCGAACCTCGATGTGGTCAAGGAAAAAAACCTTTCATCTTCAAATTTGCTCAATGGATCCAGGGACAGTTAACGAAAAAACTGATCAACATACGGTTTAGAAAACATAAGGTGAATTATGACTTAGTCTTACCTCAAACGTCCAGTTGTTTGTTTACTTTTGTCGATCATAAAAAAGGTGATCAGTTTCATGTGACATAACCGTTTTCAGAAGCTTTAAATCATTAACTTCTGTTAAGTCTATAATTATATGGAAAGGTCGAGAATACCTGTTTTGAGATCCTAAAGTATGCTTTTCACACCTGGGAATACATTTAGTACTTACTACAGATTCTATTGGAAGTGACAGCGCATTTTGAGGGGCACCATTAATGATGTCGTCTAAAACTTCGTTCACAAAATAAAAGGCAAGTGTGCATCCCAGGTGTTTGGAAATAAGTAGAAGTAAAGGTGTAAAAATTGATGACGTAGTCCTCATCTTCGGATCTATCATTACCAAATTCATAAGCTCATTTAGTTTGTCTTTGTACAAAAGTGCGGTTCCCGGATTCGAATCCCGCCCCGAGCGTGGATGTTTGTGTACGTTCATGTTGTCCGTACGTGTTTCTTGTACCGTTACCCTGAAAGATAAAAACCAATCTTAAAATAATTACAGTGATCGCTGTATGACCAGAGCAGTTACAAAGCAACTTTTAAAAAAGTGGTTCCGACTTGCTCTCACATGGCGAATGGTTCTTGAGACACACGGGTGACTATCGATATTAAAACGACGAGTTCTTTGCAAAAGGAGCCACGAAAAAATAATTGAACTTATCAGATTACTGATTCGCGATTGGTATTTTGATTGTTATTCATTAAAGTATTTCATATTTGAAAATGTCATTTGATAGTACCTAATTCTGTATTTTCTGCCAGTAATAAAATTACACAATATCGATGAAAAGAACATGGCCAGTTGGAAAAGTATTTTCCATAATAGTCGATAATTCGCATCTCATTGGTTGACACAGAGGTCATTTGTAAACTTCAATGTTTTATATTTCACGAGTGGAAGAGTCGTGTTAACGCATCATTTTGTATCATAGAGAAGTTTCATCTTCTATTCGACAACGACAACGAAAAATAAACGAGGATAACATCTGCAACATGCGCTAGCATTCGTAAAATGAAGAAATAATTTTCAAGGAGATGACTTTACAATCACCCCTATCCATGGCACATGCGCTAACAAATACATTAAACAACCCGATAAATGTATCGATTCTTTCGAGAACATTTACTTCGACGTGAACGACCCCTAACCATCCTCTTCAATGCTCTATAACTACAGGGGCCGATATAACGTATAAATAACATAAATAACCTAATCGACACCGCGCTCCCAAGCGAGGGTCAAGAAGCCCGGTCCGCCATAAGGGGCAATTACGTCGAAAAGCTTTCGAAGGCGCTTCCGGTCGAGCGGGCGGGTGACAAAACGCGGACGGCGGCGGCGGGCGGCGCGCGCCGACCTCGCGGGCGCTGCTCACTCGCCCGTATTTGTTTCTCATAAAAGCGAGTGGGGGACGCGCAGACGGGAAAGCCGCGGGCGGGCGGAGCCGAGGGGAAGGGCCGTGGTGAGGCGGAGCGTGGCGGAGCGAGAGAGGATTGTGGGCCAGGACGGCGGCTAAGAGCAGTGGGAAGAGCGAAGGGCGAGAGCGGTCGGTGAGGGAGACAGGGTAGAACGGGGGAGGACAAGAGCGGCGGACGAGAATTGTAGATGAGAGTGACAGGGTAGAATGATGGAGGGAAAGAGCGGCGAATGGCAATGGTGGTTGATGTTGACAAGGTAGACTGGTGGAAGGCGAGAGCGGCCGGCGAAAATGATGGGTGAGAGTGACATGGTACATGGTACTCTAGGGTATGAGCGGCGGGGGGGTGGAGGTGGGGGGGGGATGTTGACAAGTAGAAACGTGGAGTGCATTGCCGGCGGGAGAGACTGGTGTGTTAGGATGACTGGGTAGAATGTAGGAGGTTAAGAGCGGCACACGAGAATGGTGATTGTGTGTGACAAAGTAAAACGGTTGAGGACAAGGGCGGGGGGTAAAAATGGTGGGAGAGGGTGCCAGGGGAAGTACCATGAAGGGCAAGGAAAGTACCAAGAAAAGTTCCATGAAGGATAAGGGCGAGAATAGTGAGTGACAGTGACAGGATAAGACGTTGAAGAGCAATGGTGGGGGGAGATAACAGAGTACAAAGGTTGATGGCAAGACGGTGAGTGAGAAAGATGGGTGATGGTGATAGGATAGAATGGTGGAGGGTCAGGGCACCAAGCAATAATGGGTGGTTAGGGTGACTAAATAGAATAATGGAGAGCGAGGGTGGTGGGCGAGAATGGCGGGAGTGACACAGAAAAATGGTGGAAGGCAAGAAATGCGAGCGAGATTGGCGGGTGTGGGTGACAGGGTATGATGGTAGATGACGAGAGGGCGGGTGCAGACAGTGAACAAGGGGAGCGGACAGTGGCGAAGTGAAAATGTGGTGACGACCTTGGTATAGGGCTATGAGAACGGACGGTGTGGATGTACTTGACATTTTTAACTTATTGATAGGGAACCTTGTTGCTGCCCAGATGCGGCTTCTGCCGAGGCTAACGTGATAGTCTACAATATTTAATAAAATTCTAAGTTAAGAGCACAAATACAAATATTTATAAAATAGTAAATCCTTACTGCGCAATAAAAATTAAACTAAAATGTCATTTTGCAGAACTGATTGATTAACAGTGAAGCTGTTTATTTTGTAGCTAGAGACAAAGCGTTTTACTGGGCTGTAAACTATCTTAATTAATTTTATACCAGTAAAAATACCCAAGTTTCTAATCATATTTCTTCATTTATCTAAAAAACAACGACTTTTATGTCACTTTTCTAGTGCACTAACGAGATAATGAACGTAGAAAACAAATGTAACTCGCAGTGATAGGATATGAAACGCATTAAAAAGAACTAATGTCTGTGATATTAGTGTTCCTAGAATATTATCAGTCACATTACAAGAAAACACATCAACCGTCTATGAGATGAGATGGATGAGATGAGATGAGATATATCTATGTACCAAGATATATCTCCACATTATTGCCATTCCACCGCTACCAATAAATTCCGAAAAATTGGAGGGAACAGCATAAATGAGAACTAGTTTTTTTGTCGGAAAGTGCAGACGTATCTCTTTACATCAGCAATACACAGAAGAAATATGCCTCTTGAGTTGGTTTTTAATGTGAATAAAATAAACACTAGTGGCTTGTAGCAGCAAAATGCTGCTGAAGAAAACCACACGAAATGTTTTTCCAAAAAGTAGCACCCACTCTACTCTAGAAAAACAAATATAATACTCTCATATAACACTGCAATTAATTAAATATTTTAACAAAAACCAAAAACAGTCTTCACGAATACTGCAATTATTTACTACAAAATATATATATACACAGTATAATAATTCTTTACATACCTAGAATATTTAAAAAGTTGCGGTTCCATAACGTAACACGTAAATATCAAATGGTTGATGGCAATCAGTCTCCTTCTTGAAGCCTTGCTCTGGCATGACGTTTCGCTTGTATGTCGTAAGAAGTGACGAATCGAGTATGCGAATTCAAGCGTTACGCACGGTATAGGACTAGACGGAATAACATATACATAAAACGCACAACAATATTTGCAACATTTTTAGTTAAAATCGAAACTGTCTTTTTTTATATTTCCCGTTCCTGGGATTGTAACAAAATCATAGACCTCACACGTAACGAGATGATTCTTAGTTTTCTCTTAATTTCTGTGCGCATTGGAAATTAGTAATATTATCAATTACCACAATTGAAAGGAAAGGAGACAAAAGTTATTATAATTTGTCTGATTGCTCAAAGTTGCTCGCGTCCGCGGTCTACCACACGTGTCCTCTGCGGAACGCTAAATTAACAACAATGATTCGCCATCTTGACCATTGTGGGCGTGCGGATCCCAACAAAGTTGAGGGAAAGTGCGCGTCTATACTGGTCGGCGCGTCACCAAATGGCTACCCTGCCAAGGGAGGGCGTTGGCTAACAAACAACCAAACGGTTGTCGACATTAATGCCACATTACACCGGCATTACTACCCAGTATCCATCTCGTTCCTATCCAGTACAGCCTCATATTATTATACGGCAACTGTTGGAATCACCCAACACATTTCGTCACCTCCATCGGAACGCGGTAACGCTTGTTTCCCCTACTATGACGTTTCCTGTTCCGTATACTCTATATTAACCAAGTTCCTCCCTTCAGACTCTTTCACCTCCAGCAGTGCGTTCGAAGCGCCTGTACGCAACCTCGCCTCCCCCCATCATGGCGGCCATCGCAGAAGCTGTCGGCACGACCGGCGTTCCCATTGTCATCATAAGCTCCTCCACCTGCGCGTCCACAATCCGCGCCGGCGTTCCCACAGCCCCCACCATCCCCATCAGGGCGTCTGCCCCCCCCCCCCCAGTTGATGCCGTCATCACCTCCACCGCACGCCCCCTTCCCTTCTCTCCCCGCTCCCCGCTATCGCTGGCCGTGCCGCCGCCCCTGCGTCCCGCCCGTGTATTTAACGCCGCCGTCCAGCTAATGACCGTGCCTCCGCTGCGGGGTTATTTACGTCCCATTGTGCGTGCTTTATGTACCGCGAGCGCAAAGAAGCGAAGCGATCGGGACTGCACGGCGCAACACGGTCGCTGCCGCCGCGTGCCCGCCGCTGCGCAGCCGGCCCAAGCCGCGGGAGCCTGCCGCAGTTCGATTGCCACGAAATCATTCGGAACATCCATATTTTATTACAAAAAATATTTCTTTGTTGATATTTGGTCGATTTTTTAAATAATCGATTTACTCCAGTCTACCTATTGTTGTTTATTTGATCGCGAGTAGGCCGACTTGGACCGTAGGCCCCCAGCATTTATAGTAGCTCAGCAACATTATCTCGGTGGCAGGTGCATGCAATTTTTATCAGGGTATCAGCATTTAGCCGGATCCGACTTTCTTCCCCCAGGGTTGTTAGCCCTGAGATGTGGAAGACATAAGGATGATGATAGTGAGGGGTGAGAGGACGACACACACATACAAACAAACACAAACACTCATTCTGGACGCGGGGCTCGAACCCGCGATCTTCTGGTCCGAGATCGCTACAGACCTACTGCATTAGCGATCTCAGCCATCTGTTCGAATTAAATATGGTGTTTATTTATTACTTTAGTAAAAACAGTGTACGTCCCTAAAGATTGTCTGAACCTCAAATACAGCTCGTTATCATAGCAGAAACTAGGGGTGCTACAACAGCATATTCTGTCTCAGATTATATGTAACTTTTAGAAATTCGGTGTTCAACGAAAAATTAGACCTACGCCATTTCTTTAACCGTTCTATGCTCTATCTGAAGAAAAAAATTAACGAAAAAAATTGGAACCATTTTTGACAAAATAATTGTTTAAAATGTACCTGTACTTCACGCAAAATTACGTATACCCTACTCGTAATTTTGAAAAAAACTGGAAATCACATTATTTAAAGATGTGAATTTGAAGAGCAAATTTCATTAAAGAAAAATATTAGTCTTCAATATTGTAGTTGTAGAATGGCGCCGACAAAATTTTGAATGTTTGCAAGTTTTAAAAATTCAAAGAGTTTAACGGAAGTGATACCTGAACCATTTTTTAAGCATCCATTATTCCTAGAGGAAATATAATCAAATCATTTGGAGCTATTGTTAAGAAAATGTTGAAAATGTTGTATGGCGTCTTATAAAGTACCTCTGAAACCAAAATATCCTGTTCAAAGTCATCGAGCCTTGAGTTCGCCGAGATCAATTGGAGAATATCAGTTCTGGAGAAAACCGTGTAAACGGTTTACGCGCTAGCTTTGACCACAGACGGATAGACGGACAGACATAAAGACATATTTTGCCCTCACCCACTTTTTCGGTTTGATGGACTCACAATACGTGAAATATTACTACACATCGTATTAGAAGAATAGAAAAGAGATTTTATATCTTTTTCGATATCAGGCCAATAATACGAGTTTTCATGTCAAAAATGTCGTTTCTCGCCACAGCATACTTTTCAATACTACGCAAGTAGTTTGCGAGAACATAAACATGTGCAAACTCAATGGTATATAAAATAGAAATATGCAAGTATGAATACGAATACAATAATGAATACGTGCGCATAGCCGAAAAAGAGCAGACTTGCACTTGCTGTCTTCTAGAAAAGGGTAAGAAGTAAAAAATGAAATAAATATTCAAAATGTATCAATAAAGTAAAATCTGACAATAATTCATTTGACTTCTATTGAAAAGAGCATAGGCACATTTTCTTCATATAGACAAGTAAATATTACTGAAAGAAGTTCTGTCAAAATCTTCTTAAAGCAGTAATTTTTCCCACTAGTACCAACTGTGGCTATGCGCAAGAATAAATATAAAATCACAATGAACATCATAATGAATTACAACATACGAGCGTAGTTTAACTCTCGACATGTTGGTATGTGCAACAATCTCAACACAAAACTTAACTTTTCCTATTCATTGAGCTAAGTGACTAGAGACTCTCCCTTCGAACTGGATAGCATATCTAATTTATAAATTTCTCACCTTAGTACCTACTTACGCAGAAAAGAGAAGTATTGTAATGCTGCAGAACAAATTGGTGATTTTTAAATTATGAATTGTTTCAACGCTCTTTGGTCTCCTTCCCAGTTTTCTGTGTAGAACCCACATATAATCAATGAGCAATTTATTTGTTTGTTTGTTTATTTATTTATTTATTTATTTATTTATTTATTTATTTATTTATTTATTTATTTATTTATTTATTTATTTATTTATTTATTTATTTATTTATTTATTTATTTATTTATTTATTTATTTATTTATTTATTTATTTATTTATTTATTTATTGAATTATTTAACATAAAAACAGTTATAAACTGTTTGTGATATACTATGAGTAGTACATTACTTACAGATTGCCAGCTTAAATAAGGGTTGTATAACAACTCCCAAGAAACGATCTATGAACTGCAATTGTTTTCAGAAATTATATTTCATTTCAGAGACTGAATGAAAATATCAAATATGTACATTAAAACTGCCTGTTTTTTTCTTTCAAACATTTCGGTATTCGTAGCTCGTCTTTATTGTGACTCTGATTGCATACAAATTTTATCAACTCTCATCTTCATTTAGTATGTTATTTTAACTCACTCCGTTCGAGAACACTTCGCATTTCGGTTTTCCTGAACGTCATCGCACTAATTGATGACAGATAGTGTATCATCAGAATTCAAGTATGTACGCAAGCTAATTATCAGGATATCAAATAATCGACGGGGGAATGATCTGAATGTGTTTTTTAAGCCTACCTACCTTCAGTTTTTTTTTTGGCCAAGAGATAGAAACCAGAATGAACCTTTCGTTCAGCAGACCTAAATGAAAATTTGAGTAATAGTTTATTTAATATTGTAAAGTAATGCAATGTTCCTTTCGACTTAAGTATTGTTCTATGATAATTGTCGATACATTTCAAACACTTTAGTTATTCTATATACGAAATGTATTACTGTAGTGATGTACCAGAAATGTTGAACATATGCACGTCCGTTTTTAACCACCCCTTAGAGCACATTTCCAACACTGCTTTGTGAATCGGACTATTTACTTTATCAAAGCCGCAAAATTCAATTCACTATGTGAACAAAGAGAGCTAAATCGAAAATAAAAAAAATCCCCATAGGCTACGCTTTCAAATTGTAATGAATATTGAGGAGCTACTCGCCTCTTTTTCAAGAGTGTAAATCATTTCTTATCTGACGGTTTTCTTGTAAAACAAAAAAATAAAAAAAAGCGAGTGAAAGGGTCGTAAATGGAATAAGAGCGTAACGAATATTTGTAGATATTGGTTTTGTTAACTTCAATATTATAGTGATTTTGATAATCTTTGTGATGAGTTTGGGCAAGAGTTACGACCAAGCATCGTGTATTCTTTCGTAATCATTTTTCTACCCAATTTTCTTTAGCCAAATATAGGAGTACTGATCATTATGTTTCGAAATGGTATTTCACTTCTTCACAAAATGTAACTTTTTTCTTGTATCTACTACATCCATTATTTCTTTTTCGTATTCGTTTCCAAACAGAAAACGTTTACATCCAAAGGAAACTAGGTGTTTTAAGTATTTTGATAAATAATCAGTTACAGTTCAGAAGAAGGTTTATTATCCCTTGCATCGTGTTATCTATTACAACATTGCAAACAATCGCCGAAAAATGTCCCACAACGGTATGAATCAAAGTTTCTTCGTTTTGCTCTGTTATTGAGACATGAAAGCTAGCTATTATTAAGTCAAATCAATATAAACTCATCTCTTCGTTCTTTTAGGTGAATGGAGTGAATTTTCTGAAAATTTCGGATTTCATGAATCATCGTTATGAACATATTAATTTTAATAGCTTAAAAATAAAGTAATGTAAAAAAGAAAACAATTTTAATTAATATATCTATCTACAGCAAACAATGACCTATATTTTGATCGGGTTTTTGTTTTGTTACCCTGGATTCATTGACTATTATGTTTGCAGACACTTCATCTGCTATTGCCATTAGTCCTGTAAGTTTTGGGGCATTTTATAACTCAGAAGGTGCTGATGTACCTCTCCCACTGGAAGTGAGATCTAGCGCCAACCTACACGTCGGCATACGGACATTTCTTTTCAGGTATCTCCGTCCGGCGGGACACCGCCCCTGGCAGAACAAGTCGTGAATGGTCTCTCGACATGCGAGGTAGTGTAGAGCATGAAAATGTGAGTGTGCTTAAGGGGGACCAGGATGAAGAAAGAACGTTCTCGCGCGGTCAGTAACTTACTTCTTAATTTCAGGCATTTGCAGAGAAATATTCGAAAACTACCGATCAAAGCAGTCAGCCGCTATAATTATTTTCCAGACAGCGGCTTAATTCGACCTGGCTTTCTAATAGTTCCCTTGATCTCTAGAGGAAATACTGAATGCATGTGTCGTATCTTCCCTATGCATAATGTGGAGCGTAATAAGTCTTGTTTACGTAGCTCAAAGAAAGCTACATAATCCTACGAACTATATTTCTCAACTTTTATTAGTAGATGTTTTGGTGGTTCCCTTGATAAAGCATTGACGTCAAAACATTTAAAGCAATTATCCTCAACTCACAGCCCGGGCGGCGCATGCGATCCATGGCTTAGTTTTTAGTGACAACTTAATTTTATGAAAAGTATTTATGTGCACGGGAGCTGAAGTGATTAAAATTCAAAAGGCTTAGCAGTATTGTTACCAATTTAGTTGAACGTCGTTAAAATGTAAAGATTCAGCGTCGAAAGATGGTTTGTCGCCCATAAATTTAGTCATAAAAATCAATTATCTTTATAATGAAGCTTTTAGAAGATGGAATTGAATGGAATGGAATTCTGTGTCATCATTAAACAGGTTGGTGAAGAGAGTTACGTAGGAGATGCTAAAATATTGGTTGTACATTCTTTATAACAATATAACTTTATGTATTCTCTACAAATAATGTTAGTCTGTGCTGTAATAGAACATTAGGTTTAACTGCTTCTGACAAATAAATACTATTTATTATTCGCACTTAAGAAACAAACGAATCTCCCATTAAATGCATACAATATTATACAGATGTTTATTATTATTGTTATTATTATTATTATTATTATTATTATTATTATTATTATTATTATTATTATTATTATCGTTTCGGCCAACTAGGACCACGCAGGGCAAGCAACCTGCAATTACCGTGGCTCAGTTTTTCATTTAATATCACGGTGGCAGGTGCTTGCGAACATTTCTTTGGGGGGACCAGCATTAAGCTGGATCCGATTTTTATCCCCCAGGGTTGTTAGTCCTGGGGGTATGAAAGATGAAATGATGATGATAATGAGGGGTGAAAGGACGACACACTCATACAAACACACACAAATACACCCATGCCCGAGGCGGGACTCGAACCCGCGATCTTCTGGTCCGAGACCACTCCGGCACTACTGCCTTAGCGATCTCGGCCATCTGATCGGCTATTATTATTATTATTATTATTATTATTATTATTATTATTATTATTATTATTATTATTATTATTATTATTATTATTATTATTATTATTATTATTATTAATATTTTTACAGAGAATTCAAACTAATTATTCAATAGGAAGTCACAATACGTGCTGTTGTAGTCTGGTTCATGTTAATACGCTTTAGAATGAAGATTGTGAAGACAATTGGTTGTAGTAGAGAGATAAGTGGGGAACAATTTAGGTTTTGAAATTTTGAGAGATGGTTAGATCAGCAATAAAATTAACCATTTTTTAATACACTAGGCACACGTGCAACATTTCATAAACAGTTATTTTACAGATAAAATCATATTTTTGTATTCCGGAATTATGGAGGACATTTTTCGTTACAAGAAATCGTTCGTAAAATGACATCTTACGGCACTTATGATGACGTATTTGCCGTTTATGGCACGAGCAATTGCATCATCATGCATTCAGCCAATCGCAGCGAGAGAATTGTGGGGTGGTAGCGGTAAACTGAACAGCCAACCACCATTTTTGCAGATGTCAAATACCCGTGACGTCACAATAAAGTTGTATTCAGAAATTAACTTTGATTCTCTTTAAAATTCATAATGCTGTTATACAAAAAATAACGTTTGTAATTCGTTTATAATGTTGCTATATTGCATTTGTGCACATTTGAAAATTAGCTCCTAACGTTGCTGGTTTTCAAAACAAGTACTTACACAATAAATTTTAACATTAATAACTAGCTGCATAATATACTATTTCGAATGACACTTTTTAGAATATTATGATACATTTTTAAGGGGTCCTCCTCCACGGATGACGGCCCGAAAACAACTGTTTATTATACCTAACATATTTTTGAACGTCTTAATTTATTATACACTCAAAATTTTACCACATTAATTTGCAGGCATTTACAAAAAGCAAAATGTGTGAAAATTATACATTAAAATTTATTATATGAGTACATCGAAAATTTGACCATATTAATTTACAGGCTATTTCTGATTATAAAAGTATTCAAGTTAATATGGTCAAATTTTGAATGCATAATAAACTGCTTATTATTTGCTTGTAGGTAAACCTGGAGCTGGTCGTGAAGATAGGCCGCAGCGAGAATCGACGCGCGCTGCCAGCCAACACGCCCGCCAGATAGAGAGCAGCGGCATGCGATAAAGCTTAACATTATAAACTATTACCATAATATACTATTATGACCTTTTTCGAATATTTTACGTTTTTTTGGGGGGTGCTCCTCCCCCTGGATGATGGCCTCTAAACATCTGCTGAGTATGTTTTTGAACCTCTTTTTTTATACATTCAATAGTTGACCATATCAATTTGCAAACTTTTACGAAACATAAAAGTCTGATTTATTATACATTAAAAAGTCTTACAAATGAGTATACACCGAAAATTTGACCTTAATTTGGAGACTTCAACTTTTCGTAAAAGACTGCAAATTAATATGGTCAAATTGTCAATATAATCGTATAATAAATTTGCACACTTTTTACTTTTTGTAAAGTAACAAGCTGCCTATTACTCTCGTAGGTAAACCCGGAGCGGGTTGCGAAGAACGGCCGCAGCGGGAGCCGGCGCGCGCGGCCAGCCAGCGCCACAGCGAGCAGCGAGCAGGGAGCAGCGGGAGCGGCAGCGGCAGCGGCCTCGGCAGCGCGGGCGCGTCGGGTGCGGCGCAGGGAGAGCGGGGTGCCGCGTGGATAATACTTCGTTAATCGCGGCGGCGGCGCGGGCGGCGGGGGCGGCGGCGCGACGAGCTCGCACGTAAATGAACGGATATGCCGCGCGCATTAAAATTAAATTAAAAGGATAATACAGTACATTTAAAAGTTGAGATAAATAAATAGAATACGCTGCAAATCAAGCACGCGCGCATAAACAAACAAATCAACAAAATTAATTAAAATTAATTGAAGGAATTTAAATGAAAAATAACAAATATTTAAAACGGCAGAAATATACAATAGAGGCAAATCCGCATTTAATGTGGCTTTAAGCTTTTTAAGCTCTCGGCTTCGTGTTATATAAAAGTCCAATCAACGTGTTTAACATTGATGTGCGGAAAAGTGCAATTAGAAAAGTGGTGCGCGCTTTTCATTAGTGTTTTTCAGGTGGGCGGGCCGCTGCGCGCCCGTTGGCGCGTCCTCGCGCACTGCATTCGCCCTGCCTCCCCCCCCCCCGTGTCGCACCTTGCGCTGCCAATCCACGCGTCCCCTCCTGTGCCTTCCGCTACCCCGCCCCCGCTCCTGTCCCACCCGACGACTCCCCGCCGAACGCCCCAGCACCCCACCGAGCGCGCACACCCTCTGCGACTTGGTCGATTAATTAAAAAAATCCCGTCCTTCTCTAAGCGAGAAGGCGCATGTTACAATCATTATAAATAATGTCCGTTTAGACCTCGAGATGCAGAAAAAAGATATTCAAGATCAGAATTTTTAATTGCGCGAGAGCTGTCGGGAGTGCAAACGAGTTTCTTGTAATGAACAGCCGTGCATCCAGCGCTAAAGAGACAGCGCCGTGTCCGAGGCGCTGACCTCGCATCTGTTACTGCATATTACTGCCAGACGACACAGCATAAATAAGACTAATTAACGCTGCTAATTGATGGCGGCGGGGACGTCAAGAGGGGAAAAAAACGGGATAACTGCTGGCGGCTTTCGACTTCTGCAGAAGATGAGAAGGCACCAGCGAAGGAAAAAAAATAGTCTCTTGCTATGCATTTCAATACCGCTATTTCCATAAGACATTACGTTTCTTTCCCCGTCAACTGTTAGAAATTCAAGTGTAAGTAATCTACGAATTTGAACTAGAGCCTGGCCTACCCCAACCTCAGGGAGTCGTATGACACGAACACCATCTGTCGAAGGTGTAAAGAACGAAAGCATTCATGACCAGTCTCAACCACGTGTTCTATCATGGCGCTCTGTGCGGGTTCACCGCATTACATGCCCTCTCCCGGAGAATTCTGCGGATTCTGCGCGCGCAAGGTTTCGTCCTGCCACGCCACGCTATCTAGCTACAATGGTATGAACTACTGTTATCGATTAGTATCATGAGCATGCGTATTTCTTATGCCCGCGCATGCTTAGATTTGAGTTTTCGGAACAATGTTTTCAATGTTTGTAAAACAAACTCGCCAAGCTTTGAGTGAAGGAGTTACGTATCTGTAAATGATTGATTTCATTTCTTCTAATAATTTTATAATTTATCGTGGTCGCGAAAGTGATTTCTTGACAATCCGTTGTTTGTATTAGTCCCGCTATCCGCACGTGTGCTAAACTAAATATACATTTCAGAACAAACGTCGGCCAGGAATTGAGCAGCACATACTTTCTAACATTATTATGACTATTGCAATTTTTGAAAATTCAGAGATTTCAACAAAAATTATTCATACTCCACTTTCTTAAACGTTCTTTAGTTTCTCATAGGGAAAAATTTAAAGAAAATATCTGGAGCTTTTTTGAGAAAAAATCAAGTTTCCTTTACTACAAGTAAAAATTATGCGACAAACAGCCGTTTTTAAAAATTGTAAATGATATTATTTAATGATTAATTTTTTTGAACACATTTATTAAGGAAAAAGGGTAAATGTTGTTGATTGCGAAATACATTTTTGCTATTTTCGAAAAATATAAAGAGTTCACCGAAAATTGGACCTGCGTCATTTCCTTGACTGGTTGTTGCTCTATCTGAGAAAAAAATATTAAATATATTTGAAGGCTTTTTTAATTTAAAAAAACGCGTTTCTGTTTAAAATAGCCTTATTTCACGCACGTTACACGGAAATTATTCGTATTTTCAAAAAAATTGTCAAGATCTTATTTATAGATTTGCCTTTAGATCAGATTTCATTAAGCAAAACCTCTATTTGTAGACAGTTATATATAGACGCCGAATAAATAAAAAACTTTTGCAATTTTAAAACATTCAGATACTCTAACAACAATGCAAACTACGCTATTTTTACACGTTCTTTGCTCTCTCCGAGAAAAAAATCCGAAACATTGAGCCATTTTTGGGAATATGTTTTTGAGGCCTCGTTTAAAATATCTCCATAAAATAAAATTCGCAGGAGCTATAGTTTGACCAGATCGATCGGGGAATGTCTTTTCTAGTGAAAATAGTCTGAACGGTTCAGATGCTATTTGACCACGGAAGGATAAATGGAGGATTGGCAGACGTTTTGCTGCAAAGCAATTTTCGGCACCAAGAACCCACTGCACGTGTATTCTGGCTTCACAAGTGAAAATATAGGGTCAAGGTTTATCATTTTTTGGGTATCAGGGCCCCACAATACGAATTTTTCTGACGAAAAATCGGCACTTTCGGCATATCAATACTTCCTCTTTACTTAGGCACGTACGTAGCACTTGAGAAAGTAAAACGGAGAGGTCCCAACAGGCTTCCCTGAGGAGCGCAAAGCGTCATGTTGACCTCGTCAGACAGATAGATATCAATTCGTAGTCACTGTGTCGTCTTAGAAATTCTCTAATTTAGCTAACTATTAGTCCGATCCGGTCTACTTCCCATTCGAAAATTTTATTAGTCTGTTTTGAGGAGCTAATCGAAAGCTTTAAAAATACTATTACATCTGCATTAATTCTTCCTCCTTGGCCGAGATAATTAACAATGTCTTGGATCATGAAATATTTGAATTATGTATTTCCATGTTGTTGGGGACATGGAAATGCCGGAAGGAGGACACTATTGAACAACGCATTTTGCGTTCCAAATGCCGTCCTTGCAGTAAAAATACATGGGAAAAAAGGGCGCAGCTCAAAATTGTGTTTGCGAGATAAACAAAGTGTGAAAACGTAGCATTGATATTACGTTTTTACAAAGCAACCTGATCTCTCGTTTTATCTGTACAACTAAAGTATGTTATGTACCGGAAAAAGACATAGTAACTCCCAAGGAAGCCCAAGTAGATTCAAAAGCAAGATTCAAAGACTATATCAATGATTATACCAGTATGTAATTTCTTTTTCAGCCATGAATGTATGAATATTATTTGTCAAAATAAAATGTATAACATACACGGGTTTATTAAAAGTTATTGCTATTATGGTGCCCAAATTGGAGTCCCATTTCGCCCGCCGTGATGTCCCATCCTATCTTCATGCTGCGAGGAATGGGGCAGTTGACATTATCATAAAAATGCATTTTATTCTCGAAGTAATATAGATTTCTAAAGTTTTATAGTAAAAATTAATAAAATAACAGTATAAAATTATAAAAGTAATTATATTGTCACATATGTAATGCAAGAAAAGGCGGTTTTAAAATAGTGGAGAGTTAATGGTATTAGAGATAATTTTAGGAAATTACATTTCAGTAATTTTGAAACACTTACAAATCCGAGGGGTTGCAAAGCGCTTAATAGAAATAAAAACATCTAGTAAAGTCAGTGATGTAAACAAAACTATATGGTTTAATAGTTCATTTCTGAATCAAAAGATAATTCGAAAATTTTATAACTTTCTTTGCATCAGAAGAAAAAAGACGCATTTTAATCGTCATTTGTCAATTAGATGAATATGATGATATTTTCTAAAAAAACATGAATTTTAAAACACGTACGCGTTTCTAGATTTGATTTATGTTGCATAGTTTCCAAAATATTGTGACTATAGCGTAAAACACAGGTGATATTACGTTCTTTGCTCATGAATCTAAGTCTTAAATGGAGTTGCTCGTTTTATAAGAACTTGCTTGAAATGGAATGGTTTTACATTGATTTTTGAAAAAAAAAATACATTTATGACGATACTTTTGCGATTTTCTAAAAAACTAAGCTTCTAATCGAAAAATTAATATCACCAGTGAATTCTCCATAAAATTTCGTACTAGGTCCGTAGTTTTCAGAAAAATTCGTGACATGTCGAAAATCGCACAATTTCGTCGATCGACGAAACTTTACATTTTTTAACACAAAATATAAACAAGCATATTTCACAAACTTTACAACATAAATCAATTCTAGAGAAACAGATGTATTTGTACATTCTTGTAGTTTTAGAAAATGTCGGTTTTGTCATTTACGAATGCGAAATGTGGCCTCTAGGAACCTTAAATTAAAAGCCTTGTATTTTCGCATCTTGAAGCTCTGATAATAATAGTCAACTCCAAATGGCTCTATCTCCTAAACTATTCGAGCTACAGCGCTGAAATTCGCACAGGGAAATTTCACAAACTTTTCAACATAAAATAATTCTAGAGAAAAAAATGTGTTTGTACATTCTTGTAGTTTTAGAAAATGTCGGTTTTGTCATTTACGAATGCGAAATGTGGCCTCTAGGAACCTTAAATTAAATGCCTTGTATTTTCGCATCTTGCAAGCTCTGAAAATAATAGTCAACTTCAAATGGCTCTATCTCCTAAACTATTTGAGCTACAGCGCTAAAATTCGTACAGGGATATTTCACAAACTTTACAACATAAATCAATTCTAGAGACACAGATGTGTTGGTACATTCTTGTAGTTTTAGAATATGTCGATTTTGTCATTTACGAATGCGAAATGGGGCCTCTAGGAACCTTAAATTAAAAGCCTTGTATTTTCGCATCTTGCAAGCTCTAAAAATAATAGTCAAATTCAAATGGCTCTATCTCCTAAACTATTCGAGCTACAGCGCTGAAATTCGCACAGGGAAATTTCACAAAATTTTCAACATAAATCAATTCTAGAGACACAGATGTGTTTGTACATTCTTGTAGTTTTAGAAAATGTCGCTTTTGTCATTTACGAATGCGAAATGTGGCTTCTAGGAACCTTAAATAAAAAGCCTTGTATTTTCGCATCTTGCAAGCTTTGAAAATAATAGTTAACTTCAAATGTCTCTATCTCCTAAACTATTCGAGCTACAGCGCTGAAATTCGCACAGAGATATTTCACAAACTTGACAACATAAATCAATACTAGAGACACAGACGTGTTTGTACATTCTTATAGTTTTATATAATTTCGATTTTGTCATTTACGAATGCAATATGTGGCCTCTAGAAACCTTAAATTAAAAGCCTTGTATTTTCGCATCTTGTAAGCTCTGAAAAAAATAGTCAACTTCAAAAGGCTCTACCTCCTAAACTATTCGAGCTACAGCGATGAAATTCACACAGGGATATTTCAAAAACGTTTCAACATAAATCAATTCTAGAGACACAGATGTGCTTGTACATTCTTGTAGTTTTAGAAAATGTCGGTTTTGTCATTTAAGAATGCGAAATGATGCCTCTAGGAACATTACATAAAAAGCCTTGTATTTTCCCATCTTGCAAGCTCTGAAAATAATAGTCAACTTCAAATGGCTCTATCTCCTAAACTATTCGAGCTACAGCGCTGAAATTCGCACAGGGATATTTCACAAATTTTTCAACATAAATCAATTCTAGAAACACAGATGTGTTTGTACATTCTTGTAGTTTTAGAAAATGTCGCTTTTGTCATTTACGAATGCGAAACGTGGCGTCTAGGAACCTTAAATTAAAAGCCTTGTATTTTCGCATCTTGCAAGCTCTGAAAATAATAGTCAACTTCAAAAGGCTCTATCTCCCAATATATTCGAGCTACAGCGCTGAAATTCGCACCGGGATATTTCACAAACTTTACAACATTAATCAATTCTAAAGACACAGATGTGCTTGTACATTCTTGTAGTTTTAGAAAATGTCGGTTTTGTCATTTACGAATGCGAAATGTGGCCTCTAGGAACCTTAAATTGAAAGCCTTGTATTTTCGCATCTTGCAAGCTCTGAAAATAATAGTCAACTTCAAATGGCTCTATCTCCTAAACTATTCGAGCTACAGCGCTGAAATTCGCACAGGGATTTTTAACAAACTTTACAACATAAATTAATTCTAAAGACACAGATGTGTTCCTACATTCTTGTAGTTTAAGAAAATGTCGGTTTTGTCATTTACAAATGCGAAATGTGGCCTCTAGGAGCCTTAAATTAAAAGCCTCGTATTTTCGCATCTTGCAAGCTCTCTGTTTTACACTGGTTTTTTTGGAATAATAAACTTTTATGACGATACTTTTGCGTTTCTCTGAAAAACTAAGCTTCTAATCGAAAAATGAATATCACCAGTGAATTGTCCATAAAATTTCGTACTAGGTCCGTGGTTCTTAGAACCATCCGTGACATTTCGAAAATCGCACAATTTCGTGGACACATGGATCGACGAATCTTTACATTTTTTAACACAAAATACAAACTAGCATTTTTCACAAACTTGACAACATAAATAAATTCTAGAGACACTGATGTGTTTGTACGTTCTTGTAGTTTTAGAAAATGTTGGTTTTGTCATTTAGGAATGCAAATGTGGCCTCTAGGAACCTCAAATTAACAGCGTTGTATTTTCGCATCTTGCAAGCTCTGAAAAAATAATCAATTCAAATGGCTCTATCTCCTAAACTATTCGAGCTACAGCGCTGAATTTTGCACAGGGATATTTCACAAACTTCACAACATAAATCAATTCTAGAGACACAGATGTGTTTGTACATTCTTGTAGTTTTAGAAAATGTCGGTTTTGTCATTTACGAATGCAAAATGTGGCCTCTAGGAACCTTAAATTAAAAGCCTTGTATTTTCGCATCTTGCAAGCTCTGAAAATAATAGTCAACTTCAAAAGGCTCTATCTCCTAAACTATTCGAAATACAGCGCTGAAATTCGCACAGGGAAATTTCACAAACTTTTCAACATAAATCAATTCTAGAGAAACAGATGTGTTTGTACATTCTTGTAGTTTTAGAAAATGTCGGTTTTGTCATTTAAGAATGCGAAATGATGCCTCTAGGAACATTAAAATAAAAGCCCTGTATTTTCGCATCTTGCAAGCTCTGAAAATAATAGTCAACTTCAAAAGGCTCTATCTCCTAAACTATTCGAGCTACAGCGCTGAAATTTACACAGGGATATTTCACAAACTTTTCAACATAAATCAATTCTCGAGACACAGATGTGTTTGTACATTCTTGTAGTTTTAGAAAATGTCGGTTTTGTCATTTACGAATGCGAAATGTGGCCTCTAGGAACCTTAAATTAAAAGCCTTGTATTTTCGCATTTTGCAAGTTCTGAAAATAATAGTCAACTTCAAAAGGCTCTATCTCCTAAACTATTCGAGCTACAGCGCTGAAATTCGCACAGGGAAATTTCACAAACTTTTCAACATAAATCAATTCTAGAGACACAGATGTATTTGTACATTCTTGTAGTTTTAGAAAATGTCGGTTTTGTCATTTAAGAATGCGAAATGATGCCTCTAGGAACATTAAAATAAAAGCCCTGTATTTTCGCACCTTGCAAGGTCTGAAAATAATAGTCAACTTCAAAAGGCTCTATCTCCTAAACTATTGGAGCTACAGCGCTGAAATTCACACAGGGATATTTTACATACTTTTCAACATAAATCAATTCTCGAGACACAGATGTGTTTGTACATTCTTGTAGTTTTAGAAAATGTCGGTTTTGTGATTTACGAATGCGAAATGTGGCCACTAGGAACCTTAAATTAAAAACCTTGTATTTTCGCATCTTGCAAGCTCTGAAAATAATAGTCAACTTCTAAAGGCTCTATCTCCTAAACAATTCGAGCTACAGCGCTGAAATTCGCACAGGGAAATTTCACAAACTTTTCAACATAAATCAATTCTAGAGCCACAGATGTGTTTGTACATTCTTGTAGTTTTAGAAAATGTCGGTTTTGTCATTTACGAATGCGAAATGTGGCCTCTAGGAACCTTAAATTAAGAGCCTTGTATTTTCGCATCTTGCAAGTTCTGAAAATAATAGTCAACTTCAAAAGGCTCTATCTCCTAAACTTTTCGAGCTACAGCGCTGAAATTCGCACAGGGATATTTCACAAACTTTTCAACATAAATCAATTCTAGAGACACAGATGTGTTTGTACATTCTTTTAGTTTTAGAAAATGTCGGTTTTGTCATTTACGAATGCGAAACGTGGCGTCTAGGAACCTTAAATAAAAAGCCTTGTATTTTCGCATCTTGCAAGCTCTGAAAATAATAGTCAACTTCAAATGGCTCTATCTCCTAAACTATTCGAGCTACAGCGCTGAAATTCGCACAGGGAAATTTCACAAAATTTTCAACATAAATCAATTCTAGAGACACAGATGTGTTTGTACATTCATGTAGTTTTAGAAAATGTTGGTTTTGTCATTTACGAATGCGAAATGTGGCCTCTAGGAACCTTAAATTAAAAGCCTTGTATTTTCGCATCTTGCAAGCTCTGAAAAAAATAATCAACTTCAAATGGCTCTATCTCCTAAACTATTTGAGGTACAGCGCTGAAATTCGCACAGGGATATTTCACAAACTTTACAACATAAATCAATTCTAGAGACACAGATGTGTTTGTACACTCTTGTAGTTTTAGAAAATGTCGGTTTTGTCATTTACGAATGCGAAATGTGGCCTCTAGGAACCTTAAATTACAAGCCTTGTATTTTCGCATCTTGCAAGCTCTGAAAATAATAGTCAAATTCAAATGGCTCTATCTCCTAAACTATTCGAGCTACAGCGCTGAAATTCGCACAGGGAAATTTCACAAACTTTTCAACATAAATAAATTCTAGAGAAAAAAATGTGTTTGTACATTCTTGTAGTTTTAGAAAATGTCGATTTTGTCATTTACGAATGCGAAATGGGGCCTCTAGGAACCTTAAATTAAAAGCCTTGTATTTTCGAATCTTGCAAGCTCTAAAAATAATAGTCAACTTCAAATGGCTCTATCTCCTAAACTATTCGAGCTACAGCGCTGAAATTCGCACCGGGAAATTTCACAAAATTTTCAACATAAATCAATTCTAGAGACACAGATGTGTTTGTATATTATTGTAGTTTTAGAAAATGTCGCTTTTGTCATTTACGAATGCGAAATGTGGCTTCTAGGAACCTTAAATTAAAAGCCTTGTATTTTCGCATCTTGCAAGCTCTGAAAATAATAGTTAACTTCAAATGTCTCTATCTCCTAAAATATTCGAGCTACAGCGCTGAAATTCGCACAGAGATATTTCACAAACTTGACAACATAAATCAATACTAGAGACACAGACGTGTTTGTACATTCTTATAGTTTTATATAATTTCGATTTTGTCATTTACGAATGCAAAATGTGGCCTCTAGGAACCTTAAATTAAAAGCCTTGTATTTTCGCATCTTGCAAGCTCTGAAAATAATAGTCAACTTCAAAAGGCTCTATCTCCCAATATATTAGAGCTACAGCGCTGAAATTCGCACAGGGAAATTTCACAAACGTTTCAACATAAATCAATTCTAGAGACACAGATGTGTTTGTACATTCTTGTAGTTTTAGAAAATGTCGGTTTTGTCATTTACGAATGCGAAACGTGGCGTCTAGGAACCTTAAATTAAAAGCCTTGTATTTTCGCATCTTGCAAGCTCTGAAAATAATTGTCCACCTCAAAAGGCTCTATCTCCCAATATATTCGAGTTACAGCGCTGAAATTCGCACAGGGATATTTCACAAACTTTACAACATAAATCAATTCCAGAGACACAGATGTGTTTGTACACTCTTGTAGTTTTAGAAAATGTCGGTTTTGTCATTTACGAATGCGAAATGATGCCTCTAGGAACCATAAATTAAAAGCCTTGTATTTTCACATCTTGCAAGCTCTGAAAATAATAGTCAACTTCAAAAGGTTCTATCTCCCAATATATTCGAGCTGCAGCGCTGAAATTCGCACAGGAGATATTATGTTCTTGGCTCTTGAATCTGAGTATTAAATGGAGTTGCTCGTTTTATAAGAACTTGCTTTAAATGGAATGGATTTACACTGTTTTTTCCGAAGAAATATACTTTAATGACGATACTTTTGCGATTTTCTGAAAAACTAAGCTTATAATTGAATAATGAATATCACCAGTGAATTGTCCATAAAAGTTCGTACTAGGTCCGTAGTTTTCAGAAAAATCCTAGACATGTCGAAAATCGCACAATTTCGTCGATCGACGAAACTTTAAATTTTTTAACACAAAATATCAACAAGCATATTTCACAAACTTTACAACAAATCAGTATTAGAGACACAGATGTGTTTGTACATTCTTGTAGTTTTAGAAAATGTAGATTGTCATTTACGAACGCGAAATGAGGCCTCTAGGAACCTTAAATTAAAAGCCTTGTATTTTCGCATTTTGCCAGCTCTGAAAATAATAGTCAACTTCAAATGGCTCTATCTCCTAAACTATTCGAGCTACAGCGCTGAAATTCGCACAGGAAAATTTCACAAACTTTTCAACATAAAACAATTCTAGAGACAGAGATGTGTTTGTACACTCTTGTAGTTTTAGAAAAAGTCGGTTTTGTCATTTAAGAATGCGAAATGATGCCTCTAGGAACATTAAATTAATAGCCTTGAATATTCGCATCTTGCAAGCTCTGAAAATAATAGTCAACTTCAAATGGCTCTATCCCCTAAACTATTCGAGCTACAGCGCTGAAATTCGCACAGGGAAATTTCACAAAATTTTTAACATAAATCAATTCTAGAGACACAGATGTGTTTGTACATTCTTGTAGTTTTAGAAAATGTCGCTTTTGTCATTTACGAATGCGAAATGTGGCTTCTAGGAACCTTAAATTAAAAGCCTTGTATTTTCGCATCTTGCAAGCTCTGAAAATAATAGTTAACTTCAAATGTCTCTATCTCCTAAACTATTCGAGCTACAGCGCTGAAGTTCCCACAGAGATATTTCACAAACTTGACAACATAAATCAATACTAGAGACACAGACGTGTTTGTACATTCTTGTAGTTTTAGAAAATGTTGGTTTTGTCATTTACGAATGCGAAATGTGGCCTCTAGGAACCTTAATTTAAAAGCCTTGTATTTTAGCATCTTGCAAGTTCTGAAAAAAAAAATCAAATTCAAATGGCTCTATCTCCTAAACTATTTGAAGTACAGCGCTGAAATTCGCACAGGGATATTTAACAAACTTTACAACATAAATCAATTCTAGAGACAGAGACGTGTTGGTACATTCTTGTAGTTTTAGAAAATGTCGGTGTTGTCTTTTACGAATGCGAAATGTTGCCTCTAGGAACCTTAAATTAAAAGCCAAGTATTTTCGCATCTTGCAAGCTCTGAAAATAATAGTCAAATTCAAATGGCTCTATCTCCTAAACTATTTGAGGTACAGCGCTGAAATTCGCACAGGGATATTTCACAAACTTTACAACATAAATCAATTCTAGAGACATAGATGTGTTGGTACATTCTTGTAGTTTTAGAAAATGTCGATTTTGTCATTTACGAATGCGAAATGTGGCCTCTAGGAACCTTAAATTAAAAACCTTGTATTTTTGCATCTTGCAAGCTCTGAAAATAATAGTCAACTTCAAAAGGCTCTATCTCCCAATATATTCGAGCTACAGCGCTGAAATTCGCACAGGGATATTTCACAAACTTTACAACATTAATCAATTCTAAAGACACAGATATGCTTGTATATTCTTGTAGTTTTAGAAAATGTTGGTTTTGTCATTTACGAATGCGAAATGTCGCGTCTAGGAACCTTAAATTGAAAGCCTTGTATTTTCGCATCTTGCAAGCTCTGAAAATGATAGTCAACTTCAGATAGCTCTATCTTTTAAACTATTCGAGCTACAGCGCTGAAATTCGCACAGGGATATCTCACAAACTTTACAATATTAATCAATTCTAGAGACACAGATATGCTTGTACATTCTTGTAGTTTTAGAAAATGTCGGTTTTGTCATTTACAAATGCGAAATGTGGCCTCTAGGAGCCTTAAATTAAAAGCCTTGTACTTTCGCATCTTGCAAGCTCTCTGTTTTACACTGTTTTTTTTAATAATAAACTTTTTTGACGATACTTTTGCGATTCTCTGAAAAAGTAAGCTTCTAATCGAAAAATGAATATCACCAGTAAATTGTCCATAAAATTTCGTACTAGGTCCGTGGTTTTTAGAACCATCCGTGACATTTAGAAAATCGCACAATTTCGTCGACCTTGATCGACGAATCTTTACATTTTTTAACACAAAATACAAACTAGCATTTTTCACAAACTTGACAACATAAATAAATTCTAGAGACACAGATGTGTTTGTACATTCTTGTAGTTTTAGAAAATGTTGGTTTTGTCATTTAGGAATGCAAATGTGGCCTCTAGGAACCTTAAATTAAAAGCGTTGTATTTTCGCATCTTGCAAGCTCTGAAAAAATAATCAATTCAAATGGCTCTATCTCCTAAACTATTCGAGCTACAGCGCTGAATTTTGCACAGGGATATTTCACAAACTTCACAACATAAATCAATTCTAGAGACACAGATGTGTTTGTACATTCTTGTAGTTTTAGAAAATGTCGGTTTTGTCATTTAAGAATGCGAAATGATGCCTCTAGGAACATTAAAATAAAAGCCCTGTATTTTCGCATCTTGCAAGCTCTGAAAATAATAGTCAACTTCAAAAGGCTCTATCTCCTAAACTATTCGAGCTACAGCGCTGAAATTCACACAGGGATATTTCACAAACTTTTCAACATAAATCAATTCTCGAGACACAGATGTGTTTGTACATTCTTGTAGTTTTAGAAAATGTCGGTTTTGTCATTTACGAATGCGAAATGTGGCCTCTAGGAACCTTAAATTAAAAGCCTTGTATTTTCGCATCTTGCAAGCTCTGAAAATAATAGTCAACTTCAAAAGGCTCTATCTCCAAATATATTCGAGCTACAGCGCTGAAATTCGCACAGGGATATTTCACAAAATTTACAACATAAATCAATTCCAGAGACACAGATGTGTTTGTACACTCTTGTAGTTTTAGAAAATGTCGGTTTTGTCATTTACGAATGCGAAATGATGCCTCTGGGAACCTTAAATTAAAAGCCTTGTATTTTCACATCTTGCAAGCTCTGAAAATAATAGTCAAATTTAAATGGCTCTATCTCCTTAACTATTCGAGCTGCAGCGCTGAAATTCGCACAGGAGATATAATGTTCTTGGCTCTTGAATCTGAGTATTAAATGGAGTTGCTCGTTTTATAAGAACTTGCTTGAAATGGAATGGTTTTACACTGTTTTTTCCGAAGAAATATACTTTTATGACGATACTTTTGCGATTTTCTGAAAAACTAAGCTTATAAATGAAAAATGAATATCAGCGGTGAATTGTCCATAAAGGTTCGTACTAGGTCCGTAGTTTTTAGAAAAATCCTAGACATGTCGAAAATCGCACAATTTCGTCGATCGACGAAACTTTAAATTTTTTAACACAAAATATCAACAAGCATATTTCACAAACTTTACAACAAATCAGTATTAGAGACACAGATGTGTTTGTACATTCTTGTAGTTTTAGAAAATGTAGATTTGTCATTTACGAACGCGAAATGAGGACTCTAGGAACCTTAAATTAAAAGCCTTGTATTTTCGCATTTTGCCAGCTCTGAAAATAATAGTCAACTTCAAATGGCTCTATCTCCTAAACTGTTCGATCTACAGCGCTGAAATTCGCACAGGGAACTTTCAGAAACTTTTTAACATAAATCAATTCTAGAGACACAGATGTGTTTGTACATTCTTGTAGTTTTAGAAAAAGTCGGTTTTGTCATTTAAGAATGCGAAATGATGCCTCTAGGAACATTAAATTAAAAGCTTTGTATTTTCGCATCTTGCAAGCTCTAAAAATAATAGTCAACTTAAAAAGCCTCTATCTCCTAAACTATTCGAGCTACAGCGCTGAAATTCACACAGGGATATTTCACAAACTTTTCAAC
Source organism: Gryllus longicercus (assembly GCA_038098605.1). NCBI lineage: Eukaryota > Metazoa > Arthropoda > Insecta > Orthoptera > Gryllidae > Gryllus > Gryllus longicercus. Next base: position 544,159 of record JAZDUA010000239.1, read on the forward strand.
ATAAAACAATTCTAGAGACAAAGATGTGTTTGTACATTCTTGTAGTTTTAGAAAATATCGGTTTTGACATTTACGAATGCGAAATGTGGCCTCTAAGAACCTTAAATTAAAAGCCTTGTATTTTCTCATCTTGCAAACTCTGAAAATAATAGTCCACTTCAAAAGGCTCTATCGCCCAATATATTCGAGCTACAGCGCTGAAATTCGCACAGGGAAATTTCACAAACTTTTCAACATAAATCTATTCTAGAGACACAGATGTGTTTGTACATTCTTGTTGTTTTAGAAAATGTCGGATTTGTCATTTACGAATGCGAAATGTGGCCTCTAGGAACCGTAAATGTAATTGTAATGTAAAGATTGTATTTTCGCATCTTGAAACCTCTGAAAATAATTGTCAAATTCAAATGGCTCTATCTCCTAAACTATTCAAGCTACAGCGCTGAAAATCGCTCCGAAGATATTATGTTCTTTGCTTCTGAATCTGAGTCTAAAATGGAGTAGCTCGTTTTATAAGAACTTGCTTGAAATGGAATGGTTTTACACTGTTTTTTTGGAATAATATACTTTTATGACGATACTTTTACGATTTTCTGAAAAACTAAGCTTATAATTGAAAAATAAATATCACTGGTGAATTGTCCATAAAAGTTCGTACTAGGTCCGTAGTTTTCAGAAAAATCCTAGACATGTCAGAAATCGCACAATTTCGTCGATCGACGAAACTACATTCTTTAACTCAAAATATCAACAAGCATATTTCACAAACTTTACAACATAAATCAATTCTAGAGACACAGATGTGTTTGTACATACTTGTAGTTTTAGAAAATGTCGGTTTTGTCATTTACGAATGCGAAATGTAGCCTCTAGGAACCTTAAATTAAAAGCCTTGAATTTTCGCATCTTGCAAGCTCAAAAACATAAGTCAACTTCAAATGGCTCTATCTCCAAAACTATTCGAGCTACAGCGCTGAAATTCGCACAGGGATATTTCACAAACTTTTTAACATATATCAACTCTAGAGACACAGATGTGGTTGTACATTCTTGTAGTTTTTAGAAAATGTCGGTTTTGTCATTTACGAATGCGAAAAGTGGCTTCTAGGAACCTTAAATTAAAAGCCTTGAATTTTCGCGTCTTTCAAGCTCTGAAAATAATAGCAAACTCCAAATGGCTCTATCTCCCAATATATTCGAGCGACAGCGCTGAAATTCGCACAGGGATATTTCGCAAATTTACAACATAAATCAATTCTAGAGACACAGATGTGTTTGTACATTCTTGTAGTTTTAGAAAATGTCGGTTTTGTCTTTTACGAATGCGAAATGTGGCCACTAGGAACCTTAAATTAAAAGCCTTGTATTTTCGCATCTTGCAAGCTCAGAAAATAATTGTCAACTTCGAATGGCTCTATCTCCTTAACTATTCGAGCTACAGCGCTGAAATTCGCACAGGGATATTTCACAAACTTTACAACATAAATCAGTTTCCAAAGCAACAGATGTGTGATTTATTCTTGTAGTTTTAGAAAATGTCGGTTTTGACATTTACGAATGCGAAATATGGCTTCTAGGAACCTTAAATTAAAAGCCTTGTATTTCCCATCTTGCAAGCTTTGAAAATAATAGTCAAATTCAAATGTCTCTATCTCCTAAACTATTCGAGCTACAGCGCTGAAATTCGCACTGAAATATTTCACAAACTTTCCAACATAAATCAAATCTAGAGACACAGATGGTTTGTCCATTCTTGTAGTTTAAGAAAATGTCGGTTTTGTCATTTACGAAAGCGAAATGTGGCCTCTAGGAACCTTAAATTAAAAGCCTTGTATTTTCGCATCTTGCAAGCTCTGAAAATAATTGTCAACTTCGAATAGCTCTATCTCCTAAACTATTCGAACTACAGCGCAGAAATTCGCACAGGGATATTTCACAAACTTTACAACATAAATCAATTCTAGAGACACAGATGTGTTTGCAAATTCTTGTAGTTTCAGAAAATGTCGGTTTTGTCATTTACGAATGCGAAATGTGGCCTCTAGGAACCTTAAATTAAAAGCCTTGTATTTTCGCATCTTGCAAGCTCTGAAAATAATAGTCAATTTCAAAAGGATCTATCTCCTAAACTATACGAGCTACAGCGCTGAAATTCGCACAGGGAAATTTCACAAACTTTTCAACATAAATCAGTTCTAGAGTCACAGATGTGTTTGTTTATTCTTGTAGTTTTAGAAAATGTCGGTTTTGTCATTTACGAATGCGAAATGTGGCATCTAGGAACCTTAAATAAAGAGCCTTGTAATTTCGCATCTTGCACGCTCTGAAAATATTAGTCAACTTCAAAAGGCACTATCTCCTAAACTATTCGAGCTACAGCACTGAAATTCGCACAGGGCAATTTCACAAACTTTTGAACATAAATCAATTCTAGAGCCACAGATGTGTTTGTACATTCTTGTAGTTTTAGAAAATGTCGGATTTTCCATTTACGAATTCGAAATGTGGCCTCTGGAAACATTAAATTAAAAGCCTTGTATTTTCGCATCTTGCAAGCTCTGAAAATAATAGTCGAATTCAAATGGGTCTATCTCCTAAACTATTCAAGCTACAGCGCTGAAAATCGCTCAGACGATATTATGTTCTTTGCTTCTGAATCTGAGTTTTAAATGGAGTTGCTCGTTTTATAAGAACTTGCTTGAAATGGAACGGTTTTACTCTGTTTTTTCCGAAGAAATATACTTTTATGACGATACTTTCCGATTTTCAAAAAAACTAAGCTTCATATCGAAAAATAATTATCACCAGTCATTTCTCCATAAAATTTCGCACTATGTCCGTAGTTTTCAGAAAAATCCGTGACATGTCGAAAATCGCACAATTTCGTCGATCCATGTATCGATGAAACTTTACATTTTTTAACACAAAATATCAACATGCATATTTCACAAACTTTAAAACATAAATCAATTCTAGAGCCACAGATGTGTTTGTACATTCTTGTAGTTTTAGACAATGTCGGTTTTGCCATTTACGAATGCGAAATATGGCCTCTAGGAACCTTACATTAAAAGCCTTGTATTTTCCCATCTTGCAAACTCTCACAATAATTGTGAACTTCAAATGGCTCTATCTCCAAAACTATTCGAGCTACAGCGCTGAAATTCGCACAGGGATATTTCACAAACTTTACAACATTAAACAATTCTAAAGACACAGATGTGCTTGTACATTCTTGCTGTTTTAGAAAATGTCGGTTTTGTCATTTACGAATGCGAAATGTGGCCTCTAGAAACCTTAAATTAAAAGCCTTGCATTTTCGCATCTTGCAAGCTCTGAAAATAATAGTCAATTTCAAATGGCTCTATCTCCTAAAGTATTTGAGCTGCAGCGCTGAAATTCGCACAGGAGATATTATGTTCTTTTCTTCTGAATCTGAGTCTTCAGTTGAGTTGCTCGTTTTATAAGAACTTGCTTGAAATGGAATGGTTTTACACTCTTTTTTCCGAAGAAATATACTTTTATGACGATACTTTTGCAATTTTCTAAAAAACTAAGCTTCTAATCGAAAAATGAATATCACCAGTGATTTCTCCATAAAATTTTGTACTAGGTCCGTAGTTTTATGAAAAATCCGTGACATGACGAAAATCGCACAATATCGTCGATCGACGAAACTTTACATTTTTTAAAACAAAATATCAACAAGCATATTTCACAAACTTTACAACATAAATCAATTCTAGAGACACAGATGTGTTTGTACATTCTTGTGGTTTCAGAAAATGTCGGTTTTGTCATTTACGAATGCGAAATGTAACCTCTAGGAACCTTAAATTAAAAGCCTTGTATTACGCATCTTGCAAGCTCTGAAAATAATTGTCAATTTCAAATGGCTCTATCTCCTAATCATTCGAGCTACAGCGCTGAAATTCGCACAGGCATATTTCACAAATTTTCAACATAAATCAGTTCTAGAGACACAAATGTGTTTGTTTATTCTTGTAGTTTTAGAAACTGTCGGTTTTGTCATTTACGAATGCGAAATGTGGCCTCTAGGAACCTTAAATTAAAAGCCTTGTATTTTCGCATCTTGCAAGCACTGAAAATAATAGTCAAATTCAAATGGCTCTATCTCCTAAACTATTTGAGCTACAGTGCTGAAATTCGCGCAGGAGATATTATGTTCTTTGTTCCTGAATCTGAGTTTTAAATGGTGTTGCTCGTTTTATAAGAACTCTCTTGAAATGGAATTGTTTTACACTGTTTTTGTCGAAGAAATAAACTTTTATGACGATACTTTTGCGATTTTCTAAAAAACGAAGCTTCTAATCGAAAAATGAAGATCACCAGTGATTTCTCCATAAAATTTCGTACTAGGTCCGTAGTTTTCAGAAAAATCCGTGACATGTCGAAAATCGCACAATTTCGTCGAAATTTTACATTTTTTAACACAAAATATAAACAAGCATATTTAACAAACTTTACAACATAAATCAATTCTACAGACATAGATGTGTTTGTACATTCTTGTAGTTTTAGAAAATGTCGGTTTTGTCATTTACGAATGCGAAATGTGGCCTCTAGGAACCTTAAATTAAAAGCCTTGTATTTTCGCATCTTGCAAGCTCTGAAAATAATAGTCAGCTTCAAATGGCTCTATCTCCTAAACTATGCAAGCTACAGCGCTGAAATACACACAGGGATATTTCACAAACTTTACAACATAAATCAATTCTACAGACATAGATGTGTTTGTATATTCTTGTAGTTTAAAAAATGTCGGTTTTGTCATTTACGTATGCGAAATGTGGCCTCTAGGAACATTAAATTAAAAGCCTTGTATTTTCGCATCTTGCAAGCTCTGAAAATAATAGTCAACTTCAAAGGGCTCTATCTCCTAAACTATTCGAGCTAAAGCGCTGAAATTCGCACAGGGATATTTAACAAACTTTTCAACATAAATCAATTCTAGAGACACAGATGTGTTTGTACATTCTTGTAGTTTTAGATAATGTCGGTTTTGTCATTTACGAATGCGAAATGTGGCCTCTAAGAACCTTAAATAAAAAGCCTCGTATTTTCGCATCTTGCAAGCTCTGATAATAATAGTCAACTTCAAATGGCTCTATCTCCTAAACTATTTGAGCTGCAGCGCTGAAATTCGCACAGGGATATTTAACAAACTTTTCAACATAAATCAATTCTAGAGACACAGATGTGTTTGTACATTCTTGTAGTTTTAGATAATGTCGGTTTTGTCATTTACGATTGCGAAATGTGGCCTGTAGAAACCTTAAATTAAAAGCCTTGTATTTCCCATCTTGCATGCTTTGAAAATAATAGTCAACTTCAAATGGCTCTATCTCCTAAACTATTCGAGATACAGCGCTGAAATTCGCACTGAACTATTTCACAAACTTTACAACATAAATCAAATCTAGCGACACGGATGTGTTGGTACATTCTTGTAGTTTTAGAAAATGTCGGTTTTGTCATTTACGAATGCGAAATGTGGCCACTAGGAACCTTAAATTAAAAGCCTTGTATTTTCGCATCTTGCAAGCTCTCAAAATAATTGTCAACTTCGAATGGCTCTATCTCCTTAACTATTCGAGCTACAGCGCTGAAATTCGCACAGGGATATTTCACAAACTTTACAACATAAATCAGTTCAAGAGCAACAGATGTGTGATTTATTCTTGTAGTTTTAGAAAATGTCGGTTTTGTCATTTACGAATGCGAAATGTGGCCTCTAGGAACCTTAAATTAAAAGCCTTGTATTTTCGCATCTCTCAAGCTCTGAAAATAATTGTCAACTTCGAATGGCTCTATCTCCTTAACTATTCGAGCTACAGCGCTGAAATTCGCACAGGGATATTTCACAAACTTTACAACAGAAATCAGTTCAAGAGCAACAGATGTGTGATTTATTCTTGTAGTTTTAGAAAATGTCGGTTTTGTCATTTACGAATGCGAAATGTGGCCTCTAGGAACCTTAAATTAAAAGCCTTGTATTTTCGCATCTTGCAAGCTCTGAAAATAATAGTCAACTTCAAAAGGTTCTATCTCCTAAACTATTCGTGCTACAGCACTGAAATGCGCACAGGCAAATTTCACAAACTTTACAACATAAATCAATTCTAGAGACACAGATGTGTTTGTACATTCTTGTAGTTTTAGAAAATGTCGGTTTTGTCATTTACGAATGCGAAATGTGGCCTCTACGAACCTTAAATTAAAAGCCTTCAATTTTCGCATCTTGCAAGCTCTGAAAACATAAGTCAACTTCAAATGGCTCTATCTCCTAAGCTATTCAACCTACAACACTGAAACTCGCACAGGGATATTTCACAACGTTTACAACATAAATCAATTCTAGGGACACAGATGTGTTTGTACATTTTTGTAGTTTTATAATATGTCGGTTTTGTCATTTACGAATGCGAAATGTGGCTTCTAGGAACGTTAAATTAAAAGCCTTGTATTTTCGCATCTTGCAAGCTCTCGGTACTACACTGTTTTTTTTGGAATAATTTACTTTTATGACGATAGAATTTGCGAATTTCTGAAAATCTAAGCTTTTAATCTAAAAATGAATATCACCAGTGAATTGTCCATAAAATTTCGTATTGTCCGTTGTTTTTAGAACAATCCGTGACATGTCGAAAATCGCACAATTTCGTCGATCGACGAAACTTTTCATTTTTTAATACAAAATATAAACAAGCATATTTCACAAACTTTAGAACATAAATGAATTCTAGAGACACAGACGTGTTTGTACATTCTTGTAGTTGTAGAAAACGTTAGTTTTGGATTTACGAATGCGAAATGTGGCCTTTAGGAACCTTAAATTAAAAGCCTTGTATTTTCGCATCTTGCAAGCTCTGAAAAAAATTAAAATGGCTCTATCTCCGAAACTTTTTGAGCTACAGCGCTGAATATCGGACTGGAGTTATTATGTTCATTGCTTTTGAATCTGAGTTTTAAATGGAGTTCCTCGTTTAATAAGAACTTGCTTGAAATGGAATGGTTTTACACTCTTTTTTCCGAAGAAATATACTTTTATGACGATACTTTTGCAATTTTCTAAAAAACTAAGCTTCTAATCGAAAAATGAATATCACCAGTGATTTCTCCATAAAATTTTGTACTAGGTCCGTAGTTTTATGAAAAATCCGTGACATGACGAAAATCGCACAATATCGTCGATCGACGAAACTTTACATTTTTTAAAACAAAATATCAACAAGCATATTTCACAAACTTTACAACATAAATCAATTCTAGAGACACAGATGTGTTTGTACATTCTTGTGGTTTCAGAAAATGTCGGTTTTGTCATTTACGAATGCGAAATGTAACCTCTAGGAACCTTAAATTAAAAGCCTTGTATTACGCATCTTGCAAGCTCTGAAAATAATTGTCAATTTCAAATGGCTCTATCTCCTAATCATTCGAGCTACAGCGCTGAAATTCGCACAGGCATATTTCACAAATTTTCAACATAAATCAGTTCTAGAGACACAAATGTGTTTGTTTATTCTTGTAGTTTTAGAAACTGTCGGTTTTGTCATTTACGAATGCGAAATGTGGCCTCTAGGAACCTTAAATTAAAAGCCTTGTATTTTGCATCTTGCAAGCACTGAAAATAATAGTCAAATTCAAATGGCTCTATCTCCTAAACTATTTGAGCTACAGTGCTGAAATTCGCGCAGGAGATATTATGTTCTTTGTTCCTGAATCTGAGTTTTAAATGGTGTTGCTCGTTTTATAAGAACTCTCTTGAAATGGAATTGTTTTACACTGTTTTTGTCGAAGAAATAAACTTTTATGACGATACTTTTGCGATTTTCTAAAAAACGAAGCTTCTAATCGAAAAATGAAGATCACCAGTGATTTCTCCATAAAATTTCGTACTAGGTCCGTAGTTTTCAGAAAAATCCGTGACATGTCGAAAATCGCACAATTTCGTCGAAATTTTACATTTTTTAACACAAAATATAAACAAGCATATTTAACAAACTTTACAACATAAATCAATTCTACAGACATAGATGTGTTTGTACATTCTTGTAGTTTTAGAAAATGTCGGTTTTGTCATTTACGAATGCGAAATGTGGCCTCTAGGAACCTTAAATTAAAAGCCTTGTATTTTCGCATCTTGCAAGCTCTGAAAATAATAGTCAGCTTCAAATGGCTCTATCTCCTAAACTATGCAAGCTACAGCGCTGAAATACACACAGGGATATTTCACAAACTTTACAACATAAATCAATTCTACAGACATAGATGTGTTTGTATATTCTTGTAGTTTAAAAAATGTCGGTTTTGTCATTTACGTATGCGAAATGTGGCCTCTAGGAACATTAAATTAAAAGCCTTGTATTTTCGCATCTTGCAAGCTCTGAAAATAATAGTCAACTTCAAAGGGCTCTATCTCCTAAACTATTCGAGCTAAAGCGCTGAAATTCGCACAGGGATATTTAACAAACTTTTCAACATAAATCAATTCTAGAGACACAGATGTGTTTGTACATTCTTGTAGTTTTAGATAATGTCGGTTTTGTCATTTACGAATGCGAAATGTGGCCTCTAAGAACCTTAAATAAAAAGCCTCGTATTTTCGCATCTTGCAAGCTCTGATAATAATAGTCAACTTCAAATGGCTCTATCTCCTAAACTATTTGAGCTGCAGCGCTGAAATTCGCACAGGGATATTTAACAAACTTTTCAACATAAATCAATTCTAGAGACACAGATGTGTTTGTACATTCTTGTAGTTTTAGATAATGTCGGTTTTGTCATTTACGATTGCGAAATGTGGCCTGTAGAAACCTTAAATTAAAAGCCTTGTATTTCCCATCTTGCATGCTTTGAAAATAATAGTCAACTTCAAATGGCTCTATCTCCTAAACTATTCGAGATACAGCGCTGAAATTCGCACTGAACTATTTCACAAACTTTACAACATAAATCAAATCTAGCGACACGGATGTGTTGGTACATTCTTGTAGTTTTAGAAAATGTCGGTTTTGTCATTTACGAATGCGAAATGTGGCCACTAGGAACCTTAAATTAAAAGCCTTGTATTTTCGCATCTTGCAAGCTCTCAAAATAATTGTCAACTTCGAATGGCTCTATCTCCTTAACTATTCGAGCTACAGCGCTGAAATTCGCACAGGGATATTTCACAAACTTTACAACATAAATCAGTTCAAGAGCAACAGATGTGTGATTTATTCTTGTAGTTTTAGAAAATGTCGGTTTTGTCATTTACGAATGCGAAATGTGGCCTCTAGGAACCTTAAATTAAAAGCCTTGTATTTTCGCATCTCTCAAGCTCTGAAAATAATTGTCAACTTCGAATGGCTCTATCTCCTTAACTATTCGAGCTACAGCGCTGAAATTCGCACAGGGATATTTCACAAACTTTACAACAGAAATCAGTTCAAGAGCAACAGATGTGTGATTTATTCTTGTAGTTTTAGAAAATGTCGGTTTTGTCATTTACGAATGCGAAATGTGGCCTCTAGGAACCTTAAATTAAAAGCCTTGTATTTTCGCATCTTGCAAGCTCTGAAAATAATAGTCAACTTCAAAAGGTTCTATCTCCTAAACTATTCGTGCTACAGCACTGAAATGCGCACAGGCAAATTTCACAAACTTTACAACATAAATCAATTCTAGAGACACAGATGTGTTTGTACATTCTTGTAGTTTTAGAAAATGTCGGTTTTGTCATTTACGAATGCGAAATGTGGCCTCTACGAACCTTAAATTAAAAGCCTTCAATTTTCGCATCTTGCAAGCTCTGAAAACATAAGTCAACTTCAAATGGCTCTATCTCCTAAGCTATTCAACCTACAACACTGAAACTCGCACAGGGATATTTCACAACGTTTACAACATAAATCAATTCTAGGGACACAGATGTGTTTGTACATTTTTGTAGTTTTATAAAATGTCGGTTTTGTCATTTACGAATGCGAAATGTGGCTTCTAGGAACGTTAAATTAAAAGCCTTGTATTTTCGCATCTTGCAAGCTCTCGGTATTACACTGTTTTTTTTGGAATAATTTACTTTTATGACGATAGAATTTGCGAATTTCTGAAAATCTAAGCTTTTAATCTAAAAATGAATATCACCAGTGAATTGTCCATAAAATTTCGTATTGTCCGTTGTTTTTAGAACAATCCGTGACATGTCGAAAATCGCACAATTTCGTCGATCGACGAAACTTTTCATTTTTTAATACAAAATATAAACAAGCATATTTCACAAACTTTAGAACATAAATGAATTCTAGAGACACAGACGTGTTTGTACATTCTTGTAGTTGTAGAAAACGTTAGTTTTGGATTTACGAATGCGAAATGTGGCCTTTAGGAACCTTAAATTAAAAGCCTTGTATTTTCGCATCTTGCAAGCTCTGAAAAAAATTAAAATGGCTCTATCTCCGAAACTTTTTGAGCTACAGCGCTGAATATCGGACTGGAGTTATTATGTTCATTGCTTTTGAATCTGAGTTTTAAATGGAGTTCCTCGTTTAATAAGAACTTGCTTGAAATGGAATGGTTTTACAATGTTTTTTTGGAAGAAATATACTTTTATGACGATACTTTTGCGATTTTCTGAAAAACAAAGCTTCTAATCGAAAAATGAATATTACCAGAAATTTCTCCATAAAATTTTGTACTATGTCCGTAGTTTTCAGAAAAATCCGTGGCATGTCGAAAATCGCACAATTTTGTCGATCGACGATACTTTACATTTTTAAACACAAAATAAAAACAACCATATTTCACAAATCTCACATTATAAATCAATTCTAGAGACACAGATGTGTTTCTACATTCTTGTAGTTTTAGAAAATGTCGGTTTTGTCTTTTACGAATGATAAATGTGGCCTCTAGGAACCTTAAATTAAAAGCCTTGTATTTTCGCAAAATTGCAAGATCTTAAAATAATAGTCAACTTCAAATGTCTCTATCTCCTAAACGATTCGAACTACAGCGCTGAAATTCGCACAGGAAAATTACACAATTTTTTCTACATACATCAATTCTAGAGAAACAGATGTGTTTCTACATTCTTCTAGTTTTAAAAAATGTCGGTTTTGTCATTTACGAATGCCAAATTGGCCTCTAGGAACCTTAAATTAAAAGCCTTGTATTTTCGCATCTTGCAAGCTCTAAAAATAATATTAAACTTCAAATGGCTCTATCTCCAAAACTATTCGAGCTACAGCGCTGAAATTCGCACAGGGTTATTTCACAAACTTTTAAACATATATCAAATCTAGAGACACAGATGTGGTTGTACATTCTTGTAGTTTTTAGAAAATGTCGGTTTTGTCATTCACGAATGCGAAATGTGGCTTCTAGGAACCTTAAATTAAAAGCCTTGAATTTTCGCGTCTTGCAAGCTCTGAAAATAATAGTCAACTTTAAATGGCTCTCTCTCCCAATATATTCGAGCTACAGCGCTGAAATTCGCACAGGGATATTTCAAAAACTTTACAACATAAATCAATTCTAGAGACACAGATGTGTTTGTACATTCTTGTAGTTTTGGAAAATGTCGGTTTTGTCATTTACGAATGCGAAATGTGGCCTCTAGGAACCTTAAATTAAAAGCCTTTTATTTTCGCATCTTGCAAGCTCTGAAAAAAATAGTCAACTTCAAAAGGTTCTATCTTCTAAACTATTCGAGCTACAGCGCTGAAATTCGCACAGGCAAATTTCACATTTTTTTCAACATAAATCAATTCTAGAGCCACAGATGTGTTTGTACATTCCTTAGTTTTTTAAAATGTCGGTTTTGTCATTTACGATTGCGAAATGTGGCCTGTAGGAACCTTAAATTATAAGCCTTGTAATTCCCATCTTGCAAGCTTTGAAAATAATAGTCAACTTCAAAAGCTTCTATCACCTAAATTATTCGAGCTACAGCACTGAAATTCGCACAGGCAAATTTCACAAACTATTCAACATAAATCAATTCTAGAGCCACAGATGTGTTTGTACATTCTTTAGTTTTAGAAAATGTCGGTTTTTTCATTTACGATTGCGAAATGTGGCCTTTGGAACCTTACATTAAAAGCCTTGTATTTCCCATCTTGCAAGCTTTGAAAATAATAGTCAACTTCAAATGTCTCTATCTCCTAAACTATTCGAGCTACAGCGCTGAAATTCGCACTGAAATATTTCACAAACTATACATCATAAATCAATTCTACAGACATAGATGTGTTTGTACATTCTTGTAGTTTTAGAAAATGTCGGTTTTGTCATTTACGAATGCGAAATGTGGCCTCTAGGAACCTTAAATTAAAAGCCTTGTATTTTCGCATCTTGCAAGCTCTGAAAATAATAGTCAACTTCAAAAGCTTCTATCACCTAAACTATTCGAGCTACAGCACTGAAATTCGCACAGGCAAATTTCACAAACTTTTCAACATAAATCAATTCTAGAGACACAGATGTGTTTGTACATTCCTGTAGTTTTAGAAAATGTCGGTTTTGTTATTTACGAATGCGAAATGTGGCCTCTAGAAACCTTAAATTAAGAGCCTTGTATTTTCGCATCTTGCAAGCTCTGAAAATAATAGTCAACATCAAATGGCTCTATCTCCTAAACTATTTGAGCTGCAGCGCTGAAATTCGCACAGGAGATATTGTGTTCTTTGCTTCTGAATCTGAGACTTAAATGGAGTCGGTCGTTTTATAAGAAATTGCTTGAAATGGAATGGTTTAACAATGTTTCTTTGGAATAATATACATTTATGACGATACTTTTGCGATTATCTGAAAAAAAAGCTTCTAATCGAAAAATGAATATCACCAGTGAATTGTTCATAAAATTTCGTACTAGGTCCGTGGTTTTTAGAACAATCCGTAACATGTCGAAAATCGCACAATTTCGTCGATCCATGTATCGACGAAACTTTACATTTTTTAACACAAAATATAAACTAGCATATTTCACAAACATTACAACATAAATCAATTCTAGTGACACAGATATATTTGTACATTCTCGTAGTTTTAGAAAATGTTGGTTTTGTCATTTAGGAATGCGAAAAGTGGCCTCTAGGAGCCATAAATTAAAAGCCTTGAATTTTCGCATCTTGCAAGCACTGAAAACATAAGTCAAATTCAAATGGCTCTATCTCCTAAGCTATTCAACCTACAACACTGAAATTCGCACAGGGATATTTCACAAGCTTTACAACATAAATCAATTCTAGGGACACAGATATGTTTGTACATTCTTGTAGTTTTAGAATATGTCGGTTTTGTCATTTACGAATGCGAAATGTGGCCTCTAGGAACCTTAAATAAAAAGCCTTGTATTTTCGCATCTTGCAAGCTCTGATAATAATAGTCAACTTCAAATGGCTCTATCTCCTAAACTATTTGAGCTGCAGCGCTGAAATTCGCACAGGGATATTTAACAAACTTTTCAACATAAATCAATTCTAGAGACACAGATGTGTTTGTACATTCTTGTAGTTTTAGATAATGTCGGTTTTGTCCTTTACGAATGCGAAATGTGTCCTCTAAGAACCTTAAATAAAAAGCCTTGTATTTTCGCATCTTGCAAGCTCTGATAATAATAGTCAACTTCAAATGGCTCTATCTCCTAAACTATTTGAGCTGCAGCGCTGAAATTCGCACAGGGATATTTAACAAACTTTTCAACATAAATCAATTCTAGAGACACAGATGTGTTTGTACATTCTTGTAGTTTTAGATAATGTCGGTTTTGTCATTTACGAATGCGAAATGTGGCCTCTAGGAACCTTAAATTAAAAGCCTTGAATTTTCGCATCTTGCAAGCTCAAAAACATAAGTCAACTTCAAATGGCTCTATCTCCAAAACTATTCGAGCTACAGCGCTGAAATTCGCACAGGGATATTTCACAAACTTTTTAACATATATCAACTCTAGAGACACAGATGTGGTTGTACATTCTTGTAGTTTTTAGAAAATGTCGGTTTTGTCATTTACGAATGCTTAAAGTGGCTTCTAGGAACCTTAAATTAAAAGCCTTGAATTTTCGCGTCTTTCAAGCATTGAAAATAATAGTAAACTTCAAATGGCTCTATCTCCCAATATATTCGAGCGACAGCGCTGAAATTCGCACAGGGATATTTCGCAAATTTACAACATAAATCAATTCTAGAGACACAGATGTGTTTGTACATTCTTGTAGTTTTAGAAATTGTCGGTTTTGTCATTGACGAATGCGAAATGTGGCCTTTAGGAACCTTAAATTAAAAGCCTTGTATTTTCGAATCTTGCAAGCTCTTAAAATAATAATCAACATCAAATGGCTGTATCTCCTAAACTATTTGAGCTACAGCGCTTAAATTCGCACAGGGATATTTCACAAACTTTTCAACATGAATCAATTCTAAAGACACAGATGTGTTTGTACATTCTTGTAGTTTTAGAAAATGTCGGTTTTGTCATTTACGATTGCGAAATGTGGCATGTAGGAACCTTAAATTAAAAGCCTTGTATTTCCCATCTTGCATGCTTTGAAAATAATAGTCAAATTCAAATGGCTCTATCTCCTAAACTATTCGAGCTACAGCGCTGAAATTCGCACTGAAATATTCACACACTTTACAACATAAATCAAATCTAGAGACACGGATGTGTTTGTACATTCTTGTAGTTTTAGAAAATGTCGGTTTTGTCATTTACGAATGCGTAATGTGGCCACTAGGAACCTTAAATTAAAAGCCTTGTATTTTCGCATCTTGCAAGCTCAGAAAATAATTGTCAACTTCGAATGGCTCTATCTCCTTAACTATTCGAGCTACAGCGCTGAAATTCGCACTGAAATATTTCGCAAACTTTACAACATAAATCAAATCTAGAGACACAGATGGTTTGTACATTCTTGTAGTTTAAGAAAATGTCGGTTTTGTCATTTACGAAAGCGAAATGTGGCCTCTAGGAACCTTAAATTAAAAGCCTTGTATTTTCGCATCTTGCAAGCTCTGAAAATAATTGTCAAATTCGAATAGCTCTATCTCCTAACCTATTCGAACTACAGCGCAGAAATTCGCACAGGGATATTTCACAAACTTTACAACATAAATCAGTTCAAGAGCAACAGATGTGTGATTTATTCTTGTAGTTTTAGAAAATGTCGGTTTTGTCATTTACGAATGCGAAATGTGGCCTCTAGGAACCTTGAATTAAAAGCCTTGTATTTTCGCATCTTGCAAGCTCTGAAAATAATAGTCAACTTCAAAAGGATCTATCTCCTAAACTATTCGAGCTACAGCGCTGAAATTCGCACAGGGAAATTTCACAAACTTTCAACATAAATCAGTTCTAGAGTCACAGATGTGTTTGTTTATTCTTGTAGTTTTAGAAAATGTCGGTTTTGTCATTTACGAATGCGAAATGTGGCATCTAGGAACCTTAAATAAAGAGCCTTGTAATTTCGCATCTAGCACGCTCTGAAAATATTAGTCAACTTCAAAAGGCTCTATCTCCTAAACTATTCGAGCTACAGCACTGAAATTCGCACAGGGAAATTTCACAAACTTTTGAACATAAATCAATTCTAGAGCCACAGATGTGTTTGTACATTCTTGTAGTTTTAGAAAATGTCGGATTTTCCATTTACGAATTCGAAATGTGGCCTCTGGAAACATTAAATTAAAAGCCTTGTATTTTCGCATCTTGCAAACTCTGAAAATAATAGTCGAATTCAAATGGGTCTATCTCCTAAACTATTCAAGCTACAGCGCTGAAAATCGCTCAGACGATATTATGTTCTTTGCTTCTGAATCTGAGTTTTAAATGGAGTTGCTCGTTTTATAAGAACTTGCTTGAAATGGAACGGTTTTACTGTGATTTTTCCGAAGAAATATACTTTTATGACGATACTTTTGCGATTTTCAAAAAAACTAAGCTTCATATCGAAAAATAATTATCACCAGTGATTTCTCCATAAAATTTCGCACTATGTCCGTAGTTTTCAGAAAAATCCGTGACATGTCGAAAATCGCACAATTTCGTCGATCCATGTATCGATGAAACTTTACATTTTTTAACACAAAATATCAACAAGCATATTTCACAAACTTTAAAACATAAATCAATTCTAGAGCCACAGATGTGTTTGTACATTCTTGTAGTTTTAGACAATGTCGGTTTTGTCATTTACGAATGCGAAATATGGCCTCTAGGAACCTTACATTAAAAGTCTTGTATTATCGCATCTTGCAAACTCTCACAATAATTGTGAACTTCAAATGGCTCTATCTCCAAAACTATTCGAGCTACAGCGCTGAAATTCGCACAGGGATATTTCACAAACTTTACAACATTAAACAATTCTAAAGACACAGATGTGCTTGTACATTCTTGTTGTTTTAGAAAATGTCGGTTTTGTCATTTACGAATGCGAAATGTGGCCTCTAGAAACCTTAAATTAAAAGCCTTGCATTTTCGCATCTTGCAAGCTCTGAAAATAATAGTCAATTTCAAATGGCTCTATCTCCTAAAGTATTTGAGCTGCAGCGCTGACATTCGCACAGGAGATATTATGTTCTTTTCTTCTGAATCTGAGTCTTCAGTTGAGTTGCTCGTTTTATAAGAACTTTCTTGAAATGGAATGGTTTTACACTCTTTTTTCCGAAGAAATATACTTTTATGACGATACTTTTGCAATTTTCTAAAAAACTAAGCTTCTAATCGAAAAATGAATATCACCAGTGATTTCTCCATAAAATTTTGTACTAGGTCCGTAGTTTTATGAAAAATCCGTGACATGACGTAAATCGCACAATATCGTCGATCGACGAAACTTTACATTTTTTAAAACAAAATATCAACAAGCATATTTCACAAACTTTACAACATAAATCAATTCTAGAGACACAGATGTGTTTGTACATTCTTGTGGTTTAAGAAAATGTCGGTTTTGTCATTTACGAATGCGAAATGTAACCTCTAGGAACCTTAAATTAAAAGCCTTGTATTACGCATCTTGCAAGCTCTGAAAATAATTGTCAATTTCAAATGGCTCTATCTCCTAATCATTCGAGCTACAGCGCTGAAATTCGCACAGGCATATTTCACAAATTTTCAACATAAATCAGTTCTAGAGACACAGATGTGTTTGTTTATTCTTGTAGTTTTAGAAACTGTCGGTTTTGTCATTTACGAATGCGAAATGTGGCCTCTAGGAACCGAAAATTAAAAGCCTTGTTTTTTCGCATTTTGCAAGCACTGAAAATAATAGTCAAATTCAAATGGCTCTATCTCCTAAACTATTTGAGCTACAGTGCTGAAATTCGCGCAGGAGATATTATGTTCTTTGTTCCTGAATCTGAGTTTTAAATGGTGTTGCTCGTTTTATAAGAACTCTCTTGAAATGGAATTGTTTTACACTGTTTTTGTCGAAGAAATAAACTTTTATGACGATACTTTTGCGATTTTCTAAAAAACGAAGCTTCTAATCGAAAAATGAAGATCACCAGTGATTTCTCCATAAAATTTCGTACTAGGTCCGTAGTTTTTAGAAAAATCCGTGACATGTCGAAAATCGCACAATTTCATCGAAATTTTACATTTTTTAACACAAAATATAAACAAGCTTATTTAACAAACTTTACAACATAAATCAATTCTACAGACATAGATGAGTTTGTACATTCTTGTAGTTTTAGAAAATGTCGGTTTTGTCATTTACGAATGCGAAATGTGGCCTCTAGGAACCTTAAATTAAAAGCCTTGTATTTTCGCATCTTGCAAGCTCTGAAAATAATAGTCAGCTTCAAATGGCTCTATCTCCTAAACTATTCAAGCTACAGCGCTGAAATACACACAGGGATATTTCACAAACTTTACAACATAAATCAATTCTACAGACATAGATGTGTTTGTATATTCTTGTAGTTTAAAAAATGTCGGTTTTGTCATTTACGTATGCGAAATGTGGCCTCTAGGAACATTAAATTAAAAGCCTTGTATTTTCGCATCTTGCAAGCTCTGAAAATAATAGTCAACTTCAAAGGGCTCTATCTCCTAAACCATTCGAGCTAAAGAGCTGAAATTCGCACAGGGATATTTAACAAACTTTTCAACATAAATCAATTCTAGAGACACAGTTGTGTTTGTACATTCTTGTAGTTTTAGATAATGTCGGTTTTGTCATTTACGAATGCGAAATGTGGCCTCTAAGAACCTTAAATTAAAAGCCTTGTATTTTCGCATCTTGCAAGCTCTGAAAATAATAGTCAACTTCAAATGGCTCTATCTCCTAAACTATTTGAGCTGCAGCGCTGAAATTCACACAGGACATTCACAACTTTTCATTTTTTAATACAAAATATAAACAAGCATATTTCACAAACTTTAGAACATAAATGAATTCTAGAGACACAGACGTGTTTGTACATTCTTGTAGTTGTAGAAAACGTTAGTTTTGGATTTACGAATGCGAAATGTGGCCTTTAGGAACCTTAAATTAAAAGTCTTGTATTTTCGCATCTTGCAAGCTCTGAAAAAAATTAAAATGGCTCTATCTCCGAAACTTTTTGAGCTACAGCGCTGAATATCGGACTGGAGTTATTATGTTCATTGCTTTTGAATCTGAGTTTTAAATGGAGTTGCTCGTTTAATAAGAACTTGTTTGAAATGGAATGGTTTTACAATGTTTTTTTGGAAGAAATATACTTTTATGACGATACTTTTGCGATTTTCTGAAAAACAAAGCTTCTAATCGAAAAATGAATATTACCAGAAATTTCTCCATAAAATTTTGTACTATGTCCGTAGTTTTCAGAAAAATCCGTGGCATGTCGAAAATTGCACAATTTTGTCGATCGACGATACTTTACATTTTTAAACACAAAATAAAAACAACCATATTTCACAAATCTCACATTATAAATCAATTCTAGAGACACAGATGTGTTTCTACATTCTTGTAGTTTTAGAAAATGTCGGTTTTGTCTTTTACGAATGATAAATGTGGCCTCTAGGAACCTTAAATTAAAAGCCTTGTATTTTCGCAAAATTGCAAGCTCTGAAAATAATAGTCAACTTCAAATGTCTCTATCTCCTAAACGATTTGAACTACAGCGCTGAAATTCGCACAGGAAAATTACACAATTTTTTCTACATACATCAATTCTAGAGAAACAGATGTGTTTCTACATTCTTCTAGTTTTAAAAAATGTCGGTTTTGTCATTTACGAATGCCAAATTGGCCTCTAGGAACCTTAAATTAGAAGCCTTGTATTTTCGCATCTTGCAAGCTCTAAAAATAATATTAAACTTCAAATGGCTCTATCTCCAAAACTATTCGAGCTACAGCGCTGAAATTCGCACAGGGTTATTTCACAAACTTTTAAACATATATCAAATCTAGAGACACAGATGTGGTTGTACATTCTTGTAGTTTTTAGAAAATGTCGGTTTTGTCATTCACGAATGCGAAATGTAGCTTCTAGGAACCTTAAATTAAAAGCCTTGAATTTTCGCGTCTTGCAAGCTCTGAAAATAATAGTCAACTTTAAATGGCTCTCTCTCCCAATATATTCGAGCTACAGCGCTGAAATTCGCACAGGGATATTTCAAAAACTTTACAACATAAATCAATTCTAGAGACACAGATGTGTTTGTACATTCTTGTAGTTTTGGAAAACGTCGGTTTTGTCATTTACGAATGCGAAATGTGGCCTCTAGGAACCTTAAATTAAAAGCCTTTTATTTTCGCATCTTCCAAGCTCAGAAAAAAAAAGTCAACTTCAAAAGGTTCTATCTTCTAAACTATTCGAGCTACAGCACTGAAATTCGCACAGGCAAATTTCACATTTTTTTCAACATAAATCAATTCTAGAGCCACAGATGTGTTTGTACATTCCTTAGTTTTATAAAATGTCGGTTTTTTCATTTACGATTGCGAAATGTGGCCTGTAGGAACCTTAAATTAAAAGCCTTGTATTTCCCATCTTGCAAGCTTTGAAAATAATAGTCAACTTCAAAAGCTTCTATCACCTAAACTATTCGAGCTACAGCACTGAAATTCGCACAGGCAAATTTCACAAACTATTCAACATAAATCAATTCTAGAGCCACAGATGTGTTTGTACATTCTTTAGTTTTAGAAAATGTCGGTTTTTTCATTTACGATTGCGAAATGTGGCCTTTGGAACCTTACATTAAAAGCCTTGTATTTCCCATCTTGCAAGCTTTGAAAATAATAGTCAACTTCAAATGTCTCTATCTCCTAAACTATTCGAGCTACAGCGCTGAAATTCGCACTGAAATATTTCACAAACTATACATCATAAATCAATTCTACAGACATAGATGTGTTTGTACATTCTTGTAGTTTTAGAAAATGTCGGTTTTGTCATTTACGAATGCGAAATGTGGCCTCTAGGAACCTTAAATTAAAAGCCTTGTATTTTCGCATCTTGCAAGCTCTGAAAATAATAGTCAACTTCAAAAGCTTCTATCACCTAAACTATTCGAGCTACAACACTGAAATTCGCACAGGGATATTTCACAAACTTTACAACATAAATCAGTTCAAGAGCAACAGATGTGTGATATATTCTTGTAGTTTTAGAAAATGTCGGTTTTGTCATTTACAAATGCGAAAAGTGGCCTCTAGGAACCTTAAATTAAAAGCCTTTAATTTCGCTTCTTGCAAGCTCTGAAAGTAATAATCAACATCAAATGGCTCTATCTCCTAAACTATTTGAGCTGCAGCGCTGAAATTCGCACAGGAGATATTGTGTTCTTTGCTTCTGAATCTGAGGCTTAAATGGAGTCGGTCGTTTTATAAGAAATTGCTTGAAATGGAATGGTTTAACAATGTTTCTTTGGAATAATATACATTTATGACGATACTTTTGCGATTATCTGGAAAAAAAAGCTTCTAATCGAAAAATGAATATCACCAGTGAATTGTTCATAAAATTTCGTACTAGGTCCGTGGTTTTTAGAACAATCCGTAACATGTCGAAAATCGCACAATTTCGTCGATCCATGTATCGACGAAACTTTACATTTTTTAACACAAAATATAAACTAGCATATTTCACAAACATTGCAACATAAATCAATTCTAGTGACACAGATATATTTGTACATTCTCGTAGTTTTAGAAAATGTTGGTTTTGTCATTTAGGAATGCGAAAAGTGGCCTCTAGGAGCCATAAATTAAAAGCCTTGAATTTTCGCATCTTGCAAGCACTGAAAACATAAGTCAACTTCAAATGGCTCTATCTCCTAAGCTATTCAACCTACAACACTGAAATTCGCACAGGGATATTTCACAAGCTTTACAACATAAATCAATTCTAGGGACACAGATATGTTTGTACATTCTTGTAGTTTTAGAATATGTCGGTTTTGTCATTTACGAATGCGAAATGTGGCCTCTAGGAACCTTAAATTAAAAGCCTTGTATTTTCGCATCTTGCAAGCTATCGGTATTACACTGTTTTTTTGGAATAATTTACCTTTATGACGATAGAATTTGCGATTTTCTGAAAAACTAAGCTTCTAATCTAAAAATGAATATCACCAGTGAATTGTCCATAAATTTCGTATTATGTCCGTTGTTTTTAGAACAATCCGTGACATGTCGAAAATCGCACAATTTCGTCGATCGACGAAACATTTCATTTTTTAACACAAAATATAAACAAGCATATTTCACAAACTTTACAACATAAATCAATTCTAGAGACACAGATGTGTTTGTACATTCTTGTAGTTTTAGAAAACGTTAGTTTTGGATTTACGAATCCGAAATGTGGCCTTTAGGAACCTTAAATTAAAAGCCTTGTATTTTCGCATCTTGCAAGCTCTGAAAAAAATTTAAATGGCTCTATCTCCGAAACTTTATGAGCTACAGCGCTGAATATCGGACTGGAGTTATTATGTTCATTGCTTTTGAATCTGAGTTTTAAATGGAGTTGCTCGTTTAATAAGAACTTGCTTGAAATGGAATGGTTTTACAATGTTTTTTGGAACAAGTATACTTTTATGACAACACTTTTGCGATTTTCCAAAAAACTAAGCTTCTAATCGAAAAATGAATATTTCCAGAAAATTCTCCATAAAATTTTGTACTATGTCCGTAGTTTTCAGAAAAATCCGTGACATGTCGAAAATCGCACAATTTTGTCGATCGACGATACTTTACATTTTTTAACACAAAATAAAAACAACCACGTTTCACAAATCTCACATTATAAATCAATTCTAGGGACACCGATGTGTTTGTACATTCTTGTAGTTTTAGAAAATGTCGGTTTTGTCATTTACGAATGCGAAATGTGTCCTCATGGAACCTTAAATTAAAAGCCTTGTATTTTCGCAAAATTGCAAGCTCTGAAAATAATAGTCAACTTCAAATGGCTTTATCTCCTAAACGATTCGAACTACAGCGCTGAAATTCGCACAGGGAAATTACACAATTTTTTCTACATACATCAATTCTAGAGACACAGATATGTTTCTACATCCTTGTAGTTTTAAAAAATGTCGGTTTTGTCATTTACGAATGCCAAATGTGGCCTCTAGGAACCTTAAATTAAAAGCCTTTTATTGTCGCATCTTGAAAGCTCTAAAAATAATAATCAACTTCAAATGGCTCTATCTCCTAAACTATTTGAGCTACAGCGCTTAAATTCGCACAGGGTATTTCACAAACTTTTCAACATTAATCAATTCTAAAGACACAGATGTGTTTGTACATCCTTGTAGTTTTAGAAAAAGTCGGTTTTGTCATTTACGATTGCGAAATGTGGCCTGTAGGAACCTTAAATTAAAAGCCTTTATTTCCCATCTTGCATGCTTTGAAAATAATAGTCAACTTCAAATGGCTCTATCTCCTAAACTATTCGAGATACAGCGCTGAAATTCGCACTGAAATATTTCACAAACTTTACAACATAAATCAAATCTAGAGACACGGATGTGTTTGTACATTCTTGTAGTTTTAGAAAATGTCGGTTTTGTCTTTTACGAATGCGAAATGTGGCCACTAGGAACCTTAAATTAAAAGCCTTGTATTTTCGCATCTTGCAAGCTCTGAAAATAATTGTCAACTTCGAATGGCTCTATCTCTTTAACTATTCGAGCTACAGCGCTGAAATTCGCACAGGGATATTTCACAAACTTTACAACATAAATCAGTTCAAGAGCAACAGATGTGTGATTTATTCTTGTAGTTTTAGAAAATGTCGGTATTGTCATTTACGAATGCGAAATGTGGCCTCTAGGAACCTTAAATTAAAAGCCTTTTATTTTCGCATCTTGCAAGCTCTGAAAAAAATAGTCAACTTCAAATGGCTCTATCTCCTAAACTATTCGAGCTACAGCGCTTAAATTCGCACAGGGAAATTTCACAAACTTTTCAACATAATTCAATTCTAGAGCCACAGATGTGTTTGTACATTCCTTAGTTTTATAAAATGTCGGTTTTTTCATTTACGATTGCGAAATGTGGCCTGTAGGAACCTTAAATTAAAAGCCTTGTATTTCCCATCTTGCAAGCTTTGAAAATAATAGTCAACTTCAAAAGCTTCTATCACCTAAACTATTCGAGCTACAGCACTGAAATTCGCACAGACAAATTTCACAAACTTTTCAACATAAATCAATTCTAGAGCCACAGATGTGTTTGTACATTCTTTAGTTTTAGAAAATGTCGGTTTTTTCATTTACGATTGCGAAATGTGGCCTTTGGAACCTTAAATTAAAAGCCTTGTATTTCCCATCTTGCAAGCTTTGAAAATAATAGTCAACTTCAAATGTCTCTATCTCCTAAACTATTCGAGCTACAGCGCTGATATTCGCACTGAAATATTTCACAAACTTTACAACATAAATCAATTCCACAGACATAGATGTGTTTGTACATTCTTGTAGTTTTAGAAAATGTCGGTTTTGTCATTTACGAATGCGAAATGTGGCCTCTAGGAACCTTAAATTAAAAGCCTTGTATTTTCGCATCTTGCAAGCTCAGAAAATAATAGTCAACTTCAAAAGCTTCTATCACCTAAACTATTCGAGCTACAGCACTGAAATTCGCACAGGCAAATTTCACAAACTTTTCAACATAAATCAATTCTAGAGACACAGATGTGTTTGTACATTCCTGTAGTTTTAGAAAATGTCGGTTTTGTCATTTACGAATGCGAAATGTGGCCTATAGGAACCTTAAATTAAAAGCCTTGTATTTTCGCATCTTGCAAGCTCTGAAAATAATAGTCAATTTCAAATGGCTCTATCTCCTAAAGTATTTGAGCTGCAGCGCTGAAATGCACACAGGCAAATTTCACAAACTTTACAACATAAATCAATTCTAGAGCCACAGATGTGTTTGTACATTCCTTAGTTTTATAAAATGTCGGTTTTTTCATTTACGATTGCGAAATTTGGCCTGTAGGAACCTTAAATTAAAAGCCTTGTATTTCCCATCTTGCAAGCTTTGAAAATAATAGTCAACTTCAAATGGCTCTATCTCCTAAACTATTCGAGATACAGCGCTGAAATTCGCACTGAAATATTTCACAAACTTTACAACATAAATCAAATCTAGAGACACGGATGTGTTTGTACATTCTTGTAGTTTTAAAAAATGTCGGTTTTATCATTTACGAATGCGAAATGTGGCCTCTAGGAACCTTAAATTAAAAGCCTTGTATTTTCGCATCTTGCAAGCTCTCAAAATAATTGTCAAATTCGAATGGCTCTATCTCCTTAACTATTCGAGCTACAGCGCTGAAATTCGCACAGGGATATTTCACAAACTTTACAACATAAATCAGTTCAAGAGCAACAGATGTGTGATTTATTCTTGTAGTTTTAGAAAATGTCGGTTTTGTCATTTACAAATGCGAAATGTGGCCACTAGGAACCTTAAATTAAAAGCCTTTTATTTTCGCTTCTTGCAAGCTCTGAAAGTAATAGTCAACTTCAAATGGCTCTATCTCCTAAACTATTTGAGCTGCAGCGCTGAAATTCGCACAGGGATATTTTACAAACTTTACAACAGAAATCAGTTCAAGAGCAACAGATGTGTGATTTATACTTGTAGTTTTAGAAAATGTCGGTTTTGTCATTTACGAATGCGAAATGTGGCCTCTAGGAACCTTAAATTAAAAGCCTTGTATTTTCGCATCTTGCAAGCTCTGAAAATAATAGTCAACTGCAAAAGGTTCTATCTCCTAAACTATACGAGCTACAGCACTGAAATTCGCGCAGGCAAATTTCACAAATTTTTCAACATAAATCAATTCTAGAGCCACAGATGTGTTTGTACATACTTGTAGTTTTAAAAAATTCGGTTTTGTCATTTACGATTGCGAAATGTGGCCTGTAGGAACCTTAAATTAAAAGCCTTGTATTTCCCATCTTGCATGCTTTGAAAATAATAGTCAACTTCAAATGGCTCTATCTCCTAAACTATTCCAGCTACAGCGCTGAAATTCGCACTGAAATATTTCACAAACTTTACAACATAAATCAGTGCAAGAGCAACAGATGTGTGATTTATTCTTGTAGTTTTAGAAAATGTCGGTTTTGTCATTTACGAATGCGAAATGTGGCCTCTAGGGACCTTAAATTAAAAGCCTTTTATTTTCGCATCTTGCAAGCTCTGAAAAAAATAGTCAACTTCAAATGGCTCTATCTCCTAAACTATTCGAGCTACAGCGCTTAAATTCGCACAGGGTAATTTCACAAACTTTTCAACATAATTCAATTCTAGAGCCACAGATGTGTTTTTACATTTTTGTAGTTTTAGAAAATGTCGGTTTTGTCATTTACGAATGCGAAATGTGGCCTCTAGTAACCTTAAAATAAAAGCCTCTTATTTTCGCATCTTGCAAGCTCAGAAAATAATAGTCAACTTCAAAAGGTTCTATCTCCTAAACTATTCGAGCTACAGCACTGAAATTCGCACAGGCAAATTTCACAAACTTTTCAACATAAATCAATTCTAGAGCCACAGATGTGTTTGTACATTCCTTAGTTTTATAAAATGTCGGTTTTTTCATTTACGATTGCGAAATGTGGCCTGTAGGAACCTTAAATTAAAAGCCTTGTATTTCCCATCTTGCAAGCTTTGAAAATAATAGTCAACTTCAAATGTCTCTATCTCCTAAAAAATTCGAGCTACAGCGCTGAAATTCGCACTGAAATATTTCACAAACTTTACAACATAAATCAAATCTAGAGACACGGATGTGTTTGTACATTCTTGTAGTTTTAGAAAATGTCGGTTTTGTCATTTACGAATGCGAAATGTGGCCTCTAGGAACCTTAAATTAAAAGCCTTGTATTTTCGCATCTACAAGCTCTGAAAATAATAGTCAACTTCAAAAGGTTCTATCACCTAAACTATTCGAGCTACAGCACTGAAATTCGCACAGGCAAATTTCACAAACTTTTCAACATAAATCAATTCTAGAGACACAGATGTGTTTGTACATTCTTGTAGTTTTAGAAAAAGTCGGTTTTGTCATTTACGAATGCGAAATGTGGCCTCTAGGAACCTTAAATTAAAAGCCTTGTATTTTCGCATCTTGCAAGCTCTGAAAATAATAGTCAACATCAAATGGCTCTATCTCCTAAAGTATTTGAGCTGCAGCGCTGAAATTCGCACAGGGATATTTTACAAACTTTACAACAGAAATCATTTCAAGAGCAACAGATGTGTGATTTATACTTGTAGTTTTAGAAAATGTCGTTTTTGTCATTTACGAATGCGAAATGTGGCCTCTAGGAACCTTAAATTAAAAGCCTTGTATTTTCGCATCTTGCAAGCTCTAAAAATAATAGTCAACTTCAAATGGCTCTATCTCCTAAACTATTCGAGCTACAGCGCTGAAATTCGCACCGGGAAATTTCACAAAACTTTCAACATAAATCAATTCTAGAGACACAGATGTGTTTGTATATTATTGTAGTTTTAGAAAATGTCGCTTTTGTCATTTACGAATGCGAAATGTGGCTTCTAGGAACCTTAAATTAAAAGCCTTGTATTTTCGCATCTTGCAAGCTCTGAAAATAATAGTTAACTTCAAATGTCTCTATCTCCTAAAATATTCGAGCTACAGCGCTGAAATTCGCACAGAGATATTTCACAAACTTGACAACATAAATCAATACTAGAGACACAGACGTGTTTGTACATTCTTATAGTTTTATATAATTTCGATTTTGTCATTTACGAATGCAAAATGTGGCCTCTAGGAACCTTAAATTAAAAGCCTTGTATTTTCGCATCTTGCAAGCTCTGAAAATAATAGTAAACTTCAAAAGGCTCTATCTCCCAATATATTAGAGCTACAGCGCTGAAATTCGCACAGGGAAATTTCACAAACGTTTCAACATAAATCAATTCTAGAGACACAGATGTGTTTGTACATTCTTGTAGTTTTAGAAAATATCGTTTTTGTCATTTACGAATGCGAAACGTGGCGTCTAGGAACCTTAAATTAAAAGCCTTGTATTTTCGCATCTTGCAAGCTCTGAAAATAATTGTCAACTTTAAAAGGCTCTATCTCCCAATATATTCGAGTTACAGCGCTGAAATTCGCACAGGGATATTTCACAAACTTTACAACATAAATCAATTCCAGAGACACAGATGTGTTTGTACACTCTTGTAGTTTTAGAAAATGTCGGTTTTGTCATTTACGAATGCGAAATGATGCCTCTAGGAACCATAAATTAAAAGCCTTGTATTTTCACATCTTGCAAGCTCTGAAAATAATAGTCAAATTCAAAAGGTTCTATCTCCCAATATATTCGAGCTGCAGCGCTGAAATTCGCACAGGAGATATTATGTTCTTGGCTCTTGAATCTGAGTATTAAATGGAGTTGCTCGTTTTATAAGAACTTGCTTTAAATGGAATGGATTTACACTGTTTTTTCCGAAGAAATATACTTTAATGACGATACTTTTGCGATTTTCTGAAAAACTAAGCTTATAATTGAATAATGAATATCACCGGTGAATTGTCCATAAAAGTTCGTACTAGGTCCGTAGTTTTCAGAAAAATCCTAGACATGTCGAAAATCGCACAATTTCGTCGATCGACGAAACTTTAAATTTTTTAACACAAAATATCAACAAGCATATTTCACAAACTTTACAACAAATCAGTATTAGAGACACAGATGTGTTTGTACATTCTTGTAGTTTTAGAAAATGTAGATTGTCATTTACGAACGCGAAATGAGGCCTCTAGGAACCTTAAATTAAAAGCCTTGTATTTTCGCATTTTGCCAGCTCTGAAAATAATAGTACACTTCAAATGGCTCTATCTCCTAAACTATTCGAGCTACAGCGCTGAAATTCGCACAGGAAAATTTCACAAACTTTTCAACATAAAACAATTCTAGAGACAGAGATGTGTTTGTACATTCTTGTAGTTTTAGAAAAAGTCGGTTTTGTCATTTAAGAATGCGAAATGATGCCTCTAGGAACATTAAATTAATAGCCTTGAATATTCGCATCTTGCAAGCTCTGAAAATAATAGTCAACTTCAAATGGCTCTATCCCCTAAACTATTCGAGCTACAGCGCTGAAATTCGCACAGGGAAATTTCACAAAATTTTTAACATAAATCAATTCTAGAGACACAGATGTGTTTGTACATTCTTGTAGTTTTAGAAAATGTCGCTTTTGTCATTTACGAATGCGAAATGTGGCTTCTAGGAACCTTAAATTAAAAGCCTTGTATTTTCGCATCTTGCAAGCTCTGAAAATAATAGTTAACTTCAAATGTCTCTATCTCCTAAACTATTCGAGCTACAGCGCTGAAGTTCCCACAGAGATATTTCACAAACTTGACAACATAAATCAATACTAGAGACACAGACGTGTTTGTACATTCTTGTAGTTTTAGAAAATGTTGGTTTTGTCATTTACGAATGCGAAATGTGGCCTCTAGGAACCTTAATTTAAAAGCCTTGTATTTTAGCATCTTGCAAGTTCTAAAAAAAAAAAATCAATTTCAAAGGGCTCTATCTCCTAGACTATTTGAGGTACAGCGCTGAAATTCGCACAGGGATATTTCACAAACTTTACAACATAAATCATTTCTAGAGACAGAGATGTGTTGGTACATTCTTGTAGTTTTAGAAAATGTCGGTGTTGTCTTTTACGAATGCGAAATGTGGCCTCTAGGAACCTTAAATTAAAAGCCAAGTATTTTCGCATCTTGCAAGCTCTGAAAATAATAGTCAAATTCAAATGGCTCTATCTCCTAAACTATTTGAGGTACAGCGCTGAAAATCGCACAGGGATATTTCACAAACTTTACAACATAAATCAATTCTAGAGACATAGATGTGTTGGTACATTCTTGTAGTTTTAGAAAATGTCGATTTTGTCATTTACGAATGCGAAATGTGGCCTCTAGGAACCTTAAATTGAAAACCTTGTATTTTTGCATCTTGCAAGCTCTGAAAATAATAGTCAACTTCAAAAGGCTCTATCTCCCAATATATTCGAGCTACAGCGCTGAAATTCGCACAGGGATATCTCACAAACTTTACAACATTAATCAATTCTAGAGACACAGATATGCTTGTACATTCTTGTAGTTTTAGAAAATGTCGGTTTTGTCATTTACAAATGCGAAATGTGGCCTCTAGGAGCCTTAAATTAAAAGCCTTGTACTTTCGCATCTTGCAAGCTCTCTGTTTTACACTGTTTTTTTTAATAATAAACTTTTATGACGATACTTTTGCGATTCTCTGAAAAAGTAAGCTTCTAATCGAAAAATGAATATCACCAGTAAATTGTCCATAAAATTTCGTACTAGGTCCGTGGTTTTTAGAACCATCCGTGACATTTCGAAAATCGCACAATTTCGTCGACCTTGATCGACGAATCTTTACATTTTTTAACACAATATACAAACTAGCATTTTTCACAAACTTGACAACATAAATAAATTCTAGAGACACAGATGTGTTTGTACGTTCTTGTAGTTTTAGAAAATGTTGGTTTTGTCATTTAGGAATGCAAATGTGGCCTCTAGGAACCTTAAATTAAAAGCGTTGTATTTTCGCATCTTGCAAGCTCTGAAAAAATAATCAATTCAAATGGCTCTATCTCCTAAACTATTCGAGCTACAGCGCTGAATTTTGCACAGGGATATTTCACAAACTTCACAACATAAATCAATTCTAGAGACACAGATGTGTTTGTACATTCTTGTAGTTTTAGAAAATGTCGGTTTTGTCATTTAAGAATGCGAAATGATGCCTCTAGGAACATTAAAATAAAAGCCCTGTATTTTCGCATCTTGCAAGCTCTGAAAATAATAGTCAACTTCAAAAGGCTCTATCTCCTAAACTATTCGAGCTACAGCGCTGAAATTCACACAGGGATATTTCACAAACTTTTCAACATAAATCAATTCTCGAGACACAGATGTGTTTGTACATTCTTGTAGTTTTAGAAAATGTCGGTTTTGTCATTTACGAATGCGAAATGTGGCCTCTAGGAACCTTAAATTAAAAGCCTTGTATTTTCGCATCTTGCAAGCTGTGAAAATAATAGTCAACTTCAAAAGGCTCTATCTCCAAATATATTCGAGCTACAGCGCTGAAATTCGCACAGGGATATTTCACAAAATTTACAACATAAATCAATTCCAGAGACACAGATGTGTTTGTACACTCTTGTAGTTTTAGAAAATGTCGGTTTTGTCATTTACGAATGCGAAATGATGCCTCTGGGAACCTTAAATTAAAAGCCTTGTATTTTCACATCTTGCAAGCTCTGAAAATAATAGTCAAATTTAAATGGCTCTATCTCCTTAACTATTCGAGCTGCAGCGCTGAAATTCGCACAGGAGATATAATGTTCTTGGCTCTTGAATCTGAGTATTAAATGGAGTTGCTCGTTTTATAAGAACTTGCTTGAAATGGAATGGTTTTACACTGTTTTTTCCGAAGAAATATACTTTTATGACGATACTTTTGCGATTTTCTGAAAAACTAAGCTTCAAATCGAAAAATGAATATCAGCGGTGAATTGTCCATAAAGGTTCGTACTAGGTCCGTAGTTTTTAGAAAAATCCTAGACATGTCGAAAATCGCACAATTTCGTCGATCGACGAAACTTTAAATTTTTTAACACAAAATATCAACAAGCATATTTCACAAACTTTACAACAAATCAGTATTAGAGACACAGATGTGTTTGTACATTCTTGTAGTTTTAGAAAATGTAGATTTGTCATTTACGAACGCGAAATGAGGACTCTAGGAACCTTAAATTAAAAGCCTTGTATTTTCGCATTTTGCCAGCTCTGAAAATAATAGTCAACTTCAAATGGCTCTATCTCCTAAACTGTTCGAGCTACAGCGCTGAAATTCGCACAGGGAACTTTCAGAAACTTTTCAACATAAATCAATTCTAGAGACACAGATGTGTTTGTACATTCTTGTAGTTTTAGAAAAAGTCGGTTTTGTCATTTAAGAATGCGAAATGATGCCTCTAGGAACATTAAATTAAAAGCTTTGTATTTTCGCATCTTGCAAGCTCTAAAAATAATAGTCAACTTAAAAAGCCTCTATCTCCTAAACTATTCGAGCTACAGCGCTGAAATTCACACAGGGATATTTCACAAACTTTTCAACATAAATCAATTCTAGAGACAAAGATGTGTTTGTACATTCTTGTAGTTTTAGAAAATATCGGTTTTGACATTTACGAATGCGAAATGTGGCCTCTAAGAACCTTAAATTAAAAGCCTTGTATTTTCTCATCTTGCAAACTCTGAAAATAATAGTCCACTTCAAAAGGCTCTATCGCCCAATATATTCGAGCTACAGCGCTGAAATTCGCACAGGGAAATTTCACAAACTTTTCAACATAAATCTATTCTAGAGACACAGATGTGTTTGTACATTCTTGTTGTTTTAGAAAATGTCGGATTTGTCATTTACGAATGCGAAATGTGGCCTCTAGGAACCGTAAATGTAAGATGTAATGTAAAGATTGTATTTTCGCATCTTGAAACCTCTGAAAATAATTGTCAAATTCAAATGGCTCTATCTCCTAAACTATTCAACCTACAGCGCTGAAAATCGCTCCGAAGATATTATGTTCTTTGCTTCTGAATCTGAGTCTAAAATGGAGTTGCTCGTTTTATAAGAACTTGCTTGAAATGGAATGGTTTTACACTGTTTTTTTGGAATAATATACTTTTATGACGATACTTTTACGATTTTCTGAAAAACTAAGCTTATAATTGAAAAATAAATATCACTGGTGAATTGTCCATAAAAGTTCGTACTAGGTCCGTAGTTTT
The DNA here is from genome assembly GCA_038098605.1 of Gryllus longicercus. Classification (NCBI taxonomy): domain Eukaryota; kingdom Metazoa; phylum Arthropoda; class Insecta; order Orthoptera; family Gryllidae; genus Gryllus; species Gryllus longicercus. Next base: position 576,511 of record JAZDUA010000239.1, read on the forward strand.
CAGAAAAATCCTAGACATGTCAAAAATCGCACAATTTCGTCGATCGACGAAACTACATTCTTTAACTCAAAATATCAACAAGCATATTTCACAAACTTTACAACATAAATCAATTCTAGAGACACAGATGTGTTTGTACATACTTGTAGTTTTAGAAAATGTCGGTTTTGTAATTTACGAATGCGAAATGTAGCCTCTAGGAACCTTAAATTAAAAGCCTTGAATTTTCGCATCTTGCAAGCTCAAAAACATAAGTCAACTTCAAATGGCTCTATCTCCAAAACTATTCGAGCTACAGCGCTGAAAATCGCACAGGGATATTTCACAAACTTTTTAACATATATCAACTCTAGAGACACAGATGTGGTTGTACATTCTTGTAGTTTTTAGAAAATGTCGGTTTTGTCATTTACGAATGCGAAAAGTGGCTTCTAGGAACCTTAAATTAAAAGCCTTGAATTTTCGCGTCTTTCAAGCTCTGAAAATAATAGCAAACTTCAAATGGCTCTATCTCCCAATATATTCGAGCGACAGCGCTGAAATTCGCACAGGGATATTTCGCAAATTTACAACATAAATCAATTCTAGAGACACAGATGTGTTTGTACATTCTTGTAGTTTTAGAAAATGTCGGTTTTGTCTTTTACGAATGCGAAATGTGGCCACTAGGAACCTTAAATTAAAAGCCTTGTATTTTCGCATCTTGCAAGCTCTGAAAATAATTGTCAACTTCGAATGGCTCTATCTCCTTAACTATTCGAGCTACAGCGCTGAAATTCGCACAGGGATATTTCACAAACTTTACAACAGAAATCAGTTCAAGAGCAACAGATGTGTGATTTATTCTTGTAGTTTTAGAAAATGTCGGTTTTGTCATTTACGAATGCGAAATGTGGCCTCTAGGAACCTTAAATTAAAAGCCTTGTATTTTCGCATCTTGCAAGCTCTGAAAATAATAGTCAACTTCAAAAGGTTCTATCTCCTAAACTATTCGTGCTACAGCACTGAAATGCGCACAGGCAAATTTCACAAACTTTACAACTTAATCAATTCTAGAGACACAGATGTGTTTGTACATTCTTGTAGTTTTAGAAAATGTCGGTTTTGTCATTTACGAATGCGAAATGTGGCCTCTACGAACCTTAAATTAAAAGCCTTCAATTTTCGCATCTTGCAAGCTCTGAAAACATAAGTCAACTTCAAATGGCTCTATCTCCTAAGCTATTCAACCTACAACACTGAAACTCGCACAGGGATATTTCACAACGTTTACAACATAAATCAATTCTAGGGACACAGATGTGTTTGTACATTTTTGTAGTTTTATAATATGTCGGTTTTGTCATTTACGAATGCGAAATGTGGCTTCTAGGAACCTTAAATTAAAAGCCTTGTATTTTCGCATCTTGCAAGCTCTCGGTATTACACTGTTTTTTTTGGAATAATTTACTTTTATGACGATAGAATTTGCGAATTTCTGAAAATCTAAGCTTTTAATCTAAAAATGAATATCACCAGTGAATTGTCCATAAAATTTCGTATTGTCCGTTGTTTTTAGAACAATCCGTGACATGTCGAAAATCGCACAATTTCGTCGATCGACGAAACTTTTCATTTTTTAATACAAAATATAAACAAGAATATTTCACAAACTTTAGAACATAAATGAATTCTAGAGACACAGACGTGTTTGTACATTCTTGTAGTTGTAGAAAACGTTAGTTTTGGATTTACGAATGCGAAATGTGGCCTTTAGGAACCTTAAATTAAAAGCCTTGTATTTTCGCATCTTGCAAGCTCTGAAAAAAATTAAAATGGCTCTATCTCCGAAACTTTTTGAGCTACAGCGCTGAATATCGGACTGGAGTTATTATGTTCATTGCTTTTGAATCTGAGTTTTAAATGGAGTTGCTCGTTTAATAAGAACTTGCTTGAAATGGAATGGTTTTACAATGTTTTTTTGGAAGAAATATACTTTTATGACGATACTTTTGCGATTTTCTGAAAAACAAAGCTTCTAATCGAAAAATGAATATTACCAGAAATTTCTCCATAAAATTTTGTACTATGTCCGTAGTTTTCAGAAAAATCCGTGGCATGTCGAAAATCGCACAATTTTGTCGATCGACGATACTTTACATTTTTAAACACAAAATAAAAACAACCATATTTCACAAATCTCACATTATAAATCAATTCTAGAGTCACAGATGTGTTTCTACATTCTTGTAGTTTTAGAAAATGTCGGTTTTGTCTTTTACGAATGATAAATGTGGCCTCTAGGAACCTTAAATTAAAAGCCTTGTATTTTCGCAAAATTGCAAGCTCTGAAAATAATAGTCAATTTCAAATGTCTCTATCTCCTAAACGATTCGAACTACAGGGCTGAAATTCGCACAGGAAAATTACACAATTTTTTCTACATACATCAATTCTAGAGAAACAGATGTGTTTCTACATTCTTCTAGTTTTAAAAAATGTGGGTTTTGTCATTTACGAATGCCAAATTGGCCTCTAGGAACCTTAAATTAAAAGCCTTGTATTTTCGCATCTTGCAAGCTCTAAAAATAATATTAAACTTCAAATGGCTCTATCTCCAAAACTATTCGAGCTACAGCGCTGAAATTCGCACAGGGATATTTCAAAAACTTTACAACATAAATCAATTCTAGAGACACAGATGTGTTTGTACATTCTTGTAGTTTTGGAAAATGTCGGTTTTGTCATTTACGAATGCGAAATGTGGCCTCTAGGAACCTTAAATTAAAAGCCTTTTATTTTCGCATCTTGCAAGCTCTGAAAAAAATAGTCAACTTCAAAAGGTTCTATCTTCTAAACTATTCGAGCTACAGCGCTGAAATTCGCACAGGCAAATTTCACCTTTTTTTTGAACATAAATCAATTCTAGAGCCACAGATGTGTTTGTACATTCCTTAGTTTTATAAAATGTCGGTTTTGTCATTTACGATTGCGAAATGTGGCCTGTAGGAACCTTAAATTAAAAGCCTTGTATTTCCCATCTTGCAAGCTTTGAAAATAATAGTCAACTTCAAAAGCTTCTATCACCTAAATTATTCGAGCTACAGCACTGAAATTCGCACAGGCAAATTTCACAAACTATTCAACATAAATCAATTCTAGAGCCACAGATGTGTTTGTACATTCTTTAGTTTTAGAAAATGTCGGTTTTTTCATTTACGATTGCGAAATGTGGCCTTTGGAACCTTACATTAAAAGCCTTGTATTTCCCATCTTGCAAGCTTTGAAAATAATAGTCAAATTCAAATGTCTCTATCTCCTAAACTATTCGAGCTACAGCGCTGAAATTCGCACTGAAATATTTCACAAACTAAACATCATAAATCAATTCTACAGACATAGATGTGTTTGTACATTCTTGTAGTTTTAGAAAATGTCGGTTTTGTCATTTACGAATGCGAAATGTGGCCTCTAGGAACCTTAAATTAAAAGCTTTGTATTTTCGCATCTTGCAAGCTCTGAAAATAATAGTCAACTTCAAAAGCTTCTATCACCTAAACAATTCGAGCTACAACACTGAAATTCGCACAGGCAAATTTCACAAACTTTTCAACATAAATCAATTCTAGAGACACAGATGTGTTTGTACATTCCTGTAGTTTTAGAAAATGTCGGTTTTGTTATTTACGAATGCGAAATGTGGCCTCTAGGAACCTTAAATTAAGAGCCTTGTATTTTCGCATCTTGCAAGCTCTGAAAATAATAGTCAACTTCAAATGGCTCTATCTCCTAAAGTATTTGAGCTGCAGCGCTGAAATGCACACAGGCAAATTTCACAAACTTTACAACATAAATCAATTATAGAGCCACAGATGTGTTTGTACATTCCTTAGTTTTATAAAATGTCGGTTTTTTCATTTACGATTGCGGAATGTGGCCTGTAGGAACCTTAAATTAAAAGCCTTGTATTTCCCATCTTGCAAGCTTTGAAAATAATAGTCAACTTCAAATGGCTCTATCTCCTAAACTATTCGAAATACAGCGCTGAAATTCGCACTGAAATATTTCACAAACTTTACAACATAAATCAAATCTAGAGACACGGATGTGTTTGTACATTCTTGTAGTTTTAGAAAATGTCGGTTTTGTCATTTACGAATGAGAAATGTGGCCACTAGGAACCTTAAATTAAAAGCCTTGTATTTTCGCATCTTGCAAGCTCTCAAAATAATTGTCAAATTCGAATGGCTCTATCTCCTTAACTATTCGAGTTACAGCGCTGAAATTCGCACAGGGATATTTCACAAACTTTACAACATAAATCAGTTCAAGAGCAACAGATGTGTGATTTATTCTTGTAGTTTTAGAAAATGTCGGTTTTGTCATTTACAAATGCGAAATGTGGCCTCTAGGAACCTTAAATTAAAAGCCTTTTATTTTCGCTTCTTGCAAGCTCTGAAAGTAATAATCAACATCAAATGGCTCTATCTCCTAAACTATTTGAGCTGCAGCGCTGAAATTCGCACAGGAGATATTGTGTTCTTTGCTTCTGAATCTGAGACTTAAATGGAGTCGGTCGTTTTATAAGAAATTGCTTGAAATGGAATGGTTTAACAATGTTTCTTTGGAATAATATACATTTATGACGATACTTTTGCGATTATCTGAAAAAAAAAGCTTCTAATCGAAAAATGAATATCACCAGTGAATTGTTCATAAAATTTCGTACTAGGTCCGTGGTTTTTAGAACAATCCGTAACATGTCGAAAATCGCACAATTTCGTCGATCCATGTATCGACGAAACTTTACATTTTTTAACACAAAATATAAACTAGCATATTTCACAAACATTACAACATAAATCAATTCTAGTGACACAGATATATTTGTACATTCTCGTAGTTTTAGAAAATGTTGGTTTTGTCATTTAGGAATGCGAAAAGTGGCCTCTAGGAGCCATAAATTAAAAGCCTTGAATTTTCGCATCTTGCAAGCACTGAAAACATAAGTCAACTTCAAATGGCTCTATCTCCTAAGCTATTCAACCTACAACACTGAAATTCGCACAGGGATATTTCACAAGCTTTACAACATAAATCAATTCTAGGGACACAGATATGTTTGTACATTCTTGTAGTTTTAGAATATGTCGGTTTTGTCATTTACGAATGCGAAATGTGGCCTCTAGGAACCTTAAATAAAAAGCCTTGTATTTTCGCATCTTGCAAGCTCTGATAATAATAGTCAACTTCAAATGGCTCTATCTCCTAAACTATTTGAGCTGCAGCGCTGAAATTCGCACAGGGATATTTAACAAACTTTTCAACATAAATCAATTCTAGAGACACAGATGTGTTTGTAAATTCTTGTAGTTTTAGATAATGTCGGTTTTGTCATTTACGAATGCGAAATGTGGCCTCTAAGAACCTTAAATAAAAAGCCTTGTATTTTCGCATCTTGCAAGCTCTGATAATAATAGTCAACTTCAAATGGCTCTATCTCCTAAACTATTTGAGCTGCAGCGCTGAAATTCGCACAGGGATATTTAACAAACTTTTCAACATAAATCAATTCTAGAGACACAGATGTGTTTGTACATTCTTGTAGTTTTAGATAATGTCGGTTTTGTCATTTACGAATGCGAAATGTGGCCTCTAGGAACCTTAAATTAAAAGCCTTGAATTTTCGCATCTTGCAAGCTCAAAAACATAAGTCAACTTCAAATGGCTCTATCTCCAATACTATTCGAGCTACAGCGCTGAAATTCGCACAGGGATATTTCACAAACTTTTTAACATATATCAACTCTAGAGACACAGATGTGGTTGTACATTCTTGTAGTTTTTAGAAAATGTCGGTTTTGTCATTTACGAATGCTTAAAGTGGCTTCTAGGAACCTTAAATTAAAAGCCTTGAATTTTCGCGTCTTTCAAGCACTGAAAATAATAGTAAACTTCAAATGGCTCTATCTCCCAATATATTCGAGCGACAGCGCTGAAATTCGCACAGGGATATTTCGCAAATTTACAACATAAATCAATTCTAGAGACACAGATGTGTTTGTACATTCTTGTAGTTTTAGAAATTGTCGGTTTTGTCATTGACGAATGCGAAATGTGGCCTTTAGGAACCTTAAATTAAAAGCCTTGTATTTTCGAATCTTGCAAGCTCTTAAAATAATAATCAACATCAAATGGCTGTATCTCCTAAACTATTTGAGCTACAGCGCTTAAATTCGCACAGGGATATTTCACAAACTTTTCAACATGAATCAATTCTAAAGACACAGATGTGTTTGTACATTCTTGTAGTTTTAGAAAATGTCGGTTTTGTCATTTACGATTGCGAAATGTGGCATGTAGGAACCTTAAATTAAAAGCCTTGTATTTCCCATCTTGCATGCTTTGAAAATAATAGTCAAATTCAAATGGCTCTATCTCCTAAACTATTCGAGCTACAGCGCTGAAATTCGCACTGAAATATTCACACACTTTACAACATAAATCAAATCTAGAGACACGGATGTGTTTGTACATTCTTGTAGTTTTAGAAAATGTCGGTTTTGTCATTTACGAATGCGAAATGTGGCCACTAGGAACCTTAAATTAAAAGCCTTGTATTTTCGCATCTTGCAAGCTCAGAAAATAATTGTCAACTTCGAATGGCTCTATCTCCTTAACTATTCGAGCTACAGCGCTGAAATTCGCACTGAAATATTTCGCAAACTTTACAACATAAATCAAATCTAGAGACACAGATGGTTTGTACATTCTTGTAGTTTAAGAAAATGTCGGTTTTGTCATTTACGAAAGCGAAATGTGGCCTCTAGGAACCTTAAATTAAAAGCCTTGTATTTTCGCATCTTGCAAGCTCTGAAAATAGTTGTCAACTTCGAATAGCTCTATCTCCTAACCTATTCGAACTACAGCGCAGAAATTCGCACAGGGATATTTCACAAACTTTACAACATAAATCAGTTCAAGAGCAACAGATGTGTGATTTATTCTTGTAGTTTTAGAAAATGTCGGTTTTGTCATTTACGAATGCGAAATGTGGCCTCTAGGAACCTTGAATTAAAAGCCTTGTATTTTCGCATCTTGCAATCTCTGAAAATAATAGTCAACTTCAAAAGGATCTATCTCCTAAACTATTCGAGCTACAGCGCTGAAATTCGCACAGGGAAATTTCACAAACTTTCAACATAAATCAGTTCTAGAGTCACAGATGTGTTTGTTTATTCTTGTAGTTTTAGAAAATGTCGGTTTTGTCATTTACGAATGCGAAATGTGGCATCTAGGAACCTTAAATAAAGAGCCTTGTAATTTCGCATCTAGCACGCTCTGAAAATATTAGTCAACTTCAAAAGGCTCTATCTCCTAAACTATTCGAGCTACAGCACTGAAATTCGCACAGGGAAATTTCACAAACTTTTGAACATAAATCAATTCTAGAGCCACAGATGTATTTGTGTATATGTAGATGTGTTTGTACATTCTTGTAGTTTTAGACAATGTCGGTTTTGTCATTTACGAATGCGAAATATGGCCTCTATGAACCTTACATTAAAAGTCTTGTATTTTCGCATCTTGCAAACTCTCACAATAATTGTGAACTTCAAATGGCTCTATCTCCAAAACTATTCGAGCTACAGCGCTGAAATTCGCACAGGGATATTTCACAAACTTTACAACATTAAACAATTCTAAAGACACAGATGTGCTTGTACATTCTTGTTGTTTTAGAAAATGTCGGTTTTGTCATTTACGAATGCGAAATGTGGCCTCTAGAAACCTTAAATTAAAAGCCTTGCATTTTCGCATCTTGCAAGCTCTGAAAATAATAGTCAATTTCAAATGGCTCTATCTCCTAAAGTATTTGAGCTGCAGCGCTGAAATTCGCACAGGAGATATTATGTTCTTTTCTTCTGAATCTGAGTCTTCAGTTGAGTTGCTCGTTTTATAAGAACTTTCTTGAAATGGAATGGTTTTACACTCTTTTTTCCGAAGAAACATACTTTTATGACGATACTTTTGCAATTTTCTAAAAAACTAAGCTTCTAATCGAAAAATGAATATCACCAGTGATTTCTCCATAAAATTTTGTACTAGGTCCGTAGTTTTATGAAAAATCCGTGACATGACGTAAATCGCACAATATCGTCGATCGACGAAACTTTACATTTTTTAAAACAAAATATCAACAAGCATATTTCACAAACTTTACAACATAAATCAATTCTAGAGACACAGATGTGTTTGTACATTCTTGTGGTTTCAGAAAATGTCGGTTTTGTCATTTACGAATGCGAAATGTAACCTCTAGGAACCTTAAATTAAAAGCCTTGTATTACGCATCTTGCAAGCTCTGAAAATAATTGTCAATTTCAAATGGCTCTATCTCCTAATCATTCGAGCTACAGCGCTGAAATTCGCACAGGCATATTTCACAAATTTTCAACATAAATCAGTTCTAGAGACACAGATGTGTTTGTTTATTCTTGTAGTTTTAGAAACTGTCGGTTTTGTCATTTACGAATGCGAAATGTGGCCTCTAGGAACCGAAAATTAAAAGCCTTGTTTTTTCGCATTTTGCAAGCACTGAAAATAATAGTCAAATTCAAATGGCTCTATCTCCTAAACTATTTGAGCTACAGTGCTGAAATTCGCGCAGGAGATATTATGTTCTTTGTTCCTGAATCTGAGTTTTAAATGGTGTTGCTCGTTTTATAAGAACTCTCTTGAAATGGAATTGTTTTACACTGTTTTTGTCGAAGAAATAAACTTTTATGACGATACTTTTGCGATTTTCTAAAAAACGAAGCTTCTAATCGAAAAATGAAGATCACCAGTGATTTCTCCATAAAATTTCGTACTAGGTCCGTAGTTTTTAGAAAAATCCGTGACATGTCGAAAATCGCACAACTTCATCGAAATTTTACATTTTTTAACACAAAATATAAACAAGCATATTTAACAAACTTTACAACATAAATCAATTCTACAGACATAGATGAGTTTGTACATTCTTGTAGTTTTAGAAAATGTCGGTTTTGTCATTTACGAATGCGAAATGTGGCCTCTAGGAACCTTAAATTAAAAGCCTTGTATTTTCGCATCTTGCAAGCTCTGAAAATAATAGTTAGCTTCAAATGGCTCTATCTCCTAAACTATTCAAGCTACAGCGCTGAAATACACACAGGGATATTTCACAAACTTTACAACATAAATCAATTCTACAGACATAGATGTGTTTGTATATTCTTGTAGTTTAAAAAATGTCGGTTTTGTCATTTACGAATGCGAAATGTGGCCTCTAGGAACCTTAAATTAAAAGCCTTGTATTTTCGCATCTTGCAAGCTCTGAAAATAATAGTCAACTTCAAAGGGCTCTATCTCCTAAACTATTCGAGCTAAAGAGCTGAAATTCGCACAGGGATATTTAACAAACTTTTCAACATAAATCAATTCTAGAGACACAGTTGTGTTTGTACATTCTTGTAGTTTTAGATAATGTCGGTTTTGTCATTTACGAATGCGAAATGTGGCCTCTAAGAACCTTAAATTAAAAGCCTTGTATTTTCGCATCTTGCAAGCTCTGAAAATAATAGTCAACTTCAAATGGCTCTATCTCCTAAACTATTTGAGCTGCAGCGCTGAAATTCGCACAGGAGATATTGTGTTCTTTGCTTCTGAATCTGAGACTTAAATGGAGTCGGTCGTTTTATAAGAAATTGCTTGAAATGGAATGGTTTAACACTGTTTTTTTTGGAATAATATACATTTATGACAATACTTTTGCGATTATCTGAAAAAAAAGCTTCTAATCGAAAAATGAATATCACCAGTGAATTGTTCATAAAATTTCGTACTAGGTCCGTGGTTTTTAGAACAATCCGTAACATGTCGAAAATCGCACAATTTCGTCGATCCATGTATCGACGAAACTTACATTTTTTAACACAAAATATAAACTAGCATATTTCACAAACATTACAACATAAATCAATTCTAGTGACACAGATATATTTGTACATTCTTGTAGTTTTAGAAAACGTTGGTTTTGTCATTTACGAATGCGAAAAGTGGCCTCTAGGAACCTTAAATTAAAAGCCTTGAATTTTCGCATCTTGAGAGCTCTGAAAACATAAGTCAACTTCAAATGGCTCTATCTCCTAAACTTTTCAACCTACAACACTGAAATTCGCACAGGGATATTTCACAAGCTTTACAACATAAATCAATTCTAGGGACACAGATGTGTTTGTACATTCTTGTAGTTTTAGAATATGTCGGTTTTGTCATTTACGAATGCGAAATGTGGCCTCTAGGAACCTTAAATTAAAAACCTTGTATTTTCGCATCTTGCAAGCTCTCGGTATTACACTGTTTTTTTGGAATAATTTACTTTTATGACGATAAAATTTGCGATTTTCTGAAAAACTAAGCTTCTAATCTAAAAATGAAAATCACCAGTGAATTGTCCATAAATTTCGTATCATGTCCGTTGTTTTTAGAACAATCCGTGACATGTCGAAAATCGCACAATTTCGTCGATCGACGAAACTTTTCATTTTTTAACACAAAATATAAACAAGCATATTTCACAAACTTTACAACATAAATCAATTCTAGAGACACAGATGTGTTTGTACATTCTTGTAGTTTTAGAAAACGTTAGTTTTGGATTTACGAATGCGAAATGTGGCCTTTAGGAACCTTAAATTAAAAGCCTTGTATTTTCGCATCTTGCAAGCTCTGAAAAAAATTTAAATGGCTCTATCTCCGAAACTTTTCGAGCTACAGCGCTGAATATCGGACTGGAGTTATTATGTTCATTGCTTTTGAATCTGAGTTTTAATGGAGTTGCTCGTGTAATAAGAATTTGCTTGAAATGGAATTACAATGGTTTTACAATGTTTTTTTGGAAGAAATATACTTTTATGACGATACTTTTGCGATTTTCTGAAAAACTAAGCTTCAAATCGAAAAATGAATATTACCAGAAAATTCTCCATAAAATTTTGTACTATGTCCGTAGTTTTCAGAAAAATCCGTGACATGTCGAAAATCGCACATTTTTGTCGATCGACGATACACTACATTTTTTAACACAAAATAAAAACTACCATATTTCACAAATCTCACATTATAAATCAATTCTAGAGACACAGATGTGTTTGTGCATTCTTGTAGTTTTAGAAAATGTCGGTTTTGTCATTTACGAATGCCAAATGTGGCCTCTAGGAACATTAAATTAAAAAGCCTTGTATTTTCGCGACTTGCAAGCTCTGAAAAAAATTGTCAACTTCAAATGGCTCTATCTCCTAAACTATTCGAGCTACAGCGCTGAAATTCTCACAGGGATATTTCACAAACTTTACAACATAAATCAATTCAAGAGACACAGATGTGTTTGTACATTCTTGTAGTTTTAGAAAATTTCGGTTTTGTGATTTACGAATGCGAACTGTGGCCTCTAGGAACCTTCAATTAAAAGCCTTGAATTTTCGCGACTTGCAAGCTCTGAAAATAATAGTCAACTTCAAATGGCTCTATCTCCCAATATATTCGAGCTACAGCGCTGAAATTCGCACAGGGATATTTCACAAAGTTTACAACATAAATAAATTCTAGAGACACAGATGTGTTTGTACATTCTTGTAGTTTTAGAAAATGTCGGTTTTGTCATTTACGAATGCGAAATGTGGCCTCTAGGAACCTTAAATTAAAAGCCTTGTATTTTCGCATCTTGCAAGCTCTAAAAATAATAATCAACTTCAAATGGCTCTATCTTCTAAACTATTTGAGCTACAGCGCTTAAATTCGCACAGGGATATTTCACAAATTTTTCAACATGAATCAATTCTAAAGACACAGATGTGTTTGTACATTCTTGTAGTTTTAGAAAATGTCGGTTTTTTCATACGAATGCGAAATGTGGCCTCTAGGAACCTTAAATTAAAAGCCTTGTATTTTCGCATCTTGCAAGCTCTGAAAATAATAGTCAACTTCAAAAGGATCTATCTCCTAAACTATTCGAGCTACAGCACTGAAATTCACACAGGCAAATTTCACAATTTTTCAACTTAAATCAATTCTAGAGCCACAGATGTGTTTGTACATTCTTGTAGTTTTAGAAAATGTCGGTTTTGTCATTTACGATTGCGAAATGTGGCCTGTAGAAACCTTAAATTAAAAGCCTTGTATTTCCCATCTTGCATGCTTTGAAAATAATAGTCAACTTCAAATGGCTCTATCTCCTAAACTATTCGAGATACAGCGCTGAAATTCGCACTGAACTATTACACAAACTTTACAACATAAATCAAATCTAGAGACACGGATGTGTTTGTACATTCTTGTAGTTTTAGAAAATGTCGGTTTTGTCATTTACGAATGCGAAATGTGGCCACTAGGAACCTTAAATTAAAAGACTTGTATTTTCGCATCTTGCAAGCTCTCAAAATAATTGTCAACTTCGAATGGCTCTATCTCCTTAACTATTCGAGCTACAGCGCTGAAATTCGCACAGGGATATTTCACAAACTTTACAACATAAATCAGTTCAAGAGCAACAGATGTGTGATTTATTCTTGTAGTTTTAGAAAATGTCGGTTTTGTCATTTACGAATGCGAAATGTGGCCTCTAGGAACCTTAAATTAAAAGCCTTGTATTTTCGCATCTCTCAAGCTCTGAAAATAATTGTCAACTTCGAATGGCTCTATCTCCTTAACTATTCGAGCTACAGCGCTGAAATTCGCACAGGGATATTTCACAAACATTACAACAGAAATCAGTTCAAGAGCAACAGATGTGTGATTTATTCTTGTAGTTTTAGAAAATGTCGGTTTTGTCATTTACGAATGCGAAATGTGGCCTCTAGGAACCTTAAATTAAAAGCCTTGTATTTTCGCATCTTGCAAGCTCTGAAAATAATAGTCAACTTCAAAAGGTTCTATCTCCTAAACTATTCGAGCTACAGCACTGAAATGCGCACAGGCAAATTTCGCAAACTTTACAACATAAATCAATTCTAGAGACACAGATGTGTTTGTACATTCTTGTAGTTTTAGAAAATGTCGGTTTTGTCATTTACGAATGCGAAATGTGGCCTCTACGAACCTTAAATTAAAAGCCTTCAATTTTCGCATCTTGCAAGCTCTGAAAACATAAGTCAACTTCAAATGGCTCTATCTCCTAAGCTATTCAACCTACAACACTGAAACTCGCACAGGGATATTTCACAACGTTTACAACATAAATCAATTCTAGGGACACAGATGGGTTTGTACATTTTTGTAGTTTTATAATATGTCGGTTTTGTCATTTACGAATGCGAAATGTGGCTTCTAGGAACCTTAAATTAAAAGCCTTGTATTTTCGCATCATGCAAGCTCTCGGTATTACACTGTTTTTTTTGGAATAATTTACTTTTATGACGATAGAATTTGCGAATTTCTGAAAATCTAAGCTTTTAATCTAAAAATGAATATCACCAGTGAATTGTCCATAAAATTTCGTATTGTCCGTTGTTTTTAGAACAATCCGTGACATGTCGAAAATCGCACAATTTCGTCGATCGACGAAACTTTTCATTTTTTAATACAAAATATAAACAAGCATATTTCACAAACTTTAGAACATAAATGAATTCTAGAGACACAGACGTGTTTGTACATTCTTGTAGTTGTAGAAAACGTTAGTTTTGGATTTACGAATGCGAAATGTGGCCTTTAGGAACCTTAAATTAAAAGTCTTGTATTTTCGCATCTTGCAAGCTCTGAAAAAAATTAAAATGGCTCTATCTCCGAAACTTTTTGAGCTACAGCGCTGAATATCGGACTGGAGTTATTATGTTCATTGCTTTTGAATCTGAGTTTTAAATGGAGTTGCTCGTTTAATAAGAATTTGCTTGAAATGGAATTACAATGGTTTTACAATGTTTTTTTGGAAGAAATATACTTTTATGACGATACTTTTGCGATTTTCTGAAAAACAAAGCTTCTAATCGAAAAATGAATATTACCAGAAATTTCTCCATAAAATTTTGTACTATGTCCGTAGTTTTCAGAAAAATCCGTGGCATGTCGAAAATCGCACAATTTTGTCGATCGACGATACTTTACATTTTTAAACACAAATAAAAACAACCATATTTCACAAATCTCACATTATAAATCAATTCTAGAGACACAGATGTGTTTCTACATTCTTGTAGTTTTAGAAAATGTCGGTTTTGTCTTTTACGAATGATAAATGTGGCCTCTAGGAACCTTAAATTAAAAGCCTTGTATTTTCGCAAAATTGCAAGCTCTGAAAATAATAGTCAACTTCAAATGTCTCTATCTCCTAAACGATTCGAACTACAGCGCTGAAATTCGCACAGGAAAATTACACAATTTTTTCTACATACATCAATTCTAGAGAAACAGATGTGTTTCTACATTCTTCTAGTTTTAAAAAATGTCGGTTTTGTCATTTACGAATGCCAAATTGGCTTCTAGGAACCTTAAATTAAAAGCCTTGTATTTTCGCATCTTGCAAGCTCTAAAAATAATATTAAACTTCAAATGGCTCTATCTCCAAAACTATTCGAGCTACAGCGCTGAAATTCGCACAGGGTTATTTCACAAACTTTTAAACATATATCAAATCTAGAGACACAGATGTGGTTGTACATTCTTGTAGTTTTTAGAAAATGTCGGTTTTGTCATTCACGAATGCGAAATGTGGCTTCTAGGAACCTTAAATTAAAAGCCTTGAATTTTCGCGTCTTGCAAGCTCTGAAAATAATAGTCAACTTTAAATGGCTCTCTCTCCCAATATATTCGAGCTACAGCGCTGAAATTCGCACAGGGATATTTCAAAAACTTTACAACTTAAATCAATTCTAGAGACACAGATGTGTTTCTACATTCTTGTAGTTTTGGAAAATGTCGGTTTTGTCATTTACGAATGCGAAATGTGGCCTCTAGGAACCTTAAATTAAAAGCCTTTTATTTTCGCATCTTGCAAGCTCTGAAAAAAATAGTCAACTTCAAAAGGTTCTATCTTCTAAACTATTCGAGCTACAGCACTGAAATTCGCACAGGCAAATTTCACATTTTTTTCAACATAAATCAATTCTAGAGCCACAGATGTGTTTGTACATTCCTTAGTTTTATAAAATGTCGGTTTTTTCATTTACGATTGCGAAATGTGGCCTGTAGGAACCTTAAATTAAAAGCCTTGTATTTCCCATCTTGCAAGCTTTGAAAATAATAGTCAACTTCAAAAGCTTCTATCACCTAAACTATTCGAGCTACAGCACTGAAATTCGCACAGGCAAATTTCACAAACTATTCAACATAAATCAATTCTAGAGCCACAGATGTGTTTGTACATTCTTTAGTTTTAGAAAATGTCGGTTTTTTCATTTACGATTGCGAAATGTGGCCTTTGGAACCTTACATTAAAAGACTTGTATTTCCCATCTTGCAAGCTTTGAAAATAATAGTCAACTTCAAATGTCTCTATCTCCTAAACTATTCGAGCTACAGCGCTGAAATTCGCACTGAAATATTTCACTAACTAAACATCATAAATCAATTCTACAGACATAGATGTGTTTGTACATTCCTGTAGTTTTAGAAAATGTCGGTTTTGTCATTTACGAATGCGAAATGTGGCCTCTAGGAACCTTAAATTAAAAGCCTTGTATTTTCGCATCTTGCAAGCTCTGAAAATAATAGTCAACTTCAAAAGCTTCTATCACCTAAACTATTCGAGCTACAACACTGAAATTCGCACAGGCAAATTTCACAAACTTTTCAACATAAATCAATTCTAGAGACACAGATGTGTTTGTACATTCCTGTAGTTTTAGAAAATGTCGGTTTTGTTATTTACGAATGCGAAATGTGGCCTCTAGGAACCTTAAATTAAGAGCCTTGTATTTTCGCATCTTGCAAGCTCTGAAAATAATAGTCAACTTCAAATGGCTCTATCTCCTAAAGTATTTGAGCTGCAGCGCTGAAATGCACACAGGCAAATTTCACAAACTTTACAACATAAATCAATTATAGAGCCACAGATGTGTTTGTACATTCCTTAGTTTTATAAAATGTCGGTTTTTTCATTTACGATTGCGGAATGTGGCCTGTAGGAACCTTAAATTAAAAGCCTTGTATTTCCCATCTTGCAAGCTTTGAAAATAATAGTCAACTTCAAATGGCTCTATCTCCTAAACTATTCGAAATACAGCGCTGAAATTCGCACTGAAATATTTCACAAACTTTACAACATAAATCAAATCTAGAGACACGGATGTGTTTGTACATTCTTGTAGTTTTAGAAAATGTAGGTTTTGTCATTTACGAATGCGAAATGTGGCCTCTAGGAACCTTAAATTAAAAGCCTTGTATTTTCGCATCTTGAAAGCTCTCAAAATAATTGTCACATTCGAATGGCTCTATCTCCTTAACTATTCGAGCTACAGCGCTGAAATTCGCACAGGGATATTTCACAAACTTTACAACATAAATCAGTTGAAGAGCAACAGATGTGTGATTTATTCTTGTAGTTTTAGAAAATGTCGGTTTTGTCATTTACAAATGCGAAATGTGGCCTCTAGGAACCTTAAATTAAAAGCCTTTTATTTTCGCTTCTTGCAAGCTCTGAAAGTAATAATCAACATCAAATGGCTCTATCTCCTAAACTATTTGAGCTGCAGCGCTGAAATTCGCACAGGAGATATTGTGTTCTTTGCTTCTGAATCTGAGACTTAAATGGAGTCGGTCGTTTTATAAGAAATTGCTTGAAATGGAATGGTTTAACAATGTTTCTTTGGAATAATATACATTTATGACGATACTTTTGCGATTATCTGAAAAAAAAAGCTTCTAATCGAAAAATGAATATCACCAGTGAATTGTTCATAAAATTTCGTACTAGGTCCGTGGTTTTTAGAACAATCCGTAACATGTCGAAAATCGCACAATTTCGTCGATCCATGTATCGACGAAACTTTACATTTTTTAACACAAAATATAAACTAGCATATTTCACAAACATTACAACATAAATCAATTCTAGTGACACAGATATATTTGTACATTCTCGTAGTTTTAGAAAATGTTGGTTTTGTCATTTAGGAATGCGAAAAGTGGCCTCTAGGAGCCATAAATTAAAAGCCTTGAATTTTCGCATCTTGCAAGCACTGAAAACATAAGTCAACTTCAAATGGCTCTATCTCCTAAGCTATTCAACCTACAACACTGAAATTCGCACAGGGATATTTCACAAGCTTTACAACATAAATCAATTCTAGGGACACAGATATGTTTGTACATTCTTGTAGTTTTAGAATATGTCGGTTTTGTCATTTACGAATGCGAAATGTGGCCTCTAGGAACCTTAAATTAAAAGCCTTGTATTTTCGCATCTTGCAAGCTCTCGGTATTACACTGTTTTTTTGGAATAATTTACTTTTATGACGATAGAATTTGCGATTTTCTGAAAAACTAAGCTTCTAATCTAAAAATGAATATCACCAGTGAATTGTCCATAAATTTCGTATTATGTCCGTTGTTTTTAGAACAATCCGTGACATGTCGAAAATCGCACAATTTCGTCGATCGACGAAACATTTCATTTTTTAACACAAAATATAAACAAGCATATTTCACAAACTTTACAACATAAATCAATTCTAGAGACACAGATGTGTTTGTACATTCTTGTAGTTTTAGAAAACGTTAGTTTTGGATTTACGAATCCGAAATGTGGCCTTTAGGAACCTTAAATTAAAAGTCTTGTATTTTCGCATCTTGCAAGCTCTGAAAAAAATTAAAATGGCTCTATCTCCGAAACTTTTTGAGCTACAGCGCTGAATATCGGACTGGAGTTATTATGTTCATTGCTTTGAATCTGAGTTTTAAATGGAGTTGCTCGTTTAATAAGAACTTGCTTGAAATGGAATGGTTTTACAATGTTTTTTGGAAGAAGTATACTTTTATGACAACACTTTTGCGATTTTCCAAAAAACTAAGCTTCTAATCGAAAAATGAATATTTCCAGAAAATTCTCCATAAAATTTTGTACTATGTCCGTAGTTTTCAGAAAAATCCGTGACATGTCGAAAATCGCACAATTTTGTCGATCGACGATACTTTACATTTTTTAACACAAAATAAAAACAACCATGTTTCACAAATCTCACATTATAAATCAATTCTAGAGACACCGATGTGTTTGTACATTCTTGTAGTTTTAGAAAATGTCGGTTTTGTCATTTACGAATGCGAAATGTGTCCTCTAGGAACCTTAAATTAAAAGCCTTGTATTTTCGCAAAATTGCAAGCTCTGAAAATAATAGTCAACTTCAAATGGCTTTATCTCCTAAACGATTCGAACTACAGCGCTGAAATTCGCACAGGGAAATTACACAATTTTTTCTACATACATCAATTCTAGAGACACAGATATGTTTCTACATCCTTGTAGTTTTAAAAAATGTCGGTTTTGTCATTTACGAATGCCAAATGTGGCCTCTAGGAACCTTAAATTAAAAGCCTTGTATTGTCGCATCTTGAAAGCTCTAAAAATAATAATCAACTTCAAATGGCTCTATCTCCTAAACTATTTGAGCTACAGCGCTTAAATTCGCACAGGGTATTTCACAAACTTTTCAACATTAATCAATTCTAAAGACACAGATGTGTTTGTACATCCTTGTAGTTTTAGAAAAAGTCGGTTTTGTCATTTACGATTGCGAAATGTGGCCTGTAGGAACCTTAAATTAAAAGCCTTTATTTCCCATCTTGCATGCTTTGAAAATAATAGTCAACTTCAAATGGCTCTATCTCCTAAACTATTCGAGATACAGCGCTGAAATTCGCACTGAAATATTTCACAAACTTTACAACATAAATCAAATCTAGAGACACGGATGTGTTTGTACATTCTTGTAGTTTTAGAAAATGTCGGTTTTGTCTTTTACGAATGCGAAATGTGGCCACTAGGAACCTTAAATTAAAAGCCTTGTATTTTCGCATCTTGCAAGCTCTGAAAATAATTGTCAACTTCGAATGGCTCTATCTCTTTAACTATTCGAGCAACAGCGCTGAAATTCGCACAGGGATATTTCACAAACTTTACAACATAAATCAGTTCAAGAGCAACAGATGTGTGATTTATTCTTGTAGTTTTAGAAAATGTCGGTATTGTCATTTACGAATGCGAAATGTGGCCTCTAGGAACCTTAAATTAAAAGCCTTTTATTTTCGCATCTTGCAAGCTCTGAAAAAAATAGTCAACTTCAAATGGCTCTATCTCCTAAACTATTCGAGCTACAGCGCTTAAATTCGCACAGGGAAATTTCACAAACTTTTCAACATAATTCAATTCTAGAGCCATAGATTTGTTTGTACATTCTTGTAGTTTTAGAAAATGTCGGTTTTGTCATTAACGAATGCGAAATGTGGCCTCTAGGAACCTTAAATTAAAAGCTTTGTATTTTCGCATCTTGCAAGCTCCGAAAATAATAGTCAACTTCAAAAGGTTCTATCTCCTAAACTATTCGAGCTACAGCACTGAATTTCGCACAGGCAAATTTCACATACTTTTCAACATAAATCAATTCTAGAGCCACAGATGTGTTTGTACATTCCTTAGTTTTATAAAATGTCGGTTTTTTCATTTACGATTGCGAAATGTGGCCTGTAGGAACCTTAAATTAAAAGCCTTGTATTTCCCATCTTGCAAGCTTTGAAAATCATAGTCAACTTCAAAAGCTTCTATCACCTAAACTATTCGAGCTACAGCACTGAAATTCGCACAGACAAATTTCACAAACTTTTCAACATAAATCAATTCTAGAGCCACAGATGTGTTTGTACATTCTTTAGTTTTAGAAAATGTCGGTTTTTTCATTTACGATTGCGAAATGTGGCCTTTGGAACCTTAAATTAAAAGCCTTGTATTTCCCATCTTGCAAGCTTTGAAAATAATAGTCAACTTCAAATGTCTCTATCTCCTAAACTATTCGAGCTACAGCGCTGATATTCGCACTGAAATATTTTACAAACTTTACAACATAAATCAATTCTACAGACATAGATGTGTTTGTACATTCTTGTAGTTTTAGAAAATGTCGGTTTTGTCATTTACGAATGCGAAATGTGGCCTCTAGGAACCTTAAATTAAAAGCCTTGTATTTTCGCATCTTGCAAGCTCAGAAAATAATAGTCAACTTCAAAAGCTTCTATCACCTAAACTATTCGAGCTACAGCACTGAAATTCGCACAGGCAAATTTCACAAACTTTTCAACATAAATCAATTCTAGAGACACAGATGTGTTTGTACATTCCTGTAGTTTTAGAAAATGTCGGTTTTGTCATTTACGAATGCGAAATGTGGCCTATAGGAACCTTAAATTAAAAGCCTTGTATTTTCGCATCTGGCAAGCTCTGAAAATAATAGTCAATTTCAAATGGCTCTATCTCCTAAAGTATTTGAGCTGCAGCGCTGAAATGCACACAGGCAAATTTCACAAACTTTACAACATAAATCAATTCTAGAGCCACAGATGTGTTTGTACATTCCTTAGTTTTATAAAATGTCGGTTTTTTCATTTACGATTGCGAAATTTGGCCTGTAGGAACCTTAAATTAAAAGCCTTGTATTTCCCATCTTGCAAGCTTTGAAAATAATAGTCAACTTCAAATGGCTCTATCTCCTAAACTATTCGAGATACAGCGCTGAAATTCGCACTGAAATATTTCACAAACTTTACAACATAAATCAAATCTAGAGACACGGATGTGTTTGTACATTCTTGTAGTTTTAGAAAATGTCGGTTTTATCATTTACGAATGCGAAATGTGGCCTCTAGGAACCTTAAATTAAAAGCCTTGTATTTTCGCATCTTGCAAGCTCTCAAAATAATTGTCAACTTCGAATGGCTCTATCTCCTTAACTATTCGAGCTACAGCGCTGAAATTCGCACAGGGATATTTCACAAACTTTACAACATAAATCAGTTCAAGAGCAACAGATGTGTGATTTATTCTTGTAGTTTTAGAAAATGTCGGTTTTGTCATTTACAAATGCGAAATGTGGCCTCTAGGAACCTTAAATTAAAAGCCTTTTATTTTCGCTTCTTGCAAGCTCTGAAAGTAATAGTCAACTTCAAATGGCTCTATCTCCTAAACTATTTGAGCTGCAGCGCTGAAATTCGCACAGGGATATTTTACAAACTTTACAACAGAAATCAGTTCAAGAGCAACAGATGTGTGATTTATACTTGTAGTTTTAGAAAATGTCGGTTTTGTCATTTACGAATGCGAAATGTGGCCTCTAGGAACCTTAAATTAAAAGCCTTGTATTTTCGCATCTTGCAAGCTCTGAAAATAATAGTCAACTACAAAAGGTTCTATCTCCTAAACTATACGAGCTACAGCACTGAAATTCGCGCAGGCAAATTTCACAAATTTTTCAACATAAATCAATTCTAGAGCCACAGATGTGTTTGTACATACTTGTAGTTTTAAAAAATTCGGTTTTGTCATTTACGATTGCGAAATGTGGCCTGTAGGAACCTTAAATTAAAAGCCTTGTATTTCCCATCTTGCATGCTTTGAAAATAATAGTCAACTTCAAATGGCTCTATCTCCTAAACTATTCCAGCTACAGCGCTGAAATTCGCACTGAAATATTTCACAAACTTTACAACATAAATCAGTGCAAGAGCAACAGATGTGTGATTTATTCTTGTAGTTTTAGAAAATGTCGGTTTTGTCATTTACGAATGCGAAATGTGGCCTCTAGGAACCTTAAATTAAAAGTCTTTTATTTTCGCATCTTGCAAGCTCTGAAAAAAATAGTCAACTTCAAATGGCTCTATCTCCTAAACTATTCGAGCTACAGCGCTTAAATTCGCACAGGGTAATTTCACAAACTTTTCAACATAATTCAATTCTAGAGCCACAGATGTGTTTTTACATTTTTGTAGTTTTAGAAAATGTCGGTTTTGTCATTTACGAATGCGAAATGTGGCCTCTAGGAACCTTAAAATAAAAGCCTCTTATTTTCGCATCTTGCAAGCTCAGAAAATAATAGTCAACTTCAAAAGGTTCTATCTCCTAAACTATTCGAGCTACAGCACTGAAATTCGCACAGGCAAATTTCACAAACTTTTCAACATAAATCAATTCTAGAGCCACAGATGTGTTTGTACATTCCTTAGTTTTATAAAATGTCGGTTTTTTCATTTACGATTGCGAAATGTGGCCTGTAGGAACCTTAAATTAAAAGCCTTGTATTTCCCATCCTGCAAGCTTTGAAAATAATAGTCAACTTCAAATGTCTCTATCTCCTAAAAAATTCGAGCTACAGCGCTGAAATTCGCACTGAAATATTTCACAAACTTTACAACATAAATCAAATCTAGAGACACGGATGTGTTTGTACATTCTTGTAGTTTTAGAAAATGTCGGTTTTGTCATTTACGAATGCGAAATGTGGCCTCTAGGAACCTTAAATTAAAAGCCTTGTATTTTCGCATCTACAAGCTCTGAAAATAATAGTCAACTACAAAAGGTTCTATCACCTAAACTATTCGAGCTACAGCACTGAAATTCGCACAGGAAAATTTCACAAACTTTTCAACATAAATCAATTCTAGAGACACAGATGTGTTTGTACATTCTTGTAGTTTTAGAAAAAGTCGGTTTTGTCATTTACGAATGCGAAATGTGGCCTCTAGGAACCTTAAATTAAAAGCCTTGTATTTTCGCATCTTGCAAGCTTTGAAAATAATAGTCAACATCAAATGGCTCTATCTCCTAAAGTATTTGAGCTGCAGCGCTGAAATTCGCACAGGGATATTTTACAAACTTTACAACAGAAATCATTTCAAGAGCAACAGATGTGTGCTTTATACTTGTAGTTTTAGAAAATGTCGTTTTTGTCATTTACGAATGCGAAATGTGGCCTCTAGGAACCTTAAATTAAAAGCCTTATATTTTCGCATCTTGCAAGCTCTGAAAATAATAGTCAACTTCAAAAGGTTCTATCTCCTAAACTATTCGAGCTACAGCACTGAAATTCGCGCAGGCAAATTTCACAAATTTTTCAACATAAATCAATTCTAGAGCCACAGATGTGTTTGTACATACTTGTAGTTTTAAAAAATTCGGTTTTGTCATTTACGATTGCGAAATGTGGCCTGTAGGAACCTTAAATTAAAAGCCTTGTATTTCCCATCTTGCATGCTTTGAAAATAATAGTCAACTTCAAATGGCTCTATCTTCTAAACTATTCCAGCTACAGCGCTGAAATTCGCACTGAAATATTTCACAAACTTTACAACATAAATCAGTGCAAGAGCAACAGATGTGTGATTTATTCTTGTAGTTTTAGAAAATGTCGGTTTTGTCATTTACGAATGCGAAATGTGGCCTCTAGGAACCTTAAATTAAAAGCCTTTTATTTTCGCATCTTGCAAGCTCTGAAAAAAATAGTCAACTTCAAATGGCTCTATCTCCTAAACTATTGGAGCTACAGCGCTTAAATTCGCACAGGGTAATTTTACAAACTTTTCAACATAATTCAATTCTAGAGCCACAGATGTGTTTTTACATTCTTGTAGTTTTAGAAAATGTCGGTTTTGTCATTTACGAATGCGAAATGTGGCCTCTAGGAACCTTAAAATAAAAGCCTCTTATTTTCGCATCTTGCAAGCTCTGAAAATAATAGTCAATTTCAAAAGGTTCTATCTCCTAAACTATTCGAGCTACAGCACTGAAATTCGCACAGGCAAATTTCACAAACTTTTCAACATAAATCAATTCTAGAGCCACAGATGTGTTTGTACATTCCTTAGTTTTATAAAATGTCGGTTTTTTCATTTACGATTGCGAAATGTGGCCTGTAGGAACCTTAAATTAAAAGCCTTGTATTTCCCATCTTGCAAGCTTTGAAAATAATAGTCAACTTCAAATGTCTCTATCTCCTAAAAAATTCGAGCTACAGCGCTGAAATTCGCACTGAAATATTTCACAAACTTTACAACATAAATCAAATCTAGAGACACGGATGTGTTTGTACATTCTTGTAGTTTTAGAAAATGTCGGTTTTGTCATTTACGAATGCGAAATGTGGCCTCTAGGAACCTTAAATTAAAAGCCATGTATTTTCGCATCTTGCAAGCTCTGAAAATAATAGTCAACTTCAAAAGGTTCTATCTCCTAAACTATTAGAGCTACAGCACTGAAATTCGCGCAGGCAAATTTCACAAATTTTTCAACATAAATCAATTCTAGAGCCACAGATGTGTTTGTACATACTTGTAGTTTTAAAAAATTCGGTTTTGTCATTTAAGATTGCGAAATGTGGCCTGTAGGAACCTTAAATTAAAAGCCTTGTATTTCCCATCTTGCATGCTTTGAAAATAATAGTCAACTTCAAATGGCTCTATCTCCTAAACTATTCCAGCTACAGCGCTGAAATTCGCACTGAAATATTTCACAAACTTTACAACATAAATCAGTGCAAGAGCAACAGATGTGTGATTTATTCTTGTAGTTTTAGAAAATGTCGGTTTTGTCATTTACGAATGCGAAATGTGGCCTCTAGGAACCTTAAATTAAAAGCCTTTTATTTTCGCATCTTGCAAGCTCTGAAAAAAATAGTCAACTTCAAATGGCTCTATCTCCTAAACTATTGGAGCTACAGCGCTTAAATTCGCACAGGGTAATTTTACAAACTTTTCAACATAATTCAATTCTAGAGCCACAGATGTGTTTTTACATTCTTGTAGTTTTAGAAAATGTCGGTTTTGTCATTTACGAATGCGAAATGTGGCCTCTAGGAACCTTAAAATAAAAGCCTCTTATTTTCGCATCTTGCAAGCTCTGAAAATAATAGTCAATTTCAAAAGGTTCTATCTCCTAAACTATTCGAGCTACAGCACTGAAATTCGCACAGGCAAATTTCACAAACTTTTCAACATAAATCAATTCTAGAGCCACAGATGTGTTTGTACATTCCTTAGTTTTATAAAATGTCGGTTTTTTCATTTACGATTGCGAAATGTGGCCTGTAGGAACCTTAAATTAAAAGCCTTGTATTTCCCATCTTGCAAGCTTTGAAAATAATAGTCAACTTCAAATGTCTCTATCTCCTAAAAAATTCGAGCTACAGCGCTGAAATTCGCACTGAAATATTTCACAAACTTTACAACATAAATCAAATCTAGAGACACGGATGTGTTTGTACATTCTTGTAGTTTTAGAAAATGTCGGTTTTGTCATTTACGAATGCGAAATGTGGCCTCTAGGAACCTTAAATTAAAAGCCATGTATTTTCGCATCTTGCAAGCTCTGAAAATAATAGTCAACTTCAAAAGGTTCTATCTCCTAAACTATTAGAGCTACAGCACTGAAATTCGCGCAGGCAAATTTCACAAATTTTTCAACATAAATCAATTCTAGAGCCACAGATGTGTTTGTACATACTTGTAGTTTTAAAAAATTCGGTTTTGTCATTTAAGATTGCGAAATGTGGCCTGTAGGAACCTTAAATTAAAAGCCTTGTATTTCCCATCTTGCATGCTTTGAAAATAATAGTCAACTTCAAATGGCTCTATCTCCTAAACTATTCCAGCTACAGCGCTGAAATTCGCACTGAAATATTTCAGAAACTTTACAACATAAATCAGTGCAAGAGCAACAGATGTGTGATTTATTTCTGTAGTTTTAGAAAATGTCGGTTTTGTCATTTACGAATGCGAAATGTGGCCTCTAGGAACCTTAAATTAAAAGCCTTCTATTTTCGCATCTTGCAAGCTCTGAAAAAAATAGTCAACTTCAAATGGCTCTATCTCCTAAACTATTCGAGCTACAGCGCTTAAATTCGCACAGGGGTAATTTTACAAACTTTTCAACATAATTCAATTCTAGAGCCACAGATGTGTTTTTACATTCTTGTAGTTTTAGAAAATGTCGGTTTTGTCATTTACGAATGCGAAATGTGGCCTCTAGGAACCTTAAAATAAAAGCCTCTTATTTTCGCATCTTGCAAGCTCTGAAAATAATAGTCAACTTCAAAAGGTTCTATCTCCTAAACTATTCGAGCTACAGCACTGAAATTCGCACAGGCAAATTTCACAAACTTTTCAACATAAATCAATTTTAGAGCCACAGATGTGTTTGTACATTCCTTAGTTTCATAAAATGTCGGTTTTTCATTTACGATTGCGAAATGTGGCCTGTAGGAACCTTAAATTAAAAGCCTTGTATTTCCCATCTTGCAAGCTTTGAAAATAATAGTCAACTTCAAATGTCTCTCTATCTCCTAAAAAATTCGAGCTACAGCGCTGAAATTCGCACTGAAATATTTCACAAACTTTACAACATAAATCAAATCTAGAGACACGGATGTGTTTGTACATATCTTGTAGTTTTAGAAAATGTCGGTTTTGTCATTTACGAATGCGAAATGTGGCCTCTAGGAACCTTAAATTAAAAGCCATGTATTTTCGCATCTTGCAAGCTCTGAAAATAATAGTCAACTTCAAAAGGTTCTATCTCCTAAACTATTAGAGCTACAGCACTGAAATTCGCGCAGGCAAATTTCACAAATTTTTCAACATAAATCAATTCTAGAGCCACAGATGTGTTTGTACATACTTGTAGTTTTAAAAAATTCGGTTTTGTCCATTTACGATTGCGAAATGTGGCCTGTAGGAACCTTAAATTAAAAGCCTTGTATTTTCCCATCTTGCATGCTTTGAAAATAATAGTCAACTTCAAATGGCTCTATCTCCTAAACTATTCCAGCTACAGCGCTGAAATTCGCACTGAAATATTTCACAAACTTTACAACATAAATCAGTGCAAGAGCAACAGATGTGTGATTTATTCTTGTAGTTTTAGAAAATGTCGGTTTTGTCATTTACGAATGCGAAATGTGGCCTCTAGGAACCTTAAATTAAAAGCCTTTTATTTTCGCATCTTGCAAGCTCTGAAAAAAATAGTCAACTTCAAATGGCCTCTATCTCCTAAACTATTCGAGCTACAGCGCTTAAATTCGCACAGGGTAATTTTACAAACTTTTCAACATAATTCAATTCTAGAGCCACAGATGTGTTTGTACATTCTTGTAGTTTTAGAAAATGTCGGTTTTGTCATTTACGAATGCGAAATGTGGCCTTTAGGAACCTTAAATTAAAAGCCTCTTATTTTCGCATCTTGCAAGCTCTGAAAATAATAGTCAACTTCAAAATGTTCTATCTCCTAAACTATTCGAGCTACAGCACTGAAATTCGCACAGGCAAATTTCACAAACTTTTCAACATAAATCAATTCTAGAGACACAGATGTGTTTGTACATTCTTGTAGTTTTAGAAAATGACGGTTTTTTTCATTTACGATTGCGAAATGTGGCCTGAAGGAACCTTAAATTAAAAGCCTTGTATTTCCCATCTTGCAAGCTTTGAAAATAATAGTCAACTTCAAATGTCTCTATCTCCTAAAAAATTCGAGCTACAGCGCTGAAATTCGCACTGAAATATTTCACAAACTTTACAACATAAATCAAATCTAGAGACACGGATGTGTTTGTACATTCTTGCTAGTTTTAGAAAATGTCGGTTTTTGTCATTTACGAATGCGAAATGTGGCCTCTAGGAACCTTAAATTAAAAGCCTTGTATTTTCGCATCTACAAGCTCTGAAAATAATAGTCAACTTCAAAAGGTTCTATCACCTAAACTATTCGAGCTACGAGCACTGAAATTCGCACAGGCAAATTTCACAAACTTTTCAACATAAATCAATTCTAGAGACACAGATGTGTTTGTACATTCTTGTAGTTTTAGAAAATGTCGGTTTTGTCATTCACGAATGCGAAATGTGGCCTCTAGGAACCTTAAATTAAAAGCCTTGTACTTTCGCATCTTGCATGCTCTGAAAATAATAGTCAACTACAAATGGCTCTACAGGTATCTCCTAAAGTATTTGAGCTGCAGCGCTGAAATTCGCACAGGGATATTTTACAAACTTTACAACAGAAATCAGTTCAAGAGCAACAGATGTGTGATTTATTCTTGTAGTTTTAGAAAATGTCGGTTTTGTCATTTACGAATGCGAAATGTGGCCTCTAGGAACCTTAAATTAAAAGCCTTGTATTTTCGCATCTTGCAAGCTCTGAAAATAATAGTCAACTTCAAAAGGTTCTATCGCCTAAACTATTCGAGCTACAGCACTGAAATTCGCACAGGCAAATTTCCACAAACTTCTTCAACATAAATCAATTCTAGAGACACAGATGTGTTTGTACATTCTTGTAGTTTTAGAAAATGTCGGTTTTGTCATTTACGAATGCGAAATGTGGCCTCTAGGAACCTTAAATTAAAAGCCTTGTATTTTCGCATCTTGCAAGCTCTGAAAATAATAGTCAACTTCAAATGCCTCTATCACCTAAAGTATTTGAGCTGCAGCGCTGAAATTCGCACAGGGATATTTCACAAACTTTACAACAGAAATCAGTTCAAGAGCAACAGATGTGTGATTTATTCTTGTAGTTTTAGAAAATGTCGGTTTTGTCATTTACGAATGCGAAATGTGGCCTCTAGGAACCTTAAATTAAAAGCCTTGTATTTTAGCATCTTGCAAGCTCTGAAAAAAATAGTCAACTTCAAATGGCTGTGTCTCCTAAACTATTCGAGCTACAGCGCTTAAATTCGCACAGGGAAATTTCACAATCTTTTCAACATAATTCAATTCTTGAGCCACAGATGTGTTTGTACATTCTTGTAGTTTTAGAAAATGTCGGTTTTGCCATTTACGATTGCGAAATGTGGCCTGTAGGAACCTTAAATTAAAAGCCTTGTATTTCCCATCTTGCATGCTTTGAAAATATTAGTCAACTTCAAATGGCTCTAACTCCTAAACTATTCGAGCTACAGCGCTGAAATTCGCACTGAAATATTTCACAAACTTTACAACATAAATCAAATCTAGAGACACGGATGTGTTTGTACATTCTTGTAATTTTAGAAAATGTGGGTTTTTGTCATTTACGAATGCGAAATGTGGCCTCTAGGAACCTTAAATTGAAAGCCTTGTATTTTCGCATCTTGCAAGCTCTGAAAATAATAGTCCAACTTCAAAAATTCTCTATCTCCCAAAACTATTCTAGCTACAGCACTGAAATTCGCACAGGCAAATTTCACAAACTTTTCAACTTAAATCAATTCTAGAGCCACAGATGTGTTTGTACATTCTTGTAGTTTTAGAAAATGTCGGTTTTGTGATTTTACGATTGCGAAATGTGGCCTGTAGGAACCTTAAATTAAAAGCCTTGTATTTCCCATCTTGCATGCTTTGAAAAATAATAGTCAACTTCAAATGGCTCTATCTCCTAAAATATTCGAGCTACAGCGCTGATATTCGCACTGAAATATTTCACAAACTTTACAACATAAATCAAATCTAGAGACACGGATGTGTTTGTACATTTTTGTAGTTTTAGAAAATGTCGGTTTTGTCATTTACGAATGCGAAATGTGCCCACTAGGAACCTTAAATTAAAAGCCTTGTATTTTCGCATCTCTCAAGCTCTGAAAATAATTGTCAACTTCAAATGCCTCTATCACCTAAAGTATTTGAGCTGCAGCGCTGAAATTCGCACAGGGATATTTCACAAACTTTACAACATAAATCAGTTCAAGAGCAACAGATGTGTGATTTGTTCTTGTAGTTTTAGAAAATGCCGGTTTTTGTCATTTACGAATGCGAAATGTGGCCTCTAGGAACCTTAAATTAAAAGCCTTTTATTTTCGCAATTTTGCAAGCTCTGAAAAAAATAGTCAACTTCAAATGGCTCTATCTCCTAAACTATTCGAGCTACAGGCGCTTAAATTCGCACAGGGAAATTTCACAAACTTTTCAACATAATTCAATTCTAGAGCCACAGATGTGTTTGTACATTCTTGTAGTTTTAGAAAATGTCGGTTTTGTCATTTACGAATGCGAAATGTAGCCTCTAGGAACCTTAAATTAAAAGCCTTGTATTTTCGCATCTTGCAAGCTCTGAAAATAATAGTCAACTTCAAATGGCTCTATCTCCTAAACTATTCGAGCTACAGCACTGAAATTCGCACAGGCAAATTTCACAAACTCTTCAACATAAATCAATTCTAGAGCCACAGATGTGTTTGTACATTCCTTAGTTTTAGAAAATGTCGGTTTTGTCATTTACGAATGCGAAATGTGGGCCTCTAGAACCTTAAATTAAAAGCCTTGTATTTTCGCATCTTGCAAGCTCTGAAAATAATAGTCAACTTCAAATGGCTCTATTTCCTAAAGTATTTGAGCTGCAGCGCTGAAATTCGCACAGGCAAATTTCACAAACTTTTCAACATAAATCAATTCTAGAGACACAGATGTGTTTGTACATTCTTGTAGTTTTAGAAAATGTCGGTTTTGTCATTTACGAATGCGAAATGTGGCCTCTAGGAACCTTAAATTAAAAGCCTTGTATTTTCGCATCTTGCATGCTCTGAAAATAATAGTCAACTTCAAATGGCTCTATCTCCTTAACTATTCGAGCTACAGCGCTGAAATTCGCACAGGGATATTTCACAAACTTTACAACATAAATCAGTTCAAGAGCAACAGATGTGTGATTTATTCTTGTAGTTTTAGAAAATGTCGGTTTTGTCATTTACGAATGCGAAATGTGGCCTCTAGGAACCTTAATTTAAAAGCCTTTTATTTTCGCATCTTGCAAGCTCTGAAAAAAATAGTCAACTTCAAATGGCTCTATCTCCTAAACTATTCGAGCTACAGCGCTTAAATTCGCACAGGGAAATTTCACAAACTTTTCAACATAATTTAATTCTAGAGCCAGAGATGTGTTTGTACATTCTTGTAGTTTTAGAAAATGTCGGTTTTGTCATTTACGATTGCGAAATGTGGCCTGTAGGAACCTTAAATTAAAAGCCTTGTATTTCCCATCTTGCATGCTATGAAAATATTAGTCAACTTCAAATGGCTCTATCTCCTAAACTATTCGAGCTACAGCGCTGAAATTCGCACTGAAATATTTCACAAATTTTACAACATAAATCAAGTCTAGAGACACGGATGTGTTTGTACATTCTTGTAGTTTTAGAAAATGTCGGTTTTGTCATTTACGAATGCGAAATGTGGCCTCTAGGAACCTTAAATTAAAAGCCTTGTATTTTCGCATCTCTCAAGCTCTGAAAATAATTGTCAACTTCGAATGGCTCTATCTCGTTAACTATTCGAGCTACAGCGCTGAAATTCGCACAGGGATATTTCACAAATTTACAACAGAAATCAGTTCAAGAGCAACAGATGTGTGATTTATTCTTGTAGTTTTAGAAAATGTCGGTTTTGTCATTTACGTATGCGAAATGTGGCCTCTAGGAACCTTAAATTAAAAGCCTTGTATTTTCGCATCTTTCAAGCTCTGAAAAAAAATTTAAATGGCTCTATTTCCGAAGTTTTTTGAGCTACAGTGCTGAATATCGGACTGAAGATATTATGTTCTTTGCTTTTGAATCTGAGTCTTAAATGGAGTTGCTCGTTTCATAAGAACTTGCTTGAAATGGAATGGTTTTACACTGTTTTTTTGGAATAATCTACTTTTATGACGATACTTTTGCGATTTTCTGAAAAACTAAGCTTCTAATCGAAAAATGAATATCACCAGTGATTTCTCCACAAAATTTTGTACTAGGTCCTTTCTTTCTTACGTCTATTCGTTACTACTTCCTTCTTACTTTGGGAGACTCTCCATTTCTTAATGCCGTCTTGTTGATGTTTCGCACTTCCAGGTTCGTCGCGCACTGGTTTTCCGCTTTGGTGCAAGCACATTTTGCCGCTTTCAAAAGGTATACAATAATTCCAGTAATTTAATAGTAAAAAAATGTTAAAATAGTATATATGGAAGTGTTGTTAAAGATTGATTTATTTAATAATAAATAAATATATAATGATTTTTTATTTATTAAACAAAAAATAATACCTACGTATTAATAATACGACATAAAATATATAATAATATTCAATTACCATGAGTATAAAAAAATTCAATTTGCATCACATTACTTTTTAAACTTTTAAACGTGCAAATTTTATTTTGATTCTCTCTAAATCAATATTGTTGCAGGTGTCACTTTCAATTAATGTCATTGCTAGATCTGTTAATATTTCTTTTGACATAGTTGCTCTCAGTTAAAGTTTTTTATAATCTTCAATTTTGTAAATGACCTTTCTCTAGTGGCTACTGTAACTGACAAAATTAATAAAATGTCTGATATTGGAGTAATGATGCATGTTTGCTTGCTTGCTTACATGACTGATGTGCTACGGCTGTGCCCCAGTATTTTACTAAATTTTATTACTTTTGTACTAGATGTTTCAGGTACTATTTGTTGTTAAACTGTTTTCTTTAGTTTTTTCATATTAGCTGAAAGAGATTTATATTGCCCGAAGCAGTGCAAAATAATTAATATTAGTTCAAAAGACGCCGTAACGGACAAACTTGTATGTGAACGAATTTAAAGATTCTCAATACTTATTTTCTCTGTAGATTAATGTAGATTTACGTGAGATTTTAAACTATTAGTGAAAGTGTTGCGGTAATTGTGAAAAACATCAAAACTCAAAGTTTCATCTATAAAAGTAACGGAAAAACAAAATTTTGTGTTCCATGTTGTCGAATATAAAAGTTGTTAATTTTATCGCCCTTCAATAGTTAAAAAATAGTAATAAAATTATATTTATTAGTTTGAAGTTTAGGTCTATTACTTGAATTTACTATTGAACTTCTTTCGCATTTAATTAATCAATCACATTTAAATACTAATTAGAATCACGTACCCGTCATTTTTAAATATATACGTAACTTAAATTAAATAATTTAATAGACTTAAATTAAAAGGATATTGGTTTAGGATATACCAGTTCTTTCTACATTAGTCTGTGTCCATCTATTTATTTATTCTCATATTTACCACGCACTTTGATACGCATTCGTGACATGGCTACTATTCGCTATACACTTTCTAATCTGAACACTCTCAAAGCTGATTTTCTGAAAGCCTTCGTACATAAATAATAATCATCCACAAACCAACGCAAACAGGCTAGCAAGTGCAAAGAAACAATGACACGTTGAGTTGGGCAACCTGGCCCACAAGTAAACAAGGACATTCCCACTGAGCCCATCAAAAAGGTACTAATTTTAGCGGACAGCCATGGGCGTCAAATCTCCTCCCTGTTCAGTGGGAAACTCCCGTCCAATTTCACTGTCACGGGAGTGTTTAAACCTACCTGATTTTTTCCGACGTAATCAGTGAGCTGGAAACCCACACATAAGCTCACACCAAAGACGATACAGTCATCATCATCATCATCATCATCATCATCATCATCATCAGAGTGCGAAATGACTCAATTTGGATGGTCACTATACACCTGAGCAACACGTTGACGAACTAGAACGTGCCACCCAAAACACGAACATTATAGTCTCGACTCTGCCCTTCTGGTACAAAAACCAACATTGTGCAAATAAATTAGACAAGCAAATAACCAATTAAAACTCCATCTGAGAGAATACATATGTTAAATTATTTGAGCTAAACTTTCTCTCAATAAAACACTTTGCCCGGCATGGTCTTGACCTGAACTTTGGAAAACATGCACTCAGTAGCGAGCTTGCAAAACACGTCCTTTCACAACCTCGGCAGTGTCCTGCCCAAGACACATCCCCACAAACATTTCCTAGTTCTCTTCCATCCGGGACCTCTTTGAACCCAATTACCTTGTCCCCTGAACTTACTCTTTGTACTACAATAGGGATTGTTCTTCCTCAACTGTCACTGCTGGGACACAATACTTCCTTCAACCACGCACGTGAGGTAAAAATGAGATAAATAAATAGCAACTACAGTCTGTGTAGGTACATGCAAAATAATCAAATAATGCATCACAATGTGCAATCTCTTTCAAATAAAATTGAATTTATCAAGGAAGCATTACAGTATGATCTAGGTCAAATAGATGATTTTTGCTTTGCAGAACATTGGTTGTCTCATAATGATCTAAACACGCCTCAAATTCCTAGTTTTGACCTTGAAGGATCGTATTGTAGAAGGAGGGAATCAAATAAGGGTCCTGCTTACGGAGGTTCGTGTTTACTTAAGAAACGATATTGATTCAACCTTCTTGTCAGAATTCAATTTATACGCAGTTGAAAAAGTTTTTGAAATAAGTCGTACATCTTACTGCGCTCAAAAGTATCTTACTTTGCATCCAGACCAGACCACCAAAGCGAGTTTTATATTATTTCATTTTCTTAGAAAATCTAGAGAAAATTCTGACCCAAATTAATAATCGCTCTTTTAAATCCGTTGTTGTATGTGTAGATTTCAACATTGATTTTCCGAGTGAATCTCATGTAAGAGAGCAGTTTTTTAATTAATTCATTCTTTTAATTTAGATATTACAGTGAATGTACCTATACGGAATATATTTAAATCACAAAAAGCAATTGATCAAATTATAATAAACACAATCATCGCTAGGTATGTAATAAAAACTACTAATCTAGGTTTCAGTCACCACGATGCACGAATCCTTACAATTACTAATAGCATGAACACTGGCACACAAAAATATTACACGCATGTGTAGAGCATTCACTAAAGTTAACATAAAATTATTTACTTGCTGAAGGAATCATGGAACATAGTTCATAACGCTATTGACACAAATGAAAAATGTAATTTATTTTTCTCAAATATTTCATTACACTTTAACGCGTGCTTTCCTCGAGAAAATTAAACATTTCACGGAAAAGTAATACTTGGATCACACAAGGAATTAGAACTTAGTGTAAAACAAAACGTACGTTTTATTTTATTTCTAAACAAGAAAACGCAACACCCGTTTTCCATGTCTACTTCCGAGAATACAAAAGAATTTTAAGGAAAGTAATCATTCAGGTAAAAATAATGAAAAATAATCAGGATATTTTGAACGCTAGAAACAAAACTAAAGCAATGTGAAAAATTGTAAAAAATACGAGCACATCATCTCGATATTTCGTAGAGAATGTTGTTTTAAAGGATAATAAAAGAGAAGAAGGAATCCGGAAAAAAGTTGCTAATCTTTTCAACAAGACTTTTCCAGAATTGTAGCTGGTCTCACGAAGGGACTAAAACCACAAAATTCAACATCATACTCTCCCCAAAAATATTTCGACACGATGTTTATTTCTGAAACTTCTTCTAACGAAATCCTCAGAATAGTCAGTAAACTAAAAAAAAAATATTTATCTGGTTTGGATGAATTTTCGGATTGTTTATTGAAAACGTGTTCACCTGCTTTATACATCCGTCAACTTAAATTACCAATGCTTCTTTATGCACAGGAATATTTACAAATATTTTCAAAACAGCAAAAATTAAGCCACTTTTTTTAGAAAAGGAACAAAAATGATATTCAAAATTACCGGACAACTTGTCTTTTGTCAGTTTTCTCAAAAATATTAGAGAGGCTTTTCTTTACGCGAATGGAAACTTTTCTCAGAAAAAACGAAGAGTTTTCAGACTCGCAACACGAGTTTAAAAAATCAAACTTTACGGAAACTGTCATTTTCTCTTTTCTTAAAGATGTTGCTTCATGAATGAACCAAAGTGAAGCACCCATTGGGATATTTTAAGATCTTTCGAAAGCTTATGACGTTAATGACCACAACATCCTGCTCTCAAAATTACCTTTATAAGGAATTCTTGGTATTGTCCAAGACTGGATCACATCGTATCTTAAGTATCGATCTCAAAGAGTAGAAATATCGTACTGGCACGAAAAGACATTATTTACTTACATTTTCAATTCTCTGCCAAATGAGCATGGGGTCTCGAGGATCGATCTTATGTCCTATCCTCTTTCTGTTATATGTAAATGACATGCCTTCGTCTATTAAAACGGAAGAACAGTTCTGTTTGCCGGTGACACAAATGTTCTTTGCAAAAAAAGAAACAATAAATAGTACTATTTCAGAAGTTTCAAATTGGTTTCGTAATAACAAATTAATAGGTAACAAAGGAAAACTGTTTCAATTATTTTTTGCATTTCAAATCGGCAATCACACGCTCTATTGAAAATGAACAACATGCAATTAGCTGAAGTTAAAGTAACAAAATTTCAAGGTATATCAGTTCAATCAAATTAATTAATATTTGTTTGTTTGTTTCTTTGTTTGTTTATTTATTTGTTATTTATTTATTTGTGAATTGTTTTGTAATTTGTTTATTTGTTATTGTTTGTGGTTTTTGTTTGTTTGTGTGTGTTGTTTAAATGTTTGTTTGTTTATTTAAATATTTGTTTATTTATATATTATATATTTATTTATATATTTATCTATTTATTTCTTTGTTTATTTATTTATTTATTTATTTACGTCAAAAACAGTTAAAATTTGTGTGTGTTGTGCTATGGGAAGAAGCTAATTTGAAGTTACATTTATTGTTACATTTATTATTACATTAAGAAGCAAACCAAGGGGCCATCTCAGCATTTGCTGAAGGATCAGGGAAACTGGACGAAAACCTGATCGAGATGGGGGTCATTGACTGAAGCACAATACTTGTTACATGTTCTTTAGAATTATACAATCCAAATGGTAAATAAAACATTAAATGATATTCTTAAAATTAATATTTCTTTGCTTTGGGATGCTCGATATAGTCTCTAATTGTATAGAAACAGTTGTGCAGCACAAATGATTTTACTTTGGATTTAAAATTTTGTATCGAATTTAAACGTTTAATGTCATCTGGTGTTGTGAAATAATGTAAATGTATTGTATGTGGATTTTTTGTAGTCAGCTGTGGATACTGTCACCTGATGAATATGACTACTACGTCAAGTGTACTTATAGACATCGGCGTTTGCTGAAAATATATTCCCACCCTTAAGTAAGTCCTTTCTTACAAAAATCACTAATTCCTATACCAAAAGACAAGATAGGTAAAATACCTATATTAATAAAAACAAGTATCACGTGAGTGGGATTTGCTTATTATTCGTACAATTCGTTATTGTAATATAAATGCCTGGGAGCTTTTAGATGCATTTATCCATAATATTATGCCATATCTCAAGCGGGAATGAACATTCGCGAAATATACACAACGAGCAGTATGAAGGCTGACTTAATTTGAAAGGAGTCTGAAAGCGTAGCATAAAGAATTTAATTTAATGTTCAATTCATGTAAATTGACTTTTCATTTAAGGTTTGACTGAAATGAAAGACCTAAAAATTTTGTTATCTTAATATAGGTTGATGGCACACAGTTCATTTTCAATGGAATACAGAACTGTTTATTTGAAATGGAAAACTGCATTGTAAACGTTTTCTTTTCATTTACTATTAATTTGTTATTATGGAACGAGTTTGAAATATTTGATATATTTCTATTCACGATTTCTTTATTGAAAAGAAAATTCGTATTATCCACAAAGAGAACTGTTCTTCCGTTTCTAATGGTCCAGAGCATATCGTTTACGAACAGTAGGAAGAAAATAGGGCCTAAAATCGATCCCTGCGGGACTCCACATACAATTGGCAAAGAATCAGTAAGGTGTGTACATAATGTTCAATTATTCCAGTAAGGTATTTCTACTCTCTGAGATCGTTGTTTATGGTACGAACATAACCAATCTAGAGCAACACCACGAATTCCATGCGAAGGTATTTTTGTGAGTAAAATGTTATGATCAATGACGTCAAAAGCTTTTGAAAGATCTAATAATATTCCAATAGGTGTTTCGTTTTGATCCATGGATGAGGCGACATCTTTAAAAAAAGAAAATATGGTTGTTTCCGCAGATTTTGATTTTCGAAACCTATGTTTGTGATCTGAAATCGCGACGTGTTTATTAAAAAAAGGTTTCAATTCGTACGAAAAAACACGACAAAAGAGAAATTGGTCGATAATTTTTAATATCATTTTTCTTTCTCTTTTTAAAAAGCGGTTTAACCTTAGCTGTTTTGAAAATATCTGAAAAAATTTCTGTGCATACGGATACATTATATATGTGAGTTAACTGAAGTATAAATGCGCAGAAGTCTTTAACAACCAATCCAGAAATTTATCTAAAACGACTGATTATTTATTTTTCAGTCTACCGATTATTTTGAGAATTTCATAGGAAGAAGTTTCGGAAACGAACATCGTATCTAAAATTTTTGGGAAAACGGGGCAAGCTCATCCTGTTGTACCCAGACCTTTAGATTACAAAAGAAAATTATTCGAACAATGCCAAAATGCCATCCACGTGATCCCTGCAATACTTTCTTCATTGAGCTTGAATCTAACCATTGCCGTGCTTATTTATTTACAAATCTGTAAGTTTTGTCAAAACTCACTGACTTAATGGTGGGAACATATTCTCATGCAATACTGATATTTATAATTACAACACATACCGTAGTAATCACATTCATCAAGTGTCACATTCATCATATCAGCGACTCACTACAAGAAATTCACATTTAATACATTTACGTTACTTTACAACGCATTGCCAACTGACATTAAGCAATTGAAGTCGTCACACAAATTTAAGTTAAAAGTCAAATCTTTTCTGCTGCATAACTGTTTTTATACAATTAGAGACTACACTCAAAAAGAAAAATAACAATATTTATTCTAACAAAACAATGATACAAAATGCCTTAATTTACATTTGTATTGTCTATTTTTAAAAAAAGGACTTAATGTGCCTGTAATAAGTAATGTACTTCAGCTTCCGGGTGAATGACTCCCTTCTCGGTCAGGTTCTGTCCTATTTCCGTGTGTCCCTTGTTTTGTTCTGGGCATAAATGTAACTTCACTATGCGCACGTTTTGTCGAACTCTCTTTTCGCTTGTAGTGATGGTAGTGGTAGTAGTACGAGTACATCAGGGGGTGAGTTGCTATTTTGTTGCTAGTTTGTTGCACTAGAGAGGAATAGAATCTGGAGTTTGTTTGCTGATGCAAATAAGTTTTTAATAACTCGGGAACGAAAATATATAGTTTCTACTAATGTTGCTAATCTCGCGTTTTTATAAATTATTATTATTATTATTATTATTATTATTATTATTATTATTATAAATTTGCATTGATCTTTCAACTTATTATAGTTCAAATGTTGAGAAGGGGTTCTGGAACTCAAGAAAACGTACGCAATTGATTTTCTCCCCCGTACGTCACATACAGTTTATTCTTTCTTTGACTAAATGAATATTGAGTAATGGCCCGGTTAGTTTATACGTGAAGCAAAATAAATTCCAATTACATCAATTGGTGAGGATTTTGATTTGAGAAATTTCGTGATTTCATTTAGTTTATCTGCAAGTGCTATTACTTCTACATCTTTTGGACTATCTGTATCAGCATCATCGGTCCGTTTTAATAGTAAATCCATACAACAGTGGCGTAAGTTCCAAACTGACCGATAGGACCATGTCCGGGAGTCCCGTGCTATTTAGTTACCAAATTCAAAACGAAATAATAACTCTTTTATATTTTATCAGACACAGTCTGAAATATTCGAAGCTCGATTTTTTCTATTATAATGGACACAACGCAAACCTTATTAAAAGTTGACCAACTAAGTTATATTTTAGGATATGTAACCTTTTATAAAAATGAATCCGGCAAACCGAATAAAATTAATGTATCTTTTATAGGATTTAGGAATCTCGAAGATCCGGTCAGCACGAGGGTTGTATTTTGATGTTGAATGCATAAAGGAACAAGGGATTGATTTATCTAAATGCCAGGGTCAAGGATATGATGGCGCAGCA
This sequence comes from Gryllus longicercus, assembly GCA_038098605.1. Taxonomy (NCBI): domain Eukaryota; kingdom Metazoa; phylum Arthropoda; class Insecta; order Orthoptera; family Gryllidae; genus Gryllus; species Gryllus longicercus. The sequence goes on from JAZDUA010000239.1 coordinate 616,370, forward strand.
GCTATGAGTGGAATTTATAATGGTGTTCAGAAAAAACAAATAGATAAATTTGACAATGCATTGTACTGCTCATCATTTAAATTTTGTGCTTAATGATGCCATGTATGGGATATAACAAATTCAGACATTTGACAGACTGTTCGCTGAAACGAATTTATGTTTTCTCTGGTCATTACACAAATCGATAGAACATAGTATTATCAACAGTGTTGGATTTTGATAAAAAGGGAAATTATCTTACATTAAAACGACACGATTGTCACCACAGAACGATTCTTTAATAGGTATAAGATTTGGATACTTTAATCTTTTTTAAGCTTTAACAAAAATTACATTGTGCCGGTCTGGATAGTCGAGGTCGCTAGGCTGAAGGTTCGTACCTGAAGGTTCGAAGGATTTGTGTGTTCGTATACATTTACCCCCAAGTTACTTACGGTGGTCGCTTATGGCCTTAGTCGTTGAAAAGCGACTTTAAATAAGTAATAAACAAGTTATACTTTCGAATAAATTGTCTTAAGCGAATGAAGCCCGTAACTTGAAAAAAGAAATGGTACATTTAGAATTGCTTTTCAATTAAGTACTATACTTCAAAATTCTAACATTGTTTTGAAATACCTTCAAAGTCCTGATTTGAATTTGCGATTGGCGCAGAATTTACTCGATGGCGCTTACGAAGAACTGAAAACTGTTCGGAATCACTATGATGATTTATAAAATAATCCAATAGAATTATCCTTATACTGAAAAGTAGAAGTGAAATTTATCGACAAACTAATGAAGAAAACGAAACAACATTTTGACGAACTTTGCGAGGATCAACGACTCGCTGACGGCGAACAAAGATAAACAATTGGAGCGACGATTTGTTGGATTGGAAAATACAGAGGCAATTTTCAAAGTGATTCAGCGACAAGTTTTGATTGATTTTTCGGACGATAAAACTTACGAAGCACAAAAACATCAATCAAAATATCCTGCCTATGTCGCCTCATTGTGCGTTTCCACGCAGTCAAATTTCAGAAATAGGGGGTATGTTAAAGATCTTGGGAACTTTTTTAATAATTGAACATCGCTCATTATTAACAAGTTTTCTCGATGTGTCTACAGTATCACATTATTTTTGACACTTCCTGACAGCGACAACGCTGAAATAACGTTTTCAAAATTAAAGCTGATAAAAACTATTTAGGAAGTAGAATAACACAAGATCGTCTCTGTAATTTAAGTATTTTATCAATTGTGCACAAAACAACAATGTGGTTGAAAAAGAACATTTCTACTGTCATTGATAGATTGCGAAGAAAATATCAAAATTCACATTTTAAATATCATGAAATTACAAAAACGATAACTTATCTTCTGTAATAATTTATAATGTTTTCACTCCAAATATCAAGTTTATAATCACAAAATTATCTCAATGAGATGTCTTTAAATAAGAGGCCCCCGAATTTTGGCGGTCCAAGGGCCTTCTCTATTGAACTTATGCCACAGCCATACATTCTTTTATCATATGTCTGATTTACTAATTTCTGCTAGTTTGTTGGTCATATAAAAAACTGAACGCATCACTTTGCCCCTTGCCAAGCAATTGAAACGTTTCTTCTATATGTGAAACTGTAGAGTCAATAATACGAATGTTAGTCAACGAGTAATGCCTATTTCTTCGACTTAAATAAAAGTAGTAAAGTAAAAAGTTAGAATTTGACAATATTCCTCAAATCTCCTTCTACAATCCACTGCAGTAGTAACTTTCTACGTCAACATGTGGCAGCACAGCAGACGCTTAAAAAATTGCCCTAGTAACACAACCAACAGCTTCAGTTAAGCTTCTGAATTTGTTGTGATAAAAAAAATTACGTCACTTTTCTTTGGTTTTAGGGGATTTTAAAAACATTTTAAGACTATTTTATTGATCATTTTTGGCGATATTTTGAATCTTTAAAATCTGCCCTTTCGTTATTATATTTCCCCATTCCAGGGATGCTACATAAATGCCCGACTGTAAGTCGAGCGTGGTCGGTAAGTTAAGATAGTTTTTCATTCAAAATGTTTTGTTCGAATGTGTCATATTACTGATAAAGTAGAATGACGCAGGCTAAACTCAACTCATACTACGATACGATTTTATTCGTTTTAATGAATATCCGAAAATATTTTTATGGAGTAAAGTGGTTATGTAATGCTGCGCGAAAAAATGGCCAAATCTCAGCAGAAAAACTCGTATTACCGGGCCTTGGTAACGAAAGAGTGGATAAATCCAGTTACAAATTTTCGAAAAAATCCTCTAAAACGTGGTGTAGCCAGAATCCAGAAAAATCGAATGACAGCAAAACGTCTGTTTGGCCGCCTGTGAACAACGCTGGCTTAACGTTCAACCGACTTTCTCCAACCTATCTGGCTGTCGTGGCCCCTTGAATTTGAAACCTTATTTTAATTTTTGGAGTATACGAGACATTTTTAAACAAATGGCACCTTTTTTATTATTTTTCTTTTTGTTAGATTCCGTAAAGGACGTTTAAGAACATGTTCGCTGAAAACCCTAATTTTTGAAAAATTGTAAAAGTTAAAATTTTTTCCGGAGTTTTCCTACCACTAAAGTATTAAAGAGAGATGTTTTCCCTTAATGGAATCAGTTCCTTAAAGATAGCATTTGAAATAAGATCATTTACAATTATTTTGAAAAAATGTGTATTTTCCGCCTAATTTTACGTGAAATGTAGGCCATTTTTAATTTTGACCAAACATTTTTTTTTTACTTTCACGCTCTTACTAACGTAAAAAGAGTAGTTGTGCACGGGAAAACGGCGAATTTTCGATACGAAAACTCTTATTGTCGGGCCCTAGTAAGGAAAATGTCGATAAATCCACTTTCTTAATTTAGGAAAAAAATTCTTCTAACTCGTGGGGTAGCCAGAATCCATGTTTTGTGGGTCCTTGATAACGAAAAATCGATTGACGACAAAACGTCTTTGTCCATCTGTGCACAACGCTAGCGTATAAACCCGTCCAGCCGATTTTCTCCAAAACCGATAATCCCCTAATCGTTCTAGTTGATGTCACGACCCCTGGAATTTGAAACCCGTATTTTAATTTTGGGGCTACTTGATATGAAGCTCCTGGAACATTTTCAAAATTTCCAATAAATGGCCCCAAATTTTTTGATTAAACTTTGTTGTTGAATACGACAAAAGACGATTAAGAGAAAGTTGTAGGTCTCATTTTCATTGACATCTCCGATTTTTCGAAAATTGAAAAAAAAGTTTTAAAAATTTAAAATTGGAGAAAGGGATTTTGCCTCAATGTCTGTTGTACAAAATTAGCTCTTCTAAAAATGTCATGTACAAGTTTTCGAAAAAGTAGAGTAGTTTTTAGGTATTTTGCGAATGAAATTTACAAAAAAACATTTTCTCAAAAATCGCACATTTTTTTCTGTACATTTTCTCCACATATGTAAGAATGAACGGTAATAAATATGGCGCTCGTCTCATTTTCGGGTATTACTCGTATTTTCCGAAAATTGCAAAAAGGAATTGTGGTATAATATTACGTAACCGTTACTAAGGGGCGAGAAAGTATGTGCTGATGGAGCACCAGTAGTTTTCTCAAAACCGGCTTCAGACTATCCATCATTTCATCAAAAACTGTGAAGGACGTTTAAGACAATGGTGTTGGTTTCATGTTGGTTAAATACTCAAGTTTTGAAAATTGAAAAAAAAAATCAAAATCTTAACGGCGTCTTCCTTTTCGAAATTACGAAAAATTTGAGTACTATTTGCGTAATTTTGCATGAAAGTACGTGCTGTTTTAGAACAATTAGTTACTTGCAAGTATCGTGAGAAGTTAAAATTAATAGTTATTGAAATTTTTTTTGGGGGGCGAGGGTAACTTTTCTCATCCCTGCGGATCCCCGCCTGTCTATGATGTATATGCCATTTATGGCACGAATAATTGCCTCATCACAGACACGTTCAGCCAATCGCGGGGAAGGTAGCGGTAAAGGGAACAGCCGACCACAATATTTTTTGCACAATGTCAAATATCGTGAAGTCACAACAAAGTTTCTTCCCAAAATTCACTTAGATTCTTTTATAAATTTATAATTATTATAAAACTACGAGTAAAACAACACGTACTTTTGCCCCCCCCCCCTGCTTTTGTCCTTGAAAGGACTCCCGGTTTTAACCAGGCTACATTAGTATAAATCTGGGTACTTGGACTCATTTATAATAATCCCTGGTCCAACACGCTCCATATTACTCCACGATTTTTCCCAGTCATGACAAAATGAATTGTTTGTTATGAATTATTAATTCCGCCAACACAGCACATAATCATTGAATTTCAGTATTTTTTTATTTAACAATAAACATGTTCATTAGATTCTTTACTAGTAAAAACTAATATTTTTCTAATTCTGAAATATATTTCATATTCTTCCAAGAAACAAATGATCATAATCTCTTCATAAACAACATTTAAGTTCTTTGAAAGTTTTTCTGAACACAAGTTACCATATTGGGAGAATTATTATTTATGTGAAATATTACAAGAGTTACATAATAATGAACAAAAAGGACTTTATTATGTATTACAAACGCCAAGCTTGCATATATTTTTGCATGCCCATCAGTTTCAATACATGTAAGGTAAATGTGTTATTGGCAATTAGCAATTAGACAATCAACATTTCTTCATATGAATGATAATTAAAACCTACCATGTAAAAATATAAGGGTGGTGAAATGACCAATATTAATTGGTTAACTAAAAATATTTTATGCAAATAAATATATTTGTTGCCTATCTCAAAATGTAAACCATCAACAACAAAGGGGACTACAAAATCAATATCTTTACACTTAGATAGGAAAGACAATCAAAAAAACAAAACATATTTTTAGAAAGTTAGGATTCATAATATACATGAAACGATGCACAAAAACTAATTTGAGCAATTTGTTCTACTGCTATTGCGTAATGTTTAACCAACAATTATAGTGTACAAGAGTCAGTGAGAACATACTAAGTTACACCATCGTATTAATGGCACAAAACAATTACATAAGTGATATTTAGAACTCAATTTTTTTCCAACTGTCTGTTCCTTGCATAATGTTTACTCTACCCTGTGGAATTTACACATCTGATACCATTTAGGTCTCCATGAAGTCAAAAAAAATGGATGTCTCAAAACAATAATATATAACCTAGAATATGAATTTTCAAAAAACAAGAAAGTGCTAATCAAAACGAATTTTTTTATATCACTTCTCAGAAGACAGAATGATAAAATTTTATATAATTGATTTCCTTCTCAACACTAGACCTGCGAAATAATCATTAACTTGTGTCAGAAAAGGAAATTAAATTCCTGTTAGGTAGGCTTCACCACCCTTCAATGAAAAACTGTATCTGAACAAAAAAACTTACAATTCAAGAATATTTATTATCAAAATTTCAGCAAAAGAAATAGGCACAAAGATTTTAACTTGCCAAGTTTTTTTAAGATTTTTAGCCATGATACTAACATTACATCTAGGTATTATGTAATCAACAATTTCAGTTTGATTACCACAATGGGCAATATTTTTGAAATCTAAACATATGTGGCTGTACAACTATTACTATCCTAATTTTTTTTTTAATTATTTTTTCATCTAAATTTGTTACCATGTCTATGATGTCTAACAAACATCTTCAAGTTTCCCTTGCACCAGTGTTTTGGTTTCAAGTAACTTACTGGAAAATCCAGTGTGTGTGTTAACAATAATTCACGATTTTTTTCATTATGAACATCCTGAAATTGAAACTAATTCGCAGTCAACATTTTCAAATTTCTCTGCAGTTTTGAAAAAGTTAGCTTTATGCTATCACATATTGAATAAACTCGCGATAATATAATACATTTTCCACAGTATTTGAATTTTTTATTTTAAGATAGTGCAACATTTTTGTGCGATTTCCAGTATATCACTTGTAAGTGTTGATTCATAATAGTAGAACCTTCTACTGATTACTAGGAATATAGGGTAAGATAGTGCATCATTGCCAGCATAACTATGTAAATAAAAGTACTAGCATATGATTACAGAAGAATATGCAATTTGAAAAGAATATTCTACATTTTGTGTGCAAGTTTTCTTTCAAAATGTGATTACAATAAGAAAATATAAATATAAATCAACATGAAACTAGTCAAATGTATTTAACAAGTTTATTCTAATAGTTCAACTCTGCAGACTATCAACAGGCATATAAAAGGAAATTCAAGTTTTAAATATGAATTAATAAAAAGTTCCTTTGTTTGAGTTTCAAGTACACTGGCCAGCATATTACTTGAAGAGCATAAACACTGAGTATAAACAGAGCTCTCTTTTATCTAGAAAGTGTCACTTTTCAACCAGCTTGCAGTGCTATCATTATAGTAATCACAAAAAATTACAAAGAACATAAGACAAGGAAAATTTAAAAAAAGACAACAAAGAATATCACAATTATTTGAGCCAGGCCTGTAGCTTAGTTCATGAAACATCAATGTAAAAGTAATTCGCTCATTTTCTGCACGTCATTAAAGTTTTAAGTTCTCGGAAGTTATCCTGAATATCACATTAAATATGCAGTAAACAAAATTCTTGGTAAGTTCAGTAAATATTTTTTTCCCATAATTTTTGCAATTTTATGCTCATAATACGAAGGGCTTGGGTGTTAAAGATGATAACCCTCAAAACTGTAATTTATATCATAATATGATCTGTATTGCCCAAGCAGTCTTCCACACTTGTCTTCTGCCATCTATTGTTCATGTTGTATGATACTCAAATAGTTCAATTATCACTCTTAGTTGGCCCCTGGTGGTTGTTGTTTGTATGTAACCCACATAAACAAAAATGTTTGCTTGTTTGTATCTTAAAAGCGATTCTATGTGGATTATCATGTCTTACACCTGAACCCTTGTGTAAACAGGACAAAACAGATTCAGTCATTCAAGCCATGATATATTTAGCTGAAGGAAAAATATGAAGAAAAAGAAAAAAACCCAATAAAAAATTGGGTTACCCATATCTTAAACAATGCTTATATGTACACTATAACAATGTCATGTAGTACTTGACAGTTACTTAATCAGCTAAAAATTGACTTCATTTGTTAAGAGATGCTAGATCTAGCAATACAAAGATAAATATACAGCTTTTTCAAAAAATAATTACCTCTATTAAAATGTTAAAGAGATTAGGCATTACAGGTGTTTACAAACCAGTCATATCTTGTAACATATAGATAGTTACACATACGAAAAATTCAACCCTCCACTTCACTTCTCACAGAAATTGATTATTTCACTTGATTTCTAAACATATACTCCTCTCCCATTCTTATCTGACAGTGTTCATGAGCTCGGAAAAGCTGCAAAATGACACTGTCTGAACATAAAAGCACCAAATATTCTGCTGTAATAATTAATAATATCGGGAAAAAATGAACTGATAATAAAGGCAATAAAACAATTTGCTTACATTAAAATTTATAAAACTGTTAGGAAATTTTTGAACCCAAAATCATTTAGAAATAACAACCATCCTGAGCGCTGTAAGTGACACTCCAGAGACAATGGTTCCAGATCAATCAAATTTTTAAAATGAAAAATGATTTCTCCTACTTTCATACTAGTTTTAATAGAATTAAACTATCCATAAGTCAAGCTACAACAGCTTAAATTTGAAGAAATAATTTTTAAACATCACATACAAATTTTCATCAATTGGGAACCACTGTCCTAGTAACAACATCAAACAACACACAAAATAATATTAATTTACTGGCCATCTACTTATTATTTAGTACCAAGATGCATAATGAAATATGGCTCCCTATGTGTATTCCACTATTTACAACTACTAGTTTTTAAAACACACAACTGATGGGTACACTACATCAGCGTAATTTCTATACATTACTTCATGAGAAATTTGTAATCATTGGCAGAAATACATGATGAAACAACAAAACAGCTACACTACTTTAAAAGCCTTTGAATTTTCAAATTTAACTCTGCATAAACTACACGTCAAGTGGTATCTACACACACAATCATTAGTTATACAAATAACTCCTCTGCTAATTTTGAAAACCAAAGTACTTTTTTTTATCGACAAGAGGGAATCCAGTTTTCAATCTACTACAGGATTTAATTATTGACCAGCAAGGATGAGACACATCAATGTAAGCTGAACAGCACAAATTCTTATGAAATAATCAGAGAAATCACAATTCCTCAGAGAAGACCAAGTTAATTACAGAATTATTTGACCCTTGGAAGAAAAAACAACTAAGTAATGTATAGTCTGAAATCCCACCCGTTTTGCAGTACTTCTGTATCTTACAAAAATAAGTTTCGAAAGTAAACATTTAATAATAATGCAAAGTATTGAGACTGCTCTCATGTACATTTATTTAAATTAAACTGAATTATTATGAAGTTATTTCAAATTATATATTATTTCAAATACTTTCTGGATGCATCAGATAAATTAATAAAACAAACATTTATATTTTTTTATTTATGTTTGCTTGTCTGAGTTCAGTATGATATCCAATTTAAAAAACAAACTGTTTAAATAAAAAGAGGGAAAGATGTTCTAAATGCCACAAATTATCAAAATGCCTACAGAGAATAAAACTTTTAGTAACACAAAGCTTTGTACAGCAAAAAAATTGAACATTAATATTGCAGGAAGCATATTCCTAACATTTTTCTAAAGAATTCTCTATGTACTGGAAACTAATTTTTGATTTTTTATTTTGATTAAGGAAATGGAATTTATGAACATTGTATATAAACAATCAGGAATTACTGCAGCTCAAAATTTGTTTCTAAAATTTCAAAAGAATTTTGTACCCTGTTGAATTGGCAATTTATTGAAGTTTTTTTTTTTTTTTTTAATCTTTCATAAATTAAATGTGAACATATTTATTTGAAAAAACGATCTCCTCCATCCTACATTGCACAGCTCACAACCAACTTTCTACAATAAATCCAGAATATGTTTTAAAATTTTATTTTTGTGACTAGCCAAACAAAATCGAAAAAAATCACTTCTGAGAACTAAATTCAAAGTTCTTTGAACTGTGATAGTTTCAAGATTTTCATTTAGTTAGCTAAATTATACAAAACCCTTCATCTATACCTCCAATAGAATTATGAATACAAATGCTGAAAAAAAGGTGGCAAATATTGTTGACAAGCCAATATACCTGCAATCATATTTTATGATACTATTAAGGCAGCAACATTTATCCAGGAATTAATTTTATAAACTGTGTGATGCAACTTAAATCAATTAGTCAAGTTTATGATTTAACTGTCACATTTGGACTATTAGCCAGGTAGCTGTTTTTGTCATGTACAATGAGGAAATACTATGTTGAACTAAATAAACTGAAAAAATAATACTGTAAAATATATAACAAGTACTTTATGAAAAATTAAATTTATTTTGATAAATTTGGTTTACTTACTTCAGTCTTGAGATTTTTTTTCTCATTGTTTTTGTAGAGGCCGTAGTAAAGATACTGTATGTATGTTTTGAACTTAAAAATAGAAATACTGTTTGAGGTATTATAAGCCTCAGCACACTTATTATTTTTAAGGGTAGAAACAAATTTTAATTTTCTCAAAGTTGAAGGTAAAGAAAACAAGAGAGTGTGCCTTACTCAACATTCCACAAACAAATTCTGAAATATTACATTTTCAAATTCGTCACAGCCTGTATCGAATCTTGCAACTTGTGAAATAAAGCAAATGACAAAAAACACCAATATTTAATACATTTTCAAATATAGTTTGATAAAAATACTTTTACTGCTTCATCACAATTCCCATTCAAGATAATTAATGAAATTTCAAAAATCAGAAAAGAAAATTATTAGACAAAGTATACGAACTGTGAAAAAATATTCATAGATAACTGTAATTGTTCATTATGACTGTTTATGTAGAACTAGGAATGTTTTCCTCCTCTTTCTTGGAGATTCACTTCATATATCAAATTAATATATACATTTATACTCATTCATCAATACAACCAGCACATAATTTCCAAGTTACAATACCTTGAAATTAATGTTAATTTAAAAACTAGTAAACCATACTAAGATACATTTTAAGAGAATAAGATAGTAACATAACTGATATGTAGATCTCCACATAATAGCAGGTTAGGTTAAAAAATATCAATAGGTTTTTCTTCAGGAGATCAAGGTTCAATCACACTGGAAGAAGTACTACATAACATCCACCCTACCATATACAACTCCTAACTTTCTTTTCTTGGGAACATACACTATACACACTGGCCAGGCCTGCATAGCAAGGAGGCACAATAAGTGCCTAACCATTCAGGAAACACATAGACAACATGTACAATCTACAGCAAACAGCTGAAACTTCAATCTGATATTCTTCCTCTAATGCACTTTCTCATACAATCTAGGCAGCTGCTCCAACACCACCTGTGGTTTGCTTCATTTTAAACCATGGTGTTTCCTTATACAAAAACCACAGGTCAGAAGCCCACAAAAAGAAGTTCAAGAAACCCAATGTCTGAAAAGCAAAATTGCCATTGAAAACCATGTAAAAATATAAGATACAGACATTTATTTATTACAAAATTTGAAAATTGCGATATCTTCAATATTTATTTTAGCGCAACAGCTCAAATTACCAGATTAACAAGTGAAATTCACAGAATGCTCATATCGATTGCTGAGAACCTGACTGTTCCAAGTCCAATTTTGTAACAAAATGAGATTTCTATTTCATTGCGTTGTATCTCTCTGTCTACATGTAAGCATCAAACAAAATAGTAAATATTCCACTATTAGCATGCAACAATCTTATTCCATACTAGCCCATTCCGTATTTACCTATTTCAGGGCTGGGCAAAATACTTTAAATTTAGCATTTAAATTCTTCGCCAAAATACTTCTTTATAAAGTACTTAAATACATACCAAAATACATTAGAACTTGTGTTAAATTCGTATTCATAATATTTTAAATACTCAAACTACTGTAAATATATGATAATCTTGAATTGTATATTTTTTATTGCCACAAAATTGTTTTTGTCAATTACAATAAATTAATACTTACAGTCATACATATGTTTGAACAATTACTAATGTAATGTATTGTAACAATATGCATAAACATTTTCAAATATAAAATATCCAAAAAATGTCTAACACAAAGAAATGGAATTTCTTTTTAAAACAACTAAATTTTCAAACAAATCATCAGACAATAAACCACTAGTTAGCGAATGTGTAAAACCTGCAAAGCAAAAGAGTCCTTCAACTGGTACGGATGAACATAAACTAGTGTCACAAAGAATAAACACTTTTTATTTATTGTTGGATAATTGTCCAGCATTTTTAATGATTTTCTAGATTTATCTTTTAAAAATGAAGAGAATCCAAATTCAAGAGCTGAAAGGAGCTTTTATTTTTGTTTCAACGAGGTATATTCATTGCCGGAATCTAAAAAAAAGAAACTATCCTTATTCTAAACTATCTTCTTAGTCTGTATTTAAAGTATTTTAGGTACCTGCTTCTTTTTTTAAATACACCTACTTTATTTCAATAAATCTCTGAAATACATGCTCAACAAACTCAAAAATACAGTTTTTCAAATTTATTTAAATACTACCCAACCCTGCCCATTATATTCAATAACTTTGAATGGCTCTCCTGAAAAATTTAATAAAATGGACTAAGAACAGTCTGGTTTTCAGCCATCAATATGTACCTAGGCCCTAGACTTTATTTTTATTATCTAAATAGAATGCAGATCAACTATATTTTATGCATTTATGCACATGAGCATTTATACCAAGATGAATTATCACTTTCATTCTGAATCTATTTAGTATAGAATCAATACCTTTTCTATTAAAAATTAGACGACACTTCTTGTAAGAAGTTAAAGCTCAGACATTCATAAGCAAAGCCAACAAGAGCAAGAACGCAGACCCATTCCAATGAGAATAAAATGTATTTTGATAACATTGATTAAAGGTCAGAATATTATCCACATTACATTAGTATAAGTAATAGAACGTGTGAACTGAAAATTGTTGTTAGATGTATGGAGACCTGCAGATAGGGATAAGTATGTGCCAAGTACTTCCTTGCTACCTACCATGTTAGTTGTACATAATAATTATTATATAAGATTTATTGGGAAGCCAAAGGACAAGAAATAGCATGATTGTGCATGTTTGGACTGTACAGCCAGTAAAAGAAAATGGACAAGTGGAAATGTTTGGTATGAATGCAGTAACAGAATTCCTCTGAAAGAATGCTTTCTGCAGCAGATCTTGACCTCCAGGTGCTGAGAGCATGGTGAACAGTGTTTTGAAGCCAGTAGCTTTAGGAAAAGCATTTCAAGGGCAGAAAAACTAACATTAATGATCTTCTGAACACAGGGCGAGTACAGCCTCCAGTGACAAGAACACAGCCTATATCCAGGAAATGATCCCAACAGACAGGTGTATTCCATTGGGGAACATCATGCCTGGTTGGATTAAGACAATGCTATCCAGAAGCTGATCATCATTTTGGTTTACCACAATGTATGTAGAAAATGGATGCCATTTGCAAAGACAGATAAATAAAAGTGAACAGAAAAGCTTGGCTGTGGAACTTCTGATGTTGTTTTCTGACATGAGAGAATGAGAGATGAAGTCGCCAGATTTGAGTAGGAAACCTTCCCACACTTTCCCTACATGCCAAATCTGGCACCATAATGTTACCTACCATTTGTTTGGTTTTAATAAAGAACAAATGCAAAGAAAATGGTATGCCAGAAACAAAGAAATGGAACTTGAAGGTTGAAGAATCCTGAGAAGTGTTTAAATGGAGTTCTGCATGAAAGGCATTTTTATGTTACAACATTGGACTCTAATAACTCAATGAATTTTATGTTCAAGTCTAATACAGACAGTACCTTTGATAGTTTGCAGTCTAATTTTTTTCAGCAATTTCAATTTTCATTTGTTATTTGTAGCTCACGAATTTCAGAACGCACCTTGTACTTTGTAATAAATGCTATTGTACAAATCACCAAGGTTATGCTGGGCAAATCTCATGTTCTATCAGATTATTCTTTTTGAGTTTTCCTAATTTGAATCCACTTATTGTAGATTTCATGATTCCTCCAAGTACTTTTCTGGTATCTTCCATGTAAATTTTAACTAATAGTTATTAATTGAGCTTCTGATTGAAAAATTTAACGATAACAGTATCAATTTTTTCACTGTATGAAAAAAAATAGATATTTTCAAAGAGAACTTACCACTGAAATGACAAGACCTGAATAATCACCACAAGATATACTTCTGCAAAAATCATTAGGTGGTTTTGAGCACATTTCTTCCCTGTATCTATTAGCATCTGTTGCCATTTTCAAGCCATTTAAACCATTTGCCCAAGCTCCACTTCCAGATAGCCAAAAAACAGACAAAATAACTGTCAAGATGAAATCCTAGAAGCCACAAACACACCAACATAAATAACAATGTAAGGCATTAGGATAAACACAATTAAGGACACACAGTAAATCAGCGTAATTACCGTTAATGGTAGTAGTCCATTGCTCTGATACATATCACTAAGAGTAACATATACTATCACAATAGCAATACAGTATAGAAAAGACAAAACTCCAGTGGCAACAAAAAACTGAGCATCCGATGAAAAATTTCCAACAAGATGAAGAGGATTACCATCATGACAATATGGTTTAGGTTCTTGAATTTCATCTAACCTGAAAAAATAATATGATTTTAGACAAATAAAAAATGATGCATGAATTCCTAGACTTATAATTCTGCATGATGTGAGTATACAATTCTACTTGATTTGTTAGGAGTGTAATGATTGTAGCTGTACGGATTGAAGGTGTAATGATTATAACTGTACGGATTGAAGGTGTAATAAGTGTAATTGTAATAATTGTGATTGAAGGTATAATGATTGTAATTATAATAAGTGTAATTGTAATTGTAATTGTAATATAACTGTAATGAGTATAATCATACTTCATGGGAGCTTTTTATCATAACGCATTCAATTGGGAAATACCCGTCAACTGGGAAGTACCAATAAATATGAATGTTTAAGCACGATGGCCTTTGCGACATGTGACCCCAGCTGACCCCCATCAGCGTCTAAAGTGACGGACGACTGACGATATGGCCAGCGCGGGCACAAACACAGAGGGCCTATTCAGCGCCTTCTGGCCGCATCAGGTTTGGGAGGGGGAAGCCACATGCAGCCCACGTGAAAGCGTATGATTACAAAAAAAGCTCTGATTACTATAAAACAAGCGGAAGGGCCCTGCCCGGAGGGATTCTCCGAGCTATCGTTCAGTTGGGCGGAGGTCTCCACGTAACTTAGATGTAACTTCATTTTTTGTATAACTTCATTTTATGTAAGTAAAGGACTTTTGTTTCGACATTTGCTAAAACATATTCTGTCTTTCATTTTCACTTGTGCTGATCCACCATCCTGCAGTCTTCTGAAGGGACTTAGCTCCCAAGGACCCATAAAATCTAAATAATTTGTAATGTAATACGCGTTTGCTGCTGTAACTGCGACGCCCTTGCCTGCCTATATCATTGTGGGTGCAAGCGAGGCCTAGCAAGCAAGCAACGTAAGCAAAGCAAAGCATTACATGGTGGCAGCGGTGGGATCCTTCAAAATCAGACGCACTGCTCAGCACAGTTTTAGCAAAAGTCATTTCTTTCAATTCTTCAAGGAGTCACGTATTCACCAGCGTGATCGTGGTGGAGCCTGGCCAGCGAAACCTTCCGAGAGGAGTTGGCGGAGTCCTTGGTTCTTCTGAGCACTACAACAGCAGCAGCCTGGTGTACCGAGGTGCCATCCTGCGTTCAGCCGTACGTGCAGCCGGCAACGTAACCGTAGCAGCGATCTCCATTTGGTTGCCTTCAGAAGAACTCTTCATCTTGTAAAGGTTAGTCCAACCTCTGGGTTATCTTGATCCAAAGTGTGTTAGGTATTTTGTAGAGCGCGCGTGAGCGTAGGAAACGTCGAAGTTTGAGTATTGTGTTTATCTAGTTGTGTTAGCTAATTGAGGATGATGGCTGATAGTCAAGGTGCTCCTCCCGAGCAAGATTACATATCCGTGCCGGAAGCAATCAAATTGGTACCAAAAAGCTTCGAGGGTAATCCGAGGGAACTGCGAGAATTTATAGAAAGTGTAGAAGCCGCATACGAAGTCGTTCATCCTAATAAACACGGTTTATTTTTAAAATTTATTGAAGCAAAAATATGCGGAGATGCGAAAGCAAAATTAATGATTAAAAGAAGATCATCGTGGGAAGACGTACGTGACATTTTAGAGGAACATTACGCGACAAGAAGGACATTAGACTTTCATGCAAGTAAACTATTTAATAGTAGGCAAAATTTGAATGAAACTATAATTCAGTGGGGTTCGCGCATTGATGATCCTCCTTCCACGTAAGGAATTGCTATCATGCAAGAAATAGTTAAGATATGTTTTGTTCAAGGAATAGTTGATGATCGTATAAAAACAATGGTAAAAACAAAAGGAGAAGATCAGTCTATATCTCAGTTAATTGAAATTGCATTAGAGGAGGAAAGTTCTATTTTGTCGCAACGACACAAATTCAGTAATCCAAATCAGGGGAATTTTAAGCAATTACCACGTTATGATCAGCGTAACAATTCAAAGAAACATTCGATTGTAAGAAAAGAAGTTAATTCGGCAAGTATAACATGTTTCCGATGTCAGAAAATAGGACATAAGGCGCGAGAATGTACGGGTATACCAGTACCGACCTGTGCGAAGTGCAATAAGAAAGGGCACGAGGCTAGAAATTGCAGAACGCAGGGAAACGGACAGCAGGGCTGTCTGAGCAACCGAAGATAAGTCCTAGGCAAGCAGGTTGCGGTTCGCAAAAGGGTTGCGAAGCAAAAGCAGGTTGCGGTTCGCAAAAGGGTTGCGAAGCAAAAGCAGGTTGCGGTTCGCAAAAGGGTTGAGAAGCAAAAGCAGGGTGCGGTTCGCAAAAGGGTTGCGAAGCACAAGCAGGTTGCGATTCAGAAAAGGGTTGCGAAGCACAAGCAGGGTGCTGCCCACAAGTACGAGTAAATGGCGGTGCGCAAAGGGATTGCGACGCGAACAATTCCCTCTTTCCTTAAAATAGGGAACGGCAAACAATTAGGTTGTAGCCGAAAAGTCACTAAAGAGATCGCGACTCGAAGTGACGCGGAGACAGGTGAATCTCCGGACGAGAATATAGCAAGGGTCTGTAGTTCTCGAGGTTTAAACGTAAATGAGTTACAAAGAGGTTGCAGAAATTTAGATCGACATTACGAGCTAAATGAATACGAAATATACGTATTGTGTAAGCAATTGAAGGGTGAAATGGGTGTAGCATTGATAGATACGGGGTCCCAGGTATCGTTGGTAAAGTTAGAAGCAATAAGAAATAAAAGAGAAATAAAGCATGCAGATGAACAAATAATAATAAAAGGAATTACAGGGAATAATTTAAAAGTAATTGGTAAAATACTACTTGTCTTGGAGAACGCATCAGAACCTCGTAAACACGAATTTTATGTGGTAAACAGTTTGCCACACGAACTCGATATGATATTAGGACAAGATGGTCTCAGTACGTATGGAATATCATTAAACATCCCTTTTGATATAAGAGTACCCGCTGAAAGTGAAACGATAGTATCGTTACCAACCACAGAAGTAGGTGATAGATTAATTGAAAACCAAAAATTGAAAGAAGGTGTTTATATAGCGTGTGGACTAGTGAAATGTAAAGACAATAGGTTTCAGTGCTTATGCGTAAATGTTACAAATGAAGAGCAGGTAATTAATGTGAAACCTGTATTAAGAAAAGTACCGTCGAAAAGAGAATGGATTAATCACTCGAAAGATCCTGAGAGAATTCGTAAATTAGATGAGAAATTAAGATTTTCGCACATTAAAGAGGGTACTAGAGAAATTCGGGCAATTTGTCATCAATTCCAGGATATCTTTAAATTAGAAGGAGACAAACTAACGAGTGCGAGAGGAGTCGAACACACGATTCCTACACCAGGAATCCCGAGAGGCAAAGCGATTACTCTAAAGAATTACAGGTTACCGGAAAAACATAAAGTTGAAGTAGAAAAACAAATTCAGTCTATGCTCGAACAAGATATAATTACACCAAGTCAGAGTCCTTGGAATTTTCCTTTAGTAATCGTTCCGAAGAAAATAGACGCATCAGGCCAAAGAAAATGGAGAATCTGTGTAGATTTTAGAAAGTTAAATGACGCCTCTATAGGAGACAGTTTTCCAATTCCAAATATTCAAGAGATATTGGACAAATTAGGTAGGGCTAGATATTTTTCAGCTCTCGATTGCGCGAGTGGATATTGGCAAGTGCCAATAGCGGAAGAAGATCAAGGTAAAACTGCGTTTAGCACTAACACCGGACATTATGAATTTAAGCGTATGCCGTTTGGTTTGAAATCCGCTCCCAGTACCTTCCAGAGGCTTATGAATAACGTATTATCAGGAACGTTAGGTAGTCGTTGTTTGGTTTATTTAGATGATATAATAATATTTGGAGAAACTTTGGAAGAACACAATCAGAAGCTGATTGAAGTTTTTCAAAATTTAAGGGAATGTAATTTGAAAATAGAACCAGATAAATGTGAATTTATTAAAACAGAATTACAGTATTTAGGACACCTGGTAACGCCAGATGGTGTAAAACCAGATCCAGAAAAGATTCGAGCCGTTAGAGATTTTCCAATACCAAAAGATATCAAAGACATAAAATCATTTCTCGGTTTGGCAGGTTATTATCGTAGATTCATTGACAAGTTTAGTACAATTGCTATACCTTTGACAAAGTTATTAAAGAAAGATAGTAAATGGAAATGGGAACAAGAGGAACAGAGTAGTTTTGACTCTTTAAAGAAAGAATTAACACAAGCGCCAGTACTTCAGTATCCTGATTTTCAACAACCATTTATTCTAACAACGGACGCGAGTAATTATGCTATAGGAGCAATACTTAGTCAAGGAAAGATAGGAAAAGATAAGCCGCTTGCTTATGCATCTCGAACTTTTAACAAAGCAGAGTTAAATTATTCTATTACAGAAAAAGAACTCGCAGCTATCGTATGGGCTTGTAAACATTTCCGTCCATACTTATTAGGAACAAAATTCACAATCGTGACAGATCATAAGGCTTTAACGTGGATTTTGAATGTAACAGATCCAGGATCTCGATTAATGAGATGGAGATTATTGTTAGAGGAATACGATTATGAAGTGATACATAAAGCAGGAAAAATGAATGTCAATGCAGATGCGTTAAGTAGATATCCAGTAGTCTCTTGTCAGGTTAGCGTGGAGAATAGGCAAAGAATTATTAAAGAAATGCATGAATGTCCCATTGGAGGTCATCAAGGAATCAAAAGAACTCTAGAGAGAATTAAATTATATACTTCATGGCCGAACATGTCAAATGACGTAGAGAAATTTATTAAAGCTTGTAAGACATGCCAATTAAATAAAGTAACTCAGTTACCAGTGAAACAACCACTTATTGTGACTGATATTAAAGAGGCACCGTGGGAAAAGATTTACTTAGATATTGTAGGTCCTTTACCGTTGACAATTAAAGGGAATAAATATATTTTAACATGTCAGGACAATTTGAGTAAATACTTAATCGCGGTCCCGCTTTCTGATTCAACCGCACAGGAAACAGCAAAAGCATTTAATAATTTTATCGTTTGTATTTTCGGTATACCAAATGAGATAGTAACCGATCAAGGTTCTAATTTTATGAGTGGCTTATTCCAAAATTTAAGTAAATTACTTAAAATAAAGAAAATTAATACTAGTGCATATCATCCAGAAAGTAATGGTGCGCTCGAAAGAACGCACAGAACGTTAGTGGAATATTTAAGATGTTTTTGTAAACAGCCACATAACGATTGGGATGATTGGTTACCATTTGCGAGTTTTACGTATAATACAACAGTCCACACGAGTACAAAGTATACCCCATATGAAGTATTGTTTGGAAGGAAAGCAAATTTACCGGGTAAATTGCAAGCGAATACAACTCCGTTGTATACATACGATGATATTGTTCAGGAAATAAGATTTAAATTCCAAGTTTGTCATGAAAGGGTTAGAGAAAATTTGAGGATACAGAAAGAAAAGCAGAAAGAATATTATGATGAAAAAAGAAGTAGAAAGAGGGAATTTAAAATCAGAGACCAGGTCTTAGTAAAAGTAGAGCAAAGAAATAAATTAGAACCGCTATGGAAAGGTCCATATGAAATACAAGAAGTTTTAAATGCGGGATCTGATGTTGTTCTACAAGAAGTAGGAAAACGTAAACGACTTAGAGTTCATGTAAATAGGTTGAAACCATACTTTGTTTCAGAGGAAAATTCGCAAGATGATCGCGATTTGGATACTTAAGCTGTTGTTAATTGCACTACAACACCAGACTACGGTGGAAAGTCAAAATTCTCCAATATCGTCGTCAGCAGGAGTATATTTCGACGAAATAGGTACCCTTTTGTTGTCACCAACTCAATGGAAGTTTGTAAATTACATAGATTTAAACCCTATTAAAGAATTATGGAAACAAACTAAAAGTCATCAGGCTCAAGTATTAACTGTATGTCAAAAATATTCAAATGAATCATGGTATCATTTAACGGATTGTACAGCATTCGCAACTTATTCTCGATCAAAGATTCGTTATGTAGATTCTTTAAAAGATATAATTGCGGGTTATTTAAATGAAAATAATTATGGTCGGCAGAAGCGAGGTGTTTTAAATTTTATTGGAGAGGTTAGCAAAATTTTGTTTGGCACAGCAACAGAATCTGAAATTAAAAGTTATCAAAAGCATATTGATACAATTCAGAAAGAGCAAAGAGAATTTTTAAAAATTTCGGGAGAACAGATGACAGTAATCAAATCAGCCATTCTCACATTTAATTCTACAATGTATAAAATAGATAAGAATGAGAAAATGTTAGCTGATAAATTTAAGAACTTTGCAGAGAAAGCATCCATGGCAATAAACAAATTAGAGGAATCAACCACTGTAATATCAATGATGAATGAACAATTGAAACAAGTAGAGAGAGGAATTGAGGAAAGTCGGTATACGTTTGATATTTTAGTAGATGCATTTGTTCATGCTCAAGATGGTGTGTTACAACCTCAACTGGTCACACCAAATAAAATAAAAAGTTATATGGATCAAGGTAAACCAAAGGAGGACCTGGACTATCCTCCTTTTCCTATTAGTGAACTAAGTAGATTAATAATTCCTATCATCTATTCTTTTCAGAACTATTTTGTATATGTAATCCAAATACCTCTTATTTCAAACACTCAATATCAATTGTATAAAGTATTACCTTTTCCAGCAAGAGTGAAAGACGATACATTTATGTATCTTAATTTTAATAGAGAATATATATTTAAGGACACTATGCATAACAAATATGGAAAGATGTCTTCCAATGAACTAAGTAATTGTTTTAATCCTAATGAAATTAATTTTGTTTGTAAAGAGAAAGTACCAGTATATACATATGTTCCAGATGTAGATTGTGAAGCTACGCTTCTACATGTATCTAATAACAGAGTTCCAGATGTGTGTGACAAAAGAATTGTTAAATTAACAAGAACACACTGGATCTCGCTATATCTAAGTAATGAGTGGTTATACGTTGCACCGAGCCCCGAAAGATTTGCAATTTTGTGTCCTCTTCAAGGAACACGAAATATTGTCTTAGAAAACCAAGGTAAACTACACCTACCAAAAGGTTGCAAAGGTTATTCTGCTTCCGCGACCTTATATGCTAGTAGTCAAATAGAAGTCAATCGAACTGAGCTGGACGTATTACCTGTAATGTCTCCAAATTTTGATTGTTGTTTTGATGAGGAGACAAAGGAGAAATTAACTAATTTAGATCTGGATACTCCTCTGCAGAATATTCTAACTTCTGCAGATGATTTAAAAATAGCGAGCTACAAGGTATCAGAAATAGAAGGGCTGATTAAAGACCAAGAAGAAAGTATTCTTCCTTCTGTCTGGTATCAAGGCGCAACATGGTTAGGATCACTAATTGTATTTGTATTGTTCATAATAATTACTTGCTGTAGTTGTTGCTGTTGCAAATGTTGCAGAGAATGTGGTTTTTGGTTGTGGGACAAATGGAGTCCCAGGGACTGTTGGGCACAGGCACGAGAGAGATGCTTGGTAATAAATACCTATCAACCTGTGGTCTCCTACCAAAGGGATCTCGACAAAGTATCTCCTGTCCTATCAACACGTTCCCTCCCAATAACCCGGGAGCCAACCTTTGCCGACGTAGAGGCAACAGCAGATGGACAGCATACGCCATCCAGTATAGATCCAGATCACACGCCCAAGAGGCTCAGACGGTCCACTCGATATGTTCGTTGAGTAAAAGTAAACCACATGGTGGTTCACTTTTGAAAAGGGGGAAGGTGTAATGATTGTAGCTGTACGGATTGAAGGTGTAATGATTATAACTGTACGGATTGAAGGTGTAATAAGTGTAATTGTAATAATTGTGATTGAAGGTATAATGATTGTAATTATAATAAGTGTAATTGTAATTGTAATTGTAATATAACTGTAATGAGTATAATCATACTTCATGGGAGCTTTTTATCATAACGCATTCAATTGGGAAATACCCGTCAACTGGGAAGTACCAATAAATATGAATGTTTAAGCACGATGGCCTTTGCGACATGTGACCCCAGCTGACCCCCATCAGCGTCTAAAGTGACGGACGACTGACGATATGGCCAGCGCGGGCACAAACACAGAGGGCCTATTCAGCGCCTTCTGGCCGCATCAGGTTTGGGAGGGGGAAGCCACATGCAGCCCACGTGAAAGCGTATGATTACAAAAAAAGCTCTGATTACTATAAAACAAGCGGAAGGGCCCTGCCCGGAGGGATTCTCCGAGCTATCGTTCAGTTGGGCGGAGGTCTCCACGTAACTTAGATGTAACTTCATTTTTTGTATAACTTCATTTTATGTAAGTAAAGGACTTTTGTTTCGACATTTGCTAAAACATATTCTGTCTTTCATTTTCACTTGTGCTGATCCACCATCCTGCAGTCTTCTGAAGGGACTTAGCTCCCAAGGACCCATAAAATCTAAATAATTTGTAATGTAATACGCGTTTGCTGCTGTAACTGCGACGCCCTTGCCTGCCTATATCATTGTGGGTGCAAGCGAGGCCTAGCAAGCAAGCAACGTAAGCAAAGCAAAGCATTACAGGAGTACCCTCAATTAAAATTCTAAGAAATTCCTAAAGTCCATTTAATTTTCCTGATTTGTCATCAATTTCAATATTAGACAAGAATTTCCGTCCAAAAATTGGGCAAAGAATTCTATGACATAGAATATGAAACAGATGCCTTTTATAGTTATTAAGTTACAAATCTGAATAGCTCTGAACTTAACAAAAAATTAATGATGTCAATATTATTATAATCTACCAATTAATCCTGAAATTGACATGTATGATTCTTTGAAAGATATCAGCCTCTTATCATAACAATTTTGTATTTTCTGATATCTAATGAAAAATAAGTCAGATCACTGTCTTCTCTACAACAGATTCTATAAAACTAGTGAATATTAAACGATGAATGTATTCAAGAATCATACCATGTGCCAAATTAAACTTCTCCGACATTTATCCATGAAAAATTGCATTCTCTCTCATACATATATTAAAGGACATTTATTTCAAAAACATGTATCAAAATGTTAAAAGTTTATTATAAAAAATTCATTACCAGTTATTGTTCAAGACTTATTTTAAACTGATGATAAAATTACTCTTATATCACAACATGAAATTATTTTATAACAAAAATTCTTTGATATTTTCTTTTTTTTCACTTCTGATGAACACCAAAATACGTTGGTGATCATTAAAGACCGGATTCCCGATGTTAATTATATTAACACTAATATTATATTTCATTCACCTTACATATCTCATTCAAAATATAAAGATGGTAAGTGGATTAACTGAAGTTATTAGGCTACATAACACTGTTTGGCAAAGTCTTGATCTTTTTATTGTATGTTTTGCATGTTTTGGTGTTTTTACTGTACAAAAATCCGGTCTTTAGTGATCATTATATCTCATTACATTATGCTAATTCCAGTTTTCATACAAGGAAGTCTACACCAAAAAAAAACACAATATTTTACATAGTTTCTAATTACTCATCTCATAAAAATGTCAAGATATTAAAATGTTGCTTTTTGCTGTAATAATACACCACTAAAAATCAGTAGTATTTCATGAATTTTACTCACTCAATGATAACATGAAAGAAAGTTGAAAGATAATGATAATACAATACCTGAAAGGGTATGAAAATGGAAGGTCTACAACTTGTGTTGGTAATGAACTGTTTGAACACGTCACTTCAAATCTCATAGAATTGGAATAACTAGTAGTTGTTGCAAAAGCACAAATACAAAAGATCTGAAAGAAATTACAAAATGATTGTAGAATGTAAAAATTTGCATTTTCAAGAGAGAAAAACACAGATTTTAACTCACAAATTGAAGAATTCGCATCACACCACGAGGTTCCCGAAATACATCGAAGTTAAGTCCAACAGCAGTTTTCATGGCCTGAAAGAATAACTATTATTGGAATTTGAATGAAACAGAAGTATCTTACGCAGTGTATTAACCCTTTCTGCTAAATATTTCAAAACTTGCTAAACAGTCATGAAACAAAAGAAAAATGAATAATTTATCACAACAGAGAAAACAAAACATTCATATTCATATAAGGTAAATGGCATATCAGGAATAGTTTTGTAGATACAAAAACATTTAGTATTAGTTTCTTAACATTTATGTTTCTAGCATACAAGTTATGTTAACTAGCGAAGTTGACAACATTGATTTTCAGCTACATATTTATATTAGGCTACATTAATTCTTAATCAGATAAACTGAGAAAGAAATGCCCAGAAAGTGCCATGCAATGAGTAACTATGTGATTTTACCGCCTCTTCATATTAAACAACAACTAAGAAAATTTGGAGAACCAAGGTTGTAAATGGAAAATCTTGCGTATCTTTGAGAAAAAATTCTCTATCTGCTATGAAAGTAAAAGAAAGTCTGTTCATTGGTCCCCATGAAAGAAATCTGAAGAAATCCCAAACGTGATGAACATTATTAGAGAAAGAGAAAAGCTGTGACATGCTTCCAAAATGTGACAGACAATTTCTAAGGAAAATACAGATCTCCAGACTAAAACAGTGATTAAAGAGCTTTTAAATGCTTACCAGAATTTGGGTGTAATAAGTTCCTTTAAGTTCACTTCTTACATTCTGATCTCTACTTTTTCTCCCAGATACGGGATCACATAACCAAGTCGAAACATTCCATAGAGATATAGAAACCATAGGAAAGCAAAACATTTGGATGCCAACAATGCTAGCTGACTTTTGTAAGAATCTAATGAAAGGCACTTCAGATGTTTATTAAATACTAAACTTTTATTTATAAGCTATAAATGCTGCAACTACTATTGCAATTGCAGCAGCAGGTCCAGAGACTATTTTTTTTGGGGGGGGGGGGAGATTTGTTGTGCACGTACCCACACATATATGTGTGTGTGTGTGTGTGCGTGCACAACACACACACACGTATATGTGTGGGTACAACAAATCCCCCCTAAAAGAAAAACAATTTGTCTCTGGACCAGCTGCAAAACACACAAAGATAATGTAAATTATAAACAACGTAAAATGCTTTTAACAAAATTAAAATATTAAGTTTCATATTCAATGAATACTTTATGGTTTTGTCAGAGTATGAAACTAGGGGAGGGAACAGCACTTCCTTCCTCACCTGTATTTTCACGCAAAATTACGCGAAAAGTCCTCAAATTTTCAAAACCTTCACATAACATTATTTCAAAATGTATCTTTAAGGAACAGATTTCATTAAGAGGAAAAAATCTCACTTCATATTTTCGGAAATTTTTTGAATTTTCGAAAACATAGAATTTTCAACGAACATGAGACCTGTGCATTCTCTTAAATGTCCTTCACACTATCCAACAATCAAATTTAATAAAAAACAACGGAGCCATTTCTTTTGTGAATTTTAAAAATGTAGCAGGGGCTCGATATAAGTACCCCCCCCAAAAAAAAAAATTAAAATATTGGTTTAAAATTCCAGGGGCCGCGACATCAGCCAAGAACGATTGGGGAATATCTATTTTAGACAAACGGGTTAAGCGTTAGCATTGTGCATAGTCAAGTCACAGGGATGGACAGACAAAAGTTACGCCGTAAATCGATTTTTCAGTATGAATTACGCACAAAACTGGATTCTGGCGACACCACTCGTTAGAGACTTTTTTATATATATTTAGCGACTCGATTTATCAACTTTTCGTAACCAGGGCCCGGCTATAAGAGTTTTTGTGTCGAAAATTCGTGGTTTTCCAACGCACAACTGTGGGTCGAGCATGATCGGTAAATTAAGAAAAGTTTTTTATTCAAAATGTTTTGGTCGAATGTGTCATTTTACAGATTAAGTAAAATGATGCAGGCTGTGATACAATTTTATTATTTTTCACAATTATCCGAAAATAGTTTTGCTTGAAAGTTTGGTGAAGAGTTAAAATTAATAGAAATTGAATTTTTTCTTCTGAGGGAGAAATTCCACCCCCACCCCACCCCCGTAAATCCACGCCAGCAATTGCCAAGGTGTTATTAAAATTAAATAGTAATCCATATTATAATCACTAACTTCTAATAATGTAAAAGGAGATAAAAATTTGATAAAATGATTTTGAAAAATCAATTACTTCACAACTATCCCTGTTAAAAAAATCCAAGCATTTATCTGAAATCAGCAAAAACTGCCAATAAAAATCAAAAATAATTTTTTTTATAACACTGAATTCATTTCTTTAGACTATACAGATGGATATGAAGGTAAGTTTTGGCCATCTGTCACACCCTTGTTTAGTTGCAATCTGAACTGCCCTGAGAATGAGGACTACAAAATAAAGTATTACCAACAGTGCTCAGCAATCTTAATAAGATTGGACAGCAGTTTGAGAGAAAATTTAAATAGGAAAAACCAACTGCAAATTGACCATTTTTATTTATTTAAGGTAATAAATATCAATACTTTACCATTATGCATTAAATATATCACATTGTTTCACCTGCAAAACCAGCTATGCGTACTCATTATGAAAATGAGTTATGTACACTATATGGAGCAAGAAACTACTTATTGAACTTTAATTGTATCTTAATTATACCTTAACTTTAAAATAGGTGGTGGTGGTGGTGTATTAACACATCCAATACAAAGAAAAATAACGTGCCTACTGCAAAATGACATTCTCTTCATTTGATCGCTTTTACAGGCACATCAAAGACCTAAGAGATTATTTTTTCTTAATTTTTAAATGTTCTCTTATAATCATGCATATCATTTGCATGTGTATACAAAAGAAAGTGAAATTTCTGATACACTAAAAATTAAAATGGTGGTGGTGGTGGTGGGGGGGATCATTTAAAATTTATTACAATTTTCAAGTAAAAATAATTTCTATAACATTATTATGCAGTCAATTTAAACATGACCAACATTACTTATGCTTATAATTAAACAAATAAATGTTATAAGTATGTCATGAATACCTGATAAGATGTTCCTGGTGGTAACTGTCCAGCAGGCTGTGATCCAAATACAGAATATTTAGATAAAGCTATTATTAATTTTGTTTGTAAAACTTATTGCATTTAAAACTCCATATATAGACGAGTCATATTATGGGAAGGAAAAGTATTAGTTAAGAAATGTAACCCTACAACATGCATAACAATTTCTAATCTTACAATAATTAGAAGTATCAGTCCCGCATCTGTTCTAAGTGAACCTAGTATTGTTGTACATTCACATTGGACAAAGTCAAACAGAACAATTATAATTACCATTCCTGTTTCATATTGAGTGGGCATAGGCTGCACAACAGAAGAATACACAGAATATGATCAATATCACATTGTAACAACATTAAAGGCTGTCATTACATCAAATTACCATTAATACCTTTTTTATGATTAAAACTTAGGGCTTAACTTTAGAACTAAATGCATTTAACTCCACTAATATTGACAATAAACACTTCACAATGCTTTTCATCTAACAATAAGATATAACAGAAAACTTACTAAGCTTATAACATGCAATTGAAAGAAAGATTAATCATGTTTGAAAATAATAATATCCAATATTGCTATTTGTTTTTTCAACTCATTGAAAATTATATTTATAAGGTTCTGGAGTTTAAATCACAGTGATTAATCTAATTCACATGCCGATCTTTCAGCCCTCTTAGGCAATTTTAGTCTAAACATGTAATTCCTGAATTATGTTTTGATTAATCACTAAACTCAAGAACCTAATAAATATGATATCTAACCCATCACGATTATTAAAATTATTTCATTTTCAACTACCAATTGATGGAATGCTTCTTTAAACACAGTATAATTTACTTACAGTACAATCTTCTTCCCTACAATTTAATCAATCTATTTTGCAATTACAAAGGTCACAAACATGCAGCCAAATATAAAATTAATAAAGCGACAAAATATGACACTAGTCATTTATTCATTCACTCACTCTGTACACATTCTACAAAAAATAATATAGGTGGATATTAGAATCAAAATTTTAAATATTTGCACATAAAACTCTCCATACTAAAAATTAATACCATGGTGAACTATTTGACATAAAGAGACTTTCTGATCATCTTACCTGAATATCATTTTCATAATTAATATTTCCTGACAGCTAAAACAAGTTAGAGAAAATGGGTTACATAAATAAATATTTTAGTGTCCAATTTCAACATACTCTTGCCAGCCTACCACACAGATTAATTAATATTACGAGTAATGAGGGCATATTTTTCGTACATAATTTAATGGGAGGTTTTCGTCATTTTTCTAGTTTCCGGGCTTTATCAATTCAGAAAGAATGCATATATGCAATCCTATAATTTCACAGATTTGATAAACGGTGCTGAACGGTTGATAACAAGTAGAAATAAGGTAAGGATACGCCCTTTTTAACAACAGGAATTACGTTGAAGTAAACCATATATGTACATGAAGGAATATAAAGATTAATGTATGCACCTGATGAGAAGCTTCCATTTTCACCTAAGCTGATCTTCACAACGTCTTGTCAATCGCAATAAACAACGTAAAGTACGTCAAATCAACGTTTATAACCCGATATCACACTTCTTTCACTGTCCACCACAATACCGGCTTATAAACATGAGCGGAATCAACCGAAGATGACTGTTGCTTGTTTCAGTCTGTAAGGTTGGTGATGGTTGGTGAAACCAGTGCACCTCGATCCGCTAGATATCTTACTCGGATATATCCATGAATTGACGTATCCTTCGATACGGTCACGTGGACCACAGAAAGGAATTTCTATTGAATTGCGCGCATCTTTCGGATGCTCTTCGACTATTTTCCCCTACGCGCCAACAGTAAATTTATGTCACATGTCCATTTAAAATATAGTATTGCGAAGTAAAATGCTTGAAATTACACGAATGTATTGTTCATTTTAATATTCAATGACAAACACATTCCAATAATATAACAAATAAAATAAGATAAGTGATGTAAAATTTCAAAACGCCAGTAAAAACACGTAAACAACGTAAATTACAAACTTTAATAATATCATAAAAAGTTAAAAATAAGGAAAATAAATTAATTAAAACGAGTTAAGGGCTGTACATATGAGTGTGGTCGAATGTCAATTTCTTAGTATTATAAAAAATAATTTTCGTCTGCAAAATATCCGCAAATTTACACACTGTTTGTCACATCGCTTCGCGCGAGCTGCTCGCCTTCCTGGGAAGGCCGGCGCTCCTGCGAGTACATATCTCTTCACCAGATGCGACTCTTAATTCTCCTCCAAATCCAGAGAGGGGTGTACACTCGCAAAATGAATTGCGGCGGAATGGCGGGGGAATATTGGCTACATGCGAAAATATGTGTGCCTTATTTGTTTTGTCACACTTCCGACATTTGAATTATGATTATATTCTTCTGTATTTATTACTATTTCTTGATTATTTTTTTATTAATTCTGCCTTGTATAAACATTTTTACCAAGAAGCAGGAATGTGTTTGAGTGGCAAATGTTTCCTTGCATTTGTTTTATTTTGTTTTATTAAATAATTCCGTTATTTCTGAACATAGCAATAAAGTGAAATATCACGAACAAATCTCAATAAACCATTCTCGCTTACCGGCAGACAACTCTTTTAACTGCTTTGGAATTTTTACCAGTAGAAGAAAGCTTTATTCCGATGAATCAATGGAAAACATCTTTCCGACAGTTAATGTCATTGTTTGTTCCTGTGTCTGTTGTGACATGTCCATGGATTGCTGTACGTCTCTATCCCTCATTGCCACCCCTCACTCGGTGCCGAGAAGGCCACCTTCCCCAAAGGCAACAGTAACGAGGGCTGCTACAGAAAATACTGTCCGCTTAATTTAAAATCACATGTCCGAAAGTAGAACTTTATACTCAAAATACTATCAAAACATTAATATATGTTACATCATTGTATTCCTCATTTTATAATCTATCCATTGCTAGTGAGAAAAAATATACTTCCATTTATAAATCAAAGATAATTAAATTTCTCGAAATCTAAAAATATTTCAAGCAATATCACTATGGCATATTACTTGCCCCTTATTCTCCTATTCTATGTACCTTGCTTTTACTCTATGTACCTTGACTTACCCCATGATTCCTCATTGTTGAGCTAAAACTACATTTCAATATCGTGAACTGTTTAGAAGCTATGAGGGTGGACCCAAATGAAAATCTAGGTATTCAGGCTTCCCTGGCAAGCAAAGGATTTGCGCCCCTGACAGCATACTTACCATTAGGGTTGTTATTTGTTTTAGCGGGTATAATATAAGTAGGGTCCCTTGATGGGTCACTCTGCATACATAAAAATATCGAATATTTTCAAATTTTGTGATGATTGGTTATTATGACGTGAAAATAATGACATAAAACCTCTTCAGGTGCATTATCTGGGACAAATGACGTGTCATTCGACGAGTCTTAGTCTCCTGGCGGGGAACTGGCCATTTTCTTAAATCCCAAAGTGTCAGAGGCTTTTCTTAAATTTATAAATACCAGGCGAGTTTCTAAATTGTGGGCAAGTCGATTGTCGGTCACTTGTCTGATACTAAAAATATTATCAGTACAAGGACGACTAGCTCTAAGGGCCCCTTCACACGCCGCCACCGCAGCGCGCTTCCGAGCACCGCGGCGCGTAGCAGAGCATTGGTTTGAATGGAGACCTTCTCACGTGCAG
Source organism: Gryllus longicercus (assembly GCA_038098605.1). Taxonomy (NCBI): domain Eukaryota; kingdom Metazoa; phylum Arthropoda; class Insecta; order Orthoptera; family Gryllidae; genus Gryllus; species Gryllus longicercus. The sequence goes on from JAZDUA010000239.1 coordinate 646,959, forward strand.
CGCGCGTGCGCTGCTGCGGCAAGCGGCCGAGGACTCAAGCTACGCGGAGGAGGGCGCACGCGCCACCGCTAGCAGAACACAGCTTTAAATTGTAGGTTTCCCACTGTGCCGCCGGTCGCGACGTTTTACCTGCTGCGGTCCCTTTGTTCGTCGTCGCCGGAGGGTCGGCGAAATCTACCCGTGCAGAACCCTTCCCCTTCGACGGCGGGCGGCGGTGCGCAGGGTGACTGCAGCGGTGGCAGCGTCAGAAGGGCTCTGCTGCTTGACGGAAGCGCGCCGCCGTGGCGACGTGGGAAGGCACCCTAAAACCTTTCTTCCACATGTGTAAGATCTTTCCAAGACGATATTTCAGTATTTTCCCATATCAACACGGTCAATACTACAGAGCACATGCATACCTCTTTTCCACCTTGTTTTCTAGATTCCCTTTCTTTCTCGCCTTACTACGAACCGATACGTAAAGAGAAAGTATTGTAATGAGGGAAAAAGCCACGAATTTTCGACAGAAAAACTTGTACTGACGGAGTCTGGTAACAAAAAAATGGAAACATTTCGTCATGTATGTAGTAAATTACTTCCTCTAATGGTGGCATAGGAGAAAGTGCAACCGGAAACGTCGAACGAGAATTTGGCCGCTCTACTGGGCAAGACCGCCCGATAGGTGGGTGAAAAATGAAAAGAGACTACATATCGAAGATATTTAGCAACCATTGAAACTGTCGCTACCGTCACTGCAGAGTAATCTTCGTCCCCATCAGACGGTCGGTGGTCCGATTATTTAGCTAGACCTACTAGTGCTGCTGTTACCCCATCGCCTCGCAGGGTCATTAGCGCCCTGAAGACTCCAGTAAGCCAAATCCCTGTGCTGATTTCTTCTTTTCCCCTCTATCGAAGGCCTACCATTGGGACAGGAAGGAAGCCGATGATCCCCTGCTCTGACACTTGTCCAAAGGAGGTGGACACGTCTTTGCAGGTCGAGATAAGCAAACAGCCTTATACCGATTCCCTTCCAAAACCTCGGCCCATAGGCAGTGGCCCTGAGGAACTCGCAATGGTAGACATTACCTCCTCGGAAGCAGATTGTGGGCGATTCCCTAACGAGGAGGCCGTTGTTGTTTCAGAGATTAATCAGGAGCTTTCGGCAGAGCCCGTCCTCTTTGATTCTGTTTTATCTGCTGTTGACATGGCCCATTCCGACACCGCTGGTTGGTTAGGACAGGACCAAACTTTTATTGAGTCCTCTGCTGCTATGACGCCCGGAGACGTAACTACTGAAGCTCGTCTTAACAGAGCCACACTAGAAGCCAAGCCTAACTGGAAGGAAAATATTTCCACCTGGATAGGCAGGGGCGGATTAATATTTTTGCCGCTTGTAGGCACATCAAATTTGCCGCCCCCTGTTTAAAATTAATGTTACATTTCAAATTGTAACGTTTCAGTAACAATCAATTCCTCATTAATTTAAACGTTTTAACTTTAAAAGTAACATTATATTTTGCACATTGTTTTCATAAATTAAATATTTTTTTTGGATTAGCTAATTTTGGATATAAACTGTATCTTCATAGCAAGTAACGTTCAACATTATTAACGTTTCAACACTGAAACGTTAACATTAAAAGGGAACTAAAACATGACAACTAGAATTGCAACATGTTTTGTTTCGTCAACGGGCCTTAGTTTCAGATTCATATACTTCTGAAATCATAAGGTATACTCTAATGAAGTAGACAAAAAAATAGCTTGTATTAAATATTAATATGATATTTTTAAAATAAAAATATGAGTTATGCTGTTATAGTTTTTAGAGAACCTAAATTTGTTTTAGAAAATATCAAGAAAATTTTGCGCCTTTGAAAATTTGCCGCCCTTGAAAATTTGCCGCCGTAGGCACGTGCCTACTGTGCCTATGCGTAAATCCACCTCTGTACCTGGGGTACTTCTAAAACTAATGTAGATCAAGAGCTCATTGAGGTGGGAAATGAAATCAAAACAAATGTTGTATCCCAGGCCCAATTGAACGAGACCTATGCTAAGTTAGTGGGAATCTTGGGCGGCTCCACTGTATCCACCACCATCAGTTCTAAAAGGCCCCGCAGACATGGAGGCAAACGCGCTAGGAAGCGCTACTCTTATGCCAGGGCACAGGAACTTTCCAAGAATGATCCAGCGCTTTTGGCAAAGTGCATTAGAACGGGCATTGACTGTAGTAGTGTTGATAAACAGCCCCTTAACAGGGATGAGGTTAATGACCTGTACAAATCCATCTGGGATTACACGCCCCCGATTCGGATTTCCGAATTAAGAGAGGGTGATAATTGTTGACACCCGAAATGGAGCCAGACACAATTCTATACGCGGTGCAAGTTGCCGAAATTAAAAGTCGTCTGGCTGGGATGAAAAATGCCACGGCTCCAGGACCTGATACGATAAAAGATAGCCATATATCCTCAGGAGCGAGAATTGAAATATTGTCCCTATTGTACACCCAAATTTTATACAGTGGCTTTATGCCTTCTGATTGGAAAACTAATCGCACCATCCTTATACTAAAAGAGGGTAAGGATAATACGGTGGTCACTAACTATCGCCCCATCACAATTAGTTCTCTGCTGTGGAGAATCTTTTGGGGCATTATGGACAAACGCATTCGATTCGTGGTGAAGTTCAATCCACGCCAGAAAGGGTTTATCCCTGAACCTGGCTGCTTCGCTAATATTCAAATTCTTCATGAAGCAGTCAGTGACATGAAAAAACAGAGGGTGGTGTAGGTGTTGTGCTAGATATATCCAAAACATTTTACACTGTTCCTCACGCGGCTATTCGGTGGGTTCTGTCCAGGAAAGGGATCCCTGACGTTTTTACCACTTTGGTAATGGACTCTTACGCCGATGTTTCCACTGTCATTCAGCACCCCTCGAAAAGAATTGAGGTGCCAATTCGTAGAGGAGTAAAACAGGGGGATACCTTGTCCCCACTCCTTTTTAATCTCATCATGGAGTGCCTGCTTGAGAAATTGGAAAATATGTCGGAATACACGCTATTGGGAAGGAGTGTGTCCGTGTTAATATTTGCTGTCGATCTGGTGCTGTTAGGAAAAGATACCCCGGGAGCTCAAGAATTGGTTGATATTGTGGAGGAATATCTTGGGGCCCTCGGAATGACATTGTCCGTCGCGAAATGTTCATCATTTCAAATTACAACTTTTGAACGATCCTGTTCCATTGAGGACCCTGTCTGGAAAGGCTGAGGGAGAGAAATCCCCTTGTCAGCAATGATCATACTCTTATATACCTGGGAGTGAACTACTCTTTCTGGAACGGCTTCCCATCTTAAGCATCCATATCGAATTTAATGGAAGTAGTGTCGAGGCTTCAAAAGACGCATTTAAATCCCACTCAGAATTTGGCAATACTTCATACCTACATAATGCCACACTACCTTTATCAATTGGTTCTATCCGTGCCATCAATGTCGATGGTCAGGGAAGCTGACGGTCAAATCAGAGTGGAAGTGAAACAGTTCCTACATCTGCATATGAGTATTGAAGATGGCTTATTCTATCCGGCCAAGAGAGATGGAGGACTGGGATTGCTGCGGCTCGCCCAACACGTTCCTAGAGTTGTGCTGATTCTAGGATTACGATTAGAAAAATCTGCAGATACTATTTGCAGATGGTTGAGCTCCTGTCCGAGTTTTTGCCAACGGATACTAAAGACCGCAAAATCACGGAGACTCAACTGGCCCTATTCTGAACAAGAGTTAAGGGCTTATAAGAAGAAATGAGCCGATGACGAGCTAGCCGCCTGGGAGAAGCTGGGATCCCAAAATAGAGCGATTAGGGCTCATATAAACGATCCGATTGTAAATGCCTTTGTGAAAGATTATCATCTTCTGAAACCTGATCTTTTTATCACTAAACTCCAATTGAGATCAAATACCGTTGCCAATAAATCTTCTCTTAGTAGAGGAAGGCCCAGAGATGATGTTTACTGCATGAAGTGCAATACAGCGGTAGAAACCATGTCTCACATCCTCGGTCAGTGAATTTTTACGAAGCCAGCAAGAATAAAGCGTCTTGACGAGATCAAAAACTTCATAGAAGGGAAGATGCTCCGGAAATCGGACACGGTGGTGTCCATGGAAGCCACTTTCTCCGTTGGCGAAAGGGTTAGACTCAATCCTGACCTGGTAATAAAAAGCCGGGAAGGGGTTCACGTGGTCAATGTGACTGTCCGCCACGAGGTTAGGTCTAGCCAAGCAGGGGAGGAAAATGTGGTAAAATACCAACCAGTCATCCCCCTGGCATCCCAACTTCATGGAGTACCAAACGCAAGAATCCTGCCAGTGGTGTTTGGAACCTCTGGGGCTATGCCAAGATTTACAGTCAGTGCCCTCAAGACCCTGGGGATCACGTCTCGAGGCGATCTACTGACTATCTCGTTAATTGCTCTCAGAAGCACTATTAAACTTTACTCACAATTTGTAAATTACGATGGAGCAATGTAGCATTGCTCGTAGTAAATCGAGGAAAGAAACTTCAATGTCCTGTGGAGAAGTCTAGGGAACCCATTGGATCCTAAAATGCCTAGGAATTACCCAGTTACCGACTCTAAGTGGAAAGTGTATGCTATTAAATGTAGCATATAGAAAATTGTCTAGTTTGAATACACGTTTTATGGGTCATTGGAACGAGTTTTATGCTGCATAATTGCCGATTTCCGCCACATTACAGTACTTGTTATTTACCACGAAAGCAAGTAGTAAGGAGATAGTAAAATCGATCGACGACAAAACGTCTGTCCGTCTGGTCAACGCTTGCATCTAAACACTTATACGTTCAGACATTTCCCCCGAATTTGGTACCCTTCCATCGATCTGAACGAGCTTAAGGATCTGGGATTTTGAAACGGAAAAATTAGATCTTGGAGGTACTTTTCATAAAGCCTCTGCATTTTCTCTGCAAAATGTCTCCAATTTTTTATTAAACTTTGTTATCGGATAGCATAAAGAGCACTTAAAGTGGAACAGAACAAATTTTTGTTGAATTTTCTGAATGTTTGAAAATTGTAAGTTCAAATATTTGAGGCCTTCCTTTTGTTAAAAAATAGATCTTGAAATAAGATTATGTATCATGTTTCGAAAATGCGCTTTGTTTTGCGCAGCATTACATACATTTCTCTCTATTGCGTAAGCGTTAGCGAGAAAGTAACAAGGAATTAGAAATCTTCAAGCTTTCGTGTCATTTCTCACAAATGACCTAACTCCCGAGAAGTGAATGGTGACGCTAAAAAGATGGCTGCACATTATAACCTTACAAGAATGTCCTCCTCTCTAAATGTAAGTACACATAACCTTCGCGGAATTAGTGATTCAGTGGAAGAAGTGACTACTAAAGAAATGCAGTTCATGAGGAAACAGACCCCAATTTTCATTCACGAAGTAGATAATTACAAAAAACTGTCCAGTGAAATTCACAAAGCTATTGATTATCGCATTCCAACTGTATTAAAGAACTCTCAAATTCGAGTGTCTATCATTTTTTCACGATTATAAGAAGATAATAACTTTAATAAATGATAATAACTATCAGTAACACACATCTCATGATACAAATAGCAAGATCAAAAGTGTCTGTCATGATAGATGTTTCATCAGTGTGTCATCATATGCAATATCCCAACTATTGCGAAAGGAAAACTCCGAAGAACATACAGCTCACGAGATTAACATCTTGAAGGTTACACGTGTGCTACAAGAAAAAACTCCAATGCCTCTCTGCGCGATAGATGCTCAAGAATCAATAAAACTCGAAAAACTATTTAAAATTTTCAAATTGTTTAACTCAACAATCTCAGTGGAACTTCGAAGAAAAATTGTGCTTTAGTTCGGTGCAAACGTCAAGACTTAGAACACACAAGAAACTACAGTAAAGTTGTACTTTAATGTTTATTTTTTGGCATAATTCCGATACAAGCCCACCTCGATGACCGAGGTGGCTAAGAGCGTGTACCGACTCAGCGCTTCGGTTTGAAGGGTCGCTAGTTCGATTCTTACCTTGGGGATGGTTGTATGCCCCTTGTACACGACACATTGCATTAAATTCCTTCCTGTATTTTAAAATATGCATTTAAACAAGGAAATTTATAATTTCGTTAAGAACTATTTTCCGGAAATCCAAGCAACCAATAAGAGACTGCATTTAGCTCGTGTATTTGTTTATATCAGGTCTCCAGAACGCGAGGGTCTCCGCGACATCACGTACATATACTTGGCTTTTTTATTTCTTGGCGTTCGAGGGCCCATCTACACGATGGAATATCTTACGGCATTTCGTGTCTTTCCCGGACGTGCCGCTAGATGTCACATGATGTCACATGCGACATCTAGCGGCACACCCGGGAAGGAAGTGCCGGTAGGGTCGGATGCGTGATTGCAAGGTCAATAAAACAAACATACCCTTATAACACATTTAATTAACAATTAAGACGGTTATGGGGAAGAATATGAGCATGCGCGTAAATGATGGGTTACAGAAAATTTACATTCCTTTCCATTGCGTCTAAACTGACAGGCACTATTCCTGCCACAAAATGTCTTGCCGCCTCATTGAAACTACGTATTAATTGACAGTCTCGCCCGCGTTAGCGGGGAAAAGGACGGGCAATGACTTCAACTAAAAACACCGATTATGTGGTGAATTAAAAAAACAAACAGGTTTTAATATTTAATATTTTTATTTAAACAAAAACGTTTATTCTGTTTCTTAATGATAAACTAAAATACTTGATTTATTTACAGATAGGTTACACAGTCTTTGTGTTCTTCACTTGGTTATTTCCTTACACACATCTCAGTTCACTTGATTATTTATTTACACTATTCACGTCTTCTACACTATCGCACAGTCCGATTCTCTGCCCACACGGTCCACTACGCTGACAATAATTCACTGCGCAGATCACAATCCACTGCGCAGACCACAATCCACTGCGCAGACCACAGTTCACTGCGCAGACCAGAGTCCACTGCCCTACTGTTTATCGTGATGCACACTTCACAGCTCAGATTCCACTGCAGCACTGCAGACTTCAGACTGCTGGCTGCTGTTCCCCTACTGCACCACTGTTCACCGCAATGCACACTTAACAGCTCAGCTTCCATTTCAGACAGACTACTGCATACTCACACTGACGGAGTGACTGTTTACTCACTGACTACATACACTGACTGACTCGCGGCTGATTACTACCTGACTGACACGCGACCGCCGGCAGCGGCGAATTTATACCTAGCCGGCACTCGCCTCGACACATCCGGCACTTGCTCTACATTTCTACGCGACTCGCGAATAACCTGGAACCGTACAGTTCGGGGGCTCGCGTTGGTCCTGCGATCGCGGCACTTTTAGGGTCGCAGATGCTGCATTCCTTGGGGCAGCGGCGTTCAGGTGTGCCTGCTCGTAGCCACTGCAGGCGCATGGGTCAGCTCCCGGGCGTTGCCTTGGTCAACTCCCAGCAGACCAGGAGTGTGCGATGGGTTGCTTCTGGGCCGTGGGCCGGCAGTTTGCCCGGTTGCACCCTCCGTTGCTAACAGCTGTGGTGGGGGTCCACCCACGACCTCCCATATCTCCTACAGGGCTGGGGAGACGGCACTCGTGATGCAGGACGCGGTCGGCGCCGAACTCTACCAGACTTTTCTCGATGTAGTTGCCTCTATTACCTCAACTGTGAAAGAGGATTCTGCGGGTTTCTAGGGGGGTTGTTCCTCTTGGACTCCTGCTTTTGCGTCTGTTTTTTCTGAGGGGAGACAACGGTTTTCGCCACCTCGGCCTGATACCACTCCCTCCACTGGATTTCCACAGCCTCATGATAGAAGCGCAGATAGGATGCAACCCGGGTGGGGGCGACTGCATGTGTTTCCTGTGGAACAAAGGTGCCGGGGGAGTGATGGATGGGTTCTAGGAGGAGAGGGAGGGATGACAACCCTCCAATCCAACCCCGCGAAGGCTTTCTCAACATGCTTTTTAAACTGAAATTAACCTGCGCACCACGGGCGTTATACGTGATCCCTACCTCCTGGTTCCCGGCCGTAACGAGTTGCTCCACAAGTGAGAGCGGGGGCGGGGCCTAACTCACCGACGTTTTAATTGGTGCTGAGGCAGGCTTGGGTCTGTTCTTTGGCCAAGGTGGCTCGCGAGCCTAATCTTGGTAAAATTGTCTTTCATTCCAGTTTGTGCAATTCCTTTTATGTGAGCAAGTTTAAAATAATGAAATACCGATTAATATTACAAATTACTATTAGTGAAATCAGTGTTGGAACAATTTTTTGGTCGTTTTCTACACACCTACACACGCCATCATAATCATCATGATGATATTCCCTCCCCTTTATTTCTTAGTTAAAATTAAACAAGGTAAAATAATCATTTTTGAAATATTGGCCGCAGCACTATCAGACACACTTGGGTTTATGAAGCTGTTTTAAATTTTGATAATCTTTTGTCTGGGCATTTCAGAACATTTTGGATATCAAAATGTTGCACCGATTTGCACTTTATAAAGGATTCTTATTCGTCACGCAACAATGAAAATCTTTAGTGAGAAAAGCACACGGAGTATTAATACGGCAACGGCATTTTACACGTCAGTACAAGACCACAATACAGTACAAACTGGAGCGTTTTTGCTCTTATGCCGAATAGGCACTGTCTGAGAACGGTCTACCGCTCTGTCATGAACAGTCCAATATTGGAAGCACACGGAATGAAGGGTCTCATGACCTAAATATCGCAGTAAACCTCTCAGTGTCCCCATGCTAGGTGTGTATTAGTACAGAAAATATCCTGACAAGCAGCTACCGTTCTCTACCCCACTTCAACAGCATGTATTAAGCAAAAACTGATCAGGATCAAATTCTCACTCCCGATCACTAAAGGTTCTGTGCGAACGAAGCTCTAACGTATTCTTCAGACATAATATGTTAATACCAACGTGCCTTCATGTTGCGTAAAACTTGCAGCTCAACCAGAGCTCATTTGAAAAGAATGATTGTTAGATTGTGTTGTTTTTGACGCCACAGATTAAACAACATTAAGAATATTTTTGAACAAGCAGTACATGCTAAACATTATCTGAACCATCACCACTAGCATACTCTATCGTATGACTGGTAACGGTTACATAATATTAAAATTTGTAACTTCTTTTATGAACACTTCAGGCATACTCTTTCTATCTACATTTAATAGGACATACGACAGTCTTGGATCAGTTATCAGAAGACATTGCCACGAGAACTCGTAAACATGTTACTGATTGTCAGGGAATTACCCTCCATGCCTCCATCAGAGTAATATGAAAAAGGTGGAATTTTTAGATTATGCTACGAATTAAATGGCAGGGGTAAATGCAATACGCAACTCACTTAACGTTACAGCATACATTATAATCGCGCATAACTCAAACGGAACATCCGCGCCGACTAAAAGCCAGGTTTGATTCCCTCGGGACTCAATTTGTACATGTCGTAATCTACAATGTATGCACTCCGCCTACCAAAAGTCGTTCTACCCACGCTGCTCCCTCTTAGAATTCCACTGTGTCCTCGCCTTCCCACTACTCGCCGCCAGGACACTTCACCTGTGTCTCCTTCCAGCGCTCGCAGCCAGGGCGCTGCAGCTTGCCTCAACCCATCACCCTCTACACTGCGATTTTCCCAACTCTGCCCCTGGCAGGTATCTGCTGTTAAGAGTTTCATCCAACGGGGAGCTTGAGCGTGACCATAGTGACATCACTATAGCGACGTTTAAGCACATCATTGGATGAAACCGTCAACAGTTAATATCTGGTAGGGGAAGAGTTGCATAAATCGCGGTATAGAAAGTAATGCCTGCGTACAGAATTGTTATTTGGTTTGATGTCGTAATAAGTATACAAGCGATGGTCGCCCAGCAGCATGCATTCTGAGCCATAAGCTGTGCGTTTAAAGTAAATCCAGTAATAATGCCAAGAGTGTGTCATGGTGCAAGGCTTGAGACAGCTCCAGACACCGCGCCGGAGAGAGCGCTGGCTTTGGCGCTCTTTGGTTTAAAATGATTTCATATACATCGATATTGCTGCAATATATTGAATGTTGAATTCATTAGGACGAAAATATATATTCCAAACATATAATAAAATATCTTTGAAAAATAATTTTGATTATATGGGGGATCTGCAACCGTGCACCCTAAGCACGTGCTGCCACCATCACGTGCGGGGTCCTCTCATCTGGGGTCAGCTGAACGTGAACCATACCCAAAGTGGGACTCGAAACTTCGGCCCTTTGGGCCGAAGTGCTGTGTCGGTACACGTTCTTAGCCACCTCGGGCATCCAAGTCCGTAAATCGCCACATACCGTATTTTAACCATTAGGTGGCGGCATGCTATTAAACTTTACTAATACTAACTTTAATAATTAAAGTGCATCTGAATCTTGACACCCAGAAGCGACTCTGTCCTCATCAGATCTCGAAGCCATGTTGTGGACATTTCTTAAGTCCTGAAATTAGAATGTCTAAGAAATTCCATAGTCGAAAGTGTATTGGCCACTTTTCTGAAAATTTGTTTCGTTTTATTTGTCGTACATTTTTAAATTACTGAATAAAAAAAAGAACGTGAATATGCTTTCAAAGTGAGCAGAGAATACACTTCAAATAGTACTTTTTTGTTCAGTAAAAAGTGTTATTAAATTTATATTTACTGCTTTCGTGCTATGACAGTAAATATAAATTTTCGTTTACCATTGCCGCGTTTAAAAACATGCTTTGCAATGCCAAATAATTATTCTCGTGTTTTTGGCAGTTGACATTTTTATTAGTTTGAAAAACATTAACGAAAAGCTTTAGCTACAATTCTTTAACATTTTCGATCATTAGTAATAGTCGGTGCTGCCCTCATTGGTTTCCACGGGTGACGTTATCTAATGAATCTCTTTAAATTGCATTTCGTTGTATTGCGCATTATCAGGGAGAATTGTTCTTTGACTTCTTGGAAACGGTGTTGCGTTCTGCATTTGAGTGTTTTTCTCTTGTTGGCACGGTTGTCATTTTAATTCACCCAGGAATATCCTTAAGTTGAATATTCCCGAGTTGCATTTGCAATACGTGTTCAGTGTTGACTATAGTTGTAGATACTGACGTATGCGTCAGATGTCATAAATAGAGGCGTGAGTGTATCTCGTTCAGCAATAGGGTTTCAAACATGGATAAGACAGGGAACGAAGTGGCAATTTCGCCTTTGCGTAGCTTAGATGATTTTCTTCTGGAATCGGCTCGTTTTCAAGTTCCAAATTTCAAAGATTTAGAGAAATGGGGAAACAGGGTGGTGAACAATCTGTTGTATTATCAGACAAATTACTTTATGCTTGCCATTGTAATTTTCTTGATTGTAGGGTAAGTTATGTAAATTAGTCTTCAAAATCCTTATTCAGTATGTATTGTTAATCTTTTGAGATCTTTGTGCTTATAAAATATATTGTTATTTATCCGTTTGTAGGTTGTTGCATCCTGTTCAGATGTCATGTGGAGTTATTGCTATCTCCATTGCATTCGGATTATTTTATTACTTCACAAATGCAACTCCATCAGCTGCAAGAATCAAAAAAGACTATCCAATTCTTAGTGTGATTCTCATTTTGGGTGGTGGTTATTTCATTGTGTATTTGCTTGGTTCTGTGGTAGTCTTTTTGTTTGGTGTTTTGTTGCCTGTAATGGGTAAGTCAGTTGTGTAGTACTTTAAGTGGATGTGATTTTTGAGAACAATATAAATGAGATGCTTTCTTCTTTTACAGTTATATTTGTTCATGCATCTTTGCGCCTTAGAAATATGAAGAACAAACTAACTAATAAGCTGGAAATCATCGGCTTAAAACGAACGCCAATGGGAATTTTTCTTGAAGCCCTTGGTATGGAACAAGAGATCTTTTCTTAAATGGAAAGTGCATTCTGTGACAACTTACAGAATTGCACCATATTTGTGCATTGTCTGACATATGCCTTAGCATGTATTGTGAAGGAGTAATAATGAAATTCCTCTAGACATGTGTTAATGTTCTTAGTCTTACACTGTGTATGCTGGTGTCATGTTGTTGCTCCTTGTATAGTTACCCTGTCAAAATGTCAGCTTGATTCTTCTGTAAATCTAAATCTCATTGAAGTCTTAATCATAAAAATATAAGTATATTAGAGTATTATAATTTAATGAGGTTACAAGTGGCTACTGTACAATTAATATAAATATAATTTATTGAGTTTTGTAATGTCGCTTTTAAGTATTGGATTACATAATGAATTAAAAACTTTCCTTTGTGTGGTTATCATTGCATATTTGCCCTGCTCTTACAATTTTTCTTTTTTTGGTTGGAAACTACTAATTACGAATTCAACGTGCAATATTGCAATACTGTGATACTGTGAATGTTAACATAATAATGCTGAAAGAGCTGCTTCATATGCATCAACTAGCATCATTAAGTATTTGTTTCAGGGGCATGGGACCTTATTTTTTTCTTGCCTTTTCATAATTCTGCTTTGTTTACAAATGCAAATCTAACAGCTTTTTATGTTTCTTGTAGCTGCATGGCATTATACGGCTGAAACGCACTATAGAAGAGTAGAAGCTGAATATAGCAAAAGAAAGTAAATGATTTGCTGAATTACAAAAAAACAAACATAACAACACTTGATCTATTGGCCTGCAAGATATGTTGAAACGAGCACTGTGGAAATTAAAAACTGACTGAATTGATCTAAAGAATCTTTTAACATTGCAATACTGTTTTTGTTTAAATTTTAAAATTAATTTTATTATATATGGTTGTTATAATATTTAATAGATAACTGATGGAGACTGCTGACAAAGCAAATTTTAAGGTTACAGTCATAATGGATCTTCCTTAAATATAGATTAGTTCCTCAAAGTGTGCACTTGCTGCATTGTATTTTTGATGCAATATGGAAATATAATGTAAGAAGTTTTTATGTCTTCCACGATAAGCATTTCAAAATTGATGTGCTCTTGATATTCAGAAATATTTATTTTTTATATTAATATGCCAAAGGGAAGCTTTAAAGTTGCGTACATTGCTGTGTTACTGCATGTTAGACATTGCACTGTTTTTGGACCCAAATACTATATAATACACTGATAATAATATTTGCATTCTTGGTTATTCAAGTGTAGTGAAAATTGTGTTATTGACAATCTTGTGTCCATACAAGTACCATTTTATTGACTGATGTATGTATAATTACTTTTTATCTTAATATTGTAGTATGGAAATATCAATATGGCAGGAAACATCCTAGATGTGTTTTAACCATGCTGTTTTCTCTCTGCTTATGTAGTGCACTTACTTAAGTATCATATTAAAACTTTCTTTATCTGGTTCACTTCAACAAGAATGTTAATACATTGTTTCATTTGATAAATTTATGAGGTGTGTTTGTATCAAGTTGGTTTACAGATACTTGTAAACATCACAGGAAGAGTGACAACCCACGGATATTAATAATCCAGGCAAGTCTACACTTCTGTCTTTCAAATCAATCTTCATGCTTTCTTTTTGTATAGTAGTACTAAACATTTCTTCAAAACTGTCTGAACCCTGCCTACTCTGCCATTACTAATGTGATTATATGATAATATAGATAGTTGTGAGAGGAAAAAATCATTAAAAAGATATTAATTGCTCACAGAGTGAAAAAAGTATTGTAGCACACTAGTCTAATTAGAGAGAAGTTGAACCAAGAGTGTAGAATCTATTGGTTTCTAGTTAGAAATGAAATTGGGTGTATTTATTTGTGCCTTAAACTTGCTTGCTTACATTAATTATAAATATTCACTAGTGAAAACATTTGAAGTGTTTATTTTTTTCCTATCTACAAAATTTGAAAGACTTTCGGAGTCATGATGGATTTGAAATAAAATATTATTTTCATACTCCTAGTTTTTTGTGTATTTAGATGATTATATATTTTACTAGTCATGTGGATACTTATCAACCTAATGCTTTGTAAAATTTAATTTAATCTTTGCTTGCCATATGTCAATAATAGCTTACATCTGTTTTTTTAGTATTAATTTTTTCTATCAGGTGTATTATGATTGAATTTGCTATTATGAATATTATTTAGACTTTGATTTTGCACAATATTTATTGTCTTGTTTAATGTAATAAATTTTTTATTTGGAAAGCATAAAGTTCATGTAAATCTCAAATCAGTTTTATTCTTTCCGATTTCTTTCACCTTTCCCTAAGTTCTTATTGTAATATTTTTGTTTCCTTTTTTACATTTTTGTTATATTTTCAAGATCGTAGGATTTGATTCATTCTTTCTCTTAATAAGATGTAAATTGACACACAGCATCTCTTCCATACCAAGAAAGCAGCGTTTCTCTTCCATAGCAAGAAAGAGCAGTATTTCAAGAAATAATTTGTGTTTTGCCAGTAATTGCTTGCCAAAATTATCTTTTCTTATGTTCAGAAGACTACATAGATTACAAAATAAGATTTTAATATTTTTTGGATGTTTCTTTGGAAATGGCAATTGGCATTACATCGCTAATGAATGGTCATACTCAGTTAATGACTTATAAAAGATATTATTTTTGATATATTGAAGTTAAATGGCTTAGAAGTATGAAGTTTTAATTCTGAAGTTTTTGTTTCTTTTTATCATAAATGTAATAAACACTGTGATTAATTTTATTTTCACCTTCAAAACAACCAAATTTCTATAATGTTCTATTGTTAGTTGCTCTATACATCTGTTATCTGAAATATTTCAGATTTTATGGGAACTGAAGTGCACATACATGTTAAAGAGAAAGAATATTTACAGTTTATGTAGTTCTTAATTAGAATTTTCAATTCCTTTGAAACTTTTTAGCACATCTTGGGTCATTGAACTATTTGTTGTATCTTTTAATCCTTATCTATAATCCTTAAAAAATTAGTGATGAGAAGCATTACAAGTTCAGTATTAGGGGTGAGTGGAAAAGTGATATCTTGACCACATCACTATTGTATTTATATGCAATATGAATGAAGATGGATTTAATGAAATGGGTTCCAGCTATCATATTGCTCATCTATTACAGCTATGCTATGTTCCTTATTGGTAAATGTTTCTTAAACACTTTTTATGTAATTTTTTCCTGAATTTTTATGAGACATAATTATTGAAGATGTGATTTAAAATATTTGTAAACAACTAGTTATTTCATTTAATTTTTTTATTAATTTTAATAATTTTTCAATTTGAACATTTTTTTGAAACTAATTTGTTTTAATCTGAAAATAGGAAAGAGACAGTAGAATTGATGAGAGAGGTAAAAATTGTTTCCAAAATTAAATTTTAAGGAATATTTGTTAATTTTGATACATTACTCATTTTTTAATAATTTCAATTCAACTTGCTAATTCTGTTTTTCTCATGGATTTTGGAGGGAACAAATTGTAAGTTTATGCTGTGTGTTAGCAAGATTTAGCGGTATACAAGATTTTTGTGCAAATCCTCCTGAAAGGGAAATAAAGTTGTCCATTTCTTGTCATATATTGATAGTATGTAAAGAACTCGAATCTGAAATGAAGCCTCTGAGAATATTTTAATAGGTATTTCCTGCTCAAAGTAATACCATTGTTCGTAGTCAGAAAATATTGTGCCAACACTCTGTGTCACACAGTATTGCAAAATATGCCTTACCAAATTAATGTGTGAGACATAAGATCTTGAGTGAGGCCTACAGACTATAATGTTAGCATAGATGATAATGTTGGCATATTGTTTTTTTCTTGGTTTTGTACTTCACTTCAAACAATAAAGTTTGCCTTACATAATTAATTTCAAAAATAGTGGTGCTACAACAGTGCATTCTGTTGCAGCACCACTATTTTCGAAAATGCACCATGCATTTTCAAAAATTCAAGAGTTTAATGAAAACAGGACCTTGACACTGTGTAAGTATTCTTTGTACTACTCGACAAAAAAAGTGAAGAACAAACATTGGAGCTGTTTTTAAGAAAGTCTTGTTTTAAAATTTCTTACCCACAAAATGAGGTGGAAACTGCCGAGAAAAAATACTTTAAAAAAATTGTATGTGATCTTATTTAAAGATCTATTTGTGAAGAACAGATTGGGTTACAAAAAATCTGTATCTTCAATATTGTAGTTGTAGGAAGGAGCAGCGGAAACATCTTTAATTTTCGAAAGGTCAGAGAATTCAACCAAATGCGGATCTGCGTCTTTTTTTGCTCTATTATGGGAAAAAATGTAACCACTTTGAGAAAATTTTGAAAATGTCACTGGAACTTCATGTAGAGTACTCTCCTCAAAATCAAAATACCCATTTCAAATCCAAGGGTCTGGACATCAGGGGATGTGAAAATCTTACCTACGGATTAGCTCATAGCATTCACAGGCAAGGGCAGACAGACAATTTGCTGTAAACCAATTTTTCAGAATCAAGAACCACAGAACTTCTGACTACACAATGTATTTGAGAAACATATTTACTGCACATTGGAGCCAAGTTTTCAGTTTCGGACCCATGATAGGAGTTTTTCTATCAAAAAAAATCATAGTGTTTTGCTGCAGCATTACAAAACTTTCTCTATATCATGTTAGTAGTATGCAAGAAAGTGTGATAAAATTAGTGGTCTGCAGCAGCAAAAATTCTTCTGAATAAAACCACACAAATGTTTTTTCAAGAAGAAGCATGCACACTGCTCAAAATCAACTAATGAAATACTACACCATGTACACACCATGTTATTGCAGTATTTGAGAACACTGTTTTTGTTAATATAGGTAATTAATAACATGGTGTGTATACAGTACAAGTACAATAGTTCTTTACATACCAAGAATATAAAAAAAAGATGTTCCAAAACACAATACATGAATAGCAAATATTTGATGGTGGATGGCCTCTCTCTTGGAGCCTTACTGTTGCATGACAACTGTGTTGTATGCAGTAACATACTGATTATGAGAATTCAGTCAGTGCACATAGTATGAGAATAGGTGGAAAAACACAATCAAATGTTTACAATTTTCAGTCAAGATTGAAAATGTTTTATGTTTTTATTTTTTCAGAGTTCTTGGGCATCTAATGTAACCTTAGATTGTAACCTCTCACTTGGCCAGAGGCTGCACATTTCTCTATTAATTTCTGAGTGCATTGGAAATTTGTAATGAGGATTCTTTTGTATATCTCCTGATTTTCTGGGTATCCAATGAAACTATAGACGGTCTCTTACATGGCTGGAAGCTGTGTAATTTTCTTTCAATTTCTGCACACATGGGAATGAACTGATTTTTATGCTCTGCCACTTTATTTACTTCACCAGCCTCCTGCTGTTACATGGACATCTCATTTATGCCTTGGCATATGAGCATTGAAAAATGAGTGAAGCTTTAAACCATGATTTTGCTGTGTATTCCTTCTGCCTTTTCACTTACGTGAAGCTTAAGACCTCCTCAATTCTTTTGTGCTCAAATGACTAAAAGTGAATCAAGAGATTTCATACTTAATTTGAATTAATGTCCATCTTTCTTGTATAACAGAAAATCTTTGGTTTTTCAAAGATGCTAAAGTACAGGAATGCCAGTTCCATGTGTGAACTTACAGATTATTGAAAGGTATTAAAATTATTAAAGAATGAAAACCTATATCAAAATTGTTACACAGCAAGAATTCAGAAGATATGAGGATAGAAAAGGAACATGGAACTTAGGGGTGAATTGAAAATATTGTAGGCTCAGTTTTATTTGATATTGCTTGGATACATTGAAGTAAAGTGTGTCCCCTTGAAATTCGTATTTAATAAATTGGTAATTAAAAATACTGATTTTTGATTAAATTGGATACATTCCTTCAGAAGGGGTTGTCCATTAATTATGTGTGGCTGAAGGAGGGCCGGGTGGTTGAGGTAACTATACGCTGTGTTACATAGAGGTAGGGGGTGTTCATTTAATGTAATAAGATGCTGGTATTTTTTCAAAATTTTACATTTACTGTGATAATCCCTTTTATTTTATTTTATACTAAAACAAAACTTTGAAATATTCACAAATTATATATTTTTTAAATATAAATAAATTAAAAAGTTATTATGTATAAATTGTTGGTATGAATTGAAATATTTTTACGTCTAATTGATTGAATCTGTTATATTATGAAGAAAAAATTCAAAACTGATCTATAGTACATTCTAGACTCCTGCCCATGCATCATCGATGAAGTTGTGTTCTTGGCTTGTCAGAAATTTTCTCACCTCACATTAAAAAATTGTCCTTGCTCTGGTAGTTTCAATCCAAATATTTGTAGTTGTAGTTAAAATCCATTAATATAAATTATTTTTACTGTTGTAGAATGTATTTTAACTTATTGTAATGAGGGGGGCGGGGTTGGTGATGCAAGCATTAAGTCACTATTTAGTGGATTCAAGCAAGCATTACAGAAGGGAGAGGGATGTTCAAAATATTCCAAATCTGCTTTATATAATTTACAGATGACCTCTAAGCAGTTTGATGCATGTTGTATATTTGAAAAGATGTCTTTGAGCAACATTTTAGTTGATCTTTTCTGTTGAATGTAATACCTTTGTATATTTATAGAATCCTGCCCCATCACACACAACCTGGTGCTACAAGATAAGTGGATAAAAAAGAAAAATAAAAGCAAACAAACAAATTTATTTAATTATAAAATTATTTGTTTATCGATTTACTTTTTTATTTCTTAATGTCTTATTAACTTAATTACTGAATAACTTATTATTTTTTACTTATTAACTTAATTATTGCCTCTCCAAGCAAGGTTCCGCTCATCAATGCTGTTTTCCCACTCCCTGATTACCTTTTCCGTAATATTCCGAACATTAACTATAAATGTTCCACGTCTTTCGTCTAGTGAGGCTCAGGGCGAAGTCTCTTGCCTTTCACCACTGAGGTTCCGGGTTTGATTCCCGCAGAATCCCTGTAGAACTTCACGTGAAATTTGTTACGACAAAACGAATTTGCCTGCCTGTCCTGTGAAGCGTCCTAAACCCCTATCCTTATTCTTTCCCTATTCTGGCCGATGGGTAGATGTACGGCGCGTGCGAG
The DNA here is from genome assembly GCA_038098605.1 of Gryllus longicercus. Taxonomy (NCBI): domain Eukaryota; kingdom Metazoa; phylum Arthropoda; class Insecta; order Orthoptera; family Gryllidae; genus Gryllus; species Gryllus longicercus. Next base: position 666,112 of record JAZDUA010000239.1, read on the forward strand.
ACGCGAGTGCGAAGATCGCGCGTAAGGCGCTTATAACGGAGGATTACTCCAATTAAAGCTCATGAGCTAGTGTGCGTTCGACGCCACATAGGCTTGAGAACGTTGTCCAAAAAGGTGATAGAATTTTTTTAAAAAAGTGAGACCTATTATCACCTAGTATGTTCTGCGCGAGGGTTACGCAAGAAATAGTTCCACATCCATTTTCCTCTATGTTTCGGAAGCACAGCAATGTAAAATGATGTGGATCCAATCTTCATTATCATAGCAGAGCACACATATATAATTGGCAATCGAGTCTTTCAATTTACATTAAATCCACTCCAACCCTAAACCAAGTGTAGCCATCTCTTGCGCCCTTTCTAAGTGTGTGGACGTAACTTTCGCAACCTTTTATCGGACTCGTGTGCATTTGTGCCACTAGCAAATGTCTCGGCCATTGCTGCCAGAATATCACGCCTTTTTATATTCTAAAGACCATCACTCTCACGTGTTCCCCTGTCCCCAAACATCTCCGCTGAAACGTCTCCCTACGCGTTCTACTAACAGTTTAACTTTGTTCGAGTTGTAGCGCTGATCGCTTTCCTGTAATTGCTTTCTCAAGCACCTATGTATAAGCGTATCATCCTGTTCACCTGCTACTCTAATACAGAGCTTAATGGGATTCATTTTAAAATCTTTCAAATTCCTATTCTACTGACCTCTTTTCAGACGCCGACATTTGCTGCGAATCTGGAGACTCGGAGAATGAATTTGTAATAGCCCGTTTCGATGCTTTGCAATCGATCTATCCTATACAGTCCCCAAATTTACGCCCCCATACTTCATAGCTGGGAGAACTAGCGATTTAAAATTTATGTCGCACACCTGTAAAGGCAATTCCAGTACTCTACGCACTGCACAAACGATGTCTTTGAGCGGAATTCTGCTTTTATTTTGAGCCACCAATACGTGACTATTCCATCCCCCGTTCGTGGAAAAATTTGCGCAGAGATACGTAAAAGTTTTGACAGTCGAGCACATCCTGTGAATAATTCCATTTCTCTTTGTTACCACAAATAAACCCATTGTCGAAAGTAATAATTTTCGTTTCGTAAATATGTACTTTTAGTCCCCATAGCTCACTATATCTTTTTTAGGACATTTAAACTCCTGTATTAAGCCCCAAAAGTTTCCGAACATAGAACTGAATCTGCTTATTGCAATTTGGGAATTTTAAGATCATAAGTTTCCGGCGCAGATGTGTCCGCTTCCTGTACCCATCCCATGTTATTAAATCGTTTATAAACAAGATAAACAATAGCGATGAAAGTGGACAGCCCTGTCTTAGTCCTACTGTCAATTTAGTTTTTGCGTTGTACTTTTGTCGCTGCACTTGACACAAATTTACTTTTCTGTACATGCTCCTCAACACATTTAAAACTAGATTTACTTACACTGAGGTGACAAAAGTCATGAGGTACTTCCTAATATCGTGGCGCACCTCCTATTTCCCGGCGAAGTGCAGCAACTCGTCGTGACATGGACTCAACAAGTCGTTGGAAGTCCTGCAGAAATATTGAGCCAAGCTGCCTCTATAGCCGTCCATAATTACGAAAGTGTTGCCGGCGCAGTATTTGGTGCACGAATTGACATCTCGATTATGTCCCATAAATGTTTGATGAGATGCATGTCGGGCGATCTGAGTGGGCAAATCATTCACTCAAATTGTCCAGAATGTTCTTCAAACCAATCGTGAACAATTGTAGCTCGATGTTATTGCACATTGTCATCCATAAAAGTTCCACCAGTGTCTGGAAACATGAAGTCCATGAATGGCTGCAAATGGTCTCCAAGTAGCTGAACATAAACATTTCCACTGCCCTGAGGAAGCCTGCAACATGCCAGGTGAAACGTCGGCCTCTCAGCCAACGACGCGGGGTCTCCCGGATAGCCAAGAATTTATAAACATTTCCAGTCAATGATAGCTTCAGTTGTATCAGAGAACGCAGTCCATTCCATGTAAAACAGCCCATACAATTATGGAGGCACTAACACTTTGCACGGTGCCTTGTTAAAAACTTGAGTCCATGAATTCGTGGGGTCTACGCCTCACTCAACCCCTACTATCAGCTCTTTTCAACTGAAATAGAGACTCATCTGACCAAACCACGGTTTCCAGTCGTCTAGGGCCCAATCAATATTGTCTTTAGCTTGGATAGGCGCTGCAGGCGATGTCGTGCTGTTCGCAAAGGCACTTGAATCGGTCTTCTGCTGCCGTAGCTCATTAAAACTAAATTTCGCTGCAATGACCTAACGGATACGTTCGTCGTACCTCCCACGTTTATTTCTGCGATTATTTCAGGCATTGTTGCTTGTCTCTTAGCACTGACAACTCTACTCAAACGCCGCTACTCTCGATCATTCAGTGAAGGCCGGCGACCATTGCTTTGTCCGTGGTGAGAGTTTATGCCTGAAATGAGCTTTTCTTGGCACACTCATGACACTGGATCCCGGAATATTGAATTCAGTTACGATTTCCGAAATGGAATGTCTCATGCGTTTAGCATCAACTTCCATTCTGTTTTCAAAGTCTATTAATTCGCGTCGTTCAGCCATAATCATGTCAGAAACCTTTTCAAATGAACCACCTGAGTACAAATGAATGCTATATAGAGTAATATATAATGAGTTCTATTTGTAATTGAATTGGTTATTTTTAAAACCACGCAAGTCTAGAATTTTAAAGTTGTGGGAAACAAGATAAACTGAATAATTAGGCACGTAGAAAATTCTTCCCTGTTTTTTCATTAAAAGATCTGATGCATAAAAATATTGATTGAGAATGCTTCAGTGAATTGTAATCGACTTGTATCACTAATATAATAGTCATTGGACGTATTTCAAAGTTTATACCTAACGGGATTTCAAAAACTAATCAAGAATTTATTACCGAAACATGTAAATAAATACATATTGCTTGTTCAGTTTTCTAATTTGACTCGTTTATTTGACTCGTTTTGACTCGCAATATTTTGTGAAATGAGTGAGCATCTATACCGAACATGATTTATATGACGGAAAAAGTTGCTTAAAACGTGTATTTTTACGATAATACTTAGGAATATTTCAGTATTGAACATCTCTTATAACCAGTCTCTCTGTCAGTGATATCCTAGTCATACACACTTTCAGAATCGTTGAATTTCGTCTTCATTGTGTATGAATCCTTTCAATTGTTTCAAATCTTCCATTTTCTTGTAATTTATTGACAGATTCTGTTCTTATGCTCTTTTCTGGCACAATGGTAATGGGGGAACTTTTAAGAAGCATGCAGTTGTAACTCACAAGACCGTTATTAGTCTGGCTATCATTAACTATATCTAAATTGTCCCTAGAATACATAAAATGATTATACTCTGAAATCTTACTTTCTGATCTATTCCCTTACCATGAGATTCAAGGAATAGGACAGACTTTTTGAACGGTAGAGGTAATCACGTTGTATAGTCAATAATGCCATTATAGTCTACAACAGTAACTAAAAATGGGTGTTTCCTAAACGAGATGGTAATAAGTGATACACACTCCATTAGTTTGTAAATCCTGTCACATTCCCTTATCTTCCTAAAATTCCTATCTCAGGGAAGAAAGGAGTGGCCCCGTAATGAGAAGTACTAGTATATGGATTGAAATCTATCCTTGACCAATCCAAGACGCATTCTCACTACTGTGTTGTTTTTGTATTGGGCACTGCACCCATCAGAGTAGATGTGTATTACACATTGCCAGGAATGCTTTTAATGTAGTCATTTAAAAATGAACAAACCTCATTTGGTTCTTTAGTAGCAACACCTTCGTATTAACAAACAAATAATGCTGTATCATCTTGTAAATTGTGAATACAAAAAAAGTCTGAGAAAAAGCTTTCTTGCACTGGGATCATGGACAGTTGTAGATTTTGCATGTAATTTGGGTATGTAATCCAACTGTGAATCATATAGTTATGTTCAGAAACCTTGCATGTCAATGACTTACAGAGTTTCAAAAGCAAACACAACTTTGCAGTGGTGACACAGGGTTTTAAAAATAACCGATTCAATTACAAAATTACAATTTGGTGTATACATTGGTATCTTAAAGCAAACAGCTAGTGGTATGAAAAGAGGTCATTCCACGTCAAAAGTCACAGAATAGAAACATTTTCAACCCTCACTCCCTCTGATTGTTATAAAACTTGGTGCACACTTTCTTTATCACACATAAACTATCTCATTGAGTTTTTACAAAGGCAATGCGGTTGGTTTGTATCTTACGTGTGTTGAAAAATAGCAAAAAGTGTAGGTGTTGCGCTAGCGCTCATTTTCTCCAAACTTGGTAAGCCTCCAAAAGTTTTTGCTGATGTCGCGGCCCTGAGAATTTGAAGCCGATATTTTGATTGGGGGGGGGGGGGTAATTTACATGAAGCCCCTCGGTCATACTTAACAAAAATGTCACCAATTGTTTTTATTAAACATTATCCTCGGATAGGATAATTGACGCTTAAGAGTATGGTGCATGTCTCATTTTCGTTGAAATACCTGATTTTTCGAAAATTACAATAATTCAAATTTTTTCGACGTCTTCTTACAACTATAATATTGAAGACAGGGATTTCTTTGTTAAATAAAAAATATTTTCCTTAAGACAGATCTTGAAGTAAGGTCACGTTCAACTTTTCGAAAATATGAGTAGTTTTCGTTTAATATTACGTGAAATATAGCCAATTAGAAAAAATCTCAAAAGTCCTTCCATTTTTTTCTTTAAATTTAACTTTAACTCCACTTATTATGTAATAAGGGACTGTAAAAAATATCGTTCTAGTCACATTTTCGGGTATTACTAAATTTTTTGATAAATGCAAAAAGTTAATATTTCAAAACTACAAAATTGAAGATGTAAATTTTTGTATAGACAATGTCTTTTATAAAAAATCATCTCTTAATAAAAGTCATGAACAATTTTTTTAAGCGAGTAGTGTTTCCGAAATTGTGAGTGTTCTCTTGAAATTTACGGAATTTATAACAAATTTTTAAAAAAAGTTCAAATGTTTTCAGTATCCCTCGTCTACGGATAGAAGGGGCGCTTTAGAAAATGGCGTACGTCTCATTTTCGTTGAACGCTGCATACTTTCAAAAAGTGCAAATATATTTGGAAACTAGAAACTCGAGGATAGAGATTTTTGTCTTTAAATCTGTTCTAAAAAAATAGAGTTTTTGTTTAGAATGCGTGCAGCAATTTCGCAATGCTTTCGAATTTCAAATCTTTGTAAACGGAAACTATATTTGTTGCAGCCTTCATAAGCGGTCATTTTATACATTTTAAGAAGTACTTCAGGAACACAAAGTTTGAAAAATTCTGAAACTGTCAGTGTTGTGACCCATGTTGATTTGGTGTGGAATGACCCGAGAGCTTTCACTTTTTGAAGACATTGGAATGGGAGAAAGGTGTTTGAATTGGAAAGCAGAAATTAACATTCAATCAGTGCAGCAGTTGAAGCTTACTGGGGAATGGGGAAGAGGAAGTTACTTGAAAAAATGTGCCCCTGATTGTTAGGCAACCCACCATGCGTTGGTGTTTGGAAGATCACGTTCGAACGCAGGCGAAGAGTTTTCATAAACTCGCCTTATTCGCATAAAAACGAGCTATGTAAATTAGGAACATCTACTGTAAAATTTATATTCATGTAATTGCATTGCTCAGGATAAACGTAAAATTGCAGAACATCCATTCTGAGTTGTACAAATGCCAAGCATACCTCTATCTCTATAAGGAGGATTAATATAATTTGTATATTAATTTTACCAAATGATTCTCCAGCTTTAATGCTACATATACTGTTAGAACCACCAAAACTACTGTAACTTATTTAGCTGTATTGCTTTGCAGTAATACACCTCACATCGTCTTCGTACAACTGCAATAAATAAGGTAGAGATTTTCCCATAATGTAATCTGGCGTTCAAAGATAGATCTTGGAATAACGTAGTATACAATTTTTCGAAAACACGAGTGGTTTTTCCGTAACTTTGCGTGAAAAATAGGTTGTCCAGGGAGGAAGCAACGAAACTTTGAAAATAAGCTCTTATTTTGATTTTAAGCATATTTTGTCCAATAACCTCATTCGAGATTTCGAATGACTGAGCTGCAATAAGCAGTCAATCGTTTGTTTGAAAAAATATTTTCCACTAAAAAATGTGGATTTTAGAAACATATAAATACTAACATATAACTACTAATAACATATAAATACCAAATAAGTATATTGTTTATTATTTACAAAATAATTGAAAATATATCTTTACAAAGAAAAAATAACAAGCAATTGAATTGTGTAAATTGGGGGCTTTTTTATTCTATATTAATTTTGAAAATTGATCTTAAGATAATAAGTTAAAATTGATCTTGCTTTACAAGTAGATACAGACGTTACTACTTTCAAAAATGTCTTTATTTAATTTTAATCCAAAACCAGTTCATTAGTACATACATATACTTTACACAGTGCTACTCACAATTCAAAACATAGAGAAGGACCTCTCTACCACTTGCTTAGAGGAGTTAAGCAGGGAGACCCAGTATTCCCAAAAGTGTTTATTTGTATTTTCGAGGCATCTTTAAGAAACTTAGGTGCAAATTCCAGGTATAAATATAAACGGCCAAACTTGTCGAATTTAAAATTTGCATATGATATAGTATTGTTCCCACAGTCAGCAGCATGATTCGAGACTATGTTGGGGGACCTACAAGTTAAACGACAGGAAGCAGGGTTACACACGAATCTAAGTAAAACAAAATTATTGACAAATAGTAATGAAATTCATATAAAACTAGGTCCAGATATTATTAATCATGTTCATGAGTAGGTACAGTATATTTCGGACAAACGGTTTCATTCCAAAACAGTAAAAATAAAGAAGTTAATAAAAAATATCACAAGCTTGGGCAAAGTTTTGGAGTCATCATTTTATATTAATGGACAAAACAGAAATAATAAATGCGAAAAAAGATATCCTCGACAGTTGTGTTCTCCCTCTACTAGTTTATGGCGCTCAGACATGGTCAATAACGGATAAACAAAAGAAAGTAACAAGTAACTCAAAGAAAAATGAAAAGAAAAGTACTAAGAATATCGGTACAAGACCACGTAAGAAACATGGAAATCAGAAGAAAACGGAAGTAAAAGATGCAGTACACTGTGTCCAAATACTGAAATGGAGATGGGCAGGGCATCCGGTAAGGATGAGGCGTGACCGCTGGTCTCACATTACAACGGCCTGGGATCCGAGGATCGGCAAAGGACAGGCAGGAAGATCTAGAACAAGATGGGCAGACGAAATGAAGAAAGTAGGTGCTCAGTGGACCCAAACTGCACGGATCCGAGAAGAATGAAACATTTACGAACAAACAAAAGAACACTAGCCGTTTCGGAGGCCGAGATCGCTGAGGCAGTAGTGCCGTAGCGATCACGGAGCAAAGGATCGCGAGTTTGGGTTTTGAAATAAATTAATAACTCTTTTCTTCGTCATTTACACGTACATCATTCATAATAAGTTAATCACTTTTCTACGGAAAAATACTTTTCAGGACGAAAATCATGTAATTTTACCACATAAAAATATTGCGGATTATTTTTGGCGCCAAATTCAAATTTTCAAAAATTAAAAAAATGAAAAAAAATTGTTTTGTGACCTGTTTTATTGTGAAAAAAAAATAAAATGTTATTAAAATTGAGCCTATTCATATACATTGTAACAGGGATGCGCTTATCTTGATGGCCCAACGTCGCCAACGTAGAATCGCCAACGTAGAGTACTCTCCGCTATAAAACAATTTAAAATAACACTAAACATGCCCCTATTCAAAATAGAATTAAGCTTGTGGCACTTTGCCCCCCCCCCCCTATCCTGCTACAGCCTTTCTGAAATTGATTTTCGACGCGATAACGTTGGAGTTCTGTCTCAGTTTCTCCCGAAGAATGTTTCTTATAACATTCTACATCTTTTTTTTCAGATTTTTAAACAATGTGGACGATAGTGAAGTCAATTAAATCCAATTTTATTAGTTAAAAAATTTATCTTTCATTTTCAAAAATTTAGCCAATATGTGATTGGAAAAAATTACCAATGTTTGAACAATTTATATTTAAATTATTAAAAACTAACCGACATGATTTACAACTTTTTGCTGACAAATATTTTTTATGTGGAAAGTATATTATTGAAATAAAATCATCAAACACCTTTTGATTTTACAATTATGTATTGTTTTTATATAAATCAAATTACTCGTTTTTAGGTATAATAAACATTCATGTTTGTAATATAAATAAATTTACCAGTAGTAGATTTATTAATCATTGACAATTAGACAATTAGTCACTGTCACTGTCTCCTTTAATAATTGGGAACACGCGTTCGTTTATAAACAGTATACTCAAAATTTCTGACGGTTTAACAATTGGTAACGGGAATGAACGTATGTCAAAAATTAAATAATAGCAGCTATGTGTGAGCAGCACCCCAGGGTGCCACTTCCATTCCCACGTTTACAATAATTTCGTTTCACTCTCGACATTCCCACGGTGGATGGTAATGGATAGGCTCCTCCAGTGCATCGATTTTCTGCTCGTTCTGCGCAGCACTGGTTTCGTCGTGAGCACGTGCATGGCCACAACATGGACACTTCGTTTGAAAAGCGAGACCAGACGTAGGCCGCCATGTTGCATGGAGAGCAAGAAGTGTTTAGAAACATTTTGAAAGTGGCATAAAATGACAATTTTCAATGGTGACCAACCAAAAATAACACGATGTGATTGAAATAAAAGATGCAATATTAAAAAAATGCTTATTTGTTTCTGTTTCAATGACTCACTGTAAATTTTGGCATTTAAAATTCCCGCTAATATTATGACGCAAACTGGTACTTGATGCTCATTGGCTGAAGTCGGATGCGCAAGAGCCCACCAATCTCTTTCCACCATGTATATTCCGATTGAGTTTGGTATATAATCGATGTAACACCTATACGATTTTGAGTTCATAGGTGGTGATTGAATCTGTGTTTAAATGTTGGTAATGACGTTTTTTCAAATCACATTTTGGCGCGAAGTTTAAATTTTTAACCTGATAAACGGTTTTAATTGTTTTTCACTATCGTTCACATTGTTTAAAAATCTGAATAAATATATGTTATAGAATGTTGTAGGACGCTTTAAAAAGAATGAAAAATGGCAAAGCTGTAGGGCCGGATGGTATACCAGTAGAAGTATGGAAGGCCTTAGGTGCGGAAGGTATAGACCTGCTGCTAGATCTGTTTCTTAAAATATATAAAGAGGAAAAAATGCCCGATGTTTGGAGGGATAGTGTGTTGGTGCCACTATATAAGGAGAAAGGCGACATCCAGGACTGTAAAAACTACAGAGGAATAAAACTGGTCTCGCACACATTGAAGATTTGGGAACGAGTGATAGAGCAAAGACTGAGGAAGGAAACATCAATATCAGAGGAACAGTTCGGCTTCATGCCAGGAAAGGGTACAACGGATGCTTTGTTCGCCCTGAGACAGTTACTGGAGAAGCACGGTGAAAAGCTGAAGGAACTACATCTAGCCTTCATAGACCTGGAGAAAGCATATGACACAGTACCTAGAGAGGAGATGTGGAGGTGCATGAGAGTGAAAGGAGTGCCGGAAAAGTATGTGCGGCTGGTGAAGGACACGTATGATAGAGCACACACCAGAGTAAGATCAAGTGTGGGACTGACGGAAAGATTTTCCGTGAGAGTGGGAGTACACCAGGGATCCGCTCTGAGCCCATATTTATTTAATATAATAATGGATGTGTTGACGGAAGGAGTGAGAGAACAGGCCCCGTGGACTATGCTCTTTGCAGATGACATAGTGGTGGTAGATGAGAGTAAAGATGGATTGGAGGATAAACTGGAGAGATGGAGACAGGCAGTCGAGGAAGGAGGACTCAGGATAAGCAGAGCAAAAACTGAATACATGTGGTTTGGAGGAGATGGCAGGCCCGGAAGCATCACACTACAGGGGCAATTACTGACTAGAACGGGAGAGTTCAAATACCTCAGCTCCTATGTCAACGAGAAAGGGGAGCTAGACAGGGAAGTTAACCACAGGATACAAGCTGCCTGGATAAATTGGAAGAGAATGACAGGGGTGCTGTGCGACAGAAGGATTCAGAGGAAAATGAAGGGAAAGGTCTTCAAAGCTGTTGTGAGGCCGGCAATGATATATGGTAGTGAAACCTGGCCGGTGAAGAAGGCTCAGGAAAAGAAGTTGGAAGTGGTAGAGATGAGAATGCTGAGATGGTCAATGGGAAAGACCCGGAAAGACAGGATCCGGAATGAAGTAATACGGAAGATGGGAGGAGTGATCGAGGTTTCAAAGAAGATTCAGGAACGAAGATTGCAGTGGTTTGGACATGTCATGAGAAGGGAAGAGGAATATGTGGGAAGGAAAGTGAGTAGTATGCAACTGGAGGGGAAAAGAAGGAGAGGGAGACCAAAGAGAAGGTGGAAGGACTGTGTCGTGGAAGACCTGCGAGAGAAAGAGTTAATCGAGGAAGATGTGTTGGACAGGATTGAGTGGAGGAGAAGAGTAAGGAACAGCGACCCCTTACCACTAAAAGGGAAAAGCTGAAGAAGAAGAAGAAGAAGATAGAATGTTGTAAGACACATTCTAGGGGAAAAAGTTATCACGCCGAAAATCAATTTCAAGAATTTATTTATTTTGGCTATTTGAATTTAGCTGCGAAATTGATTTACAAAAATAACTTCACATTCAACTATTTTCCCCGTCTCCGCCATTTCTTTAAGCCTCATACATTCAATAGAAGCCGAGAAAAATTAAAACTGGAAAAACACGTTTCTCTTACCTCTGGATACAGGAGGAGGAAAGGTCAAGCGCGGTCCGTAGCTTGTTCCGTCTATCTGTCTGCTCCGGTATTCACCTGGTATTGATCGAAAGAACCACGGACAATTACTGTTCTGGGCAGCCGGCCTCTACAATTCTCCTTCATACAATGGCTGAAGTAGACCTACCTATCAAGCTAGGATCAGAAATGTGCCATTTGAATCCTAACATTAGTAATCTATAACTCAGAATACATTGTTTTCAACATACTATAAAATAAGGTGTTTGTTTCTAAGTTCGTTATGTAGGACAGTGCAAATTGTATTTTGTTGCCATATGATTTACTGATTTGATCACGAATTGTTGTTATTGCGTCGGTTAAATGTAATGAAAAAACTTAGATTAGAATATTAAAATTTCACGATGGTTTCAAAATATTTACCTTGGATAAACTTCATTTTTATATAAAAAACTCATGTAAGAATTAAATTATTTCGTAAATTTTTAAGGGAATAAGTATGAACAAATACTTGACATCAATTTTATAGTACCTAACACTAAATATATTTAGATTAAAAAAGGTATTTTCCAAATAAATATTCTTTTGATCATCAACCTTACATTCTAAGGAGATAACAATGTTCATTCAAGATCAAAGAGTGAATTGTATTTTCGGGAATATTAGTCTGTCATATTTCCAACTATCGCAGCAGCGTGGAATGTGTGAACCCATTCGACAAGGAATTAGGACTGGTTCTTAGTGAAATGCGTCATAAGAATGGAAAGGTCTACGTGCATTTAATGACTTAATCCACACCTTTTCTAATGGCTACTGTGGCATTCAGGCGGAGAAAACTAGTAAGTACACAAAACGACATCGAAGAATCGGTCGGCCTCTTTCGTGAGCGCCTCGTGAGCAGCGACGGAGAAATGCCGCCGGAAGGATGCGCGCCTGAAACCGGTTCCTGCCCACCACTTTCCCTCACGTGGGTGACAATGAACAAAAAGTGTCTTAACCACTGCGGAGTATTCACGTTTACATAATTAACGCCGTTCACACGACAATTAATTGTGTTCAGACGATGATAACGATCGCGTGATTTTGTTATTGTTCAGAAACGGCCCACTGCGAAATCGTAAGCAAATAAACGCTGTGACGTAAACTTTCCCTTTTCTTTTCGTTTCTAGAACCGAAGGAAAGTGGTTAACGAACTTGTGAGCATGTTACTCATACGTGTTAGTTCTAATGATCTGTGCTTTTTTATACATCTGTAAAGTACTAGGAAGCTCTACGCATTGCGACGAGAGGTTGGACTTGTCCTTTCACTTCTCGTTTCCTTCTTCCTACGATTGTTAATACTTGGTTTCGTTTTAAATCACACATTTTTAAGTTTATATTCATATCATAAGCTTTACAGTATCTTCTTTAATGTAACTCGTTCGAATTCGTCAGAGGAACGTGACACTTTGATCTATTAGTGATAATGTAGTTATAACTGCTGTCAGTTTGATATTTGAATCATTTCGATCTCGTAGAAGTATTTAAACAAGTTGTATTGTAAATTGGTCAATGCAATGAGAGGAAAGTCAACGCATCATTTTGTAAGAGAAAACGGGATTCGCTGTACGTTCTCTGCTTTTTACCTGTGTCCAACAGATGGCAATGCGGTGAACTTGCTCTAAAACTAACTTGTATCACTATACTAGTTAGAGAGACGGGCTTATTAGTTACATCATATGCGTAAGTTGTCGAATTAAAAAAGTTTATATACATATACTAGTTTATTTTTATTAATCTTATTTATATAAAAATATAGAGTTGTTTAATTTATTTTCTATAGAAAATAATATTCAGATACAACATTTAAAAGTATTCTCGTTATTGGAAATTTCTTCAATCGTTTCTACTTTTTCGCACCACTTGTACATCTCTGACTCGACAAAAACTACTTTAAGCCTTACGGGAATGTAGTTCTCGGTTTGTAATAGATTTTGCCTCTGTGCAGAAATATGACTTTGAATCCTTAAAGCCATCCCGTTTAGCAGGCCTAAACTCATTTTACATTATTAAATCAGAATTAAGTGTTTCTACGGAAGAGCAAATGTATTTTACATGCAGCATTCGAATAACTCGGTGTTTTCTAGTACATCACAGGCATCTCGTTAAACATGTTACATTTCTATAAAACCAATTAAACATTTTTAGGCCCGAGCAATTACAAATTCTTTTGAACATTTATGATTTCTAATTTCTGTTTAAAAGTGAAGATAGGGCTTACGTAGATAAAGTGACATATTGATATCTATTTTCTATTTTAGTTAGAAAAAAGCTTCATATCCATTTGTGCTACAAGTACAATGTCATCTTTTTTTATTTTGTTGACACAAAAAAATTAGAGAATGTAAAAAGAAAATTATCTTTCTATTAATTTGGATAGTTTTCGCCAAAATATTTTAAAGGATTCATGAGGCAGGAAGGGGAGTTGAGTTCATTCATAATCATTACATTTTATTTTCTTACAAAAATGCATTTATTGTCACCATTTTCTTGCAAAAATCTAGAACTACAAAATATATTACGACGTACAAAAATAAAAATAATACTCTGCACAGAAAACAATACAACTCTTTATACATTATAAAGTCTTGGGTTTGACTGATTAAGTACAAGAGTATCCTCGTCATACATAATCGATGATGCAGTAGCACCGAAAAAACTTGCGAGTTTCATTTCAATACAATAGAATCAGAGAATATTACCATTCGAGACTGAACTATAGTATACAACACTTGAGATGTTGTAGGGAAGAAACCCCGGTAAACATAAGATGGAGTGGAGCGCGATGCAGCCACGATCCGTCGGGGTGGCGCCTTCGGCTATCAGGAGTTGTAGGCGGCGGCTGAGACTCCGAAGACGCGCGCTCGCGCAGGTACTGGCTAACGCCCGGCCGGGTCGATGGCGGGACGCCTTAGTACGGGCCTCCGCTGGAGGATGGTGGGGCGCCGTAGCTGGAGGACGGACCTGAGGGTCCGCTGATGCCTCCACCGTGGCCACCGCCGTGACCGCCGCCGCCACCGCCACCGTGGCCACCGCCGATGCCCCCGCCGATGCCTCCTCCGATGCCTCCGCCGATGCCTCCGCCGATGCCGCCTCCAAGGCCGCCACCGATTCCACCGCCGAGTCCGCCGCCGAGTCCACCGCCGATGCCTCCTCCGATGCCTCCACCGATGCCGCCTCCGATACCGCCACCGCCTCCAGCTTCTTTCTGGGTCTTGTAGCGGATGAAGTAGACTTCGGGTTTGGATGGCGCTGTGGGCGCTGGTGTTGGGATGGAGATTTCTGGCGCTTCTTCGGGCTTCTTGACCAAAACGTAGATGAGAGTCTTCTGCTCGTCTTGTGGGATTTGAGGAATGATGGGAGCGGTCGGAGTGGGTGGAGTGGGGGCCTTGATGAAAATGATCTTGTAGTGCTTTTGAGGAGCAGAGGGCGCGGGGATCGGGCGTGCTGGTCGGACGAATTCGGGTTCTGGAGGTGGAACATGAACGTAGATGTGTTTGTGGATCTGCACACCGCCTCCGCCGCCGCCACCGCCGCCGCCTCCGAAACCACCGCCGCCTCCGAAACCACCGCCGCCTCCGAAGCCACCGCCGCCTCCGAAACCACCGCCGCCTCCGAAGCCGCCGCCGCCGCCGAAACCACCGCCGCCGCCGAAGCCTCCGCCGCCGCCTAGGCCTCCGCCGCCGCCCAGGCCTCCTCCGAATCCACCACCGTGGCTTCCTCCGAAGCCTCCACCGCCGCCTCCTCCGAAGCCGCCTCCATGGCCACCACCGCCTCCGAAGCCTCCTCCGTGGCCACCTCCGAAGCCGCCGCCTCCACCACCTCCTGAGGGTGCTCCGTACGACGAGGACGGAGGGCTGTACGAGTAGCCCGCTTCAGGGCGGGCGTGAACTGACAGGGCCAGCAAGGCGGTTACCTGTGACAGGCAGACGAGTTTTGCTTAGCAGATCTCCCGCAAATAAAAGGGTTTTATGCTTTTCATGCATAGAAGTCATTTGAATATTTGAGCATTTGATCATGGTTATCCATCCATATGTACGTGTTCATACTTCTAAATGGAATTATAATGTGATAGAAAACTATAACCTGGGAAGAGACGAATATGTTGTGTTAATTGAAGTTAAGGATTTTAGATACATCGTAACAAATGAAACAAATAATTAAAAATATAATTTGGGATTATAAATCTAGTCTGCTCATCTGCATTCGAGTTTTTTTATAAACATCCACAAATCTGATACATTCTTTAATAACTTTTGTAGCTGCAGGTCGGGGTTTTTAATCCTACGGAGCCGTGTGTGAGTTTAAATCTGCGTAATACTGAATTACCTACACATGTTTAGCGGTTATTTTTTAACTTCGAAAATATGCTGAAATAGGTTTTAAAACATACTGAAATAATCCACATACGTAAAATAAATATAATTGGAAATTATGTCTTAAAATATCACATTTGTACTGTAGCCTAGTACTAACCCAAGGAAACAAACACGTCTAGGTATTGTCTTTACGACTTTCACCTTAATCAGAATTCCATCAGAGAAATATTTTCTTCAACTATTTTATACAACCTGATCCGAGTTAATTTTATTCGTTTCTTGTTCTCCGACAAAGAGAATGCGTAGCATTAACTGGGAGAACAACTCCTGTCACACTTTAACTTTCATGGCACACTAGAAATTGCGCCAAGAAGTGAAAGACTAAACTCAGAAGACACACGCAACTGGAATGCTAGGTGTGCCTAGAGGAAACGTTTGAAGTACATAGATGTTCAGTAAATTTTTAACTACCATCCTATTTTATTTTATTTTGTATTATATACTTTACATATCTACTTAGACGCATCAACTAAACAGACAAATGGATCAAACACGTATTCACCCCTAAACATTTACCTAGGGTTTGACAACTGACCTAGGGAAGAAACGTTTCAAAAATAATTCGTGCTTCGTAGGAACTAGTTTCTCCCAATTTTCATCTCGTGTCAGATCTGATCTAACGTAGATCTCGTCTAAGATGGTTCCAAAGTGAATTTTTTCAACCAGAGAGCTAGAGACGTAATGAATTTGTCTAGTTTCCTGTTCATGATTATGAAATGTAAACGCCACACGCTACTGAAACGGCATATTTCAAAGCTCAAAGCTACGCACGATTTGCTTGTAACTGCAGAAATGCACAGGACTGCTGCGTGCATGCGGCCTGCTCTGGTACAGTTATAGGCTCGCGCAATTCAGTCACTGGCTGGAGACACGATGCACTACGACGATCCCTGCGACTCGCAAGAGTCAACTTACCACGAAAACCTTCATTGTCGACTCCCGGTGGCTCCGGACGAGCTCGGAAGACGAGTGGTAACTGCCTTTCTGTCGGGGTCCACCGCTCCTTATAAACCCTTTCGGCGACCACCGCCGGGATTCGAGGAAGGAGCGAATCTCCCTCTGCTTCTCCCCTCCCACGACCCCTGCCGCTCTCTTCGGATGCACCTTCCCCCTCCGCGGGGCCTCCCCCTCTTTCTTTCACTCGCCCAGGAACTGTTGGGGCGCTTCCTTTCCAATATGCTTCCACGTCTCCCAGCCGGCAGCGCCGCCGCGTCGGTTTCGCTCTCGGGAGACGACGCGGAGGGGGCCGTGGCGGCGAAGGATGAGACAGAGGCCGGTGAAGACGGCGGCGGAGGTGGCCGAGCGGAGGAGACGGAGGCGGAGGCGCTGGCGCGGCCGTTGCGCCGGGGGGGGGGGGGGGGTGCGGGGACCGGGGAGGCGGCAGGCGCCACGCAGAGGATCCAGGTCGCTCTTTCCCGAGGCGGGGGCGGGGGCAGGGGCGGGACCGACGGCGGCCACGGAGGAGGAGGAGGGGACAGGGCGAGGAGGCGAGGTGCGCCGGGCAACGCGCAGCATGGGCCGTCTTGATCAGGACCGACGACAGGCGATGTCGGTACTTTTCACTGGGCGCGTTGCTCAGAATGGGGACTCGGGTACGCCTTTAACATCCATCGGACGGTACTGCTTTGTATCTATTGCGGGGGTAGTCTTTTAACACGTGAAAAAGGTCAAGACATCTAAAAAAAGCGCATTTACGCTCGCAACAGAGCAATAATTTCTAGTAACAGTCCTACGACTTCAAAATCTTCAGAGAAGGGAACTCCGATGAAAATTTTATTTTGCTTTATCCGTAGCTTGGGAGGTTTCTCTCAGCAAACCAGTCGGTCACCTGCTGTCTCCACTAGGCAGTGGAGAGCGCAATGATGGACACCTGTGACGATCGCCCTCGCTCGCGGTAGAAATCAGAGCAGCTTACTACAGTATAATGAAACGTGACTACAAGAAAGTGAAGTAAATCTCCCTGCAGATAATTATAGTTAGTGCTTGTTTTCTCATAAACATCGACCATTGTTAAATTATTACATTATCGTGGAACAGAACGCATTATTATTCCTAACAACTGATCGACTTTTCATCGGTCGGAGAAGCTGAAAGCACTTGCTTATTAGAGAATGTGTATTTAAAAATTGTAAGGGAGATGATCATTCTTCACTTTTGTAATGAACTATGAAGTACCACCACATTTATACTTTGAAATTATCCAAGAAAACTCATTTTAGACATTAAAAAATGCGTATAAAATGTATGTGAAAAATTAAAATATACCATCTTAGTAATATTTATATCGATGTATCATAATTATACTCCTCTGCAATCTCCACTGTCTGTAAATTGTGGCCGCCACGCATTAACGTCAGTTGAAACAATTGAGATTATTTTTAAAATCAGAGCTCAAATGTCTAGTTTCCAAATCTTTCTAAACTCGTTTTGTTGGTACTTTTATTTATCATTCAAATATTTATGGTTGAAAAATTGGGAAGGCTTTCTGGAGCTCAATAAAATGTGCGAAGATTGTACTTCTCACCCATAAGCCACATACAGTTTTTACTGCTCTTCAACGAAATAAATCAAATCGAATCATTTGGGTATGGTTGGTGTTTTGTGTTCATTGTTTGATTCGTGTTCAGCGCAATTCACAAAAAGATTTTGTTTCATACACATTTTTGAAACCCTTTACTGTAGAAATTGTATAGATGTTTTGAATGTTTTCTTTTTTATATTTTGATTTTATTTACTTTTTATCATATTTTCTTGCATACAGCTACTTTTTTTGAAAACACCACTACATAACGTAAATGGTAGTTACCCTCCCAAACATGCTGTCAAACAACGTAAAAGAGCACTTTGTTATGTAATTTAATGTAATGAAATGAAATGTTTTGTCTCGAAATGTAATGTGCTGTATTGTTCAGCGTTATGCCTTTTTATGACAGCATACTTATGACATCATTTCTTTAATGTAATTTTGCTTGGGAATTTATCTCTTATATTCACGACAAGAAAAATGTACTTACGTGGATTTTTAATGTCTTGGTTACATTTTGGAACTTTTCTCGGAAAGATGTTTTCCTTCGGGAATCATTAAATAATCTCTACCTACCCGTGTTTGTAGGTGAAGTGAACTCTTTAAAACTTTTTCGCCCCAAATAATAAAACAAACAACAGAAAATACGTGGGAATTCAGCAAAATTGGAAAGGCGACCTGTGAACTATATTTTGTAAATGAAGCTTCTAATGTATTGAGCGCTAATGTTTATTATAATTCAGTTACAAATCATTATTATTATTTGCTACAATAAGGGCAGAAACTGTAATTATTTTCGCCACTAGATAAATGCTTTATGTGATACACTTGCAACGTGTTTTCATATGTACGGTACGAGATAATGGTCAGATGCTCGGTTAACGAAAAATGCACATCTTTGAATGAATGCTTATAGACTCTCATACAGAATGCCACTGAAATTATTCAATATACGACATAGTGTTGAAATGAACTTCTACACTAGTCAGGAATCTAGCAGCGTACACAATATTTATAAACACCTATAATCCCACTGTACAAACGTCATAAACGTGGAGAAAAATCAACAAATGGTAATTATCCAAGAAACAATGAATAGCAGAAACGATGTTGTTGCAACAAACAGATTATTCGTCTATGTTTGCTATGATTGTTCCGCAAGTCCAGTATTTTCACTGCATAGAGTTAATAATTCTCTACTCGTTTATGCATACTAAATGTGATTTTAATATATGAGTAGGAATGTTGACAATATTACATTATAATAATGTAGTCCTAACTGGAATACATTTGTGAAGTGATATGTTTTCGTTCGGTTTGTACCGGCTTACTCACAGGTTGTGAACTTCAAGAAGAGTAAAGGAACAGCAAGGAAAATATCCACACTTCACGTATATATAATTTTATCGTGCGTGGGCAGATCGTCTCCCTCCCCCTTGGGAGATCACTTGATACTTATCTCACTTTTAGAAGTTCTGATCTAAAAGCTTTGAAGCAAGCAGTTTGTCAAAATAAGACGAAAGGTATTTAGGATCTAATAATAATAATATTTATTGAATAGTTATTTATGAAATACAATGTGGTTTTCCCCTATCGATGTTACTTAGTTTTGATTTATTACAGTGTCGTTTATCAAAAATCGAAAAAAAAACAAAAAACAAAAAAAAAACAAAAAAAACGTTGGAATATGGTTCTACCTATTTATACCTGACGTGACACAAAAAAAAGTGTGTCTTTCTATTTAAAATTTCAAACAAGTTCGCGTCCCACTTCTCCGGGGAGCGGGGTCAGATTAATTTTATCTCGTGAGAATGAGACCATAAAATTTAAGTTTTTATTTCAAACGTTTTTTTGAAGGTGGTCATTGAAGTAGTTGGTAGCCAAAAAATTGATGATATTTTTATTTTGAAGATTGTAGTACATGGCCTTATTTAAACATCTGTCATTGAAGAACAGTTGTATTAAAGAATTTTTTGGGGGCACTTAAAAAAGGAAAACGTTGTAGTAGCCTCAGAAATCAAATTATCCGTTTCAAATTCGCAGGGCCTAAAGTTCGGCCAAATCGATCGGAGAATATCAATTTTCGAGAAAATCTTGACTTTTAGGCAATAGCGTTGACAACAAGCAGACGAATCGACGGACGGACTGACCGACAGAGGTTTTACCATCAACAAATATTACGGTATCACGAACCTACAAAATGTGGATGCTAGCAATCGAAAATGATAGAGGAAGTACTTTACTATATATATTGTGACGTACCTGGATGTCGGTACTTTCCACTGCAAATCTAAAGGTTATGAAGGACGGGTGTCTTGCTCGTGAATGGGTTTTCTGAGGGACTCGATAATACATTGGTAAATCAAAATAGTAAATTAGTATAAACACAAATACAATTTATTCATGAATCAACGTCTAATACACCTGATTACATACATAAAACCTCGATGACTTGGTACCAAGATTCTAGTTACCATACAATATTATCATACCTGGGGCCCCAGTAATAATTCGACTGTTGTGGCTGCTCGCCCACGGCGACGGCGACCGTTGACCTTCACCGCGGCTCGGCGTCCCCGGGCGGTTGATGCCGCAGACACGCGCCTCGCTGGTCTGCAGAGGCGGCGACGAGAATCCCTCGGCCGCAACCTCGGATGTTTCCGCATTCGCTCCCACACGCGCAATCACATCTCGTAGTTGTCCATTGCGTTCATACCATGCACTCGAATTATATTACTGCGCCCCTCCTCGGTTCTATTCGGCTTCCCTCTCGTAATCGCTATGCACGTGATCACACTTCGTACCGGCGTTCATTACACTAGGCACTGTTCTATAAATTACCGGCTTCTAATCAGCGATTATACAAATCTAACACTGTTGAACGTCTCTCGTCTTTCGTAATGTCCTGTTCTGCTTACAGCTAACCGTCTTTTTCCGGCCACTTTCTTCTACTCGCTCTCAGCAACTGTCCTCTACGGCCGTCTCCACTCGGCGTCTCCTCGCAACTGCTCAACCGTCGCCGCTCGGCTTGTAACGGCCGGAATCCCCCCCTCTCTCGCTAGGCCGCGGCGGCGGCGACCGTTCACTCTTCCCCCACCGTGCGTCCTAGCACCTGCCGCTATGCCGCGCCGTTCAAAATGAGTTGTAATTATACTCCTGTACACTTTGTCTTTAATTGCGTATAGAAACGCTTCCGCGTTTCATCACCCCCTCCTCCCCTTTTTCGGATTTTTCTTGCCCGAGACAAATTCACTTCACCACTGTCGTCTCTGCCGATAGTAGCACCAACTTATACACTAAATGATACATCATACACACTTGTTTCCCTAAAATAAGATTTATACATGATTGTTTTGTCTAATACTAGTAATACACTTTATCTACACTTCACTATTGTCCTCACTTGTTGGATCCAGTTTCCGATTGGGAGCTTGTAATGTCCTACCACGTCTTGTTTCTTGTACGGCGATTCAGCCCCATTTTTACGACGGTGGTTTCCTAAACACCTGTTGTAGGACATTGCTTCCAGTGTGTTGAACACATCTTGGTAAGTATCGTCCCATTTCCAACTACGACCTCTTCTGCGTTGATCCCGCTGATTAACCGTGCCGTCGCCATTCCCTCGCCCGTGGCTTCGCTCCATTCTTGACCTGTTTACCTTGCTTCCGTTTCTCTTCTTTGGGGTGCCTGCGAATGTACGGTCATACTCTTCCAGTACTTTCTGACACCTTCCTAAATCGGCATGATTTGCTCTGCGCAGTAAGCTCTGCGCGGTGACGGGGCACTGTCGCGTTAATACGCAAATAATTCCTTGGTAGTTCCTAGGAACAAATGATGTTTTTGGCCCCCTAATGCTCTTCGTTACGTATTCTCTAAGACTTCCCATGACGTAGTTGTAATGACTATTCCTCAGGTTGATCTTGACGTTTATTTGGGTTTCTTCGCTCCAATCTCGTACGAAAATTTTGTCTTCAAATTCCTTCAAAAATTTAGGAAATACATCAAAAGTTTCCGCCCACATCCTGGCGTTCCCCTCTAAAATTAGGTATGAGGACTGGATCTTGTATCCTTCCAATATGTTAATTACTGCTGAATGCCGTTCTGCTGCTCGCATAAATGCATGAGGGTTTTCCTTACCGTCTCCCGGAGATTTCATCGACTTTGGAGGCATAATTGGTGTCACCCCACTCTTGACACTCGGTGACATTTTCCACTCTTCTTCCTGTTCAAACTCAGCTTGTACTGATACCTTCTCTTCGTACTCTTGTATATTCTCCTCGATTTCTTCTTCTATTATTTGCTCCACTTCTTCCGTTTTCACGTCCACTCTGCAAACATCGTCCTCGGCCTCGATTTGGACCTCCACCATTTTGCCATTCCCTATCTTGATTTCTTCTTGGAGTTGGTTTGTCATCCCCTCACTTTTATCCTCTGCAGCAACTCTAGCATCCACTTGATGGTGTGATTGAAATTTCAGTACCTCGTCCCAATTAATTACTAAAGACTCTAATTCCTTTTTCTGTCTCATGAATCCGTCAGAAATTAATTGCTCATGAATCTCCACTCGCTCCGCAATTTTGGTCACCTCACTCCTGGTCAATTTGATTTGTTCTTCTAATCTTCGATTCTGTTCTTCCAACTTCCCGTTCAATTCCTCCCTCATTCTCTTCTGTTCTTCCAGTATCTTCCCACTCTGTTCTTCCGCGATCCTCTTCTGCTCTTCTGCCGACTTCCTAATCTGTTCCTCTGTGAATATTTTCTGTTCATCTAGTTTCCTGCTCTGTTCTTCTGCCGACTTCTTCTGATCTTCCCACATCTTCATCATCATCTGCATTAAATCTGGATGGCTATCTTCTCCACCCCCCGATTTGGATTTCCTGCTACCTGGATCATCGGTGTTGACGTGATTTTCACCTTTCCATCAAAACAATCCCCCGACGTATCATCCAGTTGGCTTCCAATTGCACTATCCCTGCTTTCCGATAATGTGCTACTCCCAATTCCATCATCTGACTCCCTTACTTGTCCCACCTTCTCATCCAGGTCCAACACTACGTTTTGCGCCTCCATTTCGTTGCCTTGAACCTCCCGTTCGATCCCCGTTGCACCAAAATGTTCACACGATCTTTCCATTTGCCTCTTTTGACAGCAATGCAACAGATACCCTCTTAATTGACTATGCCAATCCCTGCAATCACTGCTCTTCACGACTGCTTTAATGCACTATTACCTCAGATACTGAATCATGAATAACGAATTCTCACTCACCACAAAAGGTACAATAACACTAATTTTGTAATCACATAAATTCCCAATCACATACCACTACATAAAATATCCTTCACAATATAATACCACTACCACCTAAATAAATATACACTGCTAATGAACTCCTTAAAATTATCACTATCGTGACTCCAAATTTATTTAAATCCACAATTTGCTTTTTGGATTAATTCGCATCACAATTACTGCTATATTATATGTGCAACAATCACACACAATTAAATGTAATGCCTTCTCCATAAAATTCCCTCAACACTAATGCATGAATATTCCAGATGCAGATTTACAATGCTACTAAAAATAATTCATAAGTAATATCATTTCCAATAAATTTTAACATATCCCATAACCAACCAATGACCAATGCATTACAGAATGTGTACAACTTGTACAACAATATCCAGTACCTCTATGGTTATACAAAATTTATTTCTATTTCACAAATTCTTTGGTTGCCATGCCATGAATAACACAAACAATCAAATTATCACTAACCTGCCTTACAAAATCTTGGAAATTATACTGCTCTTTATCACTTACAATATGTGCACTAATTGTTTTCATAAGCCCAGTAACTATAGTAATAAATTTATACTGGTCACTTTTCCAAATAATTCCATATACCTGCCCACTACTAATTAAAATTTTGGTAATGACCAAGTAATCATTATACTTTCTCACTCTTTACATATATTTTGTCAGTGCAAATATGTTATTTTTCTTCCCTCCAAATAATGAATTCTCTTGCTGCCTACAAATTACTTTCACATTAACTTTGTTGTACCATCTCATTATCATACATTACACATACATTAGCATTAATATTCTCAATTCAATTACACACACAATATTTCCCAATGTTTCATCAAATTCCTCAGAGCCACATTTCTTAAATACACGAGTCCATACTGTTCGGGCGCCAGCTGTGACGTACCTGGTTGTCGGTACTTTCCACTGCAAATCTAAAGGTTATGAAGGACGGGTGTCTTGCTCGTGAATGGGTTTTCTGAGGGACTCGATAATACATTGGTAAATCAAAATAGTAAATTAGTATAAACACAAATACAATTTATTCATGAATCAACGTCTAATACACCTGATTACATACATAAAACCTCGATGACTTGGTACCAAGATTCTAGTTACCATACAATATTATCATACCTGGGGCCCCAGTAATAATTCGACTGTTGTGGCTGCTCGCCCACGGCGACGGCGACCGTTGACCTTCACCGCGGCTCGGCGTCCCCGGGCGGTTGATGCCGCAGACACGCGCCTCGCTGGTCTGCAGAGGCGGCGACGAGAATCCCTCGGCCGCAACCTCGGATGTTTCCGCATTCGCTCCCACACGCGCAATCACATCTCGTAGTTGTCCATTGCGTTCATACCATGCACTCGAATTATATTACTGCGCCCCTCCTCGGTTCTATTCGGCTTCCCTCTCGTAATCGCTATGCACGTGATCACACTTCGTACCGGCGTTCATTACACTAGGCACTGTTCTATAAATTACCGGCTTCTAATCAGCGATTATACAAATCTAACACTGTTGAACGTCTCTCGTCTTTCGTAATGTCCTGCTCTGCTTACAGCTAACCGTCTTTTTCCGGCCACTTTCTTCTACTCGCTCTCAGCAACTGTCCTCTACGGCCGTCTCCACTCGGCGTCTCCTCGCAACTGCTCAACCGTCGCCGCTCGGCTTGTAACGGCCGGAATCCCCCCCTCTCTCGCTAGGCCGCGGCGGCGGCGACCGTTCACTCTTCCCCCACCGTGCGTCCTCGCACCTGCCGCTATGCCGCGCCGTTCAAAATGAGTTGTAATTATACTCCTGTACACTTTGTCTTTAATTGCGTATAGAAACGTTTCCGCGTTTCAATATATATATATATATATATATATATATATATATATATATATATATATATATATATAGGAGTAGGATTAAGTTACTTTCGCGATATCAGAACAATAATTTTTTCAGTTGAAAATTGCCTTTTTTGAAGAAGGATTACAATATTTTCTCTAAATTCCCTGCGTAGTATGGGAGAAAATAAAAAAAACAAACTTGAAAACCTGTTACGCGCCCAATTTGTTATCTGCAAATTTCATAGACTCTGCTTTTATTATTATTATTATTATTATTGTTATTATTATTATTATCCAACTAATATCCCATTAAGGTGAAGGGCCTCCTGCCTTTTGCGGGGAATGCAGAATGAAGTGATAGGGTGATGATGAGGGGTGAAAGGACTAGGATGATCGTAGAAGGTGGCAGGTGAACTGGTGGTAGGTGATCGCGGCATTTTTAATAATCCCAGCATTCATCTTATGACCGAGGGAAACCCCGAAAACCCTGAGTCAGAATGGCTGACTGCGAAGTCAGTGCGTTACGTACTGAACCACTTGGTTCGGTTAACCCTGCTTTTGGACTCTGTCAACTGTAAAATCTACCTAATACGATTTCTCATAGAGATCTGCAAGTAATTTCTGTTACTGTATGACTGACGTATAAGTGTCGAAGGAGCGTTCCGTTTTAACTTTTAGTTCTGTTTCGTTGAGAGACCACACGCGAGAGCAGTTCAGTATCCGAAATATCGGACACCATATTTGTATATAATAATCTTGTAAAGTAGTAGGCTTGAGCGAACATATGCGCGCAATTTTCAGAATGATGCAGGGAGCTCGAGACATATGTTCTTGTGAAAATATGTCGTAAAGTAATGGGAAAGAAACGGCTCGGTCGAAATTTGTGTGAGTCAAAATATCATTATTTGCTTTCATTGACTGCCATATTTCCAATACGCGAAGTGAAAATATCAATTATAATGTTACCTAGTTATGTAGCATGGTTTCGTTAAATGTTCGGTTGAATGTTTCATACGTTTTCAAAAAATAAATCAAGAAATACCCGAGTTAACTTCAACTACTCCTAATCATAGGATTCATATAAGGTCGTTTGGAAAGACATCTGAGTTTTCACTTAATGATTCAAGCACGCAGGGCAATGACACATGCAGTTAGAAGATAGTGGTGTGAATTAGAAGAAAGCTTCAAATAATAATTATACGTATTAACACTTTACAGATAAGTGCAGAAGGTATGAAAGAACCCATTATATTTGTTATCAAACGTTATTCTTATTCCAGTCAGAATGTAAAATATTTCGAACGGTGCATTGTGTAATGGAAACTGAGGTTATTTTCAAAGTGACATATCTCAATTTCCGTTTGTTTTTTTTAGTTTTACCTATCAATATGTTGATTAGATGCTTCTCCGTCCTGCTTTCAAATATTGTGTTCAAAAATTGCTTTCTCTTGTGTTAAAAGGTATTCGAAAACCGTTGAATCCTATCTTGGACTATAAGGCTAAATTGGAATGCTTTTCATCCTGAAAAGTCATGGCGATAGGTCACTTGAGAAATAGGCTCTTCAATTCATTAACGAACCTAAGTTTCTCTGTGTTTAAAAATATTACACGCATTTTATAGGTATACTAGTGTCAAATAGCAAGTAAAGCTGCTCAACTATTTAGCGACACTTTAAAACTTCTAATAAAGCAATTAGATAAGATACATTTGAAATGAAATCTCTTAGCTGTCCGTGGACGTGATAGCAATCAGAGTAAGAGATTCGCACATTTGTTAGGAATTTTAAATAATTCTGCCACCATGATTATTAGATTGTACTGTTCCATTACCTAGTTTACGTAGTCACTTAGAAAACGCTGGTTCATTGACATTTGTAAACTTATCAAATGAAAATGTAAGTAAATTCCAAATCCATAAATTTTGAATGTAGGATTTCGGTAAGGGGCTCTGCTTACCAAGGTAACTACTGATCGTAAACTTTACCGAAAAATATTACTTCCACACCAAATGGAACGGCGCATAATTCAGGATCTTCGCCTGTCAGTCACTCAGCACATAGTCTATAACATTAACTGCTGCAGCTGGGACCAGTAAGTTAGGGAACAATTTCTTGCTAAAATATCCGCTTGTGGTGGAGCTGCGGAAGGATTATTCGTATGTTTAAATTTTGTTTGCGTATTTCCTGTTTATATTTAAATGCTGTTATATTTTAAGCAAAGTATTTTTTAGTGTGTATTCAATAAAAAGCAAGGTGTAGCGACAGTGATTCTCCGTTGATACGAGGAAAAAGAGCCAATGGGGGAGAGGGATGGTTGTAGCAGCGTGGTAGACGATTGGCAGGCAGTCTCGTTAGGGTTATAATTATAGAAAGCTGCAGTGTGTTTATTAATTCAAAATTCCCAATACAATAATAATTTCCTAAATATTTTAGTTACCTAAAGACATCTCTGTAACACACCATTACACAAAAAATACAAAGATCAATGATGTCCGCCGCGGGGTTTGAATGTATAAGCCTTCACGTAGAAGAGAGCTAAGCCAATGCATACATTCGTATTAGTCGTTCGGATTATCAAGTATATTTTTTATCAAATACATTTTCATTAAACGTATTCTCAGAATGACAGTCTTATCCGACTTGGAGAATATGTCACAGGAGAGCAGTTGGTATATTTGGAGATTTGGTCTAATAATATGCGAGACGTTAAGTATTTTTGATTGTAGAAGATCTACGTTTAAAATGCCACAGTAGAGAGTAAGGACATGTCAAAACATCGTATTCACCCAAAATGTCACATAGAATCTTGTCATTCTGAGGCCTCGCAATGTATTTTGAAAAGAGACATTAGTCCACTTATCAGAGGTGATTGGCTCAAGGCCGTTCTCGGCCTAAAGCCCAGGCCGTCGGTAAATCCTATTTTTTCACCTTGAGTGGATAGTGACGATTTTACTCACTTTCGATAAAACATAATTAGAATAAGAAAAGTGTGTAGATGTTTACTTGTCAGAATGTTTCATTTTTTAATGAGTGTCAAATATACATTAATGAAGTTACCTTTAAAATAAATTTGGAGATTAATTATGTCCCGTCTCTTTTAGCTCCTTCTCCCAATAATTCAAAATTTGATAATAAACATATAGTTTACCAGCAACATCAGAATTTTATAATTATATAGTTTATAATTATATGAAATCCTTGGACCCTACAGAGAGGAAGTATTTCCGGATTTTCTTTTCAAGAGTTTGTCTTGTGGAATACAGAATTATTGAAGGTAACTCGAAGTTAACACTACTGCCTGTGAGCAAATGTAACGAAGATCAACAAACTAGTCTGGACGTAGACGTCTAAGAGAAAACTTTAAGATCATCCTTTTCATGAAGATTTTTCGTGCTTTAGTGATGTTACTTCTACAAATCACACTGCCTACAAACCGATGTTTTAATTTTAAAGAACTGTAGATGGGAAGAATACCGATCGAATACGTTCAAACCGATTGGAAAAAAATGAGCATAAAAATTTATTGTTCATTGTTAGAATTATCTTTGTAGTAGTCGGTAAAATGGGGCTGACAGGAGGAGAGAGTTTGCCCTTGGTATTATACATGGAATGCAGAAGCAATACGTTTAGCGGTCGGCGACCTCAGAACTTTCACAACCCGATGTTCATCGTTCATTTTGCCATGTTGCAGACCGGGCAATATGGCTAATATGACGGCATGTCGACCAAGGAATGAGAACCTTTTTGGATCTTCTTAAGAGTCAAATGTAACAACGTTCACACTACGTCATTCAAGTGACACAAGTATGCTCTGCTACATAATTCGAATGAGTCCTCGCTTTTCATTTATATACACTTTCTCAAGTATTTTCATAATTTTAAGTTACGTGAGAACTCTCAAGTCTTGACGTTATATGATGGAAATACAAACATTTTTCTCGAGAAGCATTACAAAATATTAGTGTTTTCCGAGTACAGGATGATATTACCAATTAAAAGTACATTACTTGCCAGTTCGTTTGATTTGTCGGAATGAATAAATTATATTATTAATTATTTAAATATATTATTAACTATTTAAATATAATTGAATTATATTATTAATTTATTGTAGTGCTATAAGAACTGTATGTAATAAACTCATATACTGCATTCCCGTAAGTCCTACACTATATTATTGGAATTTTGGTTATAAAATATTTAATATGTTAGTATTATTTAATGATAGTGTTAATTAAAATACTACTTTAAATACTTTTTTGTTTTTATGATATTTGTACACACTAAAACGTATTTCAATTGATTGATTCGCGTTCCTGGGTGCGTCAATTGTTATGATCATTTGTCCCATGCGTAAGGTGCATGTTTTATCACGGGATGTGGCGGTTATCATACACCATTGGAGGGTGAGATCTGGCCCCGACCTACGTATCGACCTGCGGGGTTTTCCCCAACCAGATATCTCCCACCAGCGGGGCCCAGCTCTGGACAGGCTCCCCCAGCCTGGACAAGCTCCAAGCTCCCGACGTGTTGTAGTGTAGTGCATGTGAGTGTAGTGTAAGTAAAGAGTAAATATAAGAAAAGGAAGAGGAAGGAAAGCTCGTGCAAGGTGCGGGATCCATTAGTTTACATATTGCTCCGGCAATCGCTTGGTGTTGGTCGGAGAAACCACCGATCAAAGGAGCCCGACGCGCCGCTAGAATTCTTCTCCAGACAGCGGCTGATTTCTATCCATCTAGCCTCTGACCGGGAGGTCCTAGGATTCCAGTCCCGACGTTGGCAGACAGTAGCTACATAGCAAACTTGAATTCAGCCGCTGTCTGGAGGAGATCTCTAGTGGCCGGTTGCTGTGATCGGTAATTTTTCGGGATTTCTCTGATCAACACCAGGTGAATCCCAGTGCAGATAACAAACGGGCCACGGACCGTGCACGATCTTTCCTTCCTCTTCCTTGTCTTACTCACCTTATTTACATACACACTTCCTCACCCCTTATTTACATACACACTTTCACTACTCTACCGCACATACCGTGATACCTGGTAAGGGAAAATCTCTGCAAGTCGACGGTAGGTCGGCGTCGGAACTCGCCATCAAGGGGAGGGGAGTCACGGTCACCTCCCGCAATAAAAACACCTAAGCTTGTAAAACACATTTTGAAATACTAGGTCTATATTACAAATTCAAACGAACAAAAAAGTAAGGAGAAACTATGCAGCATCCGGCCTTTGAAGAAATGTCTGTGGTTCGTTAGAAACACAAGACCTCGAAAAAAAATACAAAAATATGTACTACATTACTAATTTCCAATGCGCGCAGAAACGGAAATGAAACTGGACGAACTGTGACCTTTCGTGAGGTCTCTAATGTTTAGTTAGATATCCAGGGACTTAGGGAAAGTGCAAAACAATGAAACAGTTTCGATTTTGTCTGAATAATGTAAATATTTCTTTATATTATTCCGCATATTATCATTTTGCGCTTACTGACTGAATTCTCATACTCAGTGTTCCTGCTTACGACACAGCAGACGTCATGTGAAAGAAAAGCAGCATTTTTGCCGCTGAAATTTATTTTACCGCAAAAACAGTTTTAAAAGATTGTGTGTGATAAGGAGAAGTGTATTCTGCGTACGTTCTCTTAATTCTGGGATCCCTATGGAAGCCATATTCAAGTTGAATTCTGAATACAGAAAGAAATGAGAGTTTTTGGCAAGAAATGATAAAAAAATATTCGCTCCGGTCTAATAAAATTCATTTTCAAGGGAAAATCAACTATAGTTTTGAGCTCTTTCCCTCATCTTGTTCTTCGTGAAGGAATATACTTCCTTCCACAACAACATGCAAAACGATAATTTCATTAATATTTTAATTATATTTCTCACTAACTCTAGAAGACGTGCACAGATATCAAGTTACATTAATTTTCAGAAGCAAAACAATGGGGCCATCTCAGAATTCGCTCAAAGGATTAGAGAAACTGGACGAAAAAACTGATATAGAAACAGTTGTGCAGCAGAAAAGAAATTTACGAGGAACTTAAATTTGTGTTTCGATTTTAATCGTTTAATGTAATCTGGCAATGTATTGTAAAATAATTACGTGTATTGTATGTGAACTTTTTGACTTAGTGACCCCTTGACACTCTCACTTAATGAATATAATTACTACGTCGAGTGTTATAGATATAGACATCGGCGTTGGCTGAAATATATTCCCAACTTTGAGTAAGTGACTTTCACAAAAAACACTAGTTTGTAAATCAACTAGTAGAGACAAAGTAATTGTGAAATTCCTAGATTAATAAGGAGACGCATGCAAGAATCACATGGTTAGGATTTGCTTATTATTCGTACAATTCTTTTTTGTAATCTAAAAGTCTGGGAGCTCTAAGATGTGTTTCCCCAGATGGCGGGAATGAACTTTCACGAAATATACACAACGAGCAGTATGAACGCTTGGAAGAATTGGAAAGAATTCTGAACAAGAAACATAATGAACTAAATTTTGTATTCAATTCATTTAACCCTTTAACTGCTACGGGTCGGCAGACTGTAAGTAACGCGTCTTGCGTCATGCTCCTCGCTGCGGTCCACTCGTTGAGAGCTGAGCTCGCTCGCATGCAGATATCGCGCAAGACATCTCCGTTATCAAACAGTCCTAGCGATAGCCGAAAGCGCGTCTGCACGAGCGAACTCCTCCAGAGGCTCCCGGGACAACGCGGTTCCGCATACGATCTCGTTCGGAGGCTCTTCGCAACAACCTGACTAAGCGTAATAACTCGTCCAGAGGCTGCAATGCACGGAAATATTTTGCGTATCAACTCGAATCGACCAGTCAAAGGGTTAAATAGACGCTCCATTTGAAGTTTGACTGCATTGAAAAACAAGCCTGAAGAGTTAGCTACTATCAGTCAATTTTACATTGTTCATTTTCAATGGAGTACAGAATTGTTTATTTGGAATGGAAAATTGCATTGAAACAGTTTTCTTTTTCTTTACTATTAATTTGTTATTACGAAACCAAATTGAAACCTCTGATATTCTACTATTTACGGTTTCATTATTGCAAAAAATATTCCAATAGGTCCTTCGTTTTGATACATGGATAAAGAGTCATCTTTAAGAAAAGAAAAGGTGGCAGTTTCCGTAGATTTTTATTTTCTAACTCCATATTGGCCATCTAAAAACGCGTCGTGTATACTGAGAAGGATTTCCATTCGAACATAAAAAAGTTTCTCTTATATTAAAAAAAACAAACTAACAAAATAGAAATTGACCGATAATTTTAAATTTTATTTTCGTTTTCTTTTTCGAAGAGCAGCTTAAGCTTAGCTGTTTTGATCTTGTACCAATATTAATCAGTACAAGTTTAACCAATGTTTTGTAATGGGTAATTTTAAGCAGTGTGTAACAATCTTGTACCAGTATTAATCTTAGCTGTTTTGATCTTGTACCAATATGTAGTAATTTACTTCCTCTAACAAATTGTGTAGTCATAATGCACGTTTTATGGATCCTTGGTAGTGTTATATTAGTTAATGGCTAAACGTCTGTGTGACCCTCCAGCTGAGATCATCGCTGACCTTTAGGACGATTTTCTCTAAAATTTGAATTCCCATATCGATCTGGTCGAACTCAAGGCCCTGCGTGTATGAAACTTATACCTTGATTTTTGCGGGGGGGGGGGTATGTTACATATCGTCTCAACATTTTCAAATAATTAAAAAAAAAATGGGTCCTCGGATTGTGTAGAAAACTCTTTAAAAAATGCCACAGGTCTCATTTAGGTTGAAATCTTCGAATTTTCGAAAATTGCGAAAGTTGAACATACTATATAGGCGTCTTTATACAACTCCAGTATGTAGGGCAAATGTTCGTTATTCAACTTTAATTGTAAATGCAAATTGAATAAAATCCACTTTCGTATACCAACATAGGTCTGAAATGGTGCAATATGTTAATAAAACAATTATTATTAACCAACTGAAATAAATGGGCAGCAATTTGTTAATTCTCTAGTAATGTGTAAAAATTATAAACTCACACTATATTATGCAACTCTTTTATAATAATAAACTTTATTGAATGAGTTCATATTTTGAAATCGAACTACGTTAGGAGTGAGTTTTAAAATTTGTGTATATGCAATACAGCAACATTATAAACGACGTGCATACACTGTTCGTTGTATAAAAGCATTATTAATTTATAAGAGAATCAAAGTTAATTTTTAGAAACAACTCTATTGAGACGTCACGGGTCCTTGACTTCTTAAAAAAAAAGTATTTATTTTTTATTTTATGTCAAAAACCTTTGTGTGACGTGCTTCGGGGGGAAGTGAACTCTGTACATGTTTTTATAATTTTGTGTTCCCTTTCCTATGTCATATACTACTTGAATTTTGAATATATATGGAAATAAGCGCTTTTTGTCAGGATTGTTAACAAAATATTCGCTCTGATGTAATAAAATCTATTTTCAAGGTTAAATCAACTATTGATTTGGGCTCTTATCCCTCATCATGTACTTCGTGAAGGAATAATATTTCCTGCCACGACAACGTGGAGAAGGATATTTGAATAAATATTTTCCCACATATATTTCTTTCATCTTCACACTTACTGTTATAAAAGGAGTGAATAGAGATATCCCTAATTTTAGAGCAAAACGTTCTGTATGTAGATGACATTAAACAATTAAAGTCAGTTCACAAATTTAAGTTAAAAGTTTAATATTTTCTGTTGCATAACTGTTTCTATACAATTAGACTATACTGATTATCAAGAATAAAAATTATGTTTATTTTAACAAAACAGTGATATATAATGAATTAGTTTACATTTGTATTGTATATTTTTTTTAAATGATTTAATATGTTTGTAACAAATAATGTACTTCAGCTTCCGGGTCAATGACTCCCATCTCGATCAGATTTTTGTCCAGTTTCCCTGATCCATTGAGCAAATGCTGGCCCCTTGGCCCCTTGTTTTGCTTCTGGACGTAAATGCAGTTTCACTGAACGCACGTTTTGTCGAACTCTCCTTTTGCTTGTAATGGTAAGAATAGAGGTAAGGGCGAGTTGCTATTTTATTAGCAATGCAGAAAAATCATACTTGCAATTCGTGTACCGATGCAAATAAGTTTTCTATAACTCAGAAACAAAAATGACTATTTTCAAATATTGCTAATCTTGCGATTTTTAAAATTTATTTATTTTTATTTATTTATGTTAAACTTTTACATATCTTTCAACTATGTATAGTTAAAATGATTGAAAGGGTTTCTGGAACTCAAGAAAACGTGCGTAGATAATATATTCCACCCTACATCACATACAGTTTTTACTGTTTTTTGGCTGAATAAATTTAAATCTAAATCTGACAAAAAGTTATTTTCGCTTAAAATGGACTTAGCGGGTTTTCCTTGCAATCAAACGATATTCAAACAAGATTTCTCCTCCTTTTCGACATCAGTGCCCCTCAATACGTGTTGTTTTGACAAAAACATTGTCTTTCCGCTGCATAAATACTTTCTTTTCTTTGTAAGTGCGTAAGGCGAGAAGGTAAAATAGTATTTATAATAGGAATACTTCTTTGGAGTGCCCTTCGATAAATATGTATTAATTCTTTCAGAATAAATTGAGAAAAATTATAAACAAATGTTTAATTAGTATGTATAGCTCGAATATTTCTCTCCTGAATTGTGCACTGTTCTGCGGAAGCGTTGCTCTCCATCGCCACCTGTCGGCTGCCCCGTCTCAGCGCCTCCGTCCTCCATGAAGAGGAAAGAGGTGCGTTAGGCGGCTGGCGCTACGTGTGGCTCCTCCGGCGAGCTTCGTTAGTTGAAAACGGGAGAGTTACGTTGTCTACTTAGGGAACCCGGAAGCTTTCGTTAGGAGACAGACACTAATGAGTCATTTCGCAATGCTCATTCTGCAATTGTCGCGGAATTTTCTTAGAGAAGGATATTCAAGTAAATGAAATTGTTCGATTTTATTGATTCAGTAACTCAATGTTAGTGTATTGTAGCTGTCATTTTATTAAGATTAATCTTTCACAGTAATCTATCTCATGTTTTGTATGCTTTGCATTGGAAAGATCACAAATATACCAAAAAGTTGTGCGATGATCACGTATTGCTGATATTTGAATACACCACACTAAATGAAAATAATGAATAATAATTTTTAGGAACATATGCTCTCTTGTCAAATTATTGGTATATTGGTCGCTTTACTTCTCAGCCATATCCCGTAGTTAATTTTTTAATATGTAAAGTACTATGTTCTAATGAGATCAATTCATTTGTCGCTCCCTGTTCATAAACAGTAGCAGCAACTACACCCACACCGACAACGACGACACAACAAACCTTATCATAAAACTAATTGTCGCTCTAGATCTCGCACACACTCTTATGCATAACGACGCGAAACAACTGCCGATGACTGTACGGAAAGGCACTCACACTGCACATCCACAGAACAATTCACAGGAAGGCAGACTTTCTTCCAATGCGGTCAGTCTTGGTCAACCATTCCACAAAAGAATCTACACTCATCAAGTGCACATTCTGAATCAACAAATTTAATTTAAAATGAAAACAACTGCCGCAAACATCCTAAATGCATTAAATACAGGAAGATACATTTGAACTCCACCTTTATAAAATAACACAGATAATTAGGTTCATCCTACATTTTAATAGCTCAGAACGCTATTTCCTTTTCAAAAGATTTGCTATAACATATCCAAAGTTAGCTTGAATGGATATTTAGACACAGAATGTATTTTGTAGAGAATGTATGTAGAGAATGTAGAGAATGTATTTTGTACGGATTTATGTCGCTCATTCCGTAACAGAAGGGTAGATGAACTTTCATCATCCTAATGGATAAAGGAACGTCTAGTTGGAAAACTGGTAAACAGATTATTAAGAAACATAACGAAAAACAACAAAATGATTCACAGATGCATGCATTAAAAAACTCATAAATAATAAAAACAGACTCGTAAAAGTGGTATATTAATACGTCAGTTCCTCCAAATTATTATTTAGGATTATTTTTATCAAAAATTGTGAGCGATACTATTAAGAAATTTAACGAACCATACTTTAGTATTTTTCCACGAGCAATGCTGGAATGTAATGCATCTATATACTATTAACCCAAAAAAGCGTCTTGCGTAATGTTTTGTGATGTCAATATCACTATGTAGAATGACTAATGTTTTCGGAAGTAAGTTATTTCCTGTCCTTATGACCTGAATCTCTAAATCAAAAATAACCACAAGAAATGCTGTCTTTCAGCTTAAACTATCAAACAAATCACTATCTGACATCTTCATTTACATGATTGTTCTCGATATTACTCCAAATCTCACTTAACGTATGAGGTTCTTGTTATG
Source organism: Gryllus longicercus (assembly GCA_038098605.1). Taxonomy (NCBI): domain Eukaryota; kingdom Metazoa; phylum Arthropoda; class Insecta; order Orthoptera; family Gryllidae; genus Gryllus; species Gryllus longicercus. The sequence continues at coordinate 702,523 of JAZDUA010000239.1, forward strand.
TTCCTAGCACAAAACTGGTAAATGGCATTACGTGAATATTATTTATTAATAGAAGCGTACAATGCAAAAACGGAAATTGTTTCGTGTAGAGTTATGTGCATCATATCAAAAAAAGTAGTTTCCTTCTCAGTTCTTAGATATGAGGTATAGGTTCTAAATAATTAAATGTTCAACATATAAACGATTAGTACTCTTTAAATAAGATTCGAACAATTTGATTTACTTCCAATTTATATTTTAAAATTAAAAACGAAGGCGGTTTTAGCCTTTATACTAATATTGTGTTCGTTGCAAGAAGGTATCATCAAATTAGTGTTCAAAATGGACTAAATTCAATTTAATTTATAAACTGTTCAGGAATTGTAATGAACAATATCTTACTTTTTCGACGTTCATCAATAAGTGAAAAATCTCTTTTAAGCGATGGAGTCGGGATGGAAAAAATTGTTTCTTTCCTAAAACATTTGCATGCACGCTTTTTTCTTTACCCGTATTTACCACCTCTAAGTCATCGGAAGAACAAATGAAATACTAGATTGCGTTTTGATGGTTATCAAAATATTCCAAAGTAAGTAAAATGTTTGATTTTTTTACTTCTGATAACATTTCACTTATTTCTTTATTCCTTCTAATGATTGTTTTTAGTTTCTTGGGAAAATCATACTAACTTAGCTAAATAACAGTGCCCAGTTTTAATTTTATTGGAAAAGATATTAGATTCCCGTGTGTTTTTTGGCAAACACTCATTTAAAAAATTAACAACCGCTCATCTTGTAATTATTTTTCTTCAATTCCCAAAATTAATTCTTTCACTTCTTGAGAAAAACACTCTAACATCGAACTTCAGTATTATAGGAGAAACACGTATTTTTATTAAAAAGTGTTAGTTTCCCTTGTGTTGTAAGCATAAATTTCATTTTAATAACATAAAATAACCATTCTCTTCTCCCAGTCTTTGTTCAAATGTATCAATAGAAACACGTGGTAAGAATCCGATCCGAAAGGTAAGGTTTTGAAGAACCACCAGCTTAATTATTACAGATGAAATAAAACCCAAATGACGTTTAACCAGTGAAGAACCCAAAAGAGGGAGGGCTCATGGAGCTTCAACCTCCCCCTGAGAAGCCAATTATTCGTATTCAAATATTGCTTTTACTAATTTTCTATTCTAGCGAAAGACATTCATTAAATTGTTTACGTTTTACATATTATTTTTTTGAGAACAGGTGTTGTAAGGTATCAATATTTTTATTCCAAATTTCGTTTCGATCGCGTAGCAATCATCACCAGAGCTATCTTGCAGTCTGGGCGGAAAACTAAGTTCTGCAGGACTTCGGACAGTTGGGCAGAACTTCCTTTTCCGCTGCAGGATACCTCTGATGAGGAACGCTACGCGATCGAAAAGATCTTTAGATTAAAAATGTTGACAACTGACACCTGTTCCCCAATTACTACAAGGTACCAACCTCACCAGCGATATTATTAATTAATAATAAACATGAACTACAAGTGAACACATAAAAAGACATTTTATATTCAGCGTAATTGAAAATTCTTTTGTAAGGAAACATCAAGTCGGGTGGACACTAGACCTTTATCCTTCGCAGAGAAAAGTCCTGGGTGCGCCTCTCGCCGCGTTTAACCAAGATCCTCAGAAGCAATTCCCAGATGCCCTGTGTGGGAAGCTCTGGAAAGCGCTTGTTCCAGGGAGACAAAAAGCGTCTCCGCTGGCCTCCTGCGCAACGGCGTCAACGAGCGCAGTCGCGCACCGCGCCGGCGCGGCGGGAGAAGCTACCGGAAGTGAGAGCACCGCGCGAGCCCCGCTTGTGGGCCGCGCAGCAGTCAATCATGTGGCTGGGAAGCGACGGGCGACAAATTTACGGCACTCGGGTGACCGCACGCCGTGTCAAAGAGACGAACGGTGCGGGGCAGAGCGGTGAGGGGTGGTGCGGTGTGGTGCGGTGTGGGACGGGGCGGGGCGGGGCGGGGCGGGGCGTGGCGGGGCCGGGCCGGGCCGGGCCGGGCCGGGTTGGGTGGGACGGGGCGTGGCGGGGCGAGGCGGGGCGAGGCGGGGCGAGGCGGGGCGGGGCGGGGCGAGGCGGGGCGAGGCGGGGCGAGGCGGGGCGAGGCGGGGCGAGGCGGGGCGAGGCGGGGCGAGGCGGGGCGAGGCGGGGCGAGGCGGGGCGGGACGGGGCTGTGCGGGGCGGCTGATGCGGGGCGGGGCAGGACGGAGTTGGGTGGGGTTCGATGGGGCGGGGCCAAAGAGAGTTCATCCGGATCTCCGCTTTGCCCTTGATGAGGAGGAAAAGGTAGGTCGGTACTGACGGTGTATTGTGGTGCCAACGGCGGTGGCAACTCTGGCGAAAGGATCGCACAGCAGCAGTGGGAGAATACTACCTACCAGTTCTAACCATCTCTCTGACCCTGACAGCACGTGGGACTCCCCGAATGCATTGTACTAAAGAAATTATCCTCTAATCCGAAAAAAATTCTGTAATGACAAAAATTGTCTCAGGAGAAAAATTAATAGGAGACGGGAAATAATCTTCTGCTATGCGATTAGCGACAGAAGCTACATAGGTTAACAAAGACACGGTGCATTTTCATATCAGCTGATGAGCATCAAATGGAAATCATTCGCACGTGTCGTTACGATGTTGGGCGAATGCTGGGTTGACTGCATTTCCGCTCACTACTGCGGAGCGATGACCGCCGAGGTCATGAGCAATTGAGGGGGAGAAGGCCGCGGAGGGGGTGGGGGCGGGGGCGGAGACGGGAATGACGATGTCCGAGCGGGAGGAGTCACAGACGTCACCGCAGGGCCCTCGCCCGGCCTCCATTGCTATTCACAAGACGAGTGGAAAGTAGCGTGCACACGAAAGGAAAGTGAGCAGAGCCGCCGCATCTTGGCAGTGTCAACAGAGGTTGACGTGCTGGCGCTCGCCAAGAGCCTCTGCGCAGTGAAACGCCGTAGCCGGGGGCGTGAGGTGCCAGCGGGGGTGGAGGTGGGTGTGGAGATGGATGTGGAGGCGGGGCAGGGGGCGGGGCTGAGGTGGGGGACTCCCACGTCAGGGTGCGGCGTCGGGCCCCGTTTAAAGTGTCACGAACGCGAGACCTTCCGTTTCGTGCACACTTTGCTTAGCGCCGGCGGTCTTCCGGCCGTTGGTGTTGAAATGGGGGCTAATGAGCTGGAATTAAACAAATGTAAAGCTAAACGAGGCTAATTTTGCCAATTGTAGAAACGCGATTTCTTTTCTTTTTACATTTATACAATCTTGAGTAAATATTGTATGATACAAACGTAATGGTGTAAGAACGGCGCCGCAATTAAATTAAGCCTTTGAACTGATCATGTTCAAGCTTTTGTGATGGGAATAAAATCTTCAGCGCAGGGAAGATGTAGAAGATGACGAGACGAATGAGGATGCTCGAAAGGAAAGTGGGCGTTACAAAAGATACCGGTAGCATTCATCTAATTGTTCGGTACTGAAATCCTCTTCCTGTCACTGTGAACGGGAAGAAATTGAAATAATATGTCATCCTGAAATTTTCGGGTAAGTTGATATTCAAAGGAATCGATTTTTTGTTATAAATATTGAACGAAGAGGTCATGTGAATCATAGAATCCTAAGAAATTGTCTGAGAATAAAAACGATTTTATTAATATTTCGGATTCAACGAATCCTTTAAATTAAATTTGAAAATGTATTTATACTCCCTTGCCTACTAAATTTTTAGGTTTTATAATTCTAATAATTCTATATTGGATAACCTATCATAATCATAAAACATAATTTAAATTATGTTAATATATATATATATATATATATATATATATATATATATATATATATATATATATATGCGGAAGAAGAAGAAACAAAATGCACTACCAGCTTGAATAGCATTAAAAGTTATTCCTAAATTAGATTGTTCCATCGTTAGTACGTTCCTTTCTCGAACCTTGTTGCCTACATCCATATTTATAACTATTGTTGCAGCAATAATGTTTCTGAATAAAACAACACAAAATATTTTTCCAAAAAGTAGCATGCACACTGCTCAAGAAAAACAAATTAAATACTCTTGTTCAACTCTGCAATAAATAAAATATTTTATTTAAACCAATCTTCACGCATACTGCAATATCATAGTACATATAGTTTTACAGATCTTTACATAACAAAAATATTAAAAAAAGTTGCTGTTCCATATCGCAACACTGAAGAGAAAATATTTAATGGCAGGCGACCTTTTTCTTTCAGCATTGCTGTCACATGACGTCATCTGTGCTATAGGGGAGCAATGAATATGAGAATTCAGTCAGGACGCGCAGTAGGAGAATAGCCGGAATAAGACAATGAAATATTTGCATTTTCAGTCAAAATCGAAAATGTTTCATTATTTTTGGATTTTATAAATTTTCTGTATGTCTAAACAAACCTTAGACACCTCTCACATGGCCGTTGGCTACATAGATTTTTCATTCAATTTCTGCACGGATTGGAAATAAGGAATGTAGATATTAAAAGTGGAAGAGTCAAATGGTGTCGAGATTCGAGAAATTTGTAAATACATACGAGACTTCGAAAAATTCGAGATACGACATTCCCCTGTAATAAATATTTTTGTATTCGTGTCTATTAATATTTGTATTAGTTTCATATCCGTGAAAATTCGTGTTCTGAATATTGAAAATAATATTTCTGGGTTTCGTCGTACGAAAAACGGTGGACTTCTGTTGCAAAAGACGAAACAAGTCTAAGAAATTGCCGTCTGTAACAGCCCAATGAGACTATTGACCGGTGGTTTTCAACTCCATTCCAAATAGATCCAGTCCCATCGAGACGTTTAAAAGAAGGCTTGTATTAACTACTCATCAATTTAGACTTGCCCCGCAATAAAAGTGTCTTGTGAAATTAATTCATTGAATACTATTTACAGACTGAGCTTCATTAGAAAATGTAATGCTGTTTATATATTATTTTCTAAAGCATAAAATTTAAAACAAAATTACTTTTGGAGCAAAAACGCTCTCCTGGAAACTTGAAACCTTTCATTTTATATTTTAATTGAAAGACGACTTATCATTACGCATCTCAGAGTTCTCTCCAGTCAGGACAGACCGTGAGAGAGTGGAGAAACTGTGACACTCCCGAACCATAATAGTGTCTCACATGAATATGTATTGAGAAAATATGAAAATATTGCCCCCAAAGATATAACCGGAACAAATATCACCTGAGTGAAAAATGTCTGTCTACCAGAGTGAAGAACCACCCCGCAATATTAGTCTATCTCCCTGCTTTCTTTGCTCTCATAAGCCTATGTAAAAATCGTGACAAATATATGATCCAGGAATGCTTCTAAATTCATTTAGTAAAAAAAACAGAAAAACTGTCAGGGGGAAAAAATTGGGAATAATAGTGACGTATGGGAGAGATAATTAGGAGTATGAAACAATTTCTGGAGATAATTTTCAACTAATTATAAAAACCATACACCCAAAATTATAATCAGTTTAAGTCACTACTGCATATTATGAACATGTGTAACTAAACAAGGAAATATGTTCAATTTACCTTCAATTGTAAATAGAAATTGCTGCATTATTGTCGATTACATCGAAATTTTATTCCAGTACATTGCATTATTGCTTTTGAGCATTGTCTTTTGTAAGGCAAATAACAGTAATGTTTGGAGCACATCTACAGCGCTCATTTACACATAACCTCCTGACACGCTAAAACAGACCTTGCCCTCAATAAAACCACATATCAAGTAAACCATCTGCTGACTTTCAGCAATATACCATACTATTTGCAGAAACGTGAAGTGAATTAGATAACTATTTCTTGGAAGTATTTATTCGCAATACACATTACAGCAATTATATTTATAATATACCTCCTTTCTCTCCCAATTGGTGAAAGGAGCGTAGCGAAATTTGCGTGGTCAGACGGAAGAGCGGGCCTGATGGCCCGAGTCTCGCCACGTAAAATAAGGCAAATTCAATCAATCAATCAATCAATATTATTTATTATAATCCAAATTTTTGAAACTTTTAATGATTTTTGTAATGCTTAAAAGCAAATATACTTTAATTTTCAGAAACATTGACAATTATTGTTGCTGCTTTGGGTATATAGAGGCAGTTATTATATCGAGTTATGCCATTCCAAGAAAAAATTTTGATCTATATTCATAAAAACGGGAACAATGTGACTGAACGTACATCGATCGATTTCTATCAAAGCGAAATCAACTTTTCTTAAGTCACCACAACTAGTCTGAAAGTGATGGGAAATAGAATTTGGCTTCCTTTCACTAGCAAGGGGACTTCGTGGAGTACGCGAAACAGAATGTGGTACACTTCGTTAATAAGGAAGTACCGCAATAACTTTGTAAGAGGCAGGCAAATATTCTTGCCTGCCCTTGCCCATGAATGAAGCAAACTGCAGAGTGTATTTTACAGAATTTATAATCAAATAATTCACTAAGCTAGTTTCTTAAGGTAAAATACTAAATGTCGAGATGCGAAATGTTTGCCATAGAAAGTAAATGCTTTATCCCGAGACTTCCTTGTGTGCGATTAAAAAATACTTGTGCCATTGGATATTAATGTTATATATGTTTACATAAAATAGTTATTTTTGCACCAAGGGCGTTATAAGGGTTCTGATGATCGAGCGGCGACGGCCCGAGGGCCTTTCGGTCAAAATCACTAGAACCTGTTAACTCTCGTGGTACATATATTACTTTCTTTTTTACTTAATTTTAATTATTCATTTTTACTTATTTCTTAATTAACTTGTTGTTAACTTGACTCGGTTTGCATTTTCATATTTCCCTCTCATAATTCCCTCCTTAAGAAAACATGTAGCAACATTAAACTGTTTTCATATTTCCCTCGTAACCACGAATCTCTTTATCCAGGTAGTAAGTTATGCAGTGTATATGGAGCCCCGTGCCAAATACAATGACAAGCAATAACGTATAAGTAAAAAATAGAGTATATTTATTCTCTCTGTCTTTCTTTCTTTCTTTCTTTCTTTCTTTCTTTCTTTCTTTCTTTCTTTCTTTCTTTCTTTCTTTCTTTCCTTCTTTCTTTCTTTCTTTCTTTCTTTCTTTCTTTCCTTCTTTCTTTCTTTCCTTCTTTCTTTCTTTCTTTCTTTCTTTCTTTCTTTCTTTCTTTCTTTCTTTCTTTCGAGCACAATTGAGCAGATGTAGCGTAAATGGAAGTTTTAGCATACCATTTCGCTTTCTTTTCTTCTCATAGTACGTCCTCCCCATACACTGTCTCTCTTCCCATGTACTGTCTCTTTTGCACATAGTACGTCACACACAATTTTTAATTGTTTTGGCGTTAAGTAAATAAATACGGATTTTCTCGAGCGATTTCTTTCATGTTGCTGTTCTTCCTGTACAGCCACCCATTTATAGAACGTCATTCAACATCGGCAGCGGTTAGCGTCAATGCAACTCCTTACCAACGAAGGTTCGAAGGTTGGATGGACGGTTGCGTGTTCGATCGCTTTATACAAACAAGCCGCTGACCGCGCGCGATCTTTCCATCCCATTCATTACTATTAACCCAATCCGGTCTGGGACATCGTCGGGGAGTCTGTCCAGTTCCTTCCCCACACAATCCACATAACCCGCTGGGAAAGAGCCTAACATTCGAAATGGATATAATAAGACTTATAATAATTATTTATGTCATGAGTCCTCTAAATGAGTCTTTAAAAACGAAGCCGGAAGGTTAACTACTTGGTTTCACTATCGCTCCACCTCGTAGTTAACATTCCGGCTTAATTATTAGAGGCTAATAGAGGACGAGTTACATACATTGTTTCTTGTTTCTAGTTTATCGCTTTTTGAAAATAAAATTTTATCACTTTAATGAGTTAAAAATTGTCATTACTCTCGATTTTCTGTAGCAAGCGTTGGTGGTTCAGGATGCTTTGTCTGTGATCAAACAGTAGAATTCCTTTTCTGCTAGTGCAAGCTGATTGAGAAAAAATGTCCGGGAATTTCGAGGTATCAGAAAATATTTTCGTGACAGATGATATTCTGGAAGAAGCAAAAGCTGCAAGCTCTAGTTTGATGCCTTCTAAATCTGTAACCACTAATGAGAAAGCGTATGATTTCTTTTGCGATTGGTGAACGAAAAGGAATGTTCGAAACATTAACGAAGAGAATTTCTCGTTCAGATTACGGAAACCAGCAGTCGGCGTGCGTCTTTAAAACTTAATTTGTCGAAAATTTTGTTACGTAACATATGGCGATATGCATATTTATGAACTCGTCTCTTCACGCTTGTTAAAATGAGCTAAAAATTTATAGGGTTCCATTTAAAAAATCGAAGTTGGGTCAATATGTCTGCAACAAAAAGTGCAATAGAATTATATTATGCATGACCATATGTGCCCTTTGCATATAGTACTTTTAGTGAAAACCGCATCTCAGTATATATACCAAAATAATTTTGAAAATAGCTTGTGATTACATTCATTCCAAAAAAATGTGTTTTGTGTCAACATCATATTTATTCCAAGATTTGTGAGCACTGATAAACTCTAAACACGAACGTCTGCTAAAACACTTTTAATGGATTCTCAAGCATTTTAATGGACGTTGCTATGGACTCTCTCGCCGACGCTCTTAAAGCGTTGTTTAGGTGGTTGGTTGCTAAGGAGCAAAGTGCGCGTGTAACAACGTAAACAACAAAAATATATTTAATATCAAAACTAGTGGTGCTAAAAAAGCACTTACATTCTCGCCCGTATTTTCTCGCAAAATTGCGCAAAAGGTATTCAAATTTTCGAAAATATGTACATGATCTTATTTCCAAATCTGTCTTAATGTACAGATTTTTTAAGAGAAAAATCACCATATTTAATTAATATTTTAGTTGTAGGAAGACTCCGAAAAAATGGTGAACTTTTGCAATTTTTGAACAATTAGGGTTTTTAACGAACATGAGGTCTGCACCAATCCCTTAACCGTCCTTCACACTATCCAAGAACAGAATTTAGAGAATACCTACCAAAACTGACCAAGTAATGTATTAAGGTAGAACAATATGTTAACTGAGATCAAAATATGTTAAATCTAAGTGTTTCACCTATATCTGTACCCTCTATTAATTAACAACTATGTATTTACTATTGTTAAATCAATGTACTAGTTTCTAGTCGCTAATGATCTCAGATGTCGATGCGACTATAAATAAAGGAAGAAAGACATTTTATGAAAAGTTTGAAAATGTCCCAGCGGTTTCATGTAAAGTAGTTCCCAAAATTAAAATATCGGTTTTAAATTCAACGAGCCGCAACATCAGTGAAATAGATCGGGGAATATCAATTTTGGAGAAAATCGACTGAACAGTTTAGTTGCTAGCGTAGTTCACAGCCGTACTGACGGACAGGCAAACTATTGCCGTCATTCGATAATTTGGTATCAAGAACTCACAAAACATGGGTTATGGCTACATCACGTAATAGCGGATATTTTATAAATGTAGTATCTTGATTTAGCCATATTCGGTACGAGGGTCCTGTAACAAGAGTTTTTCTGCCGAAAATTCGTATTTTTTTGAGCAGCATTACATAAATTTATCTTTCCTCCGTAAGGAGAAAACACGAATTAAACAATAGTATGTGGATTCTTGTAGTCAGATGTTGATATGAAGACTCAATAAACACTATTAATTGTCTGCATATTATAATTATGGAAATTTGTATATTCTGGGAAGCAATAATAGTATTCCAAGACGATGAATACAGATATCGAGGAATCACTTGAATGAAAATTTACAAATTATTCGCACTGTGACCACTTACTATGCCCTGTGAAAAGCAGGTCGGATATTAAATGCACATCGGCATTTTAAAACAGCCGGCACACCCGACATTCTGCTATTAGGTAGCGAGTCAACGTTCCGTGTAATCCCGGATCGGTAATTTGCAACGACCGATCAGTGATTGACTTCCGAAAAGCAGTTAAATATTTCCTGACCACCAAAAAACAATTTAACACGTATTCGGATAAAATTAGTAAAAAATACTCAATAGTAATAAAAAATATTTATTCTTCAATCTCAGAAAATGAAATATTAGCTGAAATCAATAACAATTTCAATTCAGCTACAAAAGTTACTCGACTATATAAAAACAATTCCCCCATCCCAGTAGTGGCAGTAGACTTTGATGGAACTCATAAAAGCGAGGATGTGTTGGAAATAAAATAAATAGGTAATAACATTGTGAAACCAGAAAGAAGAAAGAAAACCAAGGGCCCCCTACAATGTTACCGGTGTTTAGACTTTGGACACAGTAAAAATAATTGCGATCTTACAATTTCTTTTGTGTTGTGTGCAGGTGATCTCCTATTAGCAAACAGTGAACAAAAGAACTTCACTCTTACATGTAAACATTGTCTCGGAAAGCATAAGGCTGACTTAAGATAGTCCATAGAATGTCCATATTATCGAAAAACTTTAGAAAGTAAAAGAAATAATCCAAATGACAGACATGAACAGTACTATTCCCCGCAGTTCAATACAACAAACTTTTCAATACTACCTCCAACCAACAACATACCTAATTTCTCACATGCAACAAATATCAAACACTAACAAAACACAACAAACACAAATCACCAACAACATAACAAGCAACAGACAAACAGAAACTACAACAATTTCAATATTGGTAAATCATTCACACAAAACATCACTCAGTTAATAACCAATTACATCATTAATTTTATAAATGGAATTTTAAATTCAGAATATCCATCAATCAATTGCTATTTCATTTAGCAACAATTATGGATCACCATAATGATATAGTTATATTAAATTGGAATGCCAAATTATCAACAAAAAAAACGAATTACAACACTTCCTACATGCTTACAGAATTGATATAGCGTGCATGACAGGAACACATCTTAACCAAAAATCCTCATTTTCAGGGATACAAAACAATCAAAGCAGACAGACAAATCTCGAAAGGAGAAGGAGTATTAATGCTAATAAAACGCAATATAACACATCACCAGATTACTCTACCACACACGCCCGGATTTGAAACAGCAACAATAAATATAAAGTATAAGAATAACATGACAATAACAATAGTAACTACTTATATAAAAATAGCAACATCTCCACATTATTACAACTACCAAATCCATTCATTAATGCAGGTGATCTAAACTCTAAACATTTCTCATGGGGATATCGAGCTACGAATCCCGCTGGTAAATACTTATAAAATAGAAAAAGAAACCTGAATCTCAACATATTATCACCAACCGAACCCACTTACTTCGCATATGATCCAAACAAAAGTCTAGACATACTTGACATAGCAGTCACAAATATTAAAACTCAATTCATTTCTACAACGTACCATGAACTAGAATCAGACCACTTACCATTAATAATATCGATTCGCGTAGAAAAGCCTTCCTCACCCCCCACCCACCTTAAATACTTATAACATTAATTGGAAGTACTTTAAAAGTTCTATAAATAAATCCATACCTCCATTTCACAACCTGAACTCTCCTCAAGAAATTAACCAAGCAATCATGACCCTCAACAATATAATAATAATATTAACAACAGTCATATTGAAAAAAGCTTAGATGTTAACAAAATAATGCACAAACCGCTTCCAACTAATACAATTAAATTAATCCAAATGAAGAATAAAACAAGAAGATTTTGGAATTCCCTAAGAATTCCTTCTTTAAAAAAATAATTAAATATTTTAAATAATATTTGAAAAAGGTCTAACAAGATATAAACAAGAACAATACAATTCCTAGCTTTAATACTTAATAGCTTAAATACTAAAAACAACGATCAATGGCAGTTTACCAAGAAACTCTTAAACAAACAACAAGTATTCCTCCATAAGCAACTAGTGATAGTAAAAAATACTCCCCAATGGAATAAGCTGAAGTACTGGCCTCCCATTTTGTTGACACTTTCACCCCCAATAACTCCCCCAAAGATCCGAAACACGACTAAATTATGACAATGTTCAATGCTCCCCTATAAGATGTTCCCAACCAAATACAATTCATATCCCCTAATGAAATAATAAAAATAATAAAGGATATGACAAATAAAAAAGCATCAGGCCACGATCGGATCAACACAATCATTTTAAAAAATCTACCTGAGAAAGCCATTGATTTTCTAAATAATATTTACAACTCTGTATTGAGAACAGAATGTTTTCCTCAAGAATGGAAATACTCAGTCATTCACCCAATAGCAAAACCAAACACGAATCACTCAAAAGCAGAGAATTACAGACCAGTCAGCCTGCTACCTATAATGTCAAAAATCGTAGAGGAATTAATGCTCATCAGATTGAACAAACATCAAGAAAACAAACAGTATAACACAGCACCAGTTTGGCTTCAAGTCACAATAGTCTATCACCCACCAACTACTAAGGCTTGCGGAACACATTCACACTGCTTTCCAAAAGGGACAATACACCATCACTGCCTTCGTACACATTTCGCAAGCATTCGATAGATTATGGCATCCAGCTCTCTATTTTAAATTCATTTCAATAGGTACATCCAAATATCTAGTATTTGGTATCCTTAGATATACAACAAATAGAACATTTTCAGTATCAGTCGAAGGTCACTGCTCCAATCCAAGGAAAATTTATGCTGGGGTTCCCCAAGGTTCACCACTTACCCCCACGTTGTTCAAGTTATACAAAGCAGATATTCCTACTTCAGCACATATAAACACCGCTGAATTTGCCGATGACACTGCACTGTATATCTCAGAGAAGTCTTTAACAACTCTTCAAACACAGCATCAGAACCACCTAAATTTATTAGCAAATTGGGCTACTGTCTAGAAAATAAAGTTAAACCCAACAAAATCTGTAGCACAAATATTCACATTAAAACCATTCACACACTCTCTGCCATTCTTCAAAAATAACGACATCATCAATTGGACACCAACTAGTAAAACAATAATATACTTGGGCTTAAACTTCGATACCCGACTCAACTGGAAGCACCATATAGAGGTAAAAACTCAGCAAGCCAAAACTAAACTAATTCAACTACGACCCTTAATCAATACAGTCAACTCTCCAAATCTAATGCTCTCTTTCTCTACAAAACAATAATCCGGCCGACATTACTCTATGCTTGTCCCATTTGGACCAATGCTGCTAACACCAATCTAAACAAAATACAAGTTATCCAAATTAAATTCTTAAGATTCATTACAAAAGCACCATGGTTCATCAGTAACAATTCATTCATAGTGATTTAAATATAAACACAATAAAAAACCCAAAAAGCCTACCTCGCACACACTTTTTACACTATCCTTCCCCTAATTCAAGCATCATCCTTCTATAAACTAGGCAAAACCCCGATTATCAAACGAGAATTAACAACAGATATCCCCTCCATTCATTTCATAAAATGTTCGCAAACTTGGAATAATACTAATCAGAGGTGCTTCCTGCATTCTCTCCCAGTATATTCTTTAAATATTATTTTTATATAATTGTAATGTATAATTTTAAGTTGGTGTAAATTAGTATAAGATAGATTAAGACCATCAAATATTTGCACAGTTAATATGTAAAATGAACAATGTAATGACAACCAAAAATAAAATTACAATAAAAAAGGAGGTCTTAGGGTTCGATTTCCGACTGTGGTGGATTTTCGACAGTAGCTAGATAACTTCTAGCGGCGGAGCGTTCTGATCGATAGCTTTCCGTGATGTTTCCTATCAATGCCCGGGGAATATTGGAGCCGAACACAAACGTCATAGACCGTGGACGGGGAGCGATCTTCCCTTCCTCATCCTTGTTCCCTCCTCTATCCTCTCAAACACAAGTGGTACTCGGCCTCATTTTCCAATTGGAAAGGGACAACGCAATATAACGTGCCCCACGCTTACGAGACAAATGGTCTTAGTAGTTGACCCGATTAGAAAATATAAATACTTATCTTACCCCTGAATCTGTTTCGCCTACTCTGAACATATGTTCACCAGCCGCCACAGCACCCAGCTAGACTATGTATTGGTTTATCTACTGTAAATTGTACGGGATACTTTAGCGTGTATAGTTGCAAATTTGCAACTTAACTTAAGTTTGCGTTCTGGTATTGGTGGATTTTAGACATTAGCTACGAGTATAGTAAAGTATACAGACACAGGGAAAACATGACCATTTCAAGCAAGACAATTCTCAAGACCACTTCCGTATTTTTCTCCGATGAAGTCCAGGCGGATGCAAAAGAATGATGGGAAGGGATTCTGGAACTCAAGAAAACGTGCGCAGATAATCTTCTCCCCATACTATTTTTACTGTTTTTGACTAAATAAATCAATCTAAGAAGTACATTTTATATTTGACTATAGATAGCGTACGATATTTCCTTCCTTATTAATAAAGAATATTGACATATTCGTATAATTGAAATTTCTTCATTTGTTTGGGAATGATAAAATTTTGTTCCCACGACGTCTTTCTTGCAAAGGAAAAACGCCATCGTAATTCAACTTCACAGAAGTGCGACAGAAATGCGCAAAATGACCAATGTTTTCTAAACGATGTATACTCAGCATTGTTATCTTACTCTTCTTGCAACAGAAACTCTGTGACCTCCTCTTTTTACTGTAAATCAAGACTACGAAACGGAGATCATATTTTATTTCTGAAATCCGTATTGCCACTTGAGAACGTATACCGCATACAATACAAAGGCCGTTCCATTTATCACTTCATCTCTGCGAGTTGTTATGATGGGAATGGCCGGTGCCAACTAGTACAACAATCGGCCCCTTCGGCTGGCGTAGTCGCCTGCGTAGCGCCGTGGGCGCGGGTGGGAGCCCGCGCTTCCTCTCGTTGCGGCATTCCAATTGCAGAAGAATGGGCGAGCGATGCGCTTGCCCCGCTGCCTGCTAATTGCCGTCTCTGCTACCGCGGCCGCCCCCGGTCCGCCACCGGTCCGCCCTCAGGCCGCCCCCGCCTCGCCCAAGCCTCGCCGCCGTGGCTCCCGCGGCTTGCGCAAAGGCGGCTGGGAACGGCGTGCGCTCTCACGAAGTCCCGCGCACTTGCCGTCCACGCCGCCCCCACCGCCCCCGCCGCTTCTGCATCCCCCGCCGCCCCCGCCACCAGAACTAACTCTGCCGGCCCCACCGCCACTGCCGCCGCCTCCTTCGCCCTCGCCGCGCGCTCTTCGGATCGGACTAGAAAGTTTTTCCACGCATCCACGCAGCTTGCATAATTAGGGTATGTGATGCAAACGCGACGTCAATAAGCATATGTCAAATGCACGCTCGTGGTTCGGCGAGCAGGCCATGAAATTGCGACTGTGTTTCCGCGCAATGCGTTGATGGGGCGCTTCTCCAGCGTTGGACCGCGCACACGCTGCGTTCTGGGACCACAGAAGACGGATGTGGACGGAGTTGTTCGTTTGCAAAGACGTCTGTAGCGTGTATTTAACGTAACTGTAGGTGTGTCAAATTTGTTCTGCCAACATTTTTTTAATCTACATGGACGCTAGTAAATTCGAAAGACTGTCCTGTATAGTAGAGTGAGCTTTTGACTCAATTGTTATCTAGTCTGCCACACAATACAAATTTTGTTCGAAATATTAAATACGTGCGTGTTATATACCATTTTGTTTTCGAGGAGTTAGTGTGCTCGTGTAGTCATACTATTTTGCTTGAAATGGATGCCGGAAAATTAGGTAATTAAATTGGATCATACATCGCACTAAATCGAAGATTGATTTTCTAATTAAACTTAATTGATAACAATTCACATATTGATCCACCCCATTTCAATAATCATTCAATAAAGCTCGTGAGAATAGGATTTCAGAGATACCAAATTCTGCGTTTCTCGACGTGGTGCAGAACGCGCGATCAAGACAATAATCTGTAACAAATATTTGTCAGATTTCGATTGAGTGAGCTACCTCTCGAGCTCTACGAAAAATTCGCAAGCAAATGTTTGAGGTTCTTTCTGATTCACAAACATCCGCTCATCGTTGATTCCGAATGCAAGAAGCAGGGAGGATTGTAAGTTTATGGCGAAGATCCGGTAGTCATAGAAGCGCAGTATTGCTTTGCTCTATAAGAACGACTATTCTAGTAAACATATTGGCAAACTCGTCTCCGAAATGTTCTGTTTTGCTGTATAAAAATATATACTAAAATGTAATTAATTGATTGATGATTCAAGATGCGTCAAGTACTAAATGTAGTGCCGTAAGTGTAGCCCTCGTGTTTTCCTCGAGAGGTAGCGGTGATCTTCTCTCGCTGGTTGGTGAGATCCGGCGCCGACATACCATCGGCTAACGGAGTTTCCCACAACTAGGTATCACACACCAACGGAGAACCGCCCCAGCCGGAACAAGCTATAAGCTTTCGGTATATGTGGTAGTATAGTGCATGTTAGGGTGTATGTGTGTGTGTAAGTAAAGGGTGATGACACGAAAAGGAAGAGGAGAAAATGATCGCGCGCGCGTCCTATGGCCCGTTTGGTATGGTACTGCTCGGGCATTCGTCTGATATTGATCGGAGAAACTACGAGAAACTACCGATCAGAGGAGCCGGTCGCCAGAATCCTCCTTATGACAATTTACCCTAGCTATCTAGCTAGTCTCGGAAATCCTGTCACCGTCGGTACTCGAGTTAAGTATTTCCCCAACAGAATGAATTGAAGATTTTTTTTTATTTATTTATTTTATTTGCAATTTGTTCATCTGAACAATAGGCAAATCATTTAGCAAAGTTACAATGGCATGTGAAGGAACTGGGCATTCTCAGTCCTTCGTGAATTCATTTTCAGTAATGATCAAATAAATGGTATAAATCACAAATATAACATAGGACAAATATGACCAAGACAGAAAAACAACAGACAATATATAAATACACTGGCAATCATGAACGTAATTATGTTTATCCATATATATATATATATATATATATATATATATATATATATATATATATATATACACATACATACACACATATATATATATACACACACATATACATACATATATACATACACACATACATACACATACACACACATATATATATATATACATACATACATATATATATATATATATATATATATATATAAAAATTTAAGCTGTTTTGCTTAGTTACAGTGCAATTACTATAACAGTACAATATACATTTTGTTTATTAATGATCGAACCTATTTAAGAGGTCCAGGGGATGAAATCTGCACAATCTTCTTAATTCTTGACTATTGTCTAGTAAGTTTAATGCAAGGTAATTTGGATGGTTTTCTAAGCGCTTATAATATCTTTGGAATCTGAATTGGACTTCTTGGTTTATTGTAGGTATGTGTAAGTCATTGTGTAGTGTTGTATTTGAAACAAACCACGGGGCATTGGCAAGCAATCTTAGAGTTTTTGATTGGAATCGTTGCAGTATTTCTAGGTTTGAGTTAGCCGCAGTGCCCCAAAGTTCTATTCCGTAGGTCCAAACAGGTTTTATTGTTGATTTATAAATCAGTACTTTATTAGCCAATGAAAGAGACGATTGTTTGCCTAGAAGCCAATAATATTGCTTGATTTTAATTTCGAGAGCTGTTCTTTTCTTTGTGATGTGTGTCTTCCAAGTCATTTTTTGATCTAAATGTAGACCAAGGTATTTTACACAATCTGCCTGTGGTATATCCTTGTTGCTGATTTTAGTTGGAGGACATCTATTTGGTCTAAGTGCAAACGTTACATGGACAGATTTACTTTCATTAGTTTGTATACGCCACTTTGTGAACCATTCCTGCAGCACAGTGAGGTATTCTTGAAGATTTTCTGATGCTTCGATGGCATTTTCATGAGAAGTTAAAAATGCTGTGTCGTCAGCGAACATGGCTGACGTGATTTCCGTTGAAACAGGTAGGTCGGCCGTGTATAGTAGATACAGTAGTGGACCGAGAACACTACCTTGCGGTACTCCAGCTGCAACAGGATAGAATGATGATGTTTCTTCCTTAAATTTTATTTGAAAACATCTTTCAGTAAGATAGGAGCGAAGTAGTGCAAAAAACGGGTGGGGTAACATATTTTTGATTTTATATAAGAGTCCTGAGTGCCACACCTTGTCAAAAGCTTGGACTACATCCAAAAAGACACCAGAACAATAAAGTTTCTTCTCCAGCGCTTCATTAATGACTTTTACTACTCTGTGGATTTGTTCGGTAGGGGCGTGTTTCAACCTAAAGCCGAATTGGTAGTCTGGAATGATGTTGTTTTCTGCTATGATTGGAAGTATCCGCTTGAGGAGAAGCTTTTCGAAGATTTTTGACAAGATTGGTAATAAGCTTATCGGTCTATACGAGGATACTTCGGAAACAGGTTTCCCCGGTTTTGGTATGACAATAATTTGACTGTATTTCCATTGAGAGGGAAAATGTCCAATTCTGATGATGGCGTTGAAAATTGAGGTTACCAATGCTAGTGCTTTTTTTGGCAGGTTTCTTAGAACAATGCCGGTGATGAGATCGTAGCCAGGTGCTTTATGAGGATTAATTTGTTTTATTGCATATGAAACTTCGGTTGTCTTGAAATGCTTTATTGGTAAAGACATTTGATATGGTGCATTAATGAACTGAATAATATTTCTTTCTTGTTCTTCTTCATCTGATGGGAATGGTTGGAAAACTTTTGCAAAATGTTCCGCAAATACTGTTGCTTTTTCGTGGTTGGTTCTAGCCCATTTTCCATGTTTATCACGTATAGGCGGCACAGGTTTGATTGGTCGTTTAATGCGTTTGGTTGCTTTCCATAGGGAGTAGTCGTTGTCTTTGGTTGGTGATAGTCTTTCAAGATACTCCTTGGTTTTATTTTCATGTAGGTCTTGAAGAAATCTTTTAAGATCCTGCGCTGCCCTGTTGAAGTTTCGTTTATCATTTGGATCATGCGTGGTTTGCCAAACTTTCTTAAGTCTCCACTTATTTCTTTTCATTTCGTCAACTATTTTGGGGTATTTGTGAGAAGCTGTTCCGTACGTTTCTGGTGTAGCGTACCATGCTGCTTGTTGGATACTAGAAGTTAAAAATTCAACTGCTTCATCTATATCAAATTCACTTTTTAGAGGAACGTTTGCAGTAATGTTTACATTAAGCCATGTTTGAAAGTCACTCCAATTCGTTTTTTTATTGGAAATACTAGGTTTAAAATTATTTTCTATTATATGAGAGCTAATAGTTAATATTACTGGAGAGTGATCGGAGGACAATTCGAGAGAATTTTCAATTGATGTAAAGCTCTGATTTGTTCCTTTCATGATAAAGAAATCAAGTAAGTCCGGCAGCTTATTACAGTCGGTTGGCCAGTACGTTGGCTCTCCTGTCGATAGCGGTTCTGCGTTGAGTGACGTGACTACGTTGAGTAGTGTTTTTCCTCGTAAAGTCGACAGTCTTGACCCCCACTGCGAATGTTTTGAGTTGTAATCACCTCCAGAGATGAACCTTGCACCCAACGTATCGAAATATTCTCTATACATTTCTTCCGTTATTTTATGCTTTGGAGGGCTATAGACAGCTGATACTGTCAATGAACCGAAACTGTCATAAACTAGTACAGATGTGGCTTGCAGGTAATCATTTTCAAAATTTGATTTCAAAGAATGCTGTATGTTTCTTCTTATTATTATCGCCGTACCTCCATGGGCTGTGCCATCTGGGTGTTTTGTATCATATATTTCATAGTTAGGTAGTTTAAAGAAACTTTTTTCCGTGAAATGAGTTTCTGAGATGAGCATTATGTCAATTTTTTCGTCTTGTAGAAAATTGTTAATTTCTCTGCAATGTTGCGCTAGTCCATTGGCATTCCATACACCAATACGAAATGTCTTCATAATTTGCTTATTACTTTGGTCATGAGGCTTATCAGGTTGGAGATTTGATCACTTTGCTTGGTTAGTATTGATTCAAATTTTTGAAAAGTTTCTTGAACAGTTGATATTAGTTGTGCAATTTCAATATTACTATTATCATTTATGACTTGATGTGATGGAGGGTACTTGGCTACGTGGGCCCAAGTGCGGTGTTGCATTTCGCTAGGTACGTTACTATTTAAAAGTTTGTTGCTTCGATGGTGTGAGTGAGAAAGATACGAATTTTGTGTATTCTGGGGATATTTACTTTGTCTTATTTCTTGGTAGACTTCGCATCCCTTGTAGTTTGCTGGGTGGTTTTGCTCACATAGAGCACATTTAGGTGGGTCTTCTTTTCGCTTTTTACAGACTTCGGTCGGATGATTTTCTCCACATTTCACACAGCGATGTTTTCGATGGCAGTATGTCCTTGTATGTCCATATTCTTGACATCTTTTGCATTGTACGATTTCTTTCTTCTTTCGAGGTGCTTCTATTTTGATTTTGCAGTTCAGTAAACTATCTATGTTATAAATATCTTTATTATTTTTGCTAGGTTGTAGATCTATGAAGAAGAGAGGGAGTGGCGCTTTTGTTTGTCTGTGTTGAATATTATAAATTTGGCGAACCTTGTGGCCGTAACTTTCAATTTCATCTTGCAGTTCCTTAACATCTGCATTTGCATGAATTTGTTTAAGTACAACCCTAAAAGAACGCTCTTCTTTGAGCTGATATGTATGAAATTGCAATTTTTTATTTTCAAAATGTTTTATGAGCTTTCTATATGCTTCAACTGTACTTAATATGACTTTGACACTGTCACTGTTCAGTAATTTATAGCTGTATTCCTCTTTTTTTAATACTTCTTCAATGCATTTTTTTAAGATATTCACGTCTTTTATTCCTGGTAGAAAAATGGGTGGAATTTTATTACCATTGGTTCGTTCGTTGGATTCAGATTTTTCTATTGTGTTGTTTTCTGGTTCTGTAGAAGAAAGAAGTTCGAATTTGTTGTAATTTGCAATACTTTCTGTAACTGGTATTTTCTTTAGAGCTCTTTGTGAAGGTTCACTAATTTTTCGTTTCCGCCGTCTCGGGACGACTTCTTGCCACTCCAGAGTGTTATCGCACATACCTTCAACAGATGACATTGTTGATACGTCTGTTGTACTACTGCTTTGTTGTGCTAATCTATCGGTCTTCTGACAATCCGTATCTGCACTGCTTGTTGATAGCGGTAACTGTGGTTGCTGCGTCAGGAGTTGCTGTAGTTGATTTAGTTGCAGAGGCGGTTGTGGAGGCACATGATATTGAGTTAGAAGTTGAGAGAGTTGTATTTCTATTATTTGTTGCTGATGTTGGTGGTGTTGTAGTTGTTGCTGAAGACGTTCTTGCTGTTGACGTATTGCTTGATCTGGGATGGGTTGCACAGATTCACTGTTAAACGAGTTTTCACCACCATTTTCACTATATGTAGCGTCCATTGCGCTTCGAATTAGTTGCCCCGTAACGGAGCAACTACTTGTGGCCATTCACTAGTCTAAAAATGATTTATTGGTTTTTACTACAACTAAAATAACACTTTTTCTGAACGTGGCACTGTTCACACCGCTCACACGAACGACACTGGCACTGAGTGTTATCGCACTGCTCGCTGCTGATTCACCACTGCCAGAAAGCGATAAGGCAGAGCTACCTCGGTTACGAAGCGTTCGCCTCGGCGGCTCGGACCGGACTCGAATTGAAGATGGAGAAAGCGGTCACGAGTTCGAACCGCTGTGCCATGCAGGATCACCAGGAGACGCACACAAATGACAGACAGAATAAATTCAATAGATTTATTTCTCGCAGAACGCAGGCTACACGTCTGGAGCTATAGTGTCTTGGCCACTCATAGCTCCAGGGTTATTTATTAGGGGAGGATACACCGTGGTGGGGCGTCGTCCGCGCTGGTCACGTGGGTCCGTGCCAGCGCCAGGGTGCAGAGTTCGGGCGCCGGTCAGGCGCCGTCCGAGGTGACAACTCATGGATATGAGCTGGCATCAGGGTGCAGGGTCCAGGCGTCGGCCACGCGCCGTCCCAGTTGACAAGTCATGGATATGAGCTGGCACCAGGGTGCAGGGTCCAGGCGTCGGTCAAGCGCCGTCCGAGGTGACAACTCATGGATATGAGCTGGCACCAGGGTGCAGGGTCCAGGCGTCGGTCAAGCGCCGTCCGAGGTGACAAGTCAGGGATATGAGCTGGCACCAGGGTGCAGGGTTCAGGCGTCGGTCAAGCGCCGTCCGAGGTGACAACTCATGGATATGAGCTGGCACCAGGGTGCAGGGTCCAGGCGTTGGTCAAGCGCCGTCCGAGGTGGCAACTCATTTCTATAAGCAGGCGCTAGGGTGCATAGTCCGGGCGCCGCCAGGCCTCATTGCCGCCGAGGGCTTCGGCTATTTGCAGTATTAATACTGATATGCCCTTGCTGGTGGTGACGCGTCGTGCCAACATGACTCTCGAACCTGGGACCTCTCGGACAGAGGCACTGCAGTGACATCAGTTGACGCCAAGAGCCACTCCTCACTGTATTAAAATGTAATGAAATATGTAAGATATATGCAATAATAAGTTTAACATATAAAAATGTATTTATTCTAAAATATGTAAATATATGTAATTAATCCAAAATGTCTAATAATATATAAAAAAGATTCAAACTCATTCATAATATCTTGTAAACTCTAAAAAAAGTGTTGAGTGCAGGTAACTTGTTGGTATAAAAATCTGTATTTGCAAGGAAATCAGTTTATTTAAAACATTTATCTAAATCCAGAAAAGTAATAAAGTCAGTACACAGTGTAAAACGAAAGGTTTCTAATTACATTTCCGCCACGCCGATCTTTTCCTCCCTCCGCTCTGCTCGGACCCTCTGGTTCCTCTCCGCCCTGCCACGCACCATGTCCTAGCTCTGTTCCGTCCACTCTCCCCATCCCGATCCAATGTGACTCTCACCGTTTGCTTTGCCTCACCGCTGTTACACCTCGCCTCGTGTTTCTCTCTCTCTCTCTCTCTCTCTCTCATTACGCCCGACTCGATCGCCTGCACACACCGTTACCTTACTATCAGTAGTACCTAGACGCGTTGATTAAATTCAATTAAAATATCTGTTCTAACTTAATAATTATGACACTAAATGAATATAAATTAAATGTTATAATTTTATTGTTGTTATTGTCAACTGGTCATAATGTTATAATATAATGTTCACTTATAACCCTTGGAATAGGCGAATTCATCCAGAATATCGTGTTGGTGCACAAGGGGGCCAGAGGGGCTGTGCCGCCCCCCGAAAATTTCCAAACATGACCTCTAGCACTACGTAATAAAACATTTTACTTCCAGAAATATGGCCAATTTATGATTTTTTAATTTTTTAAGTTTGTATTTTGGGGTTATTGATGCAAGAAATTACGCAAAGAAGCTCCGCAAAACATTTGGAGCCCCGCAAATGGTTGAACATAAAACAATTATGTTTGTTAAATGTTTCATTAAACTTATAATTCCATCCTCCTTGCAGTGTGTTTCATTTATTTTCTACAAAAAAGTCAAATATAAATAAAAAAGTATAATGAACTAGGGGTACGGCACAGACTCGTAGTAAAGTTTTCTAATTTCCTTGGTGTGGTCTGGCTTTACGCTCTTGCCCCATCTTGCCAGTTGCCATCTATCGCTGCCCAAAATACATTTTTTGACATTTTCTCAATTTTTCGCTTTCCCAATAGCAGAACCGATATATTACTTGGATGTTAAAGTAGTGTAACAATGCGTACTACTACATCTTCTAGCATTTATCCTGTGTTTTAGCATAAATTCATTATTTTTCTCTTGTAGTGTCAATCCTCATATCAATGTTTTAAAACCTCTTATCATCTAATGAAGATTGACTATAACCACCACGCTCTTTACTCAGGACAAATATTGCTAATAAATAAATGGGAGTCAATTCCTCTATCTCTTTTGTGTGATAAAAAAGCTCTACATATAAACACAATAATATTTATGAAAACACTTTTTTCTTTCCAGACATTTTACAATTTACTGCGTAAAGCAATATACCAAAATAAAAAGAGGAATAATTGGACTAACAATTTCGATTTTTTCTTTACTATTCACCACCCGTAAGCATTTGTAAAGAAAAGTTTTCGGTGTTCCTCCTCTTACAGGACTCGGAACAAATTTAAAATCTTGAATCATTAGAGAAAATGGTGTGTACTCTCACTTGGTGTTAATCGACAAATAATCACGGGTGTGGACTGACACACAGATACTACGACACCGACACTGAAAGTGGTAGTGGCGAAAGTATCTGCTTCACTTTGATGGCTCCAGAGTTCACAGTTGATCTGAAGAATTTAAGAAGATTCACAGAAAGTCTTGGAAGCGAAGATTTTAGAAGGGCACTTCAGAGAGTTTGGTGCTCTTCACCGCTCTTGTCTATACAAATGTTTGGAATCTTCAAGAAAGATATCGGAGACCGGATAATGGTAATATTCATAGCTCATTACAGAGAGACTTGCAGGAATCACGTTGATGACATTTGCTTATTATTCGTATACACTGAATATCAAAAAAACTGGTACAGCTGGTATTGACATAAAGAGATCTGGAACCAAAGAGAATACGGCGCTCCGGTCGGCAACGACTATATAAAACAACCAGAGTCTCGCACAATTGTTAGATAGGTTACGGCTGCTACAATGGCAGGATATCATGATTTAAGTGAGTTTGATAGCGGTATTATATTCGACGCAAGAGATATGGAGCATAGCATCTCTGAGGTCGCGATGAAATTTGGATTTTTCCGTATGACCATTTCACGAATGTACCGGGAATTCGATAAAACATCAAACCTCCGGCATCGCTGCGGCCGCAAAAAGATCGTGCAAGAACGGAACCGACGACGACTGAGGAGAATCATTACATGTGACAGGTGAAACCCTTCCGCAAATTGCTGCACATTTCAATGGCGGGCCATTTACAAGTGACAGCCATTCAACCGTTCAACAATACATTATCGAAATGGGGCTTCTAAGCCGAAGGTCCACTCGTGTAGGTTGATGACTGATGACACAAAACATTACGCCTTGCCTGGTATCGTCAACACCGACATTGGACTGTAGATGTCTGGAAACACGTTGCCTGGTGTGACAGGTCTCGTTTCACATTGTTTTGGACGGATGAACGTGTACGAATATGGCGACAACTTCATGAATCAATGAAGCCTGCATGTGAAAAGGAGACTGTTGAAGCTGGTGGAGGCTCTGTGATGGTATGAGGCGTGTGCAGTTGGAGTGGTATGGGACCCCTGATACGTCTAGATATGACTCTGACAGGTGACACGTACGTAAGCATCCTGTCTGATCACCTGCGCCCATTCATGTCCATTCTGAATCCCGACAGACTTGGGCAATTCCAGCAGGACTATGCGACAGCCCACATGTCCACAATTGCAACAGAGGGCTCCAGGAACACTCTTCTGGATTTAAACACTTTCACTGGCCACTAAATTCTCAGTCACGCACATTATTGAGCATATCTGGGATGCCTGTTCAGAAGATATCTCGATCCCTTCGTAGTCTTACGAGTTTATGGACAGCCCTGTAGGATTCATGGCGTCAATTACTTCCAGCCCTACTTCGGACATTAGTCACGTCCATGCCACGTCGTGTTGCGGCACTTCAGCGTGCTGGCGGAGGCCCTACACGATATTAGGCAGGTGTACCAGTTTTTTTGGCTGCTCAGTGTATTTCTTCGGCAATCCAGTTCATAGCACATGACTGTAATGTAACAGGACTGTAATACACTAATGTTTTCAAAATGCCGTTTCTAGTATGTAGCAGCGTGCGCACATATTATTTTGTCCTGATGAATATGGATATGGATGCAGTGATCCAATTATTGTAAATGATACTTCTTGGATCGTTTACGTGCTTCATTCGGAGATATCTCGGTAATATTGTAAATTGACTGTGTTTGTCCTTTCAAGCAGCAATACATTCTCAACACGTGTTTTTTGGAGGAAGTTAAAGGAATATAACATTTGGAATCACAAATGTATGCAGCTAATTCCTATGTGTGATTATTTGTGATGTATTCTTTTTGCACTTAACGAATTTATTTCTTATAGTATATAATACTGCACTAAATAAATAAATAAAAAATTAAATACCGGTTGCCGCCAGTTAACCAAAACTCTTTTTTAACTGTACCGTTATCATACCCTAACGTACTAAAAGTCCCTAATGCCAAGATATGTCTCCATCTATGTTATACGTTTGGCTTCATATAAAAAAGCGCCGTTCCGAAAGACCATGAGATTCCAAAAAGGAAACAAAAATGAAAATAAAAATTATCGGCCAATTTTTCTTTTGTCAGTTTTTTCAAAAACATTAGACAGATTTTTTTACGTACGAATGGAAATCTTTCTGAGTAGACATGATGCGTTTTTAGATTGCCGAAATGGATTTCGAAAATAAAAATCTACGGAAACTGTCATATTTTCTTTTCTTAAAGATATAGCTTCATTCATGGATCGAAGGGAAGCACCTGTTGTAAAATTTTTCAATCTTTCAAAAGGATTTGATGTCATTGATCATAACATTTTACTTACAAAATTACCTTGGAGATAGTGCTCTAGATTGGTTATGTTCCCACCTTAAAGAACGATCTCAGATAGTAGAAATACTGTACTGGAATGATGGGACATTATTTACACATGTTTCCGATTCATTGCCAATTGCACATGAAGTCCCCTAGGGATCGATTTTAGGCCCTATTCTCTTGCTATTACACGTAAACAATACCCCCTCAAAGATTCGAAACGAAACAACACTTTTCTTTGCGAATAATACGAATATTCTTTGCAATAAAGAAACAGTAAATAATACAACATCAGATGTATCAAATTGTTTCCGTAATAACAAATTAATAGAGCAATAAAAACAGTTTTAACGGATTTTTCCATTTCAAATAAACAATTACATTCTCCATTGAAAATAAACGGTGTGCCTTTCCTTAATGTTGAGGTAAAAATTTTTAATGTTATTTATTTTCAGTTTTCCGTTTCAAATGAACACTTGCATACTCCATTGAAAATGAACGATGTTCAATTGATTGATGTTAAGGTAAAAATATTTGGGTGTCCCAAATCAGACTAACATCAAATGAAACGTCCATTTAAATGAACTGAATATAAAATTAAGTACGTTATGTTACGCGTTCAGAATTCTTTCAAATTCAGTCAGCCTTCATACTGCTCGTTCAGTGTATTTCGCGAACGTTAATTTCCACCTTAGACATTGGGAAATGATATTCTGGGAAAACAGATTTTATAGCCCTAGACTTTTAGATTACAAAAGGGAATTGTACGAATAAAAAAAAACAACCACGTGATTCTTGTGAACCTCTTTTTCTTTATCTAGGAATTTTACAATTACCTTGTCTCTTGATTTACGAATGAGTATTTTTTGTAAAATATTACTTACTCAAGAGCAGGAATCTATTTTCAGCAATCGCCGATGTCTATAACTACAATACTCGGCATACTTATCATATTCATCAAGGGGCAGTATCAACAGCTCACTAAAACAAATTTACATATATGGACATTATTTTACACTTTGACAGATGACATTAAACTATTAAATTCGATACAAAAGTTGAAGTGCCAAGTAAAATCTTTTCTGTACAATTGGAGACTACACCGAGCATGAAAAAGGAAAGTAATAATAGTTTTAATGATATTGAAAGTAATGATATTGAACGAAATAATTTTTTGACTGTAAACAACCTGAATTGTACCTCAGCTTATGGGGCAATGACCCCCATATCAACCAGGTTTTTCGACAAGTTTCGCGATCCTTGGCACCAATATTGAGATGGCCCTTTGTTTTGCTTCTGGAGAAAAATGTAAATTCATTGTCAGTACATGTCTTGTACAATTCAGTGGGAAATAAAGTCATTCAAATTATCGTTCATGTTGTCGCGACAGGTAGTATTTTTCCTTCGCGAAGGAAAATAAAATAATAATAAAAATAATTTTAAAAAATCATGAGTGATGGTAAATTGGGATTCGAGAGTAGCTCGTATTTCTTGCAAGACTATGATACATTGCACAATGCTGGAATAACGAGAGAATGACCCTTGTAAAAACTCCTAGACGACTCAGACACGCAATCGCACTCGCTATCGACATACCACCTGACTTCAATTCGATTGAGTATTTATGGTATTGTGCAATATGTTGCAAACACGGGAGATGTCAACTAGAGAAGCCCTGAAAACTATTTTGCAGGAAGAATGGTGTAAAATGTCCCCGGGAAGACACAGAAATTTATGGATTCGATGGCAAGGCGGCTGCAACCTGTTTTATTGATACCAATGAAATGCACAAAAATATTACTACCATCATTATATCCAGCCAGAGCTTATTTATTTGCCCCTGTAAGTGGGAAAATACTTTTTGATGGGTGACAAACCATTTATTTTGTTAGGAAATATAAATTTATCTCTTCAATACCCTGTAAAGTCTAACATTCTGTATTAACAGTTCTGTATTAAAGAAAAATATTTTTGTGTCACTGTTTACCTTATTTCCTAGGACGCTTCAGAATTGGAGGTGCGTAAATACTTTTTATAATCATTATTGTTCCTTTTAAAAAATCAAAGATAATCGATTGTATCCTAATACCAAAGTAATACGAAGAAATATTTATGAGCAGATAATTGTCTAGGGCATATTACATACCCTATGATTAATTTTTGTTGGGTGAAAAGAACATTTCGAAATCATGAACCATTTAGATATTGAGGTGATCCATAGTGGGAAGAACTGAATGGAATCTATGAATAGATTGCACTGATATGTGTACGATATTAATATATATTTCAATTTTAGCACAAGCTTCGGAACAGCACTTAGAACAACACGTTTCGACAAAATGCTGAGTAAATGAAGTCGTAGGCTTCCGCAGCCAGAGTCATGGGCATGATCTTGGCTGTGGTGTGGCTGTGACTTGGGTGACGTCGCGACGAAGGTATGCATACCAGCCCTGAGGAAGGCCACGACAAGATGGTCGAAACGTTGGCAACACATCCTTCGACGCGGCGTCATCCGGACAGCCAAGATCATGTAAAATGCTGAGTATTAATGATATCGCTCTTCAGCACAAATGACAAACTTTTGTTCATCACTTTCTGCGCAATACGTGCATGCTTATATTTATTTTATTGCATATGTAGTGTATATAAAATTATGTAATGCTGCAAAAATATGTTTATATTTTGCCTAAAGCACAGACTCAAGGGGGGGTTCATGATACTCAAAAAGTGATTTCTAAACGTCCGTCCATCCTTGTGTCTATGAAAAACACTAACTTTAAACAGTCCACAGCACTGTCATCAAATCTGACATTCCCCAATAGATCTGACTGATGTCATCACTTCTCGAATTTGAAACATATTTATGTGGATAGTTTGTGAAGTCCCCCTACAATATTTTCATTTAATATTTCTCCATTTTTTTTCTTTTTTGTTGTTGCTAGAATAGAGCAAAGTTGGCTTAATATTATGACATTGCAATTAATAATTGACAGTGACGGTGGGGCGATTTTCATGAAAACCTCTGGACTTTTCTAATTTGGAAGTTTAATTTTCTGACACGCTGTTCCAACTACGTTATTAAAGATAGAGATTGCATTGTTTATGCAATCTATAATCCAACATTAGAACTTAGAATAATTTAATATTAGCTTTTGTAAAGTATTAGTAGTTTCCGCGTAATTTTGAGTTACATCTTGATACTTTTTCGTCGTCATTATTACCCCAACATTAAGACATTTTAGCAATTAGATCTAAAATGAACAGCATGATTAAGCGATAAGATTCTTGCATTGTAAACCGAAGCACTCGAGTTCTAATCGATAAACGCACCGGTATTCACGCAATGGGATCAGCTCTATAGAGTTGCTCGTAGAGTGGAAGCATAAACGCTGTGGCTAATTTTAAAACTTTCAAATTGCATAAAACATGTTTACACTCTTCGATTATACCTGTTTTTTCGGTGATATTCCAAGAAAGCGGACAACGATCTGGTGAACTCAGGTTAAGGGGTTTACGAGATTCCTTATTTTCATTTTCAATTATATTATACGTCTCAACCAAGTAAAACTGCCTCGTGAATAACGATTTTCAGAAAAAATATTTTCTTAGCCCTGTCTTTGCCTGTCGCGTCGACCTTTATTCAATTCTTCTTGTTCGAAAGAAGGTCCCGGGAAATGATTGAATATTGAGACCACGTGATACCGCCGATACGTGCGAAAACACAGACGCTCTTCTTAAACAGGAAAAACACATGTGAGAACGGCTTACATTACTGAACACTTGAAAGACGAAGGAAGAAATTACGCAGTTTCAGGTTTCGGCATGTTACAAATAGTGTTACGTTACGGACCTTTTTGAGAACTAAACACAATAGTTTTATCAGCTATCAAGGGTGAGTAAGTATTTATTGATTTCTGTCTCATCAACTACTTAGATCTTTATTCCTGTAAGTAGAGTATGCTACAACCCAGGAGGTGGCCGTGTTCCTCCGCTAACACGCGATCGTCTTGCGGAATATCTCTCTCCAGGTATCTCCCCTTCTCCTTCCCGCCCATAGTGCGCCGCCACAATCAGAATAAACTATATTTGGATTTTTTACGTGGCGTCTCAAGGTCACGCACGAAAAAGGAAGCGGAAGGCAAACTCCAATAGGGAGCCATAAAAGTGGGAGCTGTAGTGACGTTGCAGCCCCCTATTGGACACTGTCTTTCCTCTCTCTTTCTTATGCGTAACGTTGAGGCACCATGGTAAATAAAATAGAAGTATAAGCTTTTAATTTACGAGTTGTAGTGGAGTGTTATTCATATTCACATTTTATTTCAAATGAACACTTGCGTACTCCATTGAAAATGAACGATGTTCAATTTATTGATGTTAAGGTAACAACATTTTTGGGTCTCACAATTCAGTCAAATCTCAAACGGAACGTCCATTTAAATCAATTGAAAACAAAATTAAGTTTATAGTGCTACATGTTCAGAATTCTTTCACTTTCTATCAGCTTTCATACTGCTCGTGTATATTTGGCAAATTTTCATTCCCGCTTGGGATATGGCATAATAGTTTGGGGAAACACATCGCACAGCTCCCAGATTTTTAGATTAAAGAAATGAATTGTACAATAATAAGCAAATCCCACCCACATGATTCTTGTAAGCTTTTTTATGGATCTTGGAATTGTATCATTACCTTGTCTCTTGATTTACTATTTAGTGTTTTTGTCAAAAATGACTCATTCAAAGGAGAGAACGTGTGTCAGTCTCAACAGCTCACTACAAAAAATTCACATAAATACATGTATATTATTTTACAATATATTGCAAGACGACATTAAAGGATTAAAATCGATACAAACGTTTAAGATCCAAGTAAATGCATAACTGCTTATGTTCAAATAGAGATTTTACTTAGCATCAAAAAGTAAAATAATATTGAATTTAACAATGATATTTGACTAAATATACCTGTAACAAATATTGTACCCATGCTTCTAGGTCAATGATTCCTTCTCGATCAGGTTTTTCGACCAGTTTTCCTGATCTTTTGAGCGAATGGTGAGATGGGCCCCATTTGTACTTCTGGACATAAATGTGTATTTACTATCTATGAACTTCGGTTTGACCTCAGTGATTGGAAATATAGTTATTGAAATAATCGTTGTCCACGTTCTAACAGCAGTAATTTGATTTCTTCACGAACGGCACAATAAGGGATAATGGCTGAAATCCGTAGCTGATTTTCCTTTCCAAATAGTTTTTATTACATGGGAAGCGAATATTTTTCAACAATTTATTCGAAAATCCTCATTGCTACCTGTATTCATCATTCGAATAAATTTGTTTATAAGTTAGGATAGAGATCCCAAATGTGAAAAAATCGCGCACAGATCACACGTCTCCCCATAGTGCGCCACAGTATTCAACTGTTTCATGACGTTAAAAAATAAATAAAATGTAAATAAATAGTCTTGTCAACAATATAGAAAATTAAACTAAACCCAATCATTTTTTTTCCATCAAATATTATATTTAAGACAATTTACCTCCCCTTCCTTTACATATAATCAATACTACAATTCCATAGACCCCACCAACTCAATCAATAAATTACTTGGATCTGAACACAACTTTAAAACAGAACTTATCAGAATCAGTACTTAAAACATTGGAAGTACAAGAAAAAATCAAAATACTTCAATTAAATATATTATTTATTTCAAAACTGCCTATCTCGAACAAATGCTGTTACGCGTGACAATGATGTACACATTTTCTATATCGATCAGTGTGTCCATTAAGATTAACAGAGTCCAAACAGTTTAAAATAGATTCCTTATACTTGCAACACACGCTCCTTGTTTTAATCAAACGTTCAACCTTACGTCATTAAACGTCTCACCTTACTCTCTAATATCCTTTATTCCAGCTCGAATACAGTAAACTATGCAACCCACCACAAGGATAGATACTTTCCAAAAACAATTAAGATTAGATTTCCTTTTAAAGCCTTCCTACATTATGTTTGACAATAATTGTTAACAGAAAGGTCTCTTGCAATTACCTACGCAATGAGTAACATAGTGAAGGTTAGAATTATATGTAAGGGTAACCACCACAAACATATAGTTTGTGTTGGCTTACAATACACTTATAGACAATTCTAACCTTTCATATTATGAAAAAGTATTGTATTTAACTATATCATTTTTAAACATTAAACAGCACATAATTTAAAAAATAAAAAAAGATGCATCAAATGTCGACGTCAATGACACAAATCGAAGCAAAAGATTATTTGATAATTTTTGGGTTACACACCACTGATGCAACACTTGGTTTTGTCGATATTGTTTGTAAGAAATATGTTCTTGAAAACGTGACCGTGGGTCCATCCCCGACACACTAGGTTGCATTGATTGAAAATTATATAAATCCACTGCAGGTACCTGGAGTTACCAAATGATTATTAAAAATTGAACTCCCACGTTCACCTCCAGGGACTGACACAAAAATAGCCTCATTCATTTTATCCATTACTTGTGTCGTTCCCTGACGGAGAGAATACTAGTTCTGCTTTAATGCGGGAATCGTCAAAGGATCTTTTACGGTTCGGTTCTTTTACGAGTCAAAGTATGGCATGACGGCACGAAAGCAGACTTTCAAAAATACAGCCGAGGTCCCTCCTCCCATTCCAGGGGGGAAAATTCGTTAGATTGTACATCAATTATGATATTTAGAAGGTAACGGCAGAAAATTTCCTCACAGATTGTTGATCTGCAAAATTACGTCTTTGCATATTTGTATTCTTCCTCTCGGTAATTCCAACCTTGATATTTCAAAATACTAGATACCTCAAAATTTTCTCCTTCAAATTCGAATTATCACGTTTGTATTGTATAAAAGAAAAAAGATAAGAAACAACAATTAGCAAAATAAACATAACAAAAAAACACAATAAAAATTCAAATTTTCGAATCTCGAATTTGGAATCTTCGAAGTTTGAATATCCTTCAAGTATAGCTGATTCGAGAATCGAAATATCGCGCCTCCTTCTAAGCCTTTAAACGCGAAGAAGCCTTTCCAGCATCTCGCTCCCAGGAAGCGAACTCGGTCGTCGAGGCCTCGGCGCTGACTGGCGGATGCGGCGGTGCAGCGCGCGCGTTTATCTGTGTGCGGGCGAGCGCGCGGCGACGGCGGAGGCGGCGGCGGCGGCGGCGGCGGCGGCGGCGGCGGCGGAGGAGGAGGAGGAGGTGGAGGCGGCGGAAGAAGCGCGGAAAGCCGACGATCCCACGCCGGAAACACCCGGCCTGTGCCGCCCCGCCGCGCCGCGCCGTGGGGACGCGGGTAAATCGCAAGAGCCATCTTCAGAGGCGCATTACTTTCACCCCGCACGCCTGCGCAGCGCCCGCCGCCCAGCGAGGAAGCGCGGCCGCCCGGAGCCCTCTTAAGGCGCAGCCGCCGCGCGTTTATGGCCAGGCGTGATGCGCAAGGAAGGTGGCTGTTGACTTTTTGTGAGCGGACTTGCTAGAGCGCTGCATCCGCATAATGTTTGGCGGTTGCGTATTACGAAAAAAGGAATTTACGTTGGTGGCAACACTGTTTTCATTCTGAAGCGAGACGGAAGATGTTGAAATCGTTCTTGTAAGGTGTTTAAAAACAGTTGTGTGCTTTCCCGTGCTTTAGATTCGTTTGCTCAAGCGCGATATCTCCTTCCGCACTTTATCTAATCATTTTTCTTTCAACAAATTCAACGTAAAAATAATTAATATAAAAAATGCCGCTTTGGAATTTTCCTTCATTCCAGGTGGAAGTTTGATTAAAACACGGATTTTGGTAGGATTGTGGTGAAATGCAGGCAATGCGTCATACACATGATATTACGTAATATTGATATCGTAAAAATGCAAACAACCTGCAATGGATTTGTAATTTTTTTCAATAAAGTTATAGAAGTTTCATAATATTTGCATGATGTAATGCCAAACTTGTGATTATTGACATTATGACTTTCATATAGCTGTAATTATGTTATAAAAGTATTCAACTTTCACTCGATCTCATTTTTTGCCTTATACACGTTGCTAAAAAGTAAACACACGAAATTGTCTTTTTTGGTTCACCGAGACGAGTACTAATCCATCTACAATGTAAGAAGATATTGTTATTATATGATTTTATGATTTCTTTTTCCTTCTCCATGTAAAATTAATAACAATGAATGCCATAATGTACAAGCACTAACTACTTTATGAGCACAAGACATGACTTCTTATTTGATGCCTGTAAAATATAACTGCTTCACCATCTTAATAAAAAGACACCCCCCCCCCAAAAAAAAAAGACAACACAAAAACTATAAAAGCAGTATTTTCTATCTTCAAAATACATCTTCCAGAATCTACCAATTCTAATATTTAGGTTTAGTAATCAGCGTGAAATTAAAATTCAGAGATTATCAATATTCATCTTCTTTATTTGCATTGCGATTATTGTTTTTAAGAAAAATGAACTAGAATTTTGCCGATCCCTTGTACTTTCATGCCAAGTTTGACAATTTCTTACATTTAATGTATAGTAAAGCAGTTACTTTAGGGGAAGTCAGAAAGCGGGCACTGTTCTTCGTGTTTCTGAAAGGCAGCATCAACGCTTTGAAGTTTGAATTGCGCGTAGGAAGAGAGAAGCAAGAAACTCTCCCACGACATTCGCAAGTCACTGAACAGCCTGTCACTCGCTTTTCCGTGTCAAGACTTCACTCGACCCAAGCTCGACTCAGTGCCACAGGCCACCAGATTTGTTCCCTGGGAACATTTTTGATCGCGACATTTTATTTCGCGTTATTATTTGAATATGTTTAGGTAAGTGTTTTCCAACAGTTTTAGAGGTGAATTTTTTCTACGTCAGTATCCGACGATTTAAAGTAATAATACTTTAATGATTGTTTAAAGTAATTTTCCAATTACAAAATATTCTTTTAACTTTTACCGCCTTCCACTTACCTTCCATACTGAAAATCTCGAAACACTTATTTTCGCTATACGAATGTCAAAATTGTATTAACTTTTCAGAATTTTACATTATTTCCAAAATCGTCGACATCTTCCCAATATAAATTAAACATTTACACAATTGAAGTTACTGTTTATGTAATTGCTATTAGAATTGTAATATTCTGTCAGTATCCCTACAAAGAATCGAAATATATTGTTCGCGAAAGGAAAAACAAATAACTAAAAATGGATAATATCTTTCCATACGCTCTTACTTTTCTTTTTACCTGCTTTGTACTAAATTTTTTAGAAGTATTTCTCTGTCAGATTTTGCCCATTAAATCTTCCGAATTACATACAACACAAACGTCAAAACTCCGAAATCATGATACCAACAAAAAGAACTCTGTCGGTCCGGATGGCCGAGATCGCTAAGGCAGTAATGCCCTAACGATCTCAGACCGAAGAATCGCGGGTTCGAGAGTCCCGCCTCAGGCGTGGTTGTATTGTGTCCGTCCTATCACTCCCCTATCATCATGATATCGTGTCATCCTCATAGTTACCATACCGTTACACGCAATAGTGGTCGCTAATGACCTAGAAGTTGATGCGACCTTAAATAGTAAACTAAAAAATCAAAAAACAACTACTCAGGAGCACTTTCTTCACAGGCATCCTTAAAAAAAGTTATGGGAATTACGACTTTGCAAAAGTATAAGAATTGCTGAAAGTAATACATAGTCCGAATTTTCTTTCTACAGTTCGTCCCATTGGCCTTTGTACATTTAAGTTGTTCTTGACCTTTTCCTTTTATATCGACTTTCCATCTTATATAAAATAAACATGTTTTATGCAGGGAAAACCCCACCGATTCCTTTTCAGGATAATGTACGTGTAGTGCACGGATATGATACAAAATCTGTGAGTAAAATTAAGTACGAAAGAAGTTACACAATACAGTGTTGGTCACAATGCATTACGATAAATCCTAGGTCTTCAGATTTGCTATGAAAAGAAAACATCTAGTATGTTGAACAATCTTCGTTCATTCCGCTTTCAATTTTTGATTCCTTATACGTTATTATGACGATCAATCATTTAACAGCAGAATAGTATATAAAATCCTTCTTCAAGGAAAATGTCGATGTCCGTTAAAATTCTCGCAGTGGACCTCACAGTTCCTTTCCTTCCGCATCATCTCCCTTCAGTATACTCATTCACCCTACGGCCATTCCTGTCAGCATTACTCTTCCTTAAATAGTACGGGAAGCTACATTAAATCTTCATGGGTTATAAACGCTTAGGAGAAGAAAAGGGAACATTTGAAAAGGATGGTGTTTATTCCTTTCTGGCCATTAACGTGAAGCCATAAAGACTGGTTTGCAGCTGACTGTTGCTCTTACCTGTACAATGCTAAAAATTTGTAGGTCAAGAAAAGTAATTTAAATAGAACAATTCTGCAATTATGGGATAAATTTCTGACATTTATTTGCATGTAATTTATATTAATCAGAGACATCTGACAATATCACTGAACTGACAATGCTTTTAGGTGACAAGTTATACGAAACCGATCTTTTTTTATTATCCGTGGGATATGTGTACATTCTTAGATTTCGGGTTTAGAACTACATTAGACATTACTTCATTACTACATTACTTCTAGGTTGATTTTGTGGAATCGACGTCCAAAATTTCTATAGCGGGAACACTTAAAACGTTAACAATTATTGTAGAAATGAGAATGGCAAAGTGTCAGCTCGATTGGATAACGTTATGACCTGCCTCATAAGAACTAACATTTTTTTTAAATTGCAATTTTCCAAAAAAAAGTAGTTTTTTCTCAATAAAATGGAAAACCTTTAGTTAAAGAAGCATTTTTTTAAATTTTGTAGAGAATAATTCAGTCTTCATTATTTTTCTTCACAAGTTGTGACAAACGTACAAATTGGATGATTTTTGTGACCGACGACATTGTTCTGGCTGGAGGAAGAAATATGCTTTACTTGGAATTTTTAAAAAAGTCTACTATTTCTTGAGTTATTTAGCATCAAATCGGTCAAATGAGATGCATTTTAATTATATATTTACAACTACGTAGGTGAAAATAATTGAGATTGATGGAAGGGTGACGAAAAAAATGATATAGGAATCAATTATTTGTTATAATCAAACCATTGTATAAACGTCCTAGGAACATGTTCTTTTTTAGTTCGGTAAAGAATGGATTTAGCTTTAATTTCTTTCCTGACACCGTTTCGTTGTCGATCGGAAGATAACGGTTTTCCTTGGTCGACGTGGTAAATCGTCCCCTGCGAGACGAGAGGAGTACGAATCATGGGTAATTATTCCGTCGGAACGCCGACACCTCAGACCTTTGTATGAAGGGAAGGTCCACAGAAATGGCCAGTCAATAGGTCTAGCATACAAGTCCGTAGACAGAAATTTCGATAGAAAATAGCAGAGAACAACAATAAATTTTGGAATTGAGATATACAGGTGCTGTCCAGCATTGGAATGGGAAATTGCTATTACATGTACTGAATAAAAAAACGTAAAGAGATCGACAGTTTGATAAATTGTAGTGATGTAGAGCACCTGATGGGAGTTCGTCAGTTGGAAAATAATAAGGGATTTAATAAGAACAAGGCTAATTCTTTTCAAGTAAAATATGGGGAAGGGATAATAGAAAATTATAAGCAATGCTGCTTAAACACTACTACTGTCAAAACTGGTCGTTTGAGAGGTCCCTGTGGTTTGTAAGAACAATTATTTGAAAAAAAGTATCTCGTATTTGGCATGTCGCTACCACAATTCAGAAATTATATTGAAGGCAGATTTTTGTTGCTGAATGGGGTACACTACTGGCCACAACCTGACATTTTTAAAGATTTCTAACAGAGTGGTTCACAATTTGATGTTGAACTGGTCAAATTGAAAATACATGTAGCATATAATGTGGAACGTATTTCTAACGCTTTGTAAAGAACAGCTACAAAAATCGGTGCATCAGACCAGATAAAGAATTTTACAGCTGTTTGATATCTTAAGTCGTTTTGGGCCAGAAAACATTACTTTCAGAGCCATAGACGTCATATACCACGCAGGGTGGATGAGAAAGTTATAACTCCCTAAACAATTTCGTCTTCAGTGAGCAAACTTCTTTAAGATGCTCTGAGATCGATATCACCAGAAGCAATTGTTTATTCATAATTAATGTTTACGTCAAAATTTGATTTAATATTCCTAAAGCTACATTGTCCCCATCAATATTTACAATGATTGTAAATAATTATTATTTAAAAGCTTAATTTAAAAAATAGAGACACTTATACGATGTTATTGTCTTAATTTGTAAACAATTTGTGGTATTTGTAATCAGAGCAAGTTGCTTTCGCTTTTTTGTGATAATACTTTAGACAAACAAATCTAATTGAACTGTCTGGAAAACTCTTGACTCTGCAGCAAAACGATGATGATGATGATGATGACGACGATGACGACAAGCTTTACAATCTCGTTGAACTTCAGGAAAGAAAAATACAAGACAATAGGGTATTTAAATTTATCATGTTGAAATAAGCTCAGTATTTTTAAGACAAAGAAGTAGAAATTGTCGTAACACCACTAACACTAACGTTCTTCAAAATGTTTCATATTTTAAAATGGGAACGAGAGAAATAGGAAGTTCCCAGTGTTTCAGATGACATTTTCACCATTATTTTCGTACTCACAGATAATCTCCTGGCCCTATCCTTCGCCATTCCTTACATTCTCATCCGGATGTCTGATGTGAAGACATGGATTCGTTGAAGGGCCAGAGGATTACCAAACGTTGGAGGGTTGTAAACGACACAGCCGAAAGGGATGTCAAATTTATTCAATACTATAATGAGAGCATAACAAAAGATCATCTTTGAAGAATGTTTTTCAGAACGTCGAAAATTAAATACAATTTAATCCAGATACAATTAAATCTCTTCTCTCAGAACCTATCCACCTAGTTGATTCTGGTGGAAATTTGACAAATTTTACTAATTTGATATATTTACCTATTGCATTACTGTGAAACTTTGCACATAAAACCTGTTCTGATGATCCTATTTTCTATTTCTGAAAGTTGTTTTTGTAATAATTAAGTTCAATATTTTTAATTCATTTACCATTTAATTATAATAAATAATTTAATAATTGTATATCACAATTTTCTGCACCCCCTCTCTATTTCCTAATTCGTTATATACGATTTTCAATATATGATTTAAAAGCATTTTCTTTAAACTATGTGATGCAATATAACACCAAAGCGAGTAAAATATATAATTTTTTAAAATGTAGTAACACGAATTTCCACGAAAATTTTATGTATCTTTCGATCTGTACGTTTGTCAAACAAGTTTTGAGAATGAACATTGAAGACAGAATTATTCTCTACAGAATTAGAAGGACACGTTCCACGTAGGACAAACCTTCCTAACTTTATTGCGAAAAACACTCGGTTTTACAATTTTAGTTTCTATTTAACTTAGGGCTCATGAGGCATCTTAACGTTATCCGATCGAAGTGAATCTTGGTAAATCTCATTTTTACACCAATTGGAAAATTTTTATGGGTTCCTGTCAAAGAAATGTTGAATATCCATTAGTTTTCAACCACTCTGTAGTACAGTGTGGAAAAGAAGACATTTCTGAAACAGCCAAATGACCTCTGGTTTAAATCATGACATAACTAGCAGGAAATATTTTCAAATGATTTTCGTATAATCAACAGAATCGACAAGGATCATTCCTAATAAAATAAATTCCTTTCAAATATTATAAAATGTTTTTCGCAAATTTACCGAAAAAGAAATTTTAATTTCGTGGCCCACGGATACCAAGAGATTTCATTTGATTGTAAAGTTGGGTTTTAATTCTCTTCAGTCTCTTCAGTCGGTTCTCTAAGTCCTACTAAACCTCTGTTTTTATTCAAAGCGTAGCGGGAATATTTCTCAGGGGTGAAAGGTGGACGACGATGAGATACATCTATTTCTGCATTTAATGAGAACACCTGCTTTCATTCTTCTCGTGCCTTAAGGCAGAAACAAATTCGTTAAATTCCAGAAAAGCAATGTAGAGCTGCTAAAAATGCTGACACATTACTGATTGCCGACATTACATCATTAATCAATGCAAAAAGAAAACTTGCACGATGTATGGAAAATAGCAGCAGTTATACCATTACTTTCAAAAGGTAAAAGTGACAGTGGCAAAAGTAATAGTGTGGAAATGTAAAGAGTAATGACCGAAGAGACTGCAGCCTTAACCATGAAGTGGAGACAAAGCTGACTCGTTTTATAATTGAAGGTCTTGTGTCGAAATACATTTCTATCATCGTCGTTCTATCTCTAAAATATAACTTAAATATATATAATCAAATTAATATAAATAAATATTGTAAAAGCCTTTCACCCTGCATGAATTGATATTAACAATAAATACAGGTCATAGGACATACATAACAAATCATTCACACATGATCTAGTAACTTCGGAAGTACTGTGAAAGCGCGAGTCAGGTTGCTTGAAATGAGATGTAGTGTAATTAGAGGAAGAAGAA
The DNA here is from genome assembly GCA_038098605.1 of Gryllus longicercus. Lineage (NCBI taxonomy): Eukaryota > Metazoa > Arthropoda > Insecta > Orthoptera > Gryllidae > Gryllus > Gryllus longicercus. The sequence goes on from JAZDUA010000239.1 coordinate 743,705, forward strand.
TTTAAATGTAGCTTAATATGTGTACATGTACTGTCTGTGTCGCTGGCGCAAGGGTTTAGAGCATCGCCGAAGTACCCGCCACCGAGGGCTGCGGATTCGAGTCCCACACAAGGCATGGATGTTTTCACTGTGTGGTTGCGCCGTGGTTGGCGTCTCGCAATACCACCGTAATATTGACGTATTCACGACCTCTTGCGATTGTGTATCGCTTTTCCTACTCTAAAGGCAACCAACCATGAAACCTTCTAAACAGGATAGGGGAAGTCATAAAAGCGTAAGGCTCTTCCCTATCCTACGCCCAGAAACGAGCTTGGCACTAATCACTAGTCACTCACTAATTTATTTTATTTGTCGTGCAGTATGTCACAGGTTACATACAACAATATCACGAGTAAAGAAATACAAATGGTGAATCAACAGGAGAACGTAAATTCTTAACTAACATAAAGTTGCTCTTTGATCTATTCATAGTTAAACATCCGATTCTTCAAGTCAGTTGGTAAGTCGACATGCTGGTTGATTCTAGTAACTTTTATCTCCTAATATATGATAAAAATACTACAACAAATATTGTTTATTAGTATTACACTATATATTTGAATGTTATCTATTCAGTGCTAGAATATAGCTGTTCGTGAATACCAGAAGTATTTATTGATACATTATTATTAATATTATTATTATTAATACTATTATTATTATTAAATTATCACATTTCACTATTATTCATAATATCATCTCTTGGTATAATGGAAGTTAACGAGATTGAGTATTAACTACAAAAATGTATGCTTTAAATTCTGCAACGCATCGTATTTAGCTGTACGTACTCTGCGTCAGATTGCTAAAGAAGAGAGCTTGAATTTTCTAATTGGTTCTAATTTGCTTAAAATTTATTTAAGTTTAAATATGTAAGTGTTAATTGTGTAAATAACTACAATAAATACCATATTAATTAATTAATAGGTCTAATTATAATTTCTCGGGCATTTGAATTATTTGAATACTAAGTACAGTTTAGTTGTCTAAATTATGCAGTAACTATACATATTACACTTTCTGACTCCCAATAAGAACGTGAGGTCACATAAGGGAGAATTGATTCATTAGTGATTCCGAACGCGTCAACTGATAGGGTCATTAGTCCCGTAAGTGTAGTGAATGCTTTTATTGCGAAGTGAGGTGGAGACCTGGATTGTGAGATCAGATGCCGACCTACCCGTCGGCTCGCGGGATGTTTCCCCAATCAGGTATCTCCCACCAGTGAGGCACCTTCCCAGCTAGGCCAAGCTCTAAGGTCTCGAATGGTCTCCCGGCGTGTGTGGTAGTGTTGTACAAGCAAGCGTAAGTGTGCGTAAGTAAGGGAGGAGGATGGGATAAGGAAGAAGAAGAAGAAGGAAACGTCAGTTTGTTGGGGTACTGTTCCGGCATTCGCCTGGTGTTGATCCGAGAAACCACGGAAAACTACCGACCAGATCAGCCGACCGCGAGAATTGTCCTCCAGACAACGGCTGAACTCTACCGAGCTAAGTAGCTAATGTAGAAAATCTTGTTACTGTCGAGCTCGAACCCTAGAACCTCCCAGTCAAAGGCATAAATTGATGCCTGAGCCACCTAAGCCGATCGAAACGGAAGAGGTCATAATATACATATTATATAAATATCATATATACGTACATACAAACAATATATATATATATATATATATATATATATATATATATATATATATATATATATATATATATTACTGAACTGTATTTATATTAATATAATGAAATGTTCTAACTCTGAGAGGTGCATTTACGAAACGTTCGCAATGTGATCAATAAAATGATGAATACATCTACATTATCTTTGATTAATATATTCACAAGATCATGGATTCATAAAAAAAAAAAAAAATTACAACGACCAAAATAGAACAACGAAAACGCAAGTGTACTTTTCTCAACGTGTAGCGAAGAGTGGGCGGCCAGCCCGTTGCGGCCGTGTGCTGGAAAGCGAGCGTTCACCGGCTGTGGCCGTGGGCGCTGCGCCGCACTGCGCCGCGCTGCGCCGGCCGACGCCCCGCACCGCGGCGCGCTGCACTCGGGCGGCGGCGGCGGCGGCCTTCACCACTTTCTCTCCACCCGCGCCGCCGTTTTCTCCGCGACCCCGCGCCCTCGCCGCTACCCTTGACCTTCCCTGCGACGCGCCCGGCCCGCCCGGCGCGCCAGTGGAAGGGAAGATGCCGAGCGCTCACGCTCGCGGTTGATCGCCAATACCGATCAGCGGTGAGAAGCGGCTCATCTCCCGCTTCACTTTCTTTCTGGATACCTCGCCGGGGAAACTGCGGGTTGGTTCGTGGAAAAAAGATCGGTCAATTAATGCAGGGATTTACGGTGGTAATGAACCATAAGTTGCCGCTCTCTCCCTCTGATAAATTCATGCAGCCAAACGATAACATTCAGAAAACAGCTCGTGCTTAAACATCGTGATGCGTTTGGAAAATTGAAGTTAAAGGATTTGGCATGTACATTGGAGCAAGTTAAGATAAAGGATTTTGTTTCGCATTTTGAATAACTCAAGAAGATATAAATTAAATACTGTTATATTAATTAAGATGAAAATTAAAGAAAATTGCACGATGGTGTTATAACGAGAAAAATAACTTGCAGAACGGGCACTATCACATAATAATTACCTCTTGCATTTGGCCGTACTATCAAATTTATTGCTTGGTCTTACGCTGTAAGACAAGTAAAATAGTTGTTCTTAGGAGTCTTAGGCTGAAAGAATTCGATTTGGTGTGTATATTCTACATCGTACAATAATACTTTCGAGCGTTATTAATGCCAATGTTGAATATTTCTCGACCAACTGGTCACTTCTTGCCGTTAGGGCTAACCTACATCGCGGCTACTTTGTTAGTATATTAGGAAAGCCAAGGCTCCTCCCGTGTCTCCATCACTCGTCGATAGGTGGTGGCTGTGTGCTTAGAAGTTTGTTATGCGTCACAGTAAAGTTCACAGCCAATAGAAGTACGTAAGCGAGTTATTAATGAGAAAAGCTCCCGCATAGCAACCTGATCATTTGGCCAAATCGCCAAGTTAATGCTCATATCATCGTAGAACAATTTTCGAACGGGAGGCTATAAAGAATGCTTTCACCTACGATGGGAAGGTTCTAGAAGACAAAGACGAAGCATCGCTTGAGAAGATTGCAGAATCCACCGCTAGATTTGGAAGGAGCTTGCGCCAAATTTGGGGACATCCGGTGCCAGCATGTTATTGCATCCTCCATGAATAATCCTGTCCATTTCCCACCATTGTCAGACGGCTGCCTGAAGAAAGAATTCGTCCACGCCGACCGTTGCGACTGTGAGGGAAACTCGACATCCTCAGAGTGATCGCGAGTGGTCCTTGGTGACGTGTCCCTCCTTTGTGTTGGCGGAGATGACTTGCGAATCCATGAGTGAAGACACCCTGGCCAGCGGCAACATCAACGGTTTATTGTCTTCTTCGTCTTCTTCTAAGGTTCTACGACCTTCAAATGAACGTTTTGACTTGCTCTACTGTACTTTTCCATCCCCCCCATTTTTAGAGTGGTCGATCCAATTTGCAATCTTCATTTTCTTGATGGCTTTCACCACATCATCTTTCCATCTATTTTTAGACCTCCCTCTTCTCCTGGTGCTCACTGGATTCCAGCTAAAGATCTTGTTCACTATTCTGCAATGCGACATCTTATTAAGATGATCAAGCCAACTTAATCTCATGGCTTTGATAAAATTTAATAGGTTTTTACATTTTTGTATACTATCCAGTTCGGAATTTTTCCTAAACAACGGTTTATTGTACTGTTTCTTATCTCTACATGTCCCAGTTTGATGATATGAGGCGCGATTTACAATTATGGTAAATCAACTATTGCACACAGGAAAATTCACAGCTTTGCGAAACGGTTTGTTCATTCAATCAGTTGCCTTACCTTACTTGATTTTTTCGTAGGGAGCCGTATTCTAACAAGTTAACGTTCATCTATGTTTTGCTGTTGTGTCACAAGTGCTTGTTCAAGAGGGCACCATTCCTTAGTACGCTACATCGTCGTGTACCGTACGCCCATGAGCGTGTCTACGGCGTGCTTTCACCACTATTTGAACAGCACCATGCCAGAATTTCTTTCCAAAATTTAGGGCACAAGGAATGGACCATCTAAAAAGACTCAAACTTATTTTCAAGTCCATCCCGCAATGTTTGTTTGTGCAACAGACAATATATCACGGCATACTGGCTCTATAATTCATATAAACTAATGGGTTAACTTGAATGGCTGTTTATTACAATAAAAATAATACAATGCAGTTCAGTATAAAATAAAATAAAACCACCACTAACAATCGTATTATAAGAATAATAAAAAGCGTACTAGCAATACGTTATTCAACTACAAACTGCTAAAACTAGCCGATTACACAGTGTCCAGACCTACTCGTAGGATCATCTGATGACGAACACGTAATATATATAAAATGTTTGTACAAAAGCTTAATCATAACGCAGAAAACACTATCTTTTCTACGAAATAGTATATATAGTTTTTACGCAACACTATACATTCTCGGGAGCAACTAAGCGAATGCGCTAGATTTGTATTGTATTCGATGTGTGATTAGCGCTCATTGCTGCTATGCTGTGCGACCTCTGCTCTTATCGCGAATGTTATCAGCACTTTTGAAGGGGTTGTCACCCGCGGCCTGGGGCGCCACTTTCTGGAAGGCAGTCGTTTAGCGCTACAGCGACGAAATTCGGAGCCCGCGGCGTGGTACGAACGGCAGCAAAAGAAAAGGCAGACATTTCCTCGCGCCGTAGGCGGCGACAAAAACGCTTGTAATTTCCGAACGCTTTAAAGTTTTTAAGTGCAGTAGAACGTAATGTGTTTTGTGTCTGAGGAATATAAGGAGCATAACAGATTCCATACTAACAAATAATGTTGTCAGATGGGAATAAGTGAAGGGGATAGAGGATGAGGCAGTTGTAGAAGAAAACTAGTCAGGAAAATGATTTAAACGACTTTCTTTTAATGAAAATGTTCATTAAGTTCATTGAGTCGTGTAAAAGCTGAATTTTTTAAAAATATTAGAATATTAAGATCTTTTTAAATGTTAATTTTCTTTTAATTGCTAAATAGATAATTTTTCAAGTTTCATTACGGTTAAAAAAGTTATTATAATCAGTTCAGTGGATAGTAAATGTAGAATTATCAAAGTTAATTTCAATCACATGATACGTTCAATTCTTTTGTAGCAACATATTTTACCTTTTTCTCCTCAGAAGTAGAATTTACATTTCATAGGATAAATACAACTTGTATCAGTGGTGAATATAGGGAATTTACAAATTGCTATCAATCAAATGAAAAAAGCAACCTGCCAATACGGGATGATTTTGAAGGAGAAGTCAGTTTCAGGGATATATTGTACTGCTATTGATTTAAACTAGTAGTCATCATTTTTATTATAAATTGAAAAAATCAGCGAAGTAATGTTAAATGCGTTAAAATAAAATGTTAACACTTGAAAGTAGACAGTAAAGGAGAGTAGAATTAATGAAAATAGTTTATACCTGCAAAGTTCATTAGTTACCGTAACACATTTTTTAACAAGTTACGTTTAGATAATACATTTAAAAATTTAATGAGATTTATAACAAATGTGGAATACCCCAATATTACATCATACACACCAATATTACACATAACTACACCAATATTATAACATAAGTAATTCGAAACGGAACGTATGTGTAAACTGACTAAGATCCACATTTTTTGTGTCCTGTAGACCTCAGGAAAACGTATGTTGTTGCTTATTTGATCCAATCTGGTATAGGGGCTAATGATGAAGACTCGCGCTCTTCCGGAGGAGGCGATGGCAAGAAGCTCCTCCTGATGAACGAATGCCGTCTGACCAGGAACTGCTTTCCAATTCACTTCATTATCCCATCTTGATCCACCATATAAAGTTGTGAAATTCCCGACGATGGTCAAACCAGGATTTGAAAGCTCTGAGATTGAGCAAAGCAAGTAAACCGTTCACCTTAGACCGTGAAATGGAATGTGAGAGTTCACTAAAGGACGATATCCTGATTCTCAATTTAATTTCTTCTCTGTAAGGAGTTTTCGCTCTCACAAAAAAACAAAAAACAAAAAACAAACGGAAGTGCTTAAGAATAATGTAATTACCATTTGTTTGTTAATTTGACTGTAAGAAGTACAATAAAATCATACATTTTCACCCTACGTTCTTTGTCTATATGAACATCGTCTTTCAGAGCAAGGGGCCTTCATATTCCCTATTTCTCTCCCAAAATTAGAGAACTGAATTTATTGTAAGATCAAATGACAAAAAATATGCCTAAGTAAAAAAATATCATAATTTTTTGTTCTTAGTAACATTTCGATAAATAAATTTAGCCAAGCTTATCAAATTTCTGTCGCCTGTCAATGGTTTTAATAGGCAACTTGCTTGATGTTTTGTGTTACACCTTTCGGTTTACAGTCACAACTTCCTATTGCCAAGGGGAAAAATATATTAGCTGGGTCACTGACGAGGCAGAAGCAGAAAAATAATAGAAGGAGGAAGAATAATAGAAGGAATGAAGAAGAAAGAGGAGAAGTTGAAAGTAAAGGAGAAGCAAAAGAAAAAAGGAGGAGAGAAAGATGAAGAAAGAAAAGGAGAGCAAAAAGGAGACGAAAAAGAGCTTGGACAAGAAGAAGGATAAAAAGACTCAGAAGGAGGAAAGGAAAAATTGGGGAATATGGTAGGGGAGAAAAAAGAAATAGGTGAGGAGAGGTAGAAGAAGAAAAAGAAGAAATGTTTCATTGATTGGTTGCTGGATGCATTTTATGTTCCCAGACGTATCATCGGCTATATTCATTAGTCCCGTAAGTATAGTGCATGATATATTACCGGTAGGTAATATTGTCTCAGTCTCAACCCCCCCCCCCCTCCGGAACGTGAGATCTACGTTGGCTTGTATTGATCTCCCCTCCTGTTACACTATATATTGCATTTTATTTGAGGTGTTGTTGGCAAGTCTGAGGATTCTGCGCAAACGTGGACTAAAACTGAGTGCAGTGATGAACACAAAAAGGGTAGGTAGTACCTGCCTCATCCCCGAGTAGCTGTTCCGGTAGGTTTCTGTAACACTTGTTCAGGAATATTTCTGGAAAGGGCAATTACAATCATAGAGTATAATTATATAAATACTTTACTCTTGGATTCTATTTTTGAGAAAAGAATGACAAAATGCTTTGAAAGTGAACAGGACGAAATAAGAAGTTGAAAACTAAGAAAAAAAATATGTGACCAGGAAACATATTTATATGCCAGCAAACACGGGTTTTCAATAATGGTAACTCCGATAAATAATTCGATTAAACATGAGTTCTTTAAGATTAGATAATGTTAAAATTTAGAGCTCTTAAGCAAATTGTAAAATGTAGGTATCTGATTTCATTGATCGAATATCTCTCTGGAGAAGCGCACTGAATATTTTATAGAACTTGTGTTATATATTGTAACATTTTTATTACTAACCGGAAGCACTATTTAAGTGAGCTCGGGGCAACAACTGTTATAACTTCAATGTCTCTGCCCGGGGGGCCCTAGAGTTCGAGCCCAGACAGAGAGGATTTTCGTCACTAGCTTGGTCGAATTCCTTGCAGCGGATCTATTGCGTGGATGGCATCATACGTATTTCAGCTTGTGGATCAATGCCCATCTCGGTCAAGTTTCCCTTGATACACAGAGCAAATACAGATGGCTACTTGTTTTGCCTCAGCTTTACTCTGCGCATTATGTTCAACTTTACTGTACGCACGTTTTTTGATCTCTTACTAGTTACTCTTACTGCTAGTTACGGTAGGAGCGGTTGTTATTGTCTGAGCGGTTCTAAAAAAATCTGTAGGTCGGAAAACAAGTTCTCCATTGTTTGGGAGCTAAACTGTCTAATTTCCCAGTGTTTCGCGCCACGTTTGTTGGCACCTTTATTCATAATTCAACTATATGTAGTAAAAGAATGTGGTAAGGATACGGGAGTTCTTGAAAAGCGATCGTAAATACATTAAAAAAAGAATTCTGCAGTTGAAGAAAACCTGCTCAGAATATTCTTCCCCACCTCAAGTCATATACAGTTTTCATTATTATTGTGTAATTAAATAATAATAATAATAATAATAATAATAATAATAATAATAATAATAATAATAATAATAATAAATGGCAATCAAGGAAGTGAGTCTGTGGTGCCGTAGGGGCGCGGGGCCCGGCTGCTGAAGCCGGTGCACCGGCGGGCATCCATGCTAATGAAGCGGAGACGGAGGCGGTGACGGGCAGCACGGCCGCGCTCGGCGCTCGCGGCGCAGGAAGAAAGCAGAGCGTGGGAGGAAGGAACTTGCGTAAGGCGCGTCTGCCGTCTGCGCCGCTCCCGTCGCTCCCGCTGCCGCGCGGCACGAAACAACTGCTTTAAACGACTCCCTCGCAACTTTCTCCCCTTTATTTGTCGGATCCCTTGTCATCTACCTTGAGAACAAACTGCCCATTACCATAGTCTCGGGCCTACTGTGGAGCAAGCGGCGTTATCATATGTGCGGATGCACGCGCGCCTTCGCACGAAACAAGAGGTGCGTCCTTTCTGCTCTTCTTGCGGCAGCCAACTGATGAAGTTTATCAGTCTCGGTATGATGGTTGAACAAATTTGTGGGAGAATTGGAATTCGAAATTGCATGAATATGATATTCAAATGTAACAATTTAGAGTTTGTGATCATATGAAGAATACTTTAAATAATAATAATAATAATAATAATAATAATAATAATAATAATATCAGTAGTAGATACGATGCAGAAATTGTGCAGTAGTTTTGAGAATATAAGCATACTTATAATTATTTATATAGTCATATCTTTCTTGAATATTATAATACAAATACAATAATAACAATCGTTACTAATTTGAAATAAATGATTTATGGCACTTTATATTAGGGTTTGTAAAAAAAGTCTCATCAACTGAAGTTAACGTTTGTATTTATAAGGCGCTTATTATGTCTCAAAGTTTATCGTTAACTGTTGCGCGTCAAAAAAAAAAAAATAATCGCAAGACTGATATGGTCCGAGGCTCGCCTCGAGTTGACATCCCCGAATGATCACATTCTTGATCACAGTGAATAATAAGGAAATTTATCACGGAAAAGGAAGGTCTCGAAGAAGAGGTTTGCCGGAAGCATAGGCATGAGAAATGTTACATTTCAGTTTTGTTTTCCCTCAGCAAACTATAATCTTTAATTTGAAAACTTGAACCAGTCGAATGGATACGAATACCCTCAAAACATTCACTTGACCAGATCAAAAGAGAAAGAAAACTACATTGGATGAAATTTCTGGTTTAGCGAGCCTTTCTCTTGTCGTTTTGCTTCAATCAGTATTCATTATAGTATACTTTTATAACCACAAAAATCTTCTGAGTTTCTGAGAAATTTAACATTTTGGAGAAAATCAACTACTACAAGATTGTAGAAGTAAAAAAAATCGTTTAAGTGCATTAGTCATTCATTGCCTATAATAATAATAATAATAATAATAATAATAATAATAACAATAATAATAGCCGGAACAACACCAAAAGAGACAATTCAAAGAGATATACAAGAGTGGCAACAAAAGGTAATGCACGGCAATTTTCCTAAAGCTATTCCTTCCTGAACCGCATGTTGAGACAGTCCTCACTGCAATGGCTATCAGACGGTTATTTACACACAGAAACAGAGGGTTTTATAATGGCAATTCAAGATAGAGTATGCCGAACTAGAAACTACGAGTAACATTTGCATGAACATGCCCATGGTTGACAAATGCAGGAAATGCGGCACCAGAGGTAAAACAATAACAACAGAGGTGAGCATATAATATCTGGATGTACTGCACTTGCTGACAGCGCATACTAGGGGAGACACAACCAACTTGCTAAGATAGTCCATCAAAAATTGGCTCTCAAGCATGGAATGTTAAATAGTGGAGCTCCTCCGTATTATAAATACAACCCAACACCTGTAATGGAAGCAAATAATACCATCATTTACTGGGACAGACCCATATTAACAGATAAAACTGTGGCCTTCAATAGACCAGATATAGTTTTGATTGACAGGGACAAGAAAGAAGCTATGCTTGTTGATATAGCCGTACCGTTGACACACAACCTAAAGAAAACAGGGGCCGACAAAAATACTAAGTATGAAGATCTTGCTCTGGAAATAAAACAAATGTGGAAACTACAGAGTGAAAAAATATAGCCGCTTGCTATTTCTGCTAAAGGTGTAGTAACAAACAATTTCAGGGCAAATCTTTTTTAAAAAGTGGGATTACCTCAACGACTTCTAAATTTCGGACTGAAGACAGTGATCCTGCAAACATGTCATATAGTTCCCAAATTTTTGAACAAATGAGTCTCTCATATCGTTCTTGGCTAAATGCCCGAGAAAAATATAATTTTCTAGCAATTCCAGTTCTAATTAGATTCCGTATTCGTTCAGCGAGGAAATGACCCTACAAATGTGGCTGTCAATGACACCTTCGTTAGGGCGGTACGTGGCGGCGAGCATGGGAGTAAAAAAACAATTGGTAACGTGTTCGATTTTTTGTAAAAATTATATTCTTCTTTAAATATATAGTTTAGCATTCTATTTCCCTCTCTCTCTCTCTCTCTCTCTCTCTCTCTCTCTCTCTATATATATATATATATATATATATATATATATATATATATATATATATATATAAACCAGTGACTCAAGGTGCTTTAAGCAACAAACAAAAAGTACTGGAGAACATCCTGTTTCTAATCTGTTCAATGTCCTCGTATTCTGCAAACCAGCTCTAAGTTACCTTACTGATACTACTAATATAGATGTACATCTTTCTTTGAATCTCCACTTACAAATAAAGTTGTCGTAAAGTACTTACATGATACACTTTCTCAGAATATTATAATGATATTATTTACAATGCACTGCTTGAACGTGAAAAAATTGTTTTTTCAGAGACATTCTTAAAGTTTATGTGTTGCTTTCAAGCACCTTCGCTTTCATAAAATGTTCCTTTCAGCATGATCTTTTTAATACAAAGAATTTCTCAATTGTAAGCGTGCCAGATGTGACATTATTTCAGACTCCGCAGCTTTACTTTCTCTTAGTCCAACGTGTGTTGAGGAAAGTACAACTGTCATGCCAATGTAATTTGTCGAAATTCTGGCGCGTTAACGTTTCCTGTTTTCATTCCTTTCGTTTGACAGTTTCCTACTTTTACTTTACAGTTTGTATTTCCTATACCCAATAGCAGTTTTCTCAACGCCGATTGATTCTACAAAAAACAATTGTAATAAATGCTAAGAATGGTTAACTTCAGTTGAAAAAATTCATTCAGTAATGAAGTTTTAATATTCTGTTTTTGAATTATTCTGTTTTCACATGTTTTGCCATCACCGCGTGCGATTTAAATACCGAGGCGGCAGCCGAGCGCCCGCCGATGCTCCGCTGTTCTGCGCATAGCCCAGACTCGGAAGGCAGCCGGTCAAATTGTCAGTTAAAAAGGAATCCTTCTTCCGACAAAGGGAGGTCACGCCTTCTACCGAGCGTCTGCACGGAGCGTGGCGACATTCGAGCGATTATTTTCGTCCAAAAGCGGAGCTCTATTCAAGTAGTCCTGGCGATCACATCTTTTAACAGACAAGAATATTTGTTTTGTGTCCGAAACTGAACGTCTCGAAATTTAGATACTGTCTAGTGAGATACTGTCCTTGCTCCGACCTTGATATTACTGGTCTACCTAGATTACGCAGTGTGCGTTGCCTACATATTACATACGTTTAGACATTGTCAATGAAACTTTACGCTTAGACAGAATTCACTGATTGAAAACCATAAATTAAGCAAGTTAAAAAAGTACGCAGTTCAGTTTACGTGCTTATATTTTTCTTTTAATTAATTAATTAGCCAATAATGTATCGTTTCGTTATTGCTCACTGATATCGGTAAGTCAAACTATATCAGAGAACGAACTTCTAATGAAAGAATGAACGACAAATGCATCAACTACAATTTCCTCTAGAATATTTTCTAGAAAATTACATGATATGCTCTTGAATAATTTTAAAAGGTTTTTATGATTTTTCGTAATTGTGTGGTTTGCATTAGACATTTTAATTTACGGCTCTTGTACACCTAAATTTTACAGGTAAAGTGGTAAAACCTTTGGTTCTATTAACACAAGCTTCATTCACTCTATTACTTTTCTAGAAATGAGTGAAAAACGCATTATGATCGATTCCAAACACAAAGGTTTAACAGATATGAGTGAACTACGAGACCAAACATTACCTAACCAATAACGATTGACAAGGAATGGCTGAACACATTCCGGGACATTCTCATGCTTTTTTTTCTTCTTCAGACAATACGATATTTCGTGCCTTTCTACATAACTATGACTGTTCGCTACCCTGTCTGCCGTTGAGAAGAAGTTAGAAACGTCTGATCTTCATCCGTGTCGATGATCTGTTCGCTCTCGCGACCTTGCGCCGCGTGAGGCGTTCCGATGAGACCCCTCATGGCGCATCATCGGCGGCGGCTGCCTTCCCCCTCCCGTGCTGGCTCAGCCGCACCTGCGTCGCGGTGCCCTGCCTTTCGCTGCGCCCGCAACGCAAGGCCCGGCGCGCCGCGCCCGCGCCCGCCGCTGTGCTGGCGCGCCACTGCTCCACTTAGGCCCGCCCGCGCACGGTGCATTCCGTGGTCGTGGCCCCTTGGCAGCATCGCCGATTCTGCCCGGGCACGGCGCACAGTGCTTCGAAATGCTTTCGAAGGGGAAGAGTGAAGTATATTTCCTATGTTTTCGAACATTATTTATGTAATTTTCTAATTTCTTCGGATTTCTAATTGTAGAACGGAAATATTACTTTAAGAATATTAATGAACAGTAAAACCAAATCCTAAATGGCAATTTTCTTTGATAAATTTGGAGCCTTTTTTAAGAAAACAGTGCTTAAGCTTAACTTCATTATAAGTCATTTAAAGTACCGTAACTCACAAATACAATAGAGTTTACAAAATGCTGAAAATGTGCTAGCAACGTCGTGAGAGATCTTTGAAACAAGTACATTTGTGTAATTAAAAAAACAAATTCCCCGAAATTAACTTTAGGTCATATGAAAAAGTGCAATTACCACTATAACTTCGAAAAGTTTGAAGAAAACATTCGGAGCCGTTTTTGAGGAAATTGCGTTTGAGTGTTTCTGAAACGGGAAATTTTGAGCTAGTTTTCGCAGAAAAGAGCTAAGTCTTCGAGAAATTTTATATGACATTATTTAAAGCACATGTACTCATAAATATAATAATGTGAACAAATTGCCGTTATAATAAATATTAACGACGTGAGAGACATGTCAAAACATTCAATTTTTGTATTTTTAAAAGCAAAACAAAAGAATGGAGCAATATGGCGCTATGTCATCTTATAGGGTGCATTTTGAACTATCCCTACCGAAAGTTTAAAGAAAAAAATTGTGAATTTTTTTGAGATAATATTGTTATTGTAATTTTTTAAAATTGCACATAGCGCGAAAACTACCAAAATTTTCAAAAAAAATTACATTACCTTAAAGAAAGGACTCACTATGGAGAACAAATTTTATTTGAAGGAAAAATCTCTATCTTAAATTTTGTGATTTGTGATTGAAAAATTTTGAAATTTTGGAAAATTCCGAGTTACCCCTGAAAATCACAAAAAAGATCCGAGTTACCCTTGCATATTTGCAAGAAATTAAAAAAAAAGATTAGAGTGGTTTTTGAGAAAATTTGGAAAATGTCCGGGAGGGATATTCATTCATGTAAAGTACGCCCAAATTTTGAAGAAAGTTTTTCAAAATCGCACTATGTTTAGTATTATAGTTTAAGGAAGACGCTGAAACTCTTTTTAACTTTGGAATTTTCAAACAATTTAATAAATTCAACTAAAATGAGACATACACCATTCTTATAAGCGTTTTTTTTTTCTTTTTTTGAGAAACAAATTGAGACAAAATATTTGTAGCAATATTTTAGAAAACTGTGAAAATGTTAAGGATTTATGTAGAGTACCCCTAAATTCAAAATTCGATTAGGGAATATTAATAATTCATACTGATTTTTCCCAAATTATTTTGGTGAAAATACTGCTTACGTTGTTCACTCATTCTCGCTTCAGCTGCGGGCCAGTGCAGTCGCTCCGCCAACAGCAGCTAGAATCGTTCAGTGTGATAGTGCAGCGCAACATCACGCCAAACGTTAAGAACATTAAGTTCGTAATAGTGTTCAGTGACCAGCTATTCAACTACGAGTGCTTTAGTAGCTGAATGAACCACAATGTTTTATCCAGCACAGGGCGAGTGGTTAGTGAAGCCCTAAACTCATTATATCATACGGAAGAGTCATCTAATGAGGGTCCCGACGAAGGCAACGTAAATCTCACCGACAGCATGGAATTCATCGAAATACCGCCTCAACGCCAACACTTCGCAAGTAACAACTACCAATTCGGGGTCGGATCATCAGGCCAGCCCGATGAACAATTGCATTCTCAACAGTCAGCCGCTTCAGCCCAACCGTATCAAAACAAGGTAATGTCGCAAGGAAAGCGAGCCAGCGATAACGACTGTGATAACAGAGACCTTACAGACCACAGACAGTCAGCCCCCGGCAGGGTCGAACTTACAAAATCAATATAACGTAGAAATCAAAAACAGATTTAGTTGGCTAAATGAGGAAATCCCAGATGATCTAAGTGACGAAAATAAAATCCCACCAATTTTTGTTACTAATTTCGAAAACCAAGTTTCTCTCGCGAATGAAATAAAGTCTAATGTTCCATCCAACTTCACCACAGAATTCAAAAATCAAAAGATTCGAATCCAATTTCAATCAGTGACCGACTTCCGAAAAGCAGTTAAATATTTTCTGGCCACCAAAAAACAATTTCATACGTATTCGGATAAAATTAGTAAAAAATACTCCATAGTTATCAAGAATATTCATCCTTCAATCTCAGAAAGTGAAATATTAGACGAAATCAAAAACAAATTCAACTCAGCTGTAAAAGTTACACGTCTGTATAAAAACAATTCCCCCATCCCAGTAGTGGCAGTAGACTTTAATGGAACCCACAAAATCGAGGATGTGTTGGAAATAAAACAAATAGGTAATAACATAGTGAAACCAGAAAGAAGAAAGAAAACCAAGGGCCCCCTACAATGCTACCGGTGTTTAGACTTTGGTCACAGCAAAAACAATTGCAATCATTCAATTTCATGTGTGTTTTGTGCAGGTGATCACCTATCAGCAAACTGCGAACAAAAAAACTCCACTCCTACATGTAAACATTGTCTCGGGAAGCATAGGGCCGACCTCAGATCAGTAGAATGTCCATACTATCGAAAAATCTTAGAAAGTAAAAGAAACAATCCTAATGACAGACCTAGGAACAATCCTAATCCCCCGCAATTTAATACAACAAATTTTCCAACACTACCTCCAACCAACAACATACCTAATTTCTCACACGCAACAAATTTCAACCACCAACAAAACACAAGAAACACAAATCACCAGCAACATAACAACCAACAGACAAACAGAAACTACAACAATTTCAATATTGGTAACTCATTCATACAAAACATCACTCAATTCATAACTAATCACATCATTAATTTTATAAATTAATTAATTCCAACAATTATTCAGAATAATCAACAATCATTTGCTATGACATTTAGCAACAATTATGGATCACCATAGAGATATAATTATATTAAACTGAAATGCGAATGTCATTATCAGCAAAAGATCCGAACTACAACACTTCTCACATGCTAACAAAATTGATATAGCATGCATCACAGAAACTCATCTCAACCAAGAAAACTCATTCTTCATTCAGGGATACATAACAATCAGAACAGACAGACAAAACTCGAAAGGTGGAGGAGTATTAATACTAATAAAATCCAGTATACCACATCACCAGATTACTCTACCACACACGCCCGGACTCGAAACAGCAGCAATTAATGTAAAGTATAATAATAATAGGACAATTACAATAGTAACTGCTTACAAATCTCCAAATATAAAAATCAATAATACCAACATATACACATTATTACAACTACCAAACCCATTCATAATTGCAGGTGATCTAAACTCTAAACACTATTCATGGGGATGTCGAACTACGAACACAGCTGGCAAATACTTATACAACATAAAAAGGAACTTGAATTTCAACATATTATCACCAACCGAACCCACTTACTTTCCATATGATTCAAACAAAAGTCCTGATATACTTGACATAGCTGTTACTAATATTAAAACTCAGTTCATTTCTACAACGTACCATGAACTAGATTCAGACCACTTACCAGTAATAATTTCAACTCGAGTAGAAAAGCCTCCTTCAACACCCCCACCCACTTCAACTGGAAGAACTTTAAATGTTCCATAAATAAATCCATACCTCCATTTCACAACCTGAACTCTCCCCAAGAAATTAACCAAGCAATCATGACCCTCAACAATATAATACTTAGTAATCTTAGCAACAGTCATATCCAAAAAAGCCTAGATGTTAACAAAATAATGCACAAACCACTACCAACTAATATAATTAACTTAATCCGAATAAAAAATAAAACAAGAAGACTTTGGAATTCACTATGAATTCCCTCTTTAAAAAAAGAACTAAACATGCTAAATAATATTTGTAAAAAGGTTCTAAACAGATATAAACAAGAACAATACATCTCATATATCAATAGCTTAAATACTAAAAACAACTCACTATGGCAGTTTACTAAGAAACTCTTAAAAAAAAGAACAAGCATTCCCCCATTAGCAACTAGTGATGGTAAAAAATACTCCCCAATGGAAAAAGCTGAAGTACTGGCTTCACACTTTGTTGACACTTTCACCCCCAATAACACCCCTAAAGATCCGAAACACGATGAAATAATGACAATGTTCAATGCTCCCCTATATGATGTTTCCCATCAAATACAATTCATATCCCCTAATGAAATAAGAAAAATAATAAAGGACATGCCAAATAAAAAAGCACCAGGCCATGATCGGATCAACACAATCATTCTAAAAAATCTACCAGAGAAAGCTATTGCTTTTCTAAATAACATTTACAACTCAGTATTGAGAACAGGATATTTCCCCCAAACATGGAAACACTCAATCATTCACCCAATAGCAAAACCGAGCATGAATCACTCAAAAGCCGAGAATTACAGACCTATCAACCTGCTTCCTATAATGTCAAAAATCTTAGAGAAATTAATACTCTTCAGATTGAACAAATATATCAAGAAAACAAACAGTATTCCACAGCACCAGTTTGGCTTCAAATTACAATACTCTACCACCCATCAACTACTATGACTTACGGAACACATTCACTCTGCATTTCAAAAGGGACAACATACCATCGCTGCATTCATAGATATTTCGCAAGCATTTGACAGAATTTGGCATCCAGCTCTCTATTTTAAATTAATATCAATAGGTACACCTAAATATCTAGTATCTACTATCCTTAGCTACATAACAAATAGAACATTTTCAGTTTCAGTCGAAGGCCACTGTTCCAACCCAAGGAAAATTGCTGCTGGGGTTCTTCAAGGTTCACCACTTTCCCCCACGTTGTTCAATTTATACACAGCAGATATTCCTACTACAGCACATATAAACACCGCTCAATTTGCGGATGACACTGCACTATATATCTCAGGAAATTCTTTAACAACTCTTCAAACACAGCTTCAGAATCACATAAATTTAATAGCAAACTGGGCTAATGTCTGGAAAATAAAGTTAAACCCAACAAAATCTGTAGCAAAAATATTCACATTAACACCTTTTACTCACCCTCTTCCATTCTTCATAAATAACGACATCATCAATTGGACACCAACTAATAAAACAATTAAATACTTGGACTTAAACTTCGATACCCGACTCAACTGGAAGCAACATATAGAGGTAAAAACTCATCAAGCCAAAATTAAACTAATTTAACTCCGACCCTTACTGAATCAACATAGCCAACTCTCCAAATCCAATGCTCTATTACTCTAGAAAACAATAATCCGGCCGACATTACTCTATGCTTGTCCCATCTGGACCAATGCAGCTAATTCCAACCTATATAAAATACAAGTTATCAAAAATAAATTTTTAAGATTAATTACAAAAGCACCATGGTTCATCACCAACAATCAACTACACAATGATTTAAACATAAACACAATAAAAAACCAAATAGCCTATCTTGCACATAACTTTTACACTAATCTTCCCCTAATTCAAGCAACATCCTTCTATAAACTAGGCAAAGCCCCCAATTATCGAACGAGAATTAACAACAGATTTCCCCTCCATTCATTTTATAAAATATTCGCAAACTTGGAATAATACTAATCTGAGGTGCTACCTGCTTCCTCTCTCAGTATATTGTTTTATTTGTAATGTATAATTTTAAGTTAATGTAAGTTAGTATAAGATAGGTTAAGATCATCAATCATTTGCACAGTTAACATGTAAACTGAACAATGTAATGTCTACCAAAATAAAAGTAAATTTAAAAAAAACGTTGTTCACTAATAGATATAGGGACGGGCAGAAAGACTGACAAACCCGTTTTGTCTAAACTGATTTTTCAGTATCAAACTCCCAAAAAACGTAGATTCTGACATCACAACGTGTTAGAGGAAGTAATTTTCTCACGTTGTAAAAATAAACGAATTAAAAACGGAAAAATGGCAATAAAATATCCAGTTTTCGGCAGGAAAACTTCTTTTGAGGTTCTGATACAGAGAAAGTGGGTAAATTAAATTAATCTAATTTGTCGGATACTGAGCCCCACATTAGGGAGTTTTCTACCGACGATTGCCGCACTATTACAACACTGTCTCTATACTACGTAAGTGTTGTAACAAATCATAATTAGAGAATTCAAGAAAAAAGATGAAAAAACTACCCTAATATGTATGTATATATATATATATATATATATATATATATACGTATATATATATATATATATATATATATATATATATATATATACGTATATATATATATATATACGTATATATATATATATATATATATATATACGTATATATGTATATTATATTATAATATATATATATAAATAATATAATATAAATATGTATATATGTATATATTACGGTAATTTTTTTCATCTTTTTCCTTAATCCTCGTCTCCTTCTCTCCTCTTAAACACGGATAACCAAGTTCTCCCAAAATTAAACACATTCTCAACATTAACGAAACTAATGACCATAGCAGTTAACACGTCCGGAAACACAAAGAAAACAAGCAACACAATTATTTAGCTTTCGTTCGTTAAACTAAATCTAATGACTTCAAGTTAAGTCACATTCTTTTAACATAATTTCTCTGCTTGATTCAATCATCCGTATATCCGCATATCCGAATTGACCTTATCCCCGTTAAAATTCCATAACTGGGGTTACTCTGTGTAAAAACAAAATTAAACCACGCCAACATGACAAATTGTATTTAGAAATATTTTCGGGATCTCTTTATTTTCACAGTTCATGTTTAACGCGAGACGAGTCGGAATGTGACAATCAACACTATTCCATTTTTACAAATAAAATAGAGAAGTTTTAATTTTTTACAAATTTACATTTTTAAGGAAATTTGTTGCAATTTTTGTCACGTCTAGTACGACCTTCAGTAAAACCTATACGCTGTTGTACACAGTAATGCTTTCGTGCAGATTCTTATCAAGAAATAAAACGGGAACTAGGAGAACGCAAACTAGACGTCTACAAAAGTGAAAGTGGTGTTTACACGTTCTATACGGTTCTCTACGAGTTATCTGTCTCCGCAAAGGACCGGATAACCGACAAATTGCACCGTTCGTATACCATTCTTGATCCAAACCGAAAAATAATTTTGAAATGTGAAGTTTTGATTTTTGACGGAGGTTGAAATTACACACTTACCAATTGATGGATTATAGAGTAAGCATTATCAAATGTTTGATGGAAGCTCCATTGATAATTATAAAATATCATGAGCGTTATTAGCATTAATTATTGGGGGGAGTTCAATAGATAAAATACAGTTTACCGGCAAACCCCATCAGAAAATGTTGAAAAAACTGAGGCATTATAAATGACTCTGAGCAGGTATTGAAAGGTACATTAGACGTCTAAGATGTGTCAGTTAATAAATAGTTTAATGAAGGTCTATATTGGTCTATACCGATATTACTGTCATAATTTTATGTGATGTGTCCGTGTCGGGTATATTCACCTCCTGCGCACAAGGTTATGGCTTTGATTTTCCGTGAGCACAAGAGCTTTTGTATTAATTATGCTCTGAGACAATTATTGATGGAAATAGAATTTCTACAAAACGAAAAAAGAACTTGGTATTGAAAATACGATGATTAGACTTCGGTACTCTGCAACAAGCACTATTGTTAGACACGATTTTCACACAAATAAAATATTTCATTCCGAAAATTTTACTACCCTGGAATGTCCTACGATAATGACAGATCTTCCAAACACACTTGTATTCACAACAGACTAACAGTGCTGCCGGGAAGATGTCCATACCAGAAGAAACAGAAAGAGACTTCCTTCCAGAACGGCCAACATTACACATAGGGCTCATCAAATGTACATTTTGAATTAACAAACTTAACATCAAAATTACGCCAGCGTCGCTTACCGAATTACTATGCTCCGTGAAGTCACGGAAGTTAAGCAATTCGAGACACCATGGATTCCGAGGCGGGTGACCGTCTGGGAAGCCAGGTTACTAACTGCGTCGAACCCCTGACCGAAGGGAGAAAAGGCAGACTGACTGCGACGTGACGAGGTTTGACAAAAAATAAACTTAACGGAGGATTACTGCACGCCAGGAGCTCAGTGCCCAAGAAGAGTTCAGACGCGTTGTGTCGACGAAGACGCAAAAAGTTGTTAAAAAATCACCAAACACCATAAATAGTGCATTCAAAATCGTCAATAATTGACTGAACTTGTGTACTTTAAATAACATGCGAAATTTATAAATTTAATTTGCAGCTAGTGTCTGACGAAGACGGAATATTGTTACTCCCCTCGGACGCCACGTGGCGCTCTGTGATGAGACTACCCACTCATGGAAGAAAACCTCACACTTCTGTGGTGTAAGCTGGTGACTGGTTGTGAAAAAACAACGAAGGCCCTATGTTGAAGCATAGGCGCCGGAGAGATCTCTCGTTGGGCGATCATTGATTTCAAAATGATTTCGTATACATCAATGCTGCATATCCTGCATATCTTGAATATTGAATAACATTAAAAGAAAAGTCTATATTCTTAACATTTTATGAGGTATTTTTCGATTATCTGGGGGTTGCAAAACCATGAAACCTAAGCACCAGCCACCACCGATTCTGTTAACTGGTATCATGATTTATCAACAATTTTGTATGAACTTTTGTTCCCATTTTCAACTTAAAACTTGTTAGCACAGGGCAGTATCTAAACAAAATGAATGAACTCAGTCGCTTCGCACTAGCATAAACAGATCCTTCAATGAATGATGCAGCCACGAGAGTCGCTTAAGTCAAATGGGTGGATTTTATTTTCCGCGCCCCTTATTTTGCTTCTGAACAGAAATGTAGCTTGACTTTTTGTGCACGTTTGCTTGAGCTCTCTAGGGAATGTAGATATTCAAATCACAGTTTTTCATTTTCTCGCTGCATTAAATCAATTTCTTCACGTAGAACAGTAGGAATTATAGTCAAAATCCATAGCTGATTTGCTTTAATAAGTATTTTTATTCTATTAGAACGAATACTTTCATACAAATTGTACACAAAATCGCTCCTTTCTACCTGTATTCGTTATTCACCTTAATATGAATGAGGTAGGGCAGAGATCCGAGAGCTCAAGGAACTGTGCAAAGATTGCACTTCTCCCCCCAACACAGGTTTTACTTTTTGTTCAATAAATAAATACATAATTCCCCCTAAAAAAATTATTTCACGCGTGTACAGCGAAATAAAACAAAAAGTAGGGGGCATTTGAAAAAAACGTAAAGAAAATTCGCCATTTTTTTGATTTCCCACTCGAAGAATTTCAGAAGAAAAATCGTCTAATTGTATGTTGGCATCATAAATTCATTTACCTTCTTACATTTGGCAAAATTACAAAAAATGTAAAGCAAATTTAAGTACCTTTTTTCACTGTAAATCGCGTTTGGGGTCATTTATCGAGTATATTCTATCAAAATGTATAAATAGATATTTGCTTATCTAGTATATGAACACTTATTAATATTCCTCTCCGCTAACGTACGATTTCGTAACAAAGTGGCCAACTTCTCTCCAAATCGCGTCTGATCTCTTTGACGATCTCTTACTTCTCTAATTGGTTTATTTTGCTACGCGCGCTGTTCATCTCGTTTCGGCTCACTGTGCCGCCCCCGGCGAGAGCGCAGTCTCCTCACGGCCAGCATAGTATTACTTTTTCCCCAGCGCTCGTGCCGCGCCAAAGAAATTTCGTCTCACTTTTTAGAGATCGCTCGATACCATTTAAGTTCATGTGAACACTTCGCACGAGCAAGTTCATGTGAGCAACGCACGACGAGTCCTCTTCGTGTATTTGGGACCTATGACCTGTTTTTATTTAATATGGTCCGAAATATTTTAAAACGCTCAAATTTGAATCCTTAAAAAGGAAAAATTTGAAACTGCATGTTTTCATAAATAATTACAAAACTTTGCGAAAATTAAAATATAAACTCCAAATAGAGGAAAAGAGCACTTTTATCAGCACAAAATGCTTTCACCAGCTTCCATAAGAAGTGAAATCAAAGGTCTGGGAAGGACATCCACAAAATGTAGGCATGCATGAATGGATGTTATTTTAATTATTCTTTCAAATGTACTACGTTCAAATTCGATACCTATTGCATTAAAAATGCGCTCTCGCTCTTATCTTTGATTTTTACGTAACGACATTTCGCTCTCCAAACATAACAAGTTGCTCATCCATGCGTGGCACAGTTTTGGTTATATTGTTTAGGTTATACATTAGGTTATAAATTAAAACTGAATAAAAAAATTGTTTCATTAGTATTGACTCATCTATCACTAATTTAATTTCTGATGTGTGATTAATAGACATGAGAGTAAAAAGAGTAATCGACTGTGGTCACCTTCAACCAGCCTCCGAAGAAAATAATCATGAACGCACACTCGCCCAGTTCGAGGTAACTGACGGAAAACGGAGAGTTACCTACACGAACAACATTTACGGAAAATCGCTCCACAGAGGAAGCCGAGAAAAAAGACGTACCCAAACGTTGACCCCCAGTTCAAACCTCCTACACGTGTTTTTATTAACGGCACCAAATTACAAAAACTTAGTACACTGACCTAAGCCTTGGTGATAATTTTATCACACAAATTAAGGGGTAATCAGTGAAGACAATCTTAAACTTTATTAAAAACTTCAGATCAGTTATCCATTTCGTGTACGACAAAAAGAAACAGTATCAGAGTTTCAGCGATCCTCCTAACAATGTTTTCACTGCAGTAGTACGCGGTGACCCCACTGATTGAGAGAAAAGCCAACGCAGAGTTGAGCTTCAAAAATCAGCATACAGAATGTTAAAGTTTTTATACTACTCTGATACGACAAAACGTCCAATGCCACTGTGAGCTGGTACAGTGTATGCCCGTGTTTGGAATACGTTTTCACCACCAACGGACTATTCAACTGATAGCCGGACGTTAAATGCGGTAGAACTTCGGCGCGGAAGTGTTCGTTATTTCTTTCCATAAGATGCCACAACTATGGACACGTAAAGAATGTTGGTACAAAAATTCCGATATGTATTAAATGTACCCAAACTGATGATCCACGTAAATGCCAAACAAACGTTCAACAAAACCCGCAATGTTTTAATAGCAATGAGGTTGATCCGGCGTCTTCTAGAAATCCACTGTGTTTTCAAAGGAGACAGAATGCTTTACTACAACGTAATTCGCGTAATAATCAATATGAGAGCGTAGGCTTCCTCGGCCGGAGTCAGTATTTACTAGGCTGTCCGGGTAACGCCGCGTCCATGGCGAAGGTGCCGACGTTTCGGTCGCCATTCTGCGACCTGCAGACATCGCAGAATAACGACCGAAACGTCGGCACCTTCGCCATGGACGCGGCGTCACCCGGACAGCCTAGAAAATAATAATCAATATATTCAAGCAACCCGAAACATCCCCCCTTCGTCACTATCTCACCCTCACAACATTACAAACCCCTTAATTTAACCCCTGCGTGCCATCCTTCTCCATCACGCTCTACTCCAAAGCCTAAAAAATGAAAGCAAAGATTTCTTCCAAATTCACAATTACATTAAGTTATTATATCAGAAGTAGAAAACCACGTCATGAAAACACTAAAATCAAGAATCAATTTCAAACTTATACTCTTTCTCCCTTGAATTGACCCCTCCTGAATATTCAGCAAAATGTCTCTCGACTAAAACCGGACAAAACGGTAGTTCATCAATCCATTCTCCCCGCTGGCTTGCTTTCTCAATTTTGGAGGGCGCGTGCGCACCTTATCTGCCTCCTAAATACTCGTATATGCGTATGTCCCTGTGAAGGATCGGAATTATCAGTATTGTACAATTAATTTGAATAAAAATACTCTAAAACAATTTTTACTTTTGCGCCCTTACGAATGTAAGAAGACAAAGTATTGTATATGGTTCGCCGAAAAACGGTGAATTTTCGATAAAAAAAATAATTCATGGCACTGGTAACGAAAAAGTGGATAAATGTTGATCTTTATATACTATAGAAAACTTCCTCTAACACAAGATAGAATCTATGTTTTGTAGTTACCTAAAATTCGGTACCGAAAAATCTATTGACGACAAAAGATCCATCTGTCCGTCCGTCTGTGTGTGTGTGTGTCCGTCCGTCCGCCCGACCGTCCGTATGTGTGTCTGTCTCTCCGTCTGTGATGATCACAGACGGAGAGACGGTAGCGCCAAAGTTCAGCCGATATTCGCTGCGAAAAATATTTCTTGCGGGTTGAAAACACTTTTGCATGTTTATCTAGTAATTTAATAAACCGGAGCAGTTCGAGATATTGCGAGAAAGTATGTGCTTTTTTATCACCACTACTTTTAATATAATTCTGTAAGTCAGTCACCGACTGGGGCAGTGTCCCGCTGGTGGGAGATACCTGGTTGGCGAAACTTCGCTAGCCGGCGGTAGGTCGGCACCGGATCTCGCCATACAGCGGTGGAAGACCACAGCCACATCCCAAACAAAAACATGTACTACACGTACGTGACTAATGACACTAGAAGTTGACGCGCACGGAATCACTAACTATCAAGCAATTAATCAACCACCGCAGTCACCAACGAACAGGAACGGAGACTCCTCCTTCTTCCTGCGTGCTTCTACGGCGAACTTTAGAAGCTCTGGCGTCTTGGGATGACACTGAGTGCTCAGGCTTTCAGAAATGGTTTTGTTAAGTGCCCTTATTATTTTCACTCTGTTCTGGCAGTTAAATTATGAATATAAATTAATAAACACGGTCACTGCCAAATTAAATTCTCTCCCGCACGATCGTAAATGTTTTTTAAATTTTATAATTTATTTATTTACTAGCCAACTGCATATACCATTAAGGGAAAGCGCTTCCTGCTCGCACAAGGAATTATTAATCCTTCTTTAATGAAGTAATAGGATGATACTGAAGGGTGAAGGGACGATCACAAATACATGCATGCCCGAGGCGGGATTCGAGCCCTCAATCCTTCGATCCGTAATGGTCACGACACTATTACCTTAGCGATCTCGGCTATCCGGATCGACATCGTAAATGTTAGAGATTACTAAGTCACTTTTGAAAAGATCGATATTTAGGATATTGATTATTATCATCAATGTTTTGAACATCGATGTTTTGAAACATGGATGTTTCGTTGTCGCTTTCCTACCTGCAGCATCGTATTACCCCCTTCCCGCGGGAAGGGAACAGCCCAGCTTCCCCTCGCAGGGGGTGATTTATAAGCCGCGGCCAAGACGCCATCAGCAGCATCGAGTGTTACTCCATTTCACTGTACCTATTTGGAAGATAGGGTTGTTGACAACCACATATGGATCGAATGTTTGTGATTACGGGAGACGAACGTGGCTTTTTGTACACCTCCCATGTAACGTGATCTTTGCTCATTCATACGAATTATTCTTTCTGTTATGTGGAATATAAAATTGTTGTTTTCGAAACTGAGATTATGACTACTCGTTTAATTCACAACAATTTTTATTGGCGACGAGGAAAAGTTTAGGCGACAAGATGACTACGCAGCCGGTTTTAGACGTAATAGTGCGTATGTTACAGCCTCAACAGGAACAACAGCAACGACAGCAGAAACAACCGCGACCGCAGGAATAACAGGGACGAGAGGAGGAACAATAGCAACCACAGCAAGAACAGCAACAGTGGCAGCAGGAACTGCAGTAGTGACAGCCGGAATCACAGCAGCGACAGAAGGAACCACAATCACAACTGCAACAGCACGCGGCCCTGGCCGCACCAACGGCACTACAGTCATTGCCGTCCTTTCCAAGTTTTAACGAGCGCAAGGAGAAATAATGCTCTTATTCAACGAGGTTACAGCTTGTCAAAAGGTAACAGATGACGCCAGAAGGTGAGCATTTTGTTTTTTATTTAGTATTTCGATAGCGAGTTTTACGAGTAACAGCAGAAAATGAACCCGCATGAAGCAATGGAGAAATTTACTTCCAAAAATATCATTGATAAACGTAGTAGTTATTATTAGGGAGCGGATTTATATGATTTGGTATATTTTTGTCTGATGATTCGGGGCATAGCTAAGTGAAATTTCTTAGGATTTGGTTAAAATTGGATGCTATATAAATTAATATATTAGTGCATATTTGGCCGATTTTTCCAGTTGGTACATATTAGTGTAATTGTAGGCGCATATTTTGCATATTTCTTTTAAATGGAGACTTATTGGAGATACGTCGTTTCATCGTTTCATCTTTTCATAGAATCTATTTATTTGTGAGGGTTCATTGATAAGAAAGGGCTTGTCGCAGTGTGCGCTTTTTCTTTTCTTAAGGTGATAAAATACTTGTGCAAATGTAGAATATTTCTTGATATATTTTTTAAACCAAACACAAAAATTGCAACAAAATATACTAAGATGAATAATTACTTCAATTATTTCTCCTGAAAAGTAAAGTATATTATGTTATGTTTGCACAAAAAATATATATTTTCATTCCAGGCGTGCTTCTCCTGAATTTTTCAAGAAAGGATTATATAGGAAATGGAAATATTGTTAATTTGATTTGCAAGTGCTTATTTAAAAATGTTTAGACCATAAATAAATATTTTTGAAAGCACATTTCAAGCTTTTTTAGGGCATAAAAATCCTCTTCCTTGTTATTATAAACCATCGAAGGCTTTCACGGCTGGAGTCAATATTAATATAATAAATATTTAATATAAAACAATACTGCAATTAATTAATATAATAAATTAATTAATACAGTAATACATAATCAATAGGCATTACAACAATGAGTCTCACGTCTTAGTAATGCGATTCAATTTTTACTTTTCGCCCTACTTCGTAAGAAAAGAAAGTATTGTAATCATGCGCTGGAAAACTGAAATTTCGACAGAAAAATTCTTACCGGGCCCTGGAAAAGAAAAGTGGATAAATATTGTTTATGTATATATATATAAAATTATTTCTTTTAAGAGGTTGTGTAGTCAGAATCCACGGTTTGTGGGTCCTTGATACCGAAAAATTCTGTAGATTGTTGGCGAAACATATGTCTGTCCGTTTGTTTGTGGTCTAAAGCTAGCGCCAAAACCGTTCAATCGATTTTCTCCAAAACTGATATTCCTGGATAGATTTAAAGAAACACTAGTCCCTCTGTTTCAAACGAATTTTTTGATTATGGTGGACACTGTACATGAAGACTCAACAACATTAGTAGCATTTTTACGTAAATTACAAGTTCTTAAAGCATAGCTGTCCAAGTGTCATTTTTTTCAAGAATAAAATAAATTGAGTGAGTAATGACAGAGAAGGGGTAAAACCAATCTTAGAGAATGTGCAGGCAGTAATAAAACTACGTGCACCAGTTAACAATAAGCAACTGCAATATTTTGTAGATAAGGACAACTATTATACCAAATTTATAAAAACAATTGCAGCGATAGCTGCGCAGCTCCAAACACTCAGAAAGTATGGAACACATTTCGTTTGGTCAGAAGATTACCAGCGAGCATTCTTGGCAATTATACAACAGCTTACCGCAGTCACTAAACTAACACATTCTGATCCCACTATAATAGTAACCCTAGAAAAGGAAGCATCAGAATATCGAGTATGGGCTGTGTTATCGCAGAAAACTGATGGAGTACAGATGCCGGTAGTATTTGCGTTAATGATTGTTTGATTCATTGATTGATTCATTGAGTGATTGACAACTGATGCCGTGTATCAACTGCTACGGTAATTAGTCCCGTAAGTATAGTTGTTTGTCATCGCCGGCGGTAACAGTGATCTTCCCCTTCCGCATGACGAGATCCGGTGCCGACATAACATTTAGCATGCGGAGGTTTTCCCCAACCAGGTATACACCAGCGGGGAATTGCCACAACCGGGACGTGGTCTGTGGCCCCAACTGGTCTTCCGGCATCAGACGAAGTGTAGTGCATGTTAGTGTAGGAGTGTGAAAGTAAGGGGTGCGAATAGGCCAAGGAAAATCAACGAAAGACAGCGCGCTGATCCGGGGACCGTTGCTCCAACATTTGCCTGCTGTTGTTCGGGGAAATCTCGGAAAACCACCAATCAGAATAGCCGGCCGCTAGGAGTCTCCTCCAGAGAGCGGCTGAATTCGACCTCGACGTAGAGAAACTAGTGTCGAAAATCGTGCTACCGTCGAGACTCGAACCCTAGGACCTCCTGGTTATAGGCACTGCAGCAATTAAAGTCCTTAGCCAACTAAACCAGTATTTTTTGTGCGTCAAAAATAGGAAGGATTACGCCAGCAATTGTGCAGTTTGGTCAACGAGAAGGTGCTTTATGCCACATCGGAATGCGGCGGGGGGAGATGGGCTTACGGCAACATGGCTGGTTTAGTACCGTCTAACATTACATTTGTGTGTAACAAAATTAAATTTGACAGTGTTCGTCTTTATAAATTCGCCGAATAAAGGTACGAGAAGAAGGGGCAGATCGTACAGCCCACAGCTAATTTGTTGACCACATCTCAATATGCTAAAAATATGAAGAAAGACGAAACACAAGGGTTCGGGGGAGTGTGTCTCGGACGGGGGAGTGTGGTCAATGAAGGTAGAACAATACGTACAAACAGCGTTCCTTTGCTTCCAACACATGAACTAACAATATTACCATCAGTGATATTTAATATTTTAACTTATACAGGATTGTGATCAAGGGAATTTTTAATTCAGAGACAAAACACCGGGAAATAAAAAAACAACGATCACAAAACATCGATATTAAAGAAAGATCGGTGTTAATATATCGATGTTTACAACATCGACATCGATGTCGCATCCCTACTTGTAATATTCCGGCGGTGAGTTGAACGCTTCGCCGCAAGCTAGATGTAAATTGATTAGAAACAAGAAAGGGCACCACAAGTGTGCACCTGGAAGTCCGCCCTGAACTTGATTTAAGAGAATGAACGAGTACTCACGAACATAAGAGTGCGTCTCAATGACGCACTGACCGCCGTTATCTCCGCCTGCTCCTGCACCACCTGCAATGACTGGGCGAGACAAAGGGGCGCTGCGCTCGGCCTACTGGCCTCTCTGTTGACGAAACCCGCCGCCTTTCGCGACCTACCTTCCGCATTCTTCTACCGGACGACTGGGAAATAGAGCAGCCGCATGTGGGGAGTAGATACAACTCCAACAATAGTCTCATCAGCAGCAGCAGATGCACGAGCGACAGCAGTTTCAGCATTCACAGCAGCAGCATAATCAACAACTGCAACAGCATCAGCAGCAGAATGCAGCCGAGCCCAACCCCAGTAGCAAGCGCCCGGATAAACGCCACGCACCATCCACTCGCAATTAGAGCGAGTAGAATTTGCAGTGCCAATCGAATATTACAGAGCGTGTGTGCTGGTGCCACCAACGATCGGTACCGCTGGGAACAGTACAAGAGATTGCAACCCCCGTTCCAACAGAGCATCGCATCACTTCCTCCGCATTGGAAGGTTGGTATCGTTGGGGAGGTTGATAAGCGGTTGGCATTACGCCATCAGCACCATCGAGTGTTAAGGAGTCCTTTACGATGTATATATAATTGGAAAATTATTGTTATGGACATTGTTTTTGTAAGACAAACGTGACTATATTTTACATATCATGGATAACGTGACCTTTGCTAATACGTGCAGATTCCTCTTTTTCCTCTGGAAATAGGTAAATATCACGGCTAAAATTTTTTTTCACAGTAGTCAACCCAATTTTGTCACAATTAATCCTGAAAATAAACTAATGATATGGAGCAAGAAAATCAAGACACTTGTCTTTGTAAGCCAACTCCTAATTTTGATGGCGTAAAACATCAACGTGGGAAGGGTTTGATCTACATGATTTATTAATCGGAGTGTCACATCGGAGACCAACGTGACTGATCGAAGTATGTCATCAGCATCCTGAAGAAAATAGTATTGACAATTGTTTTCAAGAGTAATAAATGTGACAAGTAACGTCTAAATAATTAAATTGATATAGACGGGAACGAAATCCGTGCTTAACTTTTATGGACGTATTATAACTACCTTATTTGGCGGATCAAGGTGTGTGGGGGGGAAGGGGTCCGACTAAACCCACTAATAATTATATTTTACTAAATGTATTCCAAACAACTACTATATCGCATCCCACAGTAAGGAAGTATTTTTTATTAGAAATATCTTTTCATTTCAACCCTACAATTTTATTATTACATAAATGATTTCTATGCGGAAGGAGCGGATTCCAAATGTAATTTCTCGTTCCGAAGTACTTTTGGGATCCGCCCTTAAGCTACTTGCGACTCGAAATTTCGTAATGATAACCCAATTGCCTTTCGATGAAAATGGATATATTGTAACAAGGGGAGAAAAACAACTAAGATTGGAGGAACGTCATGGAAATCAAAATCATCTTGTAAGAAACGTTTTGTAAATTTGTGAGTACATTGCTTTGATGTTTATTACAGGAAGTAAAAAAGTATATTACGAAGGCATTTCATACACCAAAAAACTATCCACTTCGTATCTAACAATTGATGTATCTCTGGCAACGGGTACGTCAGCCGCTTACGTCATTTGTTTCGTCACTGTAGTGAATGTTTTACCAGATTCAGTATTCCTTCCAAGCTGGATGATGAGATCCAGCACAGAATTACATGCCAGATTGTAGGGATTTCCCCAAGTCCAGATCTCTTTTCCAGCAAGGCACCGCCTTAATCAGTACAAATTGATTCACCCAGAGTCTCAACTGATCTCTCGATACATATGGAAGTGTAGTACACGTATGCGCGCGCGTGTTTGTGTGCAAGGGAAGAGAAACGATAAAGATGAGGAAGATCCCGATCGGGCTGTAGCTTGTTTGTTAGGATACTGCTCCAGGATTCGCCTGATTTGATCGGAAAGAACACAAAACTACCGATCGGATCAGCCGGCGGATTGAATTCTCCTCCAGACAGCAATAGAGCCAGAGTTGAAGTCCACGACCATCGGGATTCGAACCTAAGACCTTGCGGTGAAAATCGTTTCAGAGTCAACGGTAATGATGACTCTGAGATACCTCAGCCAATGTTAACGGGTTGATCCGGTCGTACTTCTGCAGAAGATACACGAGTATGTTTAGTGAGCAACTGCGTCTTGAAAATAGAAGATCTTTTATGAAAGAAACAAAAAAGATAAACAGAAATACTGGCAATTCTCACTAGTTGTCGGACGTTATAAGAATTCTGGAAAGCAGTACTCTTATCTGATTGTATATAGTCGTAGAGACCCCGTAGTTGAGAAAGCAAACCATAATCTTGAACAATCCGCTTTTCATTTAATTAATGACTTATGTGCTTTACAAATTGCCTTCTGAGCAACAACTTAACCGTGATCAATTATGTCGTGTTTATTATTACATGAAATTTGTACGTAGATGCACTGTAGCGTTTGTGGGGCACATCCGCTTGTTCATCGATATGACAAAAATAATTGTTTTCTTCATAGCATACTTATTTCCTTTTGTCTTGCAAAGAAAATGATTATAACTTCACATAATATATAACACTTTCGAAATTTAAATATATTTTTTTTAAACTCAACAACATATGCATACATGTTAAAATAAGAAAGTTTTATTGAAAATAATGTAATTAACATTCTTTCACATAAGAGATACACATGATATATCCACTTGACCTGTCAATATTGTTTTTCGTTTACTATGTAATTGGTATTTAAACTAGAGGTGCTAAATCAGCCCAATTTTTGAAAAATTGTACTTGACTTTCTTTTACAATTTATCTTTAAGGACCAAATTTCTTTCAGTGCCTTTCAAATGCCTATATTTAATACTTTAGTTGTTGGAAGAAAAAATTTTGAACTTTTGCAGTTTTCGAAAAATCAGAGATTTCAACGAACATGAGACCTGCACCATTCTTCATTAACACGAGGGTGGTGGAATTGGTCCTTCACACTATCCAACAACAAAATTTAATCAAAAACGATAGAACATTTTTTTTGAAAATTTGGAAAATGTCCCAGGATCTTCATGTAAAGTACCCCCAAATTTAAAATATCGGTTTCAAATTCAAGGGGATGCGGCATCGGCTAGATCGATTGGGGTATATCAATTTTGGAGAATATCGACTGAACCGCTAGCGTTGAAGCCGCTAGCGTTGTTCACAGACGGAAGGAAAAACAGACTTTTGCCGTTATTCGATTTTTCGAAATCAAGGACCTTTAAATATGGATTATGGCTACACCGCGTGTCAGAGATTTTTTTCTAAATTTAGCAAGAGGATTTATCCACTTTTTCATTACCGGGGCACTGAAATAAGAGTTTTTCTGTCGATAACTCGTCGTGTTTTGCGCAGCATTATATAACTTTCCCTCTACTCCGTAGCGAGAAAGTAAAAGGAGTAGGTATTGTAATAATGCAGAGGAATGTGCACCTTGATTTACAAAGGAAATGGTGTAGCGGTAAATGGCGATTTTTTAGATAAAAACTCGTATTGTGGGTCCTTGTGTTGGTTTACGGTAGCACCTGTCTGTTCGCCTGTCGGTCTTGCCTGTCAATAGCACTAACGCTTAAACCGTTCAGACGATTTTTTCCAATGCTGATTAATCTCCTATCTATCTTGCTGAACTTGAGACCCTACACATTTGAAACTGATTTTCTGATTTGTATGGGTACTCTACATGACGTTTTTTTGGGGGGTACACTATACTGTACTCTTGACTTCGGTGTCTTGCTACAACAATATTTAAGATAAATATGTTTTTCTTTAATGGAACATGTTCTTCAAAGCTATATCTTTAACTAAGATCTCAAATTTTTTTTTCAAAAATGAGTAGTTTTCGCGTAATTTTATGTGAAATACTGGCAAAAAACAAAACAAACTTAAAAACTTCATTTTCTCAAGAAGGATTCGAATTTTTCTTTAACTTTATATTTTATTAATATTATTTATATTTATAAAAATTGCGCAGATTCCATTTTCGCTGAACTCTATTTTCAAAAATTGCGAAAGTTTGTATAATATTATATATAAGTAAAGTCATGTACATTTTTTTTTTTAAATATGAGTAGTTTTGCGTAATTTTTTCTTGGAATAAAAGCAATTAAAATATTTTCTTCACAACGACTTCATTTGTTATTTTAATTTTTTTCTTGAATGGAACAAATTACAAAAATTCCTAAGATTCCATTTTTTATGAACTCTGTATTTTCCACGATTGTACAATTTAGAATTTATTGGCGTCTCCCTGCTACTGCTTCACTGAAGATCTTGAAATGTCAATAAAAGTTTCTAAATTTCTGAAATATGCTAATGCAATTATTCAACTTTTTTTTAAAAGTACCGAAAAGCCTGAGTTTTCCAGGGACCCTGTTAGTGTATGGGTGACGTAAATGGCGTGCTAAGCCTCAGAACGTGAATTCGAATCCGATCGTGGGAGAAAATAATGGTTCGAAGCACTTTTGCAGGTTCAAGTTTTATTGTAAATTGCGTAGCCGTTATAAATAATGCCAGAAAATATGTGTTTTAGCACCCATAGTTTTAATATAACATAAGTCAAGTGATATAAAAAGTTCAAGTGACGAAGCTGACAATGTATCTCGATTGCAATTGTATTCTGTGGGCATGTGATGGGGTAAATGTGTGCCAACCTCCTTGAGAGAAAAACGACTACCTAGATTTTCTTTCGCGTTCGCCTTCTCCTTTGCACGTAATCAAGACCTCATTTGGCATGTCATTACATTCTGATGTGAATGCAATCGACAGAAGGATCAATAGGAAAATCAATAGGAAGTAGTGTGTACAGAGGTGCGTTTGCTGCGTCAACCACGACTTTCTGTTGTTTTTCAGTGGCTATTGCGCCGGATTTCTCTCGGAGGCGGCGCAGCCGGCGAAAGTCGTGGCTTGAGGCACCCACGAGCGGAGTGAATCGAAGGCAGCGTCTAGTAACCCAAGGTTCAACGGAGTCTCTTAGTCCCTGCGTACCTTACTCTGAGACCTGTGAAGACTTTCACTGTACTCTCTTCTCTGACCGCTCTATAAATATTTAGTCGACGTGGGATCTTGGTCGACAGTCGCCGTGTGTTCACGTCGGAATGTGCGTACGAAGAAGTGTGTGTCAGTGGAATGAACGGCGCCGGCGGATACTATGCAAATCATTCACGAATGACGCGAATATGACACATGCATTTTGCATGAGTTCTCACGGCCAATGAAACACGAAGAATGTCAGAATATGAGGCATCCTGGTAATGGGCAAGTAGCTTTATGGAGATGTTCCATGTGAAAAGCAGTGTATATAAACAAAAGTGAAATTAGAGAACCCGTTCGCCTAAAAGCAATTATAAAAATATTTTTACATTGAATAGTTTAAACAATTGCATTTTCATGATTTATTTGATAAACACGATTGTAACGTGAACATGACAAAATATTACCTTACTTGCCCAATATAATAGTTATTGAAATAATAAGAGATGCACGAAGATTTTCGTTAATAGGGATAAAGGTTAGCGCGTGAGAGACTTGATGTTGAATTCTATTAATTGTATCAGTGGAATGTAATTCAATATTATCATTAATTATCTCAACACAACTCTCAATACATAGCTCAGTAAATATATTATTGGGAAGGACGTATTTATATCCAACACGAAAAATATTAAATAGGTAATTTAGTAAATAAAAATTGATTAAAATATTTAAAAATTACTTTCAATGTTAATCAAGTTTAATTAATGGACAGATTTAAATTATTCTCTACAGAACAGTAAACAGTTTTCATTTACAAGTTGGTAGTATCAAATTAAATTAAAAATAAAAATTCAATAATAAATTAATTTCATGATATGAGTTCATCATTATCATAATCATGTAGGCAAAAAGTACATGTACGGAGTTGCTGTTAAATCGTTTAGGGTTTCCATTATGAGAACCTTTCCTGACCTAAAATAATATTTTTAATGTTAATCTAATGTTTACAAAAATTCGAAACCGTCGCCATGCCTAATCGCTTCGCCAAAACTATGGTTTTCTTGCAGCCAGATCTTCCCACAATTACCTGGAAATCTTATTTTAGTACCTGTCGATGTAGATAACGATTTTTTAAAAATAGGATAAACATAGTGAATTTTGAACTAGTTCTTCACAACACGAACGAAATCACGTGTTCTCTCGGAAGAACCGCAAATAAAAAAAATATTTAAAATATACTTGCGTAAGCCATACAACAAAAACTGAAAACTTTTATCACAAACATGAAAAAATAATTTTGATGTATCGTCAAATACATCTAGTATTAATTTCTAAATATATAAAATTCGCCGTCAATTATATTGAAATAGATTGAGGAGTCCTCTCGTTGGTGATATCTGGGTATCATTATTATTAATTGTTAGTCGTTTGTGAGAGAAAGACCCTGCATCGAGTGCCGACACTTTGTTTAGTTCAAATGAATTCGAAAATTGCAGTAAATGATTTAAGCTTTAATTTCAACAGTTTTAGTTACTGCAACGTAGATGAATGAATGAGTAGCTGCAGGATTAGCTTAAGCCATTTTTGTACTTTCTCGCCCTTTCTTCATAAGAACACGGAATATTCGACAAAAATAACTTATTGCTGGTAACGAAAAATTGGATCAATCTTGTTCCTAAATAAATTAAATTACTCCCTCTAACACGTTGTGAAGTCAGAGTCTAGTTTTTGATACTTTCTTCATACTGAAACTTCAACTGAAGGCAATATTTTGTTCTTTCTGTCTGCTTGTCTCTATCTGTGGTTAACGCTATCCCCTAAACCGTTCAGCCGATTTTCTCCATGATTGATATTTCTCGATCAATTTAAATGGACTCGCGGTCTTTTGAGCTTGAAACAGATATTTTGAATTTGGGCGCTACGTTTCATGAAGCTAGAATCGATTTTTTAAATTTTCCCTTAAAATGGCTCCAAATATTTGAATTAAATTTTGTTCTCGAATAGCGTAAAGAACGTTCAAGAGAATGGTACAGATCTTATTTTCATTGAAATCCCTGATTTCTCGAAACTGCAAAAGTTCAAATTTCTTTTGCGGCTATATCGACAATATTAAAGATAAGGATTTTTCCTGATAGAAATCTGTTCTCGACAGACAGATCTTCAAAGAAGGTCATGTAAAAATTAAAAAATGAATAGTTTTTGAGTAATTTTTCGCGAAGTTATACATTTTTAACAATTATTTCCCAAAAACTGCTACAAATTTTGACTTTAAATTTTTCCTCATATATATCAAAGCTTAATAAAAAACTGGCGTTAATCCAACTTCCGGAGAACTCTTTGTAATATTCCAAAACTACAAACTTGAAGATAATGGGTTTTGTCAGAATCAAAGCCTGCTGTAAAAAATCAACTCTTTCAAAAAGTAATGCACAATTTTTAGAAAATTCGAGTAAATATTGGGCAAAACATGCTTGAAATTAATGCACATTATAAAAATACTTTTTTTTTAAAACAGCTCGAAATTGTTTACACAAATAGAATAAGGTACACTTAAAAGAAAGAAGAAAGGCGCAGGTCTAAATATTTAAAATTATTTGAACGTAACGAAATACGATACTTGGTAATCATAATCGTCTCAAATTCATCTGTTATCTTATCGCTTATGCATAACTGCAGATGAAGATTTAAAAGTCGGCAGAGACAATAAGGAACATAATATATCTCAGATAGTCAAGGAACCCTAGAATCCATCTTTCCTTTATGCTCCCTTTAAGACATTGTTAGCAGCCAAACGAAGCGTAATTGATTTCATGGTTTGTAAACGTAAATTACATTGAAAATGAATGTAGTGTGAAAACACTTGAATGAATGTAATGGGAACGAAAGCTAAGAACGGTAAGAAATGCATTAATATTTCAGGCAGAAGAGCGTAATTA
This sequence comes from Gryllus longicercus, assembly GCA_038098605.1. Taxonomy (NCBI): domain Eukaryota; kingdom Metazoa; phylum Arthropoda; class Insecta; order Orthoptera; family Gryllidae; genus Gryllus; species Gryllus longicercus. The sequence continues at coordinate 781,595 of JAZDUA010000239.1, forward strand.
TATGTCGAATGTGTTAATGTGTTAAAATTGAGAAAAAGGAATGAGTGAAATCATATTATTTGTTGACTTATATTCATTCGACCCACTCTTCTCACGAGCAAACTTGGATCCGGCCTTCTTGTTATAAATATTGTTTTTGGACTGAAATTGGAAAATCACAATCCAGTCGGTTACGTTTGGAGTTATTTTCTATCAAGAATTGTTCTGTGGATGTAAAATACAATCCTTGGCCAACGACTTATGGTTACAGAACTATATTGTCTTACCTACTTATGGTATGCACATTAGGTTAATTTGAATTATGCTTTGCTATCATTACGAAATTTCACTTCTTTTAATACAGTTTCGAACTTGTATGATAATGCGTTACTACACTATATCATATTCTTATAGTATTTCTAGCAAATATATTTATAAATATTTCGAGATGATGTGAATTTACTAAGACTATCATTTCATTCATTAATTTAAGTTCCCATTTTCTGCATAAACATTACATTTCTCGAAATATCAGAATATTTTTGGAAGTTCATCGCAAGGTAATTCTTCTCAGAAGACAACGCTTTAAATGCCTGAAATCACTCGTCAAAAGTGGGGGCCGTAAAAGATAATTTCACTATTTCGCCCAGAAAAAACAATCTCTTCGAACCAACACAATCATAAAATATATTTGGCCAAGGCAAATTACAAATTAACTTAAGTGATTTTTTTTCTATTCAATATTATTAAGCGTAAACTACACCTAAATATAAAATATATTTTAAAAATCTAAAACCGGCAGTTTTAGCTTCAATGATAGGACTTTTAAAAATATATTGGCATGGTTTGTCTTTTCCGACATTAGAATTTCAGACTTTCTTCTTAAAGTAAACGCAATTCATAAACAAATTCTTAAAACCGCCTCCAAATGTTTTCTTCTAATTTTTCGACGGATAGGACAAGGGACGCTTAAAAGAATGGAAGATGTCTCATGTTCATTCAACTCTCTGAGTTTTCGAAAATTGCAATAGTAATAATATGAAAAGGCATGTGCTGTTTTAGCCCCACTAGTTGGAATTGATGGGCCATAATTGTTGGGTTTTTTTCGCGTTAATCAATTCAAAGTTTTTACATGATTCCATATCCAAGGAATCCTGTTTCCGACACTTTTATGGATAGTTTTAATTGTTGCATACATTTTACATAATAAAGTGAAAGACTTATTTATATTTTAAATATGTATTGATACATTTGTTTTGAAGTTTTTTCATAATTTGCAATGAATTACTTTATATCAAATAATCTGTATCAAATCATCTAAATAAGAAAAATAACATTCCGCAATCTTGAATACGGAATTGACTAATAATGTTCAGTGTCCACTGTCATAAGGTGGGGTGTTAAGCTCATGAACCTTGTTCACCAGTAACTCAATGAGCATTAAGGTGGGTTTTTTTTGCCTGATATCGATCTTGCTTACTCTTAACGTTTCTTTTTTCAACTATGCATTAAAAAAATAACAAGACATAATACAAACTTAATAATAATTTATTATTATTAATATTATTATATATCTAACAAAAGTAAAGTAGAAAATGGAAACTTAAACCTCAGTTAGAAGCAGTTCTACTACAATGTAACTTCTTTATCTGTTCACGTCACCTAGAATTCAGTGGGAAATATAGTTATTCAAATTATCGTTCACCATGTTGTCGCGGAAGGAAATATTATGGAATGACATGAGGGATAAGAACCCAAATTTACAGCTGATTTACCCTTGAAAATAGTTTCTATTACATCGAAGCGAATATTTTGTTAACAATCCTTGCAAAAAACGCTCATTTCTTTCTGTATTCGAAATGAACGTAGTATATGGCTTAGGGTGGGGATCACAGAATTATGAAAACGTGTACAGAATTCACTTCTTCCTGTGGCTCGTCACCCAGTTTTATCTGTTTTTGACTTAAAATAAATAAATAAAAGTCTATCTTCAAAACTTACTAACATTAATCTACTTCTCTTGCGTCAATCGAACAATTCTGGGGTACACAGACCACAACCTGTAAACTATAGCACTCAAGCATCATGGTTGCCAAAAGAATCGTTAAAATTCTCCAAAAAATAAGGAAACACCAACAATTACATAGGAAGACTTGAAACTGATACTCGGAAACCTGTAATATTGTATATCTACCGGACCAGATGAAATTAAAAATATCTGGTGGCATTATCTTACGTCCCTACACATATCACTCATTGGCACCCTTAATCTGTTCTTTGATAGCACAACTGAAGTACCTTTATTTCTTAACCAGGCAGTTTCCTACCTAAAACCCAAGAATTCTGAGACAGTCAACCTCAAAAATTATCGGACGCTCACCTAATTCAATATCCTTTACGTTATAGCGTACAAGAAAGGAATGCATTCATCACTGATGTTACATACCCTGGAGATAACTACATCAATAAAGCAGAAAAAATTAAAATACATTCCTCTCTGAGTAGAATATAAAGAAATACACAAACTTGAGTCTGTTGAGACAATACCAATTGTAATAACAGCAACTGGTCTTATTAAGAAAAATCTAAAATATTATTTGCAAAAATTAAATCTTTGTCATAACAAAATTCAAAAAGCTCAAAAGTCAATCATTCTTGAAACCTGCCGAATTGTTTGCACGGTTCTCAATATGGAAAGCTAGGAATGTGGTAACCTTCAAAACTGGAACTCCGGATGAGAAAACTCGGAGAAAGTAATAACGATGAGAAGAAGAAGAAGAAGAAGAAGAAGAAGAAGAAGCCGGATCCGTGGCGCAGACTGCGCCGAGGAGCGTCCTGACGAATCTGCGCCGAGGAGGCCGCAGGTTCGAGTCCTGCGTAGGCATGTGATTGTCCATTCACCCCTCATAATCATCATCATTATCATCATCCTAACACTTCATAATTCAACATTCAAGGCGTAGCAACCTTGTCTTATCAAGGGATTCTGCCAAACAGCTGATCCCCATAATGACATACGTTAATATCTCTCCAGGATAGAATACTACCGGGCCTCGGAAGAAAACGTGTGGCCGATACTCAAATAACAACAACAATAATAATAATAATAATAATAATAATAATAATAATAATAATAATAATAATAATAATAATAATAATAATAATAATAATAATTAATAATAATAATAATAACGGGGCAGGATGACAGGTATTATTCAGTTGTAGAAATAATAAATGAGAAATAATAATAAGAACACACTCTGGTCTAATTGGTCGAATGTTAGCTGGCTCTACGCCTTCTTTTTCCAGACGGCACTGTATCGCCTCCCGCTGACGTGTGCGCCTCAACATTGCCTGAGCCCCACCCACCGCCCTCTGCGAGCCGGCGCTGGCACTGGCACTGGCGCGCGCTCTAGAGCGGGCTCGGATGGCCACCGTCCGCTCCCGCCCACACCCGCACCCGCACCCGCACCTCCGCCTGCGCCTGCGCTTTCCTCTTCATGTGGGTCAGCGACCGCCCGCCTCCCCCCGCTTCCCCCGCCACCGGTGCATACGGCCTCTCTCCGCAGCGGGCAGCGGGCTCCTCCTCCTTTTCCTCATTTTCCTCGTCCTCACTTCTTCGGCCGTCGCCGACTTCAACTCCAACGACTGTTCCGGACGCTCCCATATCCGTGCGGAAATGCCGCCTCATGGCGACTCAGACGCTTTCTGCCAAAGGCACTTTTTACGTGTCATTGGGTAAGTGCGCACTGCACACCTTTTGGGTACCTGACCGTTCGCTATTCCCACCCATAGTCTTTATACGAACACAATAAATCGTTGAGTAGCGCTCTACGCGCAGTTGTTTTAATTTTGCTGGGTGGTTTTGTAATTCAATACTATTGATAGATGGAGAAGAATAACTCGTTAAAGGAAATCGAAATAAAAAGTGAAGCTTGGAATTGCATAGAAAGTAGAAAACCAATAACCTAATCATAAAAGAAGAAAAAATAGAAAAATGAGAAACAATTCCAAAGGTTCTTCTGCTGCTCGCTTTCAATTTCTATTGTCTCTCGTCACAGAAAGTCCTTTGTTTTCTTGAAAATGGATCTCTATGACTCCGTCCATATTTCAGTCTTACAAATGATATAAATAATCTTCAATAGTTTGAACAGGCAACTACTGAACGTCTTGAAAATGTACTTTTTTTGTGGCAATGAAAAGGAAAACAGAGATTTTAGAATTTATAGTATATTTAGATACGAGTATGTTGTATTTACATACAAATTAAAGAAAATCTTTAGGGGTAATAATCTGGATCAAAACATTTCACCCGTGTGTCGATGGTAATCATTTAAATACGTAATTTTCAGGTAGGCTTAAGTGGAAATTTTGAAACTACATCAGAGGCACACGTCACGCACAGCTTTTGACGGACTGTGACAAAAATAAATTAAAAATATATAATAAACCTGATATACTTAATAAAAAGAGGCATCGAAAGACATGTCAAGTGTAATAATAAACAATTAGTCTACAAGTATTTCTACAACTACATTACATTATTACATTATAAAAATAGAATAAACAACTTTTCTATCAAACTGAATGTCGTAAATAAAAAGGAACTTTTTATTAGTTTAGTTAATAGACATTCATAAAAAGAGAAAAAGTTTTAATCAACTTTAAACAAATATTTATTATTTTTAAGTTTTAATAGATAAATATAACACATTATTTAACTTTCCAATTTAAAATTAATTTTATATCCCAAGAAGTATAAGAGCGAAATAGTTTTGTAGGGTTGTTTTTGAAAAATATATCTTGAAATTTCTGACTGATCTATAGAGATATATCCTTTGTAATTTGTTGCACTGCATTGAAATTTCAAATGAGTCTCTTATCATCACAATGATTATCAGAAATTTCGCCCCATTATTTCCATAAATTAATAACAGAAACTAGATTCAAAGCCCTTTTCATTCACAAATAACCTAGTATAGTATATAATGCCTTCCAGTCCCGCAGAGCGCTTTTCATCTCGAAAGTCTGTGAAGAGATTTCACGAGCACGGTTCTGTCTGTTAACGAACATATCATCACCGACGACATAAAAGTGCAGCAGAATGCAAAGAATGGCAGAGAAATTACGGGAGTGGTCAGAATAACACTGGAGAAAGGTTAAAATGACAAATATATTTATGACTCAACAAAAAATTGCATTCAATTTAATTCATGTTTAATATTCTGATATAAAGGCTGTGTGTATTAATATTTCGGTGGTCAATGCATTATCCGTCCTGTAAAAAAAGTATAAAACTAGAATGAAGGCGATCTTTATGAGCGACGTGTCATGTAATTCACGATATAATCGTCAATACTACGAGTGGCAAATTCCCATTCTTTCAACACTATAGTGTACTCTTCATAAATATTTTGATAACTGTGAATGTCGCTTGAAATGAAAAATTTGCAAAGGCGAGAAAAATAAAACACACTGGACTACTCTGGGAAGTGCCAATTAACTCCATAACAGAGGTCAAGATCTCTGCGGAGCCCCGGGGCTTCACAATATTGTCTAAGGCGTTCCACCACGCTTTCCTGAAAATATTCTTCATGCTTCGTGATGTGGCAATAAAAACTCTTCAAGAAAGGCTCGCTCTTGCGTATAAAATTTATTTTTATAAGTGTTTTCAGTAATTTTTTGTTAAGCATAGATTTTTGCTTTCCAAAAACGAGTTGCCAGTTTCCAATTCACTCTAATCGTCGCATGAAAATAGCAAACATTTTTATTCATTTTCTGAACTTGAAAAAAAAAACATACAACGGGATGCGCTTCTTCGTCCTTAGATAAAAATGGTTCTTCATCTTCAGTGTTTGAAAATCCACTTTTCTCTATGCTGAAAGAGTGTAATTGTTGGAAATGCCTACATCTTTCAGCTCTTACTTATTCAGTACAAGTTATTCACATAAAGTTAATCACTAATAATAATATTAATAATAATAACAACAACAACAATAATAATTATAATAATAATACCCATTAAAGATTGACGTCTGCAATTACAAGAAAAACACCTTAGAACTATGCCCGAAAGGTGCCTTACTGGGCACAGCAAACGTCAGAAAAACGTTTTGAGCCTCAGTTGAGGGAGAATGAAGGTCAAGGAAATGAAGACAGTCCCAGCTCCCACCTTGATCTCAAGACCATAGCGGTTGTATAGTTTGAATATTTGATTAATTATTGTTCCCGAACGCATCAGAAGCTAAGGTCGTTAGCACCGTAAGTGTAGTTCATGTTATTTATGGTGGCGATTATGATGGCGGCGATTTTCCCCTGATGGAAGTCGATATACGGCGCTGACCTCTACGTAGGCTTGCGGTGTTTTCCCCAAAGAGGTACCTTCTGCTAGCAGGGTACCGCCCCACTTGGGACAAGCTAAACTCTCGACTGGTCTATCGATATGTGTGGCAGTGTGGTGCATGTAAGGGGTGAGAATAAGACAAAAGAGAGGAAGAAAAGATAGCGCGTGGTCCGTGGCCCGTTTGTCAGGGTATTACTCCGGTATTCGCCTGATATTCATCGAAGAAAACACTGAAAACTACCGATTGGTGCAGCCGATCGCTGAATTTCCTCTCCAGGCAGTGGCTGAATACAACTAGCTAAGTAGCTGCTTTCGAAAATCCTGCCACACCGGGACTCAGAACCTAGGACCTGTCGCTTCTAGGCACTGCAATGGCACAAAATATAAAATCTAAGAAGTATTCAATGAAGCTACATAAATTAGTACAAAGGTTATAGAGGAGTATGGATGTAAAAAAAATCCCCCAAATGCTTTCAATCAACTGTATAAGGCTTATGTTTTTGGTTAAGGGAAACTAAAATTTTCAATTCCAGAATGCAAGAAGTACCGACGAAATGCTAAATTCTTGTTAAAGATTTTACATGTTTATGGAACCCAAACATGTTTTTCTTGCATGAGGTAATTCATGTAGATATTATATTTTATTTTCATATGAGTTATAAGAATAAAAATATAGCACTTATCGTGAAAAATAAGTTTTTAATTTTTTTAAGTAGTATGAGAAAATATGTTTAAAAATTCATGCAAGTATACTGCCTGAAATTACATAACATATAAGTAGTCATACTGGCAATTACATAGGTATTTATTTTAACGTTTTTATTAATTGAAAAAGTCAAACATTTTGCAAAAAAAAGAAGGGTTAAGATAGACATTATGTTTTGTCTACTAATTTGCAGTGCTTGTAGATGAAAATTAAAATAAATGAAAACACAAACAAACACTTAACTCTGTCTCAAATTTTGATCTATGTCACTACAAACCACATTTTAAAATATTTACACTAAGCCTCATAAGTATGAGATAAGCATAAGTAACATTAAAACTGAAGTGCAAAAAGATATAAATTGATATACGTGTAACCTTGTAATTAACTAAAAATAATTATTTTACTTTTTAAGAATTTTCAGACCCATTTCCATTCATTCTACGTGTTCAAAACTTTACGATACGTAAGAAACGATAAATTCTTCTTCGAAGAAACTACTTTGGTGATATATTCCTAATAAATATTAATAAAGATTCATTCGATATCAATGAAGTAATCAACGAGGGCTAGTTTTAGAAGTAAATCATTAAATCTTGGAGGCCTCATAGCCACGGTCTTCCTTATTCTGTTTTCGAATTATGACTAATGTTTTTGATTAAAAAGGGCTTATTTTCAATAATGATCTCAGTAAACAAGGAGGAGATCACTTGCATTATTAACACGAAATTATTATTTAAATTACAATATAAATTAATCCAAAGTATCTTGCTTCAGATGGAAGGATTTCTAATGCTAAAACAAGATTCATGCTTCAAAATAAAAAGGGGTGAAATGGCCACACCGAGAGTTTAAAAGAGTTACTTAAAATTAACATGGATTATATTGAATACTGAGTGTTTGCATTTTCTTAGGTATACATATCGCAAACTGTTGATGAAACAGCAAGTAGAACATTGCAATCACAACGCCTTGCAGTGAGCACCTGAATCGACAATTAGGTAGTGAGTCGTAAATGGAACAGGGCGAGAGGGTTCTATGAATGTCAGTAAATCATTATAATTATAGTCACATTAGAATTATAATCACTATAAGGATTATAATTCTTAGATATGTTCTGATACTCTCTAGTTTTGTACACGTGTTACATACTGGCCGACTAAGTCCTTTCCATTCCATGCTCCTTTTACGAGTATGACCTAGAAAAGGACGAATCCCACCTTTGCCATCTCTGTGCACAACTTTGTAGCCTGTAATTAGACACCTCATCCTCTACTCTGTTATTTGGAACATACGTAGTTACCCAATGACCACTTCTCTGAATTTTTTGGAGGTGACCATGCAACGGAAAGCGAAAGGGAATTTCGACATCAGGGGACGGTCAATGTTCGTTCGGCAGACTTGAAACATATGAAACGTATGAAAGTAAAAACTTTGCCCCATTAGAAACACGCAGGTTTCTTGAGCTTCGAGATGTTGTGCGTGCTAATGCACAGCCAGAGCTTCCATACCTTCAGCATATAAGATATGCTTATAGAGCTACGAATATGAATGTTTTAATTAGTGAGCGATACGTAAAACTAGGGATCATACTTATTTTCCTTGAGGGAGAAATTATGCATTTACACAGGATTATTGCCAATTAAATACATGCAAGTCAAAAAAATACATTAAACAAAGTAATAGAACTTCGACCTTATTTCTACGTTCAGACACTGAAATTGTTGAAAAGAACACATGTGATTGAAGATTGTCGATTTCTTCTGTATAATATTCAATTGACCTATATGTCGCTTACGGGTAAAACCATTTAGACATTCGTATGCATCTCTGCAAGCAAACGTTTCAGTAAATTTCTTGTTTAGTTTTCTTTGTATCTATGAATATTAGATTTATAATCGCCTTTATAATTCAAAATATTCTGATCGGAAGATTATCTATTAAATATAACCGGGGAATAACTTTAGATACTACCATTTTTCACTAGCATCATACTTTCTGTAAATGAAAAGGAAAATATGGTAAACGACTGGAAGTGGACCATTTTTAGAAACGTTTCGGAAATGCACCTTAGGAACGTTGAAATCATTTCAAAATCTATGTATAGTATAACATTATGAAGAAATAATTTATTGAATTTATGATCTTGCAATGCAACTTCGTTACTTTCTGTTGATGGTTAGAATAGTCTCGCTTATTGGTATGATTTTGTTATCATTGAGAAGTTTACGGATTGTACAATTCTTTATCTTTTCTCAATAAACAATAATATTACGCAAACATTCTGAAGTTTTGTATTCACTAAATTCATTTGTTTTGGTGCTTTCTTTTGGGAATAGCGTTCGATTGTGAGTAATGAGGCAATAGCTGTTTCACGTTGTGGATGCAAGCGAAAGCGGTGACGTCTGCATAATTTCGTCCATATCATATTTCATCGATTCAAAATCTCCCTAAAAGGTAAATGTGTTGATAAACATCAGGTGTAATATACAATACTCTCTAATGTAATAGGTGTTACATGCGTTCGCTATTGTTTATTAAAAGGTTAAAATATCACTCACGAAACTATTTCTCGAAACTTACAGAGTAAATATTTTTTCTTTCATGCTCAAGTTTTTTCTTAGACTAATAAATTATTTTTAAATTAATGAGGTCAATAATCTAACACTTTTCTGTTTTGCTCTGTTTACTTAAATAAACACAAAATTTCACATTATGTCTCCTATTTTCCGAGCTAGTTTTACTTCTAATCCATTTTTGTTTAAAACGCCTCTACGATCTGACGCTTCGCCCAGACTGTTCGCATTACCATTGCCTCACTGTCATACATTACTTTAATTATGAATTTCAATTTCATTTTTAAGGCCAAAATCAAAAGGACTACAAATCTTTTCCAGGCCACAACAGGAATACTCGTTTCATCTAGATTAACATATCTCTGTATTTCCTTTTCTGGCAGTGGTTTTCGTCATACCATCTAAATAGTTTGTATTAAGAAGGCTCCACAAATTCCGCAAGTAGCGGGCGATTGTTTGCCCAATCCCGAGTAGCCCAAATGCCTAGGGAATGATCGCTTCCTCTGATGTGTCCAAATGCAGACATGCTGCAGGAAGGGCAAGCACCAAATATTTGGCGCCCGACAAAATAATACCAAGCACTCGGGATTCGACGAGCGGTCGCTCGCTACTCGGTGAATACCGAATGTGTGGAATAGCCTTCAGGAAGAACTTAATGTTGCGATGGTAGTAATGTCATAACGTTTAGTTGTGGGTATGATACATAGTCGTTCTGGATTTTTCAATCCTTTGATTCACTTATGATTAGTAACTCTCAGAGTTTGCAGTTATTATGCTATAAAATGAACTATCGAATAATTCGTTAGAAGAAATAATGTAAATTTCAACCTCACAATGATTAAATGGACGTTCCGTGCGTTATGCTTGATATGGAAAACTGCTCAAGAGTATGTGTTGTTTATTTTATTTGCGTTCATTCCTGCATTTTACAGTCATGAGATTAAAGACAACATTTCGTGTTTGTAAAAGAATTCGAAATGAAGCTGCAATTTGTATTCTGATGCCATGTACTAATTAACATTTTCAAAACTCCCTGCTAAGGCGAAGAGTTACAGAACGTTGAGGTATGCGACGAACGAGTGAGGCAAGGGAGTCCAAGGGTTGCCGTCGTCATCCTGAGGAGCCCCTTGCCTGACGAGCTCGTTGCCAAATTCGGCGTTTCGTAACACATGCGTAAATACGTTAAGGTGTTAAATGTGTTTCCATGGGCTTTCGTTCATTACCGTACCCTCTCATCCTCCGCCCCCGCGTCCTCGCCCTGCGAGACGCGCCGGCTGCGGCGCGCGAGGCGACGGCGTGAAACGCGGCTCTTTGCAGGTGCGCGCGTGCAGACGGGGCGGCACTCTGCGGGCGCGGTCGTGGCAAGCGGCGGAGGCGGCGGCGGCGGCGTGAGTCGGCGAGGCGAAGCTCCCGCCCGTCACCCGCTGCCCCTCGCGTAATTACTGCTATCGACCGCGGCCTTTCACACGTCGAAGCGGCGCGCATCCTCCGCTCTTCTTCCCGCTCGCAGCTGGCCGTCTCCCCCTCCGCAACCTCTACCTCCATCGCTGTCGCCTCCAACGCCTCCTCTGCCACCACCTCCTCTACCACTACCTCCTCTACCACTACCTCCTCTACCACCACCTCCTCTACCACTACCTCCTCTACCACCACCTCCTCTACCACCACCTCCTCTACCACCACCTCCTCTACCACCACCTCCTCTACCACCACCTCCTCTACCACCACCTCCTCTACCACTACCTCCTCTACCACCACCTCCTCTACCACCACCTCCTCTACCACCACCTCCTCTACCACCACCTCCTCTACCACCACCTCCTCTACCACCACCTCCTCTACCACCACCTCCTCTACCACCACCTCCTCTACCACCACCTCCTCTACCACCACCTCCTCTTCCACCACCTCCTCTACCACCACCTCCTCTACCACCACCTCCTCTACCACTACCTCCTCTACCACCACCTCCTCTACCGTCGCCTACAATCCTGTTTCTTTACAACCTTCTCGATCATCTCCTTCTGTACAGTCTCCTCCACACATCTCATATTTTCCTCCACCGCTTTTTCTTCCTCCACTGCCTCCTCTTCCCCCTGCCTGCTCCTCATCCATGAGCCACCCCCACCTCCTCCGGCGGCTTCTTCTCCACCACCGTCTTTTGTTCCTCCATCGGCCACCTCCTCATCCTCCATCGTCCTCCCCTTGTCTCACCGCCTTCTCCTGCTCCACCCTCTCTTCATTCTCCAACGCAACCTCTATCACTTCCTCCTCCTTCTTCTCCTCCTCCTCCTCCTACTCTTCCTCCACAACCACCGCTTCCTGCTCCTACACCGCTTCTTCCTCCAACGCCTCCTCTTCCTCTACCGCTTCCTTCTCCTACATCTCTTCATCCTCCTCCACTTCTTCCACTTTTCCTCCTCCACAGCCGCGTCCTTCTCCTCCATTGCCTTCGCCTACTCCTTCTCCACTGTCTCCTTAATGTTTCCTTTTTCGCAGCCTCCTCCTATTCAGACTCCTTCTCCACCGCAAACTTCCTCACCAACTCCTCCACAAGCACTTCGTTCTCCAGTTAACCAACACCATCAGTCAGTGATGATAGAAGAGGTGCCACGCTCGTGACGGCTGAGACAACTGGATCACCGCTGCGTAGTAGAAATTGCCGCTTCTGTCATCGTTGAATGTTTGACGTACAACTTGGCACGCCCCTTTTTATAGCTCTTGGCGGCTCAGCCGTCTTCTCCATATACTCAATCTCAATTTCTCCCCTCCTTCTCACCCGTTGCCTCGCTGTCCTACTACGTTGCTGATAATTATTTTGGCTTCCTCATGTATGTTTTTTTTCTTTTTTGCAGGTTCTATTGCCTCCTTCCACTTTTAGTCTTAATGAAACTCTTCTTGTTCTTTTATCTGCCCTCAATTCCTCTCTTAGTTATTTATGTCACTTCGCGAATCTCTTACTCAATTTTAGCTGCCTATTTTCTTTGTCGCCTTCTGACATTGTTTAGTCTATCCTTCAACAAAATAGCATCCATCAGTGCAATCGTCTTACCATTCTCGCAATTCCTTGCACAAAATATGCGTTTCTTTCTCGTTGTTATAGTATTTTTCAAATACGAAAAAATCTTCCTTATTGTTTCTATCATTCTCTTTAATTAACTTAATTTCACTCTTCCCACCATAATCACAAACTTTGCTCTGTGTGATGTTTCTAAAGCATCAACGGTTTCTTCTGTCTCGCTCTCGCCGTCATAGTCTCTTTCTTTTCTTACAATTCTTCATCGGACCTAAGAATATCTTTGACTATTTCACTGATATCGCCTGAATATCGTTGGTACTGTGCTATGTTTTACCTTACTACTAATATTACTATCTAGAGTCGGACACAAAGACACTCGGTTCTGATCGTTCTCGGTGGAGAGACGAACGTGCACCGACAACCGTCGCCACCGCATTGGGGACTGAGATGGGACTTCTCGAACCAGAAGAACCCAGAAGTTGAAGTGCATTACTTGTTACTCTTGGATTTGTTCAGATCTGCGTTTGAAGTAAATCATCTGTTGACGGTTTCATCCAATCGGGAGCTTGAATGTCACCATAGTGACATCACTGTAGTGACATATAAGCTCCCGGTTGAATGAATCTGTCAAGAGCTGATTTACTTCAAACGCAGCTCTAAATAAATCTTTCTAAATCAAGCATATTTATCCTTTTAAAATTATGCAATAGAAATGGTAACCAATGCATCATTGTTGAAATAAACATATTTTTCCTTTTTGATGCTGGTATAGTCTCTAATTGTATGGAAACAGTTATCCAACAGACAATATTTTACTTGGCATTTAAACATATATGTATATGTATATGTATATATATATGTAAATATAGCCTTTAATTATTTAATATCATCCAAGAATGAGTTGTAAAGTGTGTACTGTATTATTTGTGGATATTTTGAAGTGAACATTTGATTCTCTTTTTCTTCAGATTCGTAAATAAATAGGTACAGCAATGATGAGATTACAAATTCAATGCAGAGACGCTTCTACGAATAAGATGTGTGGCATTTGCTTAGTATTCATACGATTTTTTCTGAAAATTTGGATACCATATTATGTCATTTTTCAGAATAGTATGCCATATCTCAGGCGGAAATTAATATATACAAAATTTTGGGAACGAGATGTACGAAGACTAAATATGAAAGAATTCTGCATGCGTAACGTAAAGAACTTAATTTAGAGTTCATTTTATTTATTTATTAATTTATTAATATTCCTTTTGAGTGAATAATGAGAGTCAGAAATTTTGTACCTTAACATCAGCAAATGGTACATCATTCATTTTCAATGGAGTATTAAATTATGTATTTGAAATAGAAAACTGTACAAACATTTTCTTTTCGTTTACTGCTAATTTGTTATTTCGAAAACCAATTCGAAATATTTGAAGTGGTGCTATTTATTGTTTCTATTTTGCCAAGAATATTTGCGTCAGAAAGTAGAAAGAATATTTTGTAGCGTTGCTACGCTACTTCTGCCTCTGTTCAAACTTTGAAGTCGTTTTATCGCCATCTCCACTTCAACCTGGGCAGCTTCGGCCTCCTACGCCGTAACCGCAGAAACATCACAGCCATTCATTCAATCAGAAACTTTCATCTGGCGCTTCCGTCAGAACGGCGGCGGCAGGTGAAGTGCCGTTCGCCTCGTGGCCGCCTTGTCAGCGCACGTTTTCAGGAAAATCGTCCGCTGCAAAAGAAATGTCAAAGTGCGTCAGTTCGCAGGATAGTTTCGGGTAAAATTTCTCTCTTCGGAAAGAGTCAAAACTTTCAGTTGAGTAAATTCAACGTCTGAGATCAAATGATGATTGCTACATCTAAAATAAATATAGGTTGAATTTTGTCAGCCGTGAATTGTGTAATCCAATCCAAACAAGACACATCGCAAAAAGAACTCATGAATCATTATAAGAATTATTATCAAGTAGTTCAAATACTTATATTCGATAACTTATTGAATTTTAATATCAAGAGGAGTAAGAATTATTCCATATAGAATGACTCAGAATAAATGTTACAAACTTCTAGTGCAGGTAAAGGTGTAAAAATTTGATTTTTGCAAATGAATTTATAGTGGAAAATTTAATAGGGAATTACACAAACAAGGACACAAGCGCCTGATTGTCAAGCAAATTCTCACGATTGTTCTCCAAGCGTCCACATAATTTCATGTGTCTGCCTACCAAGCAGAAGCAAATGATACTCCGTTTAAATATCGCAATAAATGTTCATGGGCTAGAAGTTATCCTTTTCGACTCTTCACGCACTAGACGTTTTTCTCATTTATTGAGACACACATTATCTGTACATATTTATTGCATAGTACCCATAGTACAAACGTACAATGACATTAGAATGAACTAGCTGGACCGTTGCGAAAACTTTGCACAGTTAAATAATTGTTTTAAATCTGACAATTGCTTCATAATATATCCCACGTTCGGACGGCCAGCCCCACAACTGTTGATTAGAGCATTATATGTCCGGCACTGTGAGAAAGAAACCAATCTAATATAGCTAAGCGTTGAGATTAAATTGCATAGAAAATAAATCACTCCTTTTTATTTTTTGGTGAATGATTATTTCGGCATTTTCCCTAAGATACAAATTTACATTGATTTTTGGTTTCTGCACTTTTCTAACTACTGATAATTTGGAGTGGGAGAACCCAAATATTTTAATCTCCAAACATGTATTAGAAACTTCAAAACGATTCAATTTATAAAATATTGTTTAGTAAATATAAATACCCCATATCTTCATTTTCGTACCTGTCTTAACGGCAAAAGTGGATCAGGGCATCAACTGATTTGCAGTGCTTCTGACCGGGATGTCCTAGGGTTCGAGTCGATGGTAGTAGTATCTTCAACACAAGGTAGATAGCAAGGTCGAATTCAGACGCTGTCTGTAAGAGAATTCTAGGCGGCCGCCTGCTCTGATCGGTAGTTTTCCATGGTTTCTCCGTTCAACACCAGGTGAAGTCCGGTGCAGTACCTCGACAAATAATCTACGCACGATCTTTCCTTCATTGTCCCGAATTCTCGCGAGCCGAAGTAGTTCGGCGGATCTCGACAGCCAGCGGGAAAGATCACCACCACCATCACCACCACCTGCCGTGATGAAAACATGCACTACACTTACAGGACTAATCCGGCGGCAATGAAACTTCGAAAAGGGACGAATCGCAAGAAGTGTGTTGTGTTCGGTGACTCCATAGTGCGACACGTGGGTCACGAAAACCTACAGGTCAAGTGCTTCCCGGGAATCCGCGTGGAGCAACTGAAAGCACAGATCGAAGCCAGTGAGGTGGAAGCCCCGGAAACTGTTATCATTCACGGAGGCTCCAATAATTTACGGGGATGTCGCTCGTTTGACCACCTCACGGGCGAGATCTACGATCTTGGGGTAGCAGCTAAGAAGCGCTTTCCATCCGCCCGCATAGTGCTTAGTGGTGTAATCCGCCGCCGGGATGTTTGGTCCCGTAAAGTCGCTAGGGTGAATCGCGACATGGACTATGTGGCAAAAGCGCTCGGATTCATCTTTGTGGATCCGAACGGGTGGATCTCGGAGAGCGCCCTAGGCCGGGACGGCGTCCACCTCAACCGGAGGGGCGTCACGGCGCTCAGTGGCCTCTACACCAGAGTAGCTGAGTTCTGCGCACGCCCTCCTGTCAACCGTTGACGCTGTGAATGCCCGCCGATCTTGCACGCTACGGTTGAATCGCGGGCTGTGGAGATAGGAGCGGAAGCTGAGGGTCTCGCACTGGTGCTGGAAGCTTCAGCGGACAAGTGTGTGATGGCGGAGACGGCGGAGACGGCGGAGACGACGGAGACGACGGAGACGACGGAGACGACGGAGACGACGGAGACGGCGGAGACGGCGGAGACGGCGGAGCCGGCGGAGACGGCGGAGCCGGCGGAGACGGCGGAGACGGCGGAGACGGCGGAGACGGCGGAGACGGCGGAGACGGCGGAGACGGCGGAGACGGCGGAGACGGCGGAGACGGCGGAGACGGCGGAGACGGCGGAGACGGCGGAGACGGCGGAGACGGCGGAGACGGCGGAGACGGCGGAGACGGCGGAGACGGCGGAGACGGCGGAGACGGCGGAGACGGCGGAGACGGCGGAGACGGCGGAGACGGCGGATACGACGGCGACGACGGCGACGGCGGCGACGACGGCGACGGCGGCGACGGCGGCGACGGCGGCGACGGCGGCGACGGCGGCGACGGCGGCGACGGCGGCGACGGCGGCGACGGCGGCGACGGCGGCGACGGCGGCGACGGCGGCGACGGCGAGGGCGGCGACGGCGGCGACGGTGTCGACGGCGGAAACGGCGGCGGCGACGGGATATATTCAGGTGAGGAATGGCTTTCTAAGATTGTTGCAGGTAAACTGTCGAAGTATAGTTAATAAAACCATTGAGTTTTGGAACCTAGTTGATTCGTGCGATGCCGATATAGTGATAGGGACAGAATCGTGGTTATCAGATGACGTAGCTAATTCTGAAATCTTACGCTCCGGCTATAAATTATATCGAAGAGATAGAAAAACAAGAGGCGGTGGAGTTTTTCTCTGCGTTAAGACAGCGTTATATGTTAGAAATAGTTGGCTTAGTAACAACCTGGAAATTTTAGGAATGGAAATTGACGTACTAGGAAATCCCGTGGAAATTATTGCTTGTTACAGGCCGCCAAACGATGGGTATGAAATTTTAGATGAAATCGGTGATAGGCTGGAAAACAGAAACGGTCGGTCTATTCTTCTCGCTGGCGACTTAAACCTTCCCGACGCTAATTGGAAAGGAGAGGTGTGCAACTTCAAACGCGCGTCAATCGTCTGGTATGGGAGCAGGGATTAACGCAGGTAGTCGACAAACCCACGCGGCAGGGAGCAATTTTAGACATTTTCCTTGTTTATCCAGCAGAAATGTTCCTTTCCTGCGACGTCTTTCAGGGAATTAGCGACCACAAAGCAGTTATGGTAGAAGTTCAGGTAAATGTAGTTAAGCGACCTAAGGCAAAAGGAACGATAGTCAGGCAATATAGAAAAGCGAACATTGAAGGACTACGTAGTTTCTTAAGAGAAAAATACAATCATTTTCTAAGAACAGAAGGGGGAATAGAGGAGCAATGGGGAGCTTTTAAAACAATCGTTGAAACCGCTTTAGATACGTATGTTCCTTGCAAAATACTGAAAAGTAACTCTGATCCTGAATATTTTAACGGGGCAATACGACGTTTAAAGAGAAAAGTTAGGCTAGCATTTAATAGGAGACATCGTAGCATTGCTGACATGATAACGTTCAAAAAATACTACAAGGAATTAGAAAAAGAAAAGAAAATTGCTCATGAATTATTTTTAAGAAACATGTTGGAGACGGGACGAAATAATTGGTCAAGCTTTTACAAATATGTCCGCAGACGCCGGGGGAATAAGGAAGAAATTCAGGAAATTCGAGTCGCAGATAACGAGCCACTGCACGATGACCAAGCAAAAGCAAATGCGTTCAACGAGTATTTCGTATCGGTATTCAAACCAGAACGGGCGCAGGAGCAAGTTCATTATTTACCATCAGAAAACCAATTCAAACTCCACGCATGGGAACTCCGCAATCGTATAAAATCACTGGAAAACGGTAAATCACGCGGGCCAGACGGTATCTCGACAGATTTTATTAAACTCGGTGGTGAGGCGATATTGCCCTATTTGTTAAGATTATTCAATATTTCCATTAATAATGCAAGTTTACCAGACGATTGGAAGGCAGCTATAGTGGTTCCAATTTTCAAAAATGGTGATAAATCAAAAGTATGTAATTATAGACCTGTATCCCTCACTTCAGTAGTATGCAAAATAATAGAGCATTTAATAGCCGGGTACATTCGTCGCGAATGGGAGAAAGTGAACTGGATTTTCCACGGACAGCATGGGTTTAGAAGTCAACATTCGTGCGAAAGTCAAATTGTTTCTCTTTTTCAAGATCTAGCTGACGTAGTTGACGCGGGTGGGAGGGTGGATGCAGTAGTAATCGACTTCGCGAAAGCATTCGACGTGGTACCGCATAATTTACTTATTAGGAAAGTATTAACCTCAGGAGTTGACGCTAGAGTTGTGAGGTGGATAAGCGAATTTCTTAGGGACAGGAAACAAAAAGTTCGAATTGGCAATCAGTTTTCGACTACGGGAAATGTTACTTCAGGGGTTCCACAGGGAAGTGTGTTAGGGCCATTACTCTTCTTAGCGTACGTGAACGATCTCCATGTGAACATTCAATCAAAGGTGCGTTTATTTGCAGACGATTGTGTTATATACCGAAAAATCAAAGATAGCACTGACGAACAAATATTACAGCAGGATTTAGAGCATTTACGTGATTGGGCTGAAAAAAATGACATGGGTATTAATGGATCTAAAAGCAAAACAATAACGTTCGGGCGGGGACGAAATTATGAGGAACCAGACTATCGTTTAGGTGAGGTAATCATCCCAAGAGTCTCATCATGCAAGTATTTAGGCATTCATCTAGATAGTAAATTAGGGTGGGAGGTGCATATAAATCAGACAGTAAGAAAAGCGTGGAAGTCTTTACATTTTGTAATGCGAATACTAAAGAAAAGTTCTGCAAACGCCAAAGAATTAGCATATCTTACGCTGGTTCGCCCTCTCATGGAATACGGAGTTGCGTGTTGGGATCCTTACAGAAAGGCGCACCGGAAAAATCTAGATAGAATACAGAGAAAAGCGAATAAGTTTACCTATAGACGTAACGTAACAAAAAAGTCATGGGAACCTCTAGAAACGAGAAGAACAAAGGCGAGGCTTTGCGCTCTTTATAAATCGTACGTAGGTCAACCAGCTTGGAAGGAAATTCAGATTAGACTAGAAAAACCAAATTATTTCGGCCGAAGCGATCACACCCACAAAATTCGAGCAAGGAAACAAAATTCAGATCTTGGGAAGTTTTCCTTTTGTAATAGAACAATTAGAGATTGGAACAGTTTACCTGCGGCAGTTTTCAAAGCTTTTCCTCTCAGTGTCCGAAGTTTTAGAAATAAGTTAGAACAAGATAACAGTAACTGATATTAGATGAGTAAGTGTTGTGTAGTGCGGTGTAGTGCTGTGAAGTGATGGTCAGTGTAATTCAAAACAAAAAAGTGTAGTGTAGTGAAGTGTAGTGAAGTGAAGTGCGGTGAACGCGATCAATGCTCTTTTCAATGCTGCTTTTCGTCTTATACTGTATTGTACGGTATTATTATTATTATTATTATTATTATTATTATTATTATTATATTATTATTATTGTTATTATTTTATTATTAATGTAAGTCTTGTAATTTCTGCAATTATTGTTACTTAACTGCCACCGGGTCATACCCATTTGCAGTTCTAATAAATCTAATCTAATCTAATGACCTTAGCAGTTGACTCGCTCAGAATCACCAATCAGTCTGGTCTTCCACCTGTCCTTCATCACTTCCACACTCCTCTCGTCGGTCCCTACAGAACTCACTTGTTTTGTATGGAATTGCTTTGGGAAATACTGCTCAAGACTATGTATTGTTCGAATCTATGTCTCTTCAATTACAGATTTTCTCTTTAGGCTCAATGAATATGTATTAACAACGCCAAATTTTGTAGGAGTTGGTTTTGGGAAATATTATAATTTAGCATTGCCTTTAAATAAGTAACTAATATTTTAATATTACTTACTTATATACCTTACTATAATACCTTAATATCGTCATTTTTTTTTTCGTTGATCGGCCAACTAGGACCACGCAGGCAAGCACTCTGCCTTTACCGTGGCCCAGTTTTTATTCATTCTCACGGAGGCAGGTGCTTGCGACAATTCTTTGGGGGGACCAGCATTTAAGCTGGATCCGGTTTTTAACCCCAAGGTTGTTAGCCCTGGGGGTATGGGAGATGAAATTATGATATGATGATAATGGGGGTGAAAGGACAACACATATAGACATACACAAACACACAAATACACCCATGCCCGAGGCGGGATTCGAACCCGCGATCTTCTGGTCCGAGACCACTCCGGCACTACTGCCTTAGCGATCTCGGCCATCTGATCGGCTTAATATCGTCATTATTTATATTAGAGTATTTATTTCAAGAAAGCAAATAAGTTAATAATTGCAATGAAAATTTTATTTTATTGTTTTGGGCTAAATAAAAATAAGTGTAATTTTATTCTTTGTTCGTAGGAATTTATACAACACAAATTTTCGATGTAACAAAAAATGCCCTGATAGTAAATAATTGATAAAAAATCCTCACCAGATACTTTAAAATTTACAATAATTTAAGAAATGTAATAAAAACAGGTCGTCGTTGACTGCTTAAATCTGTAGGAATTGTATAAAATAAGCCAAGGTCCATCCTGGAAGGAATAATGTGCTCATTATACTTAGATTTGCAAGCATCATGAATTCAGAAAATCATAAAGCACGGTTCACATCATTCTCTCTCCTTCATTGCACGTTGAACTAAGAGATTCTCCGCTTTCTCTCATTCGTTTTTCTGGTCCAGCTTTCTTCGTCCGTACCTCACAATCGAACGTTATGAAAGTACTAAAAGGTGCTCCGCTGTTGAGGGAGGAGATGAACAGAGAAAGTGAGAGAAGGGGTGGGGAGAACGAAGAGGGAAAGTCGTGGTCACTGGTTTTAACTCGAGGCTTACGGACTGAAGACTTATTAGCAGATGCCAACGGTAGTGCTCTCCAGAGACTTCTGCAGCATCGCACGTTTAGGAAAATTAGTATGCTTTATAGAATAGTAAGATATGCAACATGGAAGAAGTAGTACTTAGGTATTATCGGGGATACGTCATATAAATAGTGACTGTGTAGTTGTAACATGTGTCATTTAAAACATCACAGAGTATTCACTATGTACCTCCGAACTAAAGTTTTTGCCCAATTCATTCATCTTGCACCATTCACTAATATATCGTGTTTTCAAGTGCGAACAAACAAAGTCTTCCGTTTTGTTCAAGAATATAGCACGGAATAATAGTAAGGAAAGTACCAACATTCTTTTTAATGACGTTAGGGATATTGTAGGCATACACCAATAAATCTGATGAGAAGAAAAGAGTGCGCAGTTTCGTTACAAGGCTTTCTTTATTCAAGATCAAATACACAACAGCGGGCAGCATACACGATAACATTAGTTAACACTTTATGTTAACGGAATGTTATCCGGTATTAATGCAAAGTGAACGTATAAATTTTTTCATACTTCCTTGTGTTCTAGCTAATATTTGAAAACGGTGAACGCTAACATATTTTGACATATAACAGATTATTATACGACCCCACGAATATATTTTGTACAAATTTCCTTACATGAAGCTCTTAGGACAGTTTCCACTTTTTCTCAAAATATATTCTAAAAATGTTTCCTTTTTTATAATATAAAAAGATACGCTTATAAAAATGATGCAGGTTCGATTTTCAGAAAAAAACTTCTGAAATTGCAAAGGTGTGAACATTTTTCGACGCTCTCCAGCAATTACATCATTGAAGAGATATAAATGTTCTGTATAAAATATGTTCTCCTCTTGAAAGTTATAACTCAAATAATGCCTCATACACTTTATTGACAATACAAATAGTTTTATAGTAATTTTGAGATAAAGACTTTCATTAAAATAAACAAAATTGCCTCAAAAACGGTTCAAAATATTTTCCTTGGTATTTTAAAGCTTTAGGAGTGAGCTACTAAACTATAAGTCAGTTCAATTCCTTGGGAAAATCTATCATTTCATTTTTACTCGGATTGAAAAAAGTCAGCTGAAAAATATGGTGTGAAGAAAGTTCATTAAAATGTCTCAACTTTCGAAAATAATTCTTCGAAAATTGAAAATTCAAATTTATCGTTTTTATTTTTCTGAAGAAAGATTTTCAAGAAATGTCTATTTAAGTATTAAAGAATAAGTATTAAACTATTTGCAATAATGTATTAGGTAATCCTTACAAATAATATAAGACATCATGTATTTTTGAATTACCACTGGTTTATGTGTGAGATAAGTGTCTATGAAGAATTATTTTGTCTTTAAAGATAGATTTTGTCTTTGAAGAATAAATTCTGGACCTTTTTAAAATTTCTTTCTCTAAATTGTTTTTGTAATCAACTAGTGAAGTTGGGACCATTGAACTAGAAAAAAGAATCCTTCAATATAATAATCATTGCGGTAATAAAATTTATGTTTGTAAAAGAAGGCAAAGATATCAAAATATTTGAGTCTATTAAGTAAGTCATACTTCAAATGGAACATCCATCAAAATGAACTGAACGCTAAATTAAGTTCAATATATTACACATACAGAATTCTCTTAAATTGAGTCAGCCTTCATACAGATTATTGTTTGTGCGTGTTTTTTGGAAACGTACATCCCCCTGAAATGTGGCATAATATTCTGGGAAAACATATCCTTTAGTGCCCAGACTTTTGGATTGCAGAAAAAAATAATAAAGCAAATGCTATCCACGTGTTTCTTGCAAGGCTCAGGAATTTGTGATCTTACCATTACCGTGCCTATTTATTTAATAATCTGAAGATTTTATCAACACTGATGTAGTTAAGTGTGGGAACACATTTTCTTGCAACACGTATATTTATAATTATAACACACAGCGTAGGAATCAAGTTCATCAGGTGTCAGTATCAATAGCTCAATACAAGAAATCCACATATAATACAGTACATGTAGTATGTTATTTTACAATTCTTTGCCAAACGACATTAAACAATATACTCAAATCGATACATAAGTATAAATGCCAAATAATAGTAGTTAACGTAACAAGGGCGCGAAGCAGGTGATTGATTCACGCACGAGTCGAATTTGTTGTTCGAGCGTAGGGAGAGAAACGCCGTGAGCGAAATGCAGTGCGTCATAAAGAAATATAAATTAAATATCAAATAACTAGAAATAGATTACTTGCACAAAACTAAATGGATTCCAGTCAGTGTTGTTTGTTATCGTTTGGAAATGATAAACAAAGACGTCGTCAAGACGAAGGACAATCGCGAATCGTTACAGATGTTTGGCACACGCTTCGCGATGTTTCGCACACGTTTCCCGATGTTTCGCACACTGAAAAAATGCTGTTTCGCATACGGAAAACAAGCACGCAAAACCGCGTTTCGTGCACGGCGCGCTAATAACACGTTTCTGCTCCATATGTATACAATTACAGACTGAACTGACCATCAAATAGAAAAATTATATTTATTATTACAATGATATTTCATAAATTGGTTAGTTTGTACTGTATTATTTTAAAAGATTAAATATGACCTAACAAGTACTATACTTTACCTTCCGCGTCAATGATCCCTTCTCAGTCAGGTTTGTCACCCAGTCTTCCTTGATCATTGATCAAATGCAGAGATGATGCGGAGATGATCATTCCTTCAGGACATAAAAGTAGCTTCACTATGCGAATGATTTTATGTCAAAAGAGACCTAATAAATGCAGTGACAGTGGTAATAAAAGTCGTGTCGTGGAAGAGTAGTAATTTTGTCAGCAATACTATAAAAATTAAATATGTAGTTTGTTTGCCGATACAAATAATTTCTATTGCTCGGAAGCAAACATTTTTAGTGATCACATGTTGCGAATGAGGCTATTCGGTACATTTATTCATAATTCAACTACATGTAGAAAAATGGTATGGTAAGAATTCTGGAGCTCAAGAATACGTGCGCAGATTACACGTGTCCTCCACACGTCACATACAGTGTTTATTGTATTTTGACGATGAAAAAAAGCATTGATTTTTTTTTCTTTCTTTGCTGTAACATTGTTATCTCTTAAGTGGAAATCATTCCTTTTCATAAAATTTCTTCGATACAATTATTTTATAAGAATTTTCCAAATCGAGCATTTTTTGCAGTAGATCACCATCACACGGAAAAGTGTAATGGCATGGCACTACTATAATGGAATGTCAGGGAAGAGAAATGGGAAAACCTTGACTAATCTGATTTATCCCGTCACAAATCTGATTTAGTCACCACAATTTCCACATGGAGTAATCGGAATGTGAACTGCTGCGCCTATGGGAAGCAAATGGCCACGAGTTCCGTAACTGCTTCCATTTCCAATCAACAAAGAATTAACAAGAATGTGACGCGGAGACTTCCGTACACCTACTCGAGTCTCGGTGGCTCGGAAAGTGAAGTAGACACTAGGATGGTATGCAATAATATGATTCTTCCGATTTATTTAATTCGTTGATTTCGTTATTATTCGATCTAAAATGAAATTAAAACAATCAAGAATGAAATAAACCCATCAAAAAGAGTAAAAAATATTGATAAACACATGTCCACAAATTATATATTGATAAACACATGTCCACAAATTATATTCTTCCTCCATACGTCACATATAGTTTTTAATTTTTTATTAATATCTCATATTAAATCAAATGAAATCCTTATCAAGAATGCTGCATATTTTACTTAGTCTGCATGCGTACCACCCCTGCAGTGGTGCCAACTATTTTTGTAGCTGTTACGTGAGGAAGAAGAGAGTGCTTTTTCATTCCCTTTCTATTTCTTATCACGAAGAAAAGGTGATAGGATTGGTTTCCTTAGCTGGCGATTTCTCGTGGCAGTAGAGAGCTCTGTTCGGTTTGCTCAAACGCGTTGCACAAGACACGAGTTGGCCATTTCTTATCACCAAATTAATCAAAATTCTGGCAATCATGGCTCTTGTTCACCTTCAGAACACTAGAAATAGCGAAGAGAGAAATCATTACGAGTAGAAAGAAGACATGAAATGGACATTTTGACCACCATTAACTCTACCGATATATGAAATCTGCCCCGTGGAAGCCTTGGTAAGAGAGCTCATGGCACTTGGAAAGCCTTGGGAAGAGGGCACAACAAGTTAGCCATTTCACATCAAATTTCTGGCAATCATGCCTCTTGTTCATCACTAAATCACCAGAAAAAGAGACGAGAGAAATGATTACGAAACCGAAAACGACATGAAACGCACAATCTGGCGACCACTGGCCCATGGGAGATATGGACTCAGACCCTTCATCTCTTCTCCAGAGTTCCAGGGTCTATCCCAGATAAATTTAAATGGAATTTGTGACGGGCAGAGATATGTAACAGATTGCAGGTTTTCTCGGGGTTTTCTTGTTTCCCCCGCTTCTCATCCCATTTTGTCATCATCATTCAACACATCATTATCGCTTTCATCCGGTCATTAAATCATTACTCATTGGTCCCAATTACCATAGTAGTCGAAGGGATCCTATAAAAATAAATAATAAGCCACCAATATGACATGCAGATATATTGATAAATAAATTAAAAAATAGCAGGGAACACCAGTGGGAATGTCGGTATATAAATATCTAATAGTATAACGATATATTACTATGATACTTCAAGTTACAAGGAACTGCCTTAACAAAACCCTGAAAGTAACATTCGAGAAATGTATTGAATATTAAGCGAAGCGACAAACCGAATAAACGTTGACTATTTTTTCCGGACCCACTCATAAAAATCATAAATTGATATTTGAATCATACTTTTCCACTTGAGAATTGCATTGTCAATTGTGTGCGACTATCACAAGGACTTTTCTCGCTAAAATATTGTGTGAGTGGCAATTACAAATAATTTGCTTATGGTAAGTGGGAAATGTATAGTAAAATGTAGTGAATAAGAAACTAGCAGTGTTATGACAGCATACACTTTCTCGTGTTTTTTTAAATAAATATATACCTTAAAAATTCCTTAAATCTTTGTAAATTCCATATTTAAATGAAAATGGCACTTCTGTCACTGAGTTAGGTGAATTGCTCTCATATAAATGAGAGTTCTCAGAAACAAATTTAAAGAAAGTGTTTGCACGTCTCGGTAGTCGAAGCGCTACACTTTGCATTAGAAAACCACGACGTAACCCAAACGTTACTCTCAATGTATGAAAGAATCTCTCGGGGAGGGTGTTTAAAGGAGAAAGGAAATACAAGAAAGCGTTTGTGATTTCGAGAAATTTAATACGCGGTCATTTAAAAATGTTTGCCACAAATACATTAAATTATCAAATACACTTGTAATATAGTGCATATTAACATATAAAATGCTCCAAGAAATATCATTCTCGCAAATTCGAACGTTTTCATCCACGTGGTGCTTATATCACATGATTTAGTACAGTATGCTCTTCACCTACAAAATGTTTTAAAAAATGTTGACAGGCTTTGAGAACGCTTGCTTAGATATTTTAGAACGTATATAGGTGTTGTGGTGCGTTATCGTTGGCATTTTTCATGAAATAATTGTAAACGTTGTCATTGCCAACAATAGTATTTAATATAAGAGCAGCTTTCGGTGGCTTAGCCATCATCATCAGTTGTCTGCTGGATGGAAGCCACAAAACGACTAGGTAGTCGAGAACAGATTTTATTTGAAGGAAAAGTATCTATCTTCAATTTTGTACTCGTAGGAAGACGTCGCAAAGAACTGAAAATTTTAGAAAATTCATAGTCAACCGTGAAAATCTGGCCTATGTCACATTTATAGAGGTATTTTACTCTATTTTAACACAAAATTTAAAGACAAAAGTTTGGAAGCATTTTTGAAAAAAAATTGAAAATGTCTGGGAATATGTCTTCATGTAAATTATCCCCAAATTTTGAAGAATGTTTTTCAAAATCGCGGTGCCAGTGGGGTCAGATCGGCCGGAGAATATCCATTTTGGAATAAATCCTACGTATGGTTTAGGCGCTAGTTGCGTTCACACATTGACGGACAGACGGACGTTTTGCAGTGTTCCCATGTGTTCCATAGGTGGAAGCGAAAGCTTGAGACAGGAAAGTGGCATTTACATGGGTCGCGCCGACGTATGTTACTCCAGCCGCAACCACTGATCGGCGGAGCAATGGGTGGCTAACAACAAGTGAGAACAAGGCGGCGCGTTTCAATCCAGATCTCCGTGCTGTTAAATTGAACATGAGATACACCCCTCAGGCTATTTCGTGGTACGACGATGAACATACCTGTTGATCTATTTGTGTTGTGGAAGGAAAACTTCTCTGAGAAAGTGAGAGGCTCGCATTTTTCTTTTCTTTTTGGAAGGATGCGTCACTCGGAATTTCTACTGATTATCGAAATCTCTCTTCTCTCAAACTAGTTTTATACAAAACTGCAATAAGAAATAAGAAAAGGTGTCTTGTAATGTACTTGTGTAAGAGAGACTTTGTGAGTGTGAGTGTGTGTGCGTGTGTGTGTGTACGAGAGAGAGAGAGAGAGAGAGAGAGGCGGCTATTCCATTAATTTACTCTGGAATACACTTCTTGAATTTCATTTAATTTCCAGTCTTTTGGTTGGTGTGAGTCTAATAATGAATCCGAGTGATGAGCTATATTCACCCAGTCGTCCTTGCTTCGTGAATTGATTGATTGATGAATGTGTCCTGGTACGTCAACTGCTTTTGTCATTAGTCACATTAATGTAACGAGTGCCAGAAGGTGGCAGGGTTCTTTCCCCTCTGTTGAGATTCGGCGGCGACCTACACGCCAGATTACGGAGGAATTACCCATCTAGATATCGCTCCCAGGAGAGCTCCGCTCCAGCAGGGATAAGTTGTAAGCTTCCTACTGTTCACCGGACATGTGTGATAGTGTGTGTAGTGCATGTAAGCGCAAATTGGGTGAAAGTAAGGAGCAAAGATAGGATAAGGAAAAGCGAGGATAAATCGCGCGCGGTCCGAGGACCGTTTGTTTAGGGTACTGGTTCCGGTCACTTAGCTAAATTCTGACTGTCGCTTCGTCGTTGAAAAACATTTAGTTAATTATAACGATAAATAAGAAACATACAAAAACTTGCTTATTGTCAATTGTGAATTGGAAGGGAAACTGACGGATGTATATTTCAGGAAAATACAGTAGAAATATTTTTATAGAGTTAAAACATTTTATATCCATCGAGGATAAAGTGGCTCCGGTTCACGAAACTAAAATTCTGTACACAGGAAGTTCTGAATTCGGGTCCATTGGCAATACACTTTTGTCCAACAAATTTGCTGGGTTAAAAGAAACAGATAATCCAAAAACTAGTGGTGCTACAAAATGGCACAGAGTTTCTCGTAGTAAAGTTTTCCAATTCCCTTGGTGTGGACTGGCCCACGGTCTTTCCCCATCCTCAAGCCAGGTACCATCTATCGTCGCCCAAAGTACATTTTTTTTTTTTACATTTTCTCAATTTTTCGGTTTCCTAATAGTGGAACCGCAATATTACTTAAAAAACTTAAAGAAAAGTAAAATCTCGTTATAAAAGGCAATTTTCATTGAACAATTTGAAACCTTTTTAAGAAAATAGCGTCTAAGCGTTACTGTAGAAGCGAAATTTGAAACTTTTTCTCAGAAAAGTTTTAAGTTTTAGAAAAACTTCCTTTAAAGTCATTTCACGCACTTTAACTCGCAAATGCATAAGTTTACAAGTCGCTGGAAATGTGCATACAAACGGCAAGAGAGATCTTTGAAAAAACACATTTGTGTAAATTTTGAAAAAAACAAAAAATACCTCAAAATGACCTTTACGTCTTATTAAAGAGAGCAATTAGTGCTATACGTTCGAAAAGTTTGAAGAAAACATTTCCATCCGCTTTTGAGAAAATGACGTTGGAGCGTTTCTGAAAACGTGGAAATTTGAGCTCATTTTAACAGAAAACTTTTGAGTTTTCGAGAAACTTTATATCTCATTATTTGCTCATATATTAATAAATACAATAATGTGAACAAATTGCTGCTAATGTAAATATTAACGACGCGAGAGACAAGTTAAAAAAATACATTTTTGTCATTAAAAAAAAGAATCGAGCAATATGGCGTTTATGTTATCTTATAGAGTGCGGACCTCTGCCACATTTCTAAGCGTATTTTACTTAATTTTTAAAAGAAATTTAAAGAAAAAATTTTAAGCTATTTTTGAGAAAATTTTGAAAATGTACCGGAAGCTTCATGTAAAGTACCCCGAAATTTTGAAGAAGGTTTTTCAAAATGGCAGCGCCTGGAGTTGAGACAGATTCATTGGGGAATATCCATTTTGGAATAAATCCTACGTATGGTTTAGACGCTAGTTGTGTTCACAGACGGACAGATAGACATGGACAGTCCGACGGACGCACACACGGACGGATGGACTGACGTTTGAAAAAAATTACATTTTTTAGGTATCAGGTGACCCTATAACGTACTTTTGCGTTGAAATCTCGAAATCGATTTTCCACATCATTACATAACTTTCTCTATACAACATATTACTCCGTATACGTGAAAGTAGTGCTACAGAATGGCACTCACTTCCCTGTAGTAGTTTTCTATTTCTGTTGGTTTCGGATAGCTATTCGGACTTGTCACTCTGCCAGCTGCTATCTATATTGTTAAAAGTACTTTTTTAATTCTTAATTTTTCGGTTTTCTAATAACAGAATTGAAATACTATTTTAAGAATATTTACGAACAGTAAATATAAGTAACAGTAAAACGTCGTCCAAAATGGCAATTTTCTTTGAAAAATTAGGAACCTTTTTAAGAAAATAGCGTTTAAGTGCTACTGGAAATTTGAAATTTGCGTCTCTGTGTCAAATATTTTTTTTGTTTTCGAAAAACTTCATTAGAATTCATTTGAAGCAATTCAACTCACAAATACAATATTGTTTACAAATTGCTGAAAAAGTGCATATGTGCGTGAGAGATCTTTCAAAAACATTGCATTTCTGTACTTTTTGAAGAAAAAAAACAAAAATTTCCCCCAAATAAACTTTACATATCATCATATTAAAGAGCGGCAAAATAATTAGTACTATGCGTTCGAAACGTATGAAGAAAAAAATGGAGCCACTTTCGAGAAAAAAGCGTTTGAGCGTTTCTAAAAATGCGGAATTTTGAACTTTTCAAAGAAAACGTTTGAGTTGTCGAGAACTTTTGTACGACATCATTCAAAGCACATGTACTCATAAATACAATATTATGAACAAATTGCTGCTAATAAAAATATCGACGTGAGAGACAAGTAAATAATTACATTTTTGTAATTAAAAAAGCAAAAGAATAGAGCAATAGGGTCTTTATGTCATGTTATGGAGTGTATTTAGCATTATTCCTACCAAACGTGTAAAAAAAATTGGAGACTTTGTTGAAAAAAATTGTTCCTGTAATATATTTAAATTGTTCATATTGCACGCAATATTGCGCGTAAACTATCAAAATTTTCAAAAACGTACAGGAGCATTATGATAGAACTTACTATGTAGAACAAGTTTTATTTGAAGAAAATATCTCTATCTTCAATTTTGTGGAAAGACACCGGAATAATTCTGAATTTTTTTGAAAATTCAGAGCCAAACCTGAATATTGGACCTATGCCATTTTTATAAGTATACTTTATTCTAATTTTAGAAGAAATTAAAGAAGATATTTGGAGCGGTTTTTGAGAACATTTTGAAAATGTATGGGGCCTTCATGTAAGTACCCCCAAATATTGAAGAAAGGTTTTCAAAATCGTATTCCCTCGAGTCGAGCCAAATCGACCGAGGAGTATCCATTTAGGAAAAAATCCTAGATTGATAGAAATTGCTGGAAATGTGCATATCAACGGCGTGAGAGACCTCTCAAAAAATTACATTTGTGCAATTTTTGAAAAAAATCAACTTAACGTTATGTTAAAAGTGCTATTAACACTATCCATTCGAAATATTTGAAGAAAAAATTTGGAGTTTTTATGAGAAAATGGCGTTTGAGCGTATCTGAAAATGCGGAGTTTTGAGCTAGTTTTCACAGAAAACGGTAAAGTTTTTGAAAAACTTTATATGACAGACAGACAGACAGATGGACGGACAGATTGACGGAAAGACGGACCTAAGGACAAACAGACTGACATTTTGAAAAAAATGACTTCTTCGGTATCAGGGCACCCCAAATCATGTATTTCCGTCGAAATCGATTTTCCGCAACATTACATAACTTTCCCTATACTACGTATGTACTCCGTATGTACGTATGTAAACAGGAAAGTAATAAAAAAATGAATACATCTTGTTTCTTTATTAAGAAATTACTTCCGCTAACATGTTGTGTAGTAGGAATCCGTTTTGGGGGTCCTTGAAACCAAAAAGTCGATTGACGGTTTAACGTCTGTCTGATGTTTTTGAATACTT
Source organism: Gryllus longicercus (assembly GCA_038098605.1). Taxonomy (NCBI): domain Eukaryota; kingdom Metazoa; phylum Arthropoda; class Insecta; order Orthoptera; family Gryllidae; genus Gryllus; species Gryllus longicercus. The sequence continues at coordinate 813,469 of JAZDUA010000239.1, forward strand.
TTGTAGATTCTCTGTTCCCTTCCTACATACGAACGTATGCTGCTTTTCCTTTTTATTGCAGAATTTAATTGTTTCGCTAGACATAACTTGTGGGGTAACGACAGCATATATTTTCAGGAATATAGTAAGGGATATATTCAATTATAATGGTTAATTTGCAAATTATACAATCTTAATATTTCATCAATTTCATGAAATACATCTCTTCATCAACTGCTTGAATGACAGCACATCATTATCACCATTTGCTAACGTTATCGAAGACTCATGTCATAAAAACATTTGACTTTATTCCTATATCCTTGGCCAACTAACCGTTTACCAAAGCTGAATCTAGACATCACTGAAAGGCATTCTACTGATTTTATTTTAATGGTTAAAATTGTCCAATGTTTATTGAACTTTAAAAATTAGCTCCAACGCTCACACATTCACATTTTCCTTCAAATTCACCAACGACGCGCAATATGTTGTATAACAATATTTAGAGAATAATTGAATGAATACATTTTTCTCCTTCCAGTAATTCAGACATTTGATACACTGCATTGGAAATAAGAAATTTTTTTTCACGTGATCTTAATTTATTTCGCTTTACTAATAGTTTTATCTAAACGATACTATCGAAATGTCATTAAAGAGCTCAAATTATTTTCAATGAAAATTTTAGAAAAAATATTTCGATCCAGTTTTGAGGAAATATAGTTTTATGTCCAATTTTTAGCAATGTAATTTTTTTTCGCGCATAGGCCAATTCGGACTTCGCGTGCATCCTGCTTCAGCACGTGCAAGTACCTTTCTGAGGGGGGGGGACCAGCATTTTAGCTATATCTCGATTTCTATTCCACAAGATTGTTAGCCCTTGGCATATGGACAATGAGATGATGATGTGAGGGATGAAAGGACGGCACATACTATATTCTTACACTCTGTAGTTTCCACATTTGTTTTATTTGCAGACCAAGATCTTCCTACTTAGTAATTTTGTCGGCATCTGTTTTGTTTAACGTGTCAACGGTATGGCTATATCAACAAGCATAGCTTCTTTCTTGCCCCTGTCAATCAAAACTATATCTGGCCACAGTATTCATCACATTCACATCTGATATTATGGGTCTGTCCCAGTAAAAGATGGTATTATTTGCTTCCATTACAGGTGCTGGGTTGTATTTATAATACGGAGGAGCTCCTCTATTTAACATTCCATGCTTGAGAGCGAATTGTTGATGGATAATCTTAGCTACTTGGTTATGTCTCCCCAAGTACGCGCTGTCGGCAAGTACAGTACAAGTACAGTACAAGCTCGATTGTTTCACCTCTGGTGCCGCATTTCCTGCATTTGTCAACCACGGGCATGTTCATGCAATGTTTCTAGTAGTTCCTAGTTCGGCATACTCTATCTTGAATTGCCATTGTAAAACCCTCTGTTTCTGGGTATAAATAACCGTCTGATAGCCATTGCAGTGAGGACTGTTTCAACATGAGGTTCAGGAAGGAATTGCTTTAGGAAAATTGCCGTGCATTGCCTTTTGTTGCCACTCTGAATATACCCTTTGAATTGTCTCTTTTGGTGTTGTTCCTGCTAATATGGTTATTATTACTATTATTATTATTATTATTAGCACGCGAATCGGCCGACTAGGACGTGGCTCAGTATCATTATCACGGTGGCAGGTGTATGTAACTTTTTTAATTGGGGACCAGCATTTAGGTGAGTCCGATTTTTATTCCGCCGGATAGTTAGCCCTGGGCGTATGGATGATGAGAGGATAATGAAAGTGAGGGATGAAAGGAGGGTACTTTCACATAGACATACACAAATACACCTATGCCCGAGGAGGAGACTCGAACCCGCAGTCTTCTGGCGCGAGACCTCTACGGCACTACTGCCCTAACGATCTCAGCCATCTGACCGGCAGCAACGTAAATATTAATGTGTGATACGAAAAAAATTACACCCACCCACCCACCCACCCACCCACCCACACACACACATATATATATATATATATATATATATATATATATATATATATATATATTGTGACATACCTGGTGGTGCCGGGTATCTTCACTGCAATATAACACTAAGAGAGGGTGTCTTTTACGTGAATGGGTCCTAGGATAAGTCGGTGCAACGTTGGGGAAGTTATTCATACATAGAAATACAATTATGACAAGATTTATTTTAAATCAAAGTTACTATTTACATAATCAGACACCGTTTTTATACTCCGCCTTGGTACCAAGATTAAGAGTAAAATACAATTTTCATACCTTCGGGGCCCCGTTTGAATACCTATGAGGTTCGTCGAGCCGCTCGTGCCGACAGGGTTGTCGACCTCTGCTACTGCTGCGGGCCGTCGGCAGCAGATGGCGTGGTGATCATCCACGGCTGATGCTCCAACAATTCTTCCCCGAACAGGATCTTGATACCTCGGCTGCGCACCTTCCTCGAATCACTGTCCATTAGTGGGTTTAATTACACGACCCCCGCCTACTCCGTATACTGGTCACAGTTCTGTACCGCACGCTTTCAAGAATGTTCCCTCCGCACCAACTAATAAGAGCGACGTCAATTATTTTACCAACACTAATCTTTTACTATACTGATACTTCTAATGTTCTGTTTACATGTCCATTACTTTGCGATTCCTAATCACATAACTATGTCGCGTATTACATGCGTCCATTCACTAGCGGAGAGCCCTCGCTACACGTCCGCACTGGTCGCCGCTCTGCTAACGTCTCTCTTTCGCCGGCCGCACGTCGGCACATCCTTCGGCGGCGGCCGCCTCAATCCAACTAACGAACTTTTTGCACGTGCGCGCTGCCACGCTTGTACCCGCCGTTCTCACGCTCGCCTCCCGGCGGGCACCGGTGGCGGCGGCGACCGTTGCCGGCTGCCCGCTGCTCGCAGCGCCCGGCGCTCGCACCGCGCAGTCCAGAATAGCTATTGAATTCTTACACTAATGATTTAATTAGTGTAATGAAACACATATTCTGGGTTTCATCACCCCCCCCTTTCTTTTTTTTGAATTTTTTCACTTCTGGAAAAATTCACACTAGTAACATCGTCACTGCCGATGGTTGCACTCTCTTGCATATTGCCCGACGCCCTATATACACTTATAACCTAAAATCGAATTAACATGTGATTACTTATATTAACGCTAATCTTGCACTTATTTACACTTCACTATTTTCCATCCCTGTTGAATCAGGTTCCCGATTTGAAGCTTGTAATGTCCTACTATGTCTTGTCTCTTGTGCAACAGTTCATTCCCATTTTGCTGACAGTGATTTCCTAACTCACAGTTGTAGGACATAGCTTCCAGCGTGTTGAACACATCTTGATAGGTATCATCCCACTTCCAGCTACGACCTCTTCTATGTTTGTACCAATGGTTGATCATACCATCACTCTTCCCTCGCCCCTGACTTCGCTCCATTCTTGACCTGCCTACATCTCCTTCACTCCCATTCGTTGGGGCGTCTGCAAACCTGAAGTTGTACCCCTCCAATATCTTCAAACCCTTTCCTAAATCGGTATGATCTGCTCTGCTCAGTAGGCTTTGCCCGGTAACAGGATACTGTCGCGTTGACATGCAAATAATTCCTTGATATTTTATAGAAACAAGTAATGTTTTTGGCTCCATAATGCTCTTCGTTCTGTATTCACTACGACTTCCCGTGATGTAGTTGTAATGGCTATTCCTCTGGTCGCTCTTGATGTTTATTTGGGTGTCTTCATTCCGCTTTCGTACAGAAATCTTGTTTTCAAATTCCTTCAAAAATTTCGGAAATATACCAAAATTCTCTGCCCATGTCCTGGCGTTCTCTTCCAAACTTAGGTGTGATAACTGGATCTTGTATCCTTCCAATATGTTGTTTGATGCTAGGTGCCGTTCTTCTGCTCGCATAACTACCTTAGGGTTTTCCGTCCCATCTCCCAGAGATTTCATCGACTTTGGAGGCATAATTGGTGTCACCCCATACTTGACACTTGACGACGTTTTCCCGTCTTCTTCCTGTTTAAACTCTTCTTGTACTCTTTTCTCTTCGCACCCTTGTATATTTTCCACGATTTCTTCTTCTACTATACGCTCCATGTCTTCTATTTTCATTTCCATTTCTTCTTCCATTATTAACTTCAATTCTTCCGTTTTCACTTTCACTTTATAAACATCCTCCTCGGTCTCGATTTGGACCTCCACCGTTTTGCCCTCCGCTGTCTTGACTTCCTCATGGATTTGGTTCGTCATCCCCTCGTTTCTATCTGTTACCGCTACCCTAGCATCTATTTGATGGCATGATTGAAATTTTAGCACCTCATCTTTCCTATCCAGTTCCTCCGCTTTCCCATACGGTTTTGCGCATATTTCGATGAGCTTCCTATTCCGTTCTTCTGTGATTCTTCCCATTTCTTCTGCCGGCTTCTTAATCTGTTCTTCAACCACCTTCCCGTTCTGTTCTTTTATTAGTTTTCTATTCCGTTCCTCCGCCTTCCTATTCTGTTCCTCCTCGGATCTTTTCTGTTTACCGAATTCTTTGCTCTGTTCTTCCGCGAATTTCTCAATCTGCTTCTCCGTTTGCTGCCTCAGCCGTTCTTCTAATGAATCTTCTGCCATTACGCCCGTACACGCTTCGTATTCTTCGTCCATCCCCAAGTCAAATCCTACCGCCTGGCTCCCCAGTTCTACCACCTGCCGTTCTAGATCTATATTTACTCTGTGATCGACCAGAAAATCCATCCCTATGATTACCGAATACAATAATTTTTTGACTACCAGGGCCACCATCTCGTATACTTGGTTGCCAATCCTGGCTTGAAACATGATTTGTTTTGTGATGGGGCTTGACTTCTTCTGAGTTGCCCCAATCACATACGCCCTATTCATAGGCAAACACATTACTTCTTTTCCTGTTGCTTTTAACTCCTCATACATTTCTTCTGATACTACTGTAGTCGTGCACCCTGTATCCACTAAAGCTTCTTTAATTATACCTTCACATTCTATCGATATCGTGGGACATTTCCTGATTCTGACCGCTGAGTTCTTACATCTCCGCCACGGTTGGGTATCGTAGGTTACCGGCTGCATAGCGTTTATGGAGACCGCGTTTACGTCATCGATTTCCGCGTCCGCAATGGGGCCACCTATCACCGCGGACTCTATTAGTTTAAATAGTGTCCTTGATCACTACTTGTGCTAGGCTGTGCTAATCGGTCGGGTGCATTCCCGCCCCCACCTCGCGTCTCCGTACGGTTTGAATTAGATCTATTCCAGTCCGGTCTCTGGTTCCCCGGCTCTGGTCTCCATCCGTCTCCCCCTCTTCCGCGTTGGTTTCTCTGGTAATCATTGCTCCTATCATTCCCTTGCCCCTGGTTACGTTCCGATCTAACCATATTAACATTCCCTTCATTTCTGTTCTTTGGTACGCCTGCGAACGTCAAGTCGTACCCTCCTAACACATTCTGGAATCTTTCCAGGTCGGTGTGCTGCACACTACGTAAAAGATTCTGCACTGTGACTGGGAACTGTCTCGTCAATACACATATTATTTCCTGATCGCTCATCGGTGGGGATAGCGTTTTGTATTCCATAATACGCCTTGTTGCGTATTCCCGCAAACTTCCCATGGACTGGTTGTAATGATTATTCATCAGGCTAATTTTAAAATTAATTTGAATTTCCTCATTCCAGTACTGCTCAAGGAATCGATCTTTAAATGCCTTTACTGATTCGGGAAACTTATCAAATGTATCGGCCCATATCCTTGCGTTGCCTTCTAACATTAAATATAATAATTGTATTTTACACCTTTCCGAAGTATTGATAACATCTAAATGTCGTTCTGCTGCCTTCATAAATATGCATGGATTCTCTTTCCCGTCTCCTGAAAATTTTAGTGATCTTGGAGGGGTAAATGGTACCGTCCCGCTTGCTGCAATTGAGGATGCCTTGCATTCTTTTATTTGTTCAATCTCTGTTCGTAGTAACACAACCTTCTCTTCGCATTCCCGCTTATTCTCCTGCATTTCTTCCTTGACTACTAACTGCATCCTTTCAATTTTCTCGTCCTGCTTAGCGGTTTTAGCATCTAATTGCTGGCATAACTTATTCTCTAATTCTCCCCCCAGACTAATTACTTGGGATTCTAACTCCTTTTTCTGTTTCCCTAATTCTTCGGCAGTCCATTGCTCATGACTTTCTACCCGCTCCGCAATTTTAGTCATCTCATTCTTCGTTAACTCAATTTGTTCTTCGGCGCGTCCTATTCTCCCACTTAATTCCTCTTGTAATTTGCTGATCCGTTCCTCGAATTTCCTATCCTGTTCATCTAATCTCCCATTCAATTCTTCAGCCAACTTCTTATTCTGTTCCTCTACTTTCCTATTCAGTTCTTCAGCTAACCTCCTGTTCTGCTCCTCTGTGAATATTTTCTGTTCATTCTGTCCTTCCAATATCTTCCGATTCTGTTCATCTAATTTCCCATTTAGTTGTTCGAACATCTTCCTATTCTGTTCGTCTGCCTTCCTATCCCGTTCTTCTGCTTTCCTACTCTGTTCATCTAATAACTTCCTATTCTGTTCTTCTAACATCTTCATCAACATCTGCATTCCATTTGGATGGATATCTTCTCCACCCCCCCGATTTGAATTTCCTGCTACCTGAATCATCGGTGTTGACGTAACTTGTACATCTTTATTAAAACTGTCCCCTGACGTATCATCCAACCGACTTCCAATACCACTATCCCTGCTTTCCGATGACATGCTATTATCGATTCCTACATCTATCTCCCCTACTTCATCCGTCTTCTCTTCCCGGTCCAGCACTACATTTTGCGCCTCCATTCTGTTGCTTTGAGCTGTCCGATCGATTCTCACTACACTAAAATACCGCACAAATTTTCCACTTGCCTCACCTACCAACGATATCACAGTTATCCTATGAATTAACTATATCCGCCACAACACTGTATCCTTCGTGAATGGATTAATGCACACCTATTTCAATTGCTAACTAATGACGGACAACCCTCACTCACCACCAAAACACAATAACACTAATTTAATAACCATATACATTTCCACTCACCTACCAATGCATAAACATAATCCTCACAATACATATTATTACCATTGAAACACATATACACTGCTAATAGACTCATTAATACTATTACACAACAATGCTTTGAAATTATAATAAATCCCTTATTAATTGACATTACTTTTCAACACACTTATTGCTATATTATATACATAATCATCATTCACATTTGCATGTCATATCTCCTCCCTAAATTTTCCTCAATAATATCATATAGATATTCACAACAAACATTCACACTGCTGGTATATATTTCCCACCCTGGTATCTTTTCTAATAAATTCCCCACACTTTACCATCACCAATAGACAGTGCACTACTGAGTGAACGTTCCCAGCAAAAAAAACAATTTTGTGCATAATTTGTACAACACTATTAACCACCTTTATATTCTCATAAGAATTATTACTACTTCCCCATTTCTTTGATTTCCATGTTATAAAAAATTGCCAAGCAGTTCAAATATTATTAATATGTCTTACAAAATTTGGAATTCTATTACATTATATTATTTGTAACATGTGCATGTATAGCCTTCATAACCTCAGTAACTACAATATTAACTATATATTGGATGCTCACAAATAATTGCCTATGTCAGCCCGCAATTAGTTACGCAACAACATTTTTGTAATTATTAACATTTCATTATGCTTACTTGACTTGTGCATGTGTTTGCTAACACATGTATTGTTATTTTTTTTTGTACTCTATAATAATACACTTCACTGCCTGCTTCTCATCTGTACCCTGCACTACTATACATCAATTACATGCACATTATTTTCCAACATTTCACCAACTTCCCTAAGGCCACATTTCTTAACTATACGTTATCCACTTGTTCGGGCGCCAGCTGTGACGTACCTGGTGATGCCGGGTATCTTCACTGCAATATAACACTAAGAGAGGGTGTCTTTTACGTGAATGGGTCCTAGGATAAGTCGGTGCAACGTTGGGGAAGTTATTCATACATAGAAATACAATTATGACAAGATTTATTTTAAATCAAAGTTACTATTTACATAATCAGACACCGTTTTTATACTCCGCCTTGGTACCAAGATTAAGAGTAAAATACAATTTTCATACCTTCGGGGCCCCGTTTGAATACCTATGAGGTTCGTCGAGCCGCTCGTGCCGACAGGGTTGTCGACCTCTGCTACTGCTGCGGGCCGTCGGCAGCAGATGGCGTGGTGATCATCCACGGCTGATGCTCCAACAATTCTTCCCCGAACAGGATCTTGATACCTCGGCTGCGCACCTTCCTCGAATCACTGTCCATTAGTGGGTTTAATTACACGACCCCCGCCTACTCCGTATACTGGTCACAGTTCTGTACCGCACGCTTTCAAGAATGTTCCCTCCGCACCAACTAATAAGAGCGACGTCAATTATTTTACCAACACTAATCTTTTACTATACTGATACTTCTAATGTTCTGTTTACATGTCCATTACTTTGCGATTCCTAATCACATAACTATGTCGCGTATTACATGCGTCCATTCACTAGCGGAGAGCCCTCGCTACACGTCCGCACTGGTCGCCGCTCTGCTAACGTCTCTCTTTCGCCGGCCGCACGTCGGCACATCCTTCGGCGGCGGCCGCCTCAATCCAACTAACGAACTTTTTGCACGTGCGCGCTGCCACGCTTGTACCCGCCGTTCTCACGCTCGCCTCCCGGCGGGCACCGGTGGCGGCGGCGACCGTTGCCGGCTGCCCGCTGCTCGCAGCGCCCGGCGCTCGCACCGCGCAGTCCAGAATAGCTATTGAATTCTTACACTAATGATTTAATTAGTGTAATGAAACACATATTCTGGGTTTCAATATATACATATATATATATTGTGACGTACCTGATTGTCGGTACTTTCCACTGCAAATAAGTTATAAAAGGACGGGTGTCTTGCTCGTGAATGGGTCCCTTGAAGGAATCGATATTGCATTGGTAAATTAAAGTAATAAGTATGCACAAACACAAATACAATTTATTCATAAACCAATCTGTTGTATACATGATCGAATACATTAATGCTTTCCGTCTTGGTACCAAGGTTCGGTTTATCATGTGATTTCATCATACCTGGGGCCCCAATAAATACCTCTCTTGTTCTGGATTATCGCCAACGGCGGCGGCGGCCGCTGACCTCCACTGCAGCCCGGCGCGTCCGGCGGTTGGTGGTGTGGGTTCGCCTCGGGCCGGCGGCAACGCGAACTCCTCGGCTTCAGCCCTGGGTGTTTTGATGTGCAGTCCCACTTGCGCATTCACAGCCTCTCGGCGATGTCCATCTCGTTCCCGCGATGTGCTCGAATTATGTCGCCGCACTTTCCCTCTAGTTATTGTTCACTTCCCTAATGTAGCCGCGGAGCACGTGGTCACTACTCGCGCCGGCGTCGATTACACTACGCACAGTTTTAGTGTTATTTCCACTGTGTTTGACGGCACATACATGATCTACAGTTTTCAGCGTACTAACCTCTCCCAAGTTCCAATTTACCGGCTTCTGATCGACTTCACTATAAATCTTGCACTGTTTAATTTCCTTCGTCGCTGGCTACGTATTACCCTGCCCGCAGTCAACGGTCAACCTTCTCCAACTGCCACGCTCGGCTCGTAACGGCCAAATTCTCCTTCCTCCTCGCTGCTCGCGGCAGCGGGCGGCGGCGGACCCCGGTCACCGTCCCCTCCCATCGCCGGTCGCGCACCTGCCGCTTATGCCGCGCAGTTCAAAATGAGCTGTAGTTATTATTGTGCTCAATGTTTCTATTTGCATATAGAAACGCTCCGCGATTCAATATATATATATATATATATATATATATATATATATATATATATATATATAAAATTCTTCAGTGAACTGCTATCTAACTGTACAAAAATGTTAAAGAAAAAATTTCACGAAAACCAGCGATATTTTGAACAAGAAAAAATAGCTCTTGTGTATCCTTTTTGTCATTAGGTCGCTTTCATCTTTAGCCCCCCTTTCTTGATTATGCCCTCTTTCTGTGCGGGTTCCCAGTTCATATTGTCGCGTCAGCCCACCTCACTGTGCCAGGATGACACCCCCCGCTGCGACTCGGCTGACAGCTAGGCTCATCTCGGCCACTTTCTCCTGATACTATTAGTCCCGAAGTATCCCAGAGGCCCACTTCAGCTAAACATAGCCACCATGAGGGAGGATATATTTGTGGGTACGGAAAGAACAATGTAAGAAGGTTATACGCGGCTGGTTAGTGAAATCCCCTACATGACACAACGAACAAGTAGAATATCCACTTCTGAGACGAGATTCGAAAGCTTCGAGCCGAGAATATTACGATAATCCCACATTAAGGATCTCTGCTACGCAGGGCGGCCACTTAGCTTTTCTTGAGCAAACATTTTTTATTGAGCTGTTTTTGAGAAAACTTTATTAATGTAGTACATGCTTCAGGGAAAGTAAATCCAAGAAATGAAAACACCAGTTTCATATTCGCAGAACCTCTAGTTGAGACAGTGCGATCGGAAATTTTCAAATTTGCATCAATCAATCAAAAATGAAACGTGTGAAAAATTTAGTAGCTGGTGAACAGATAGACAAACGGACGGACGGAATGCCAGACGGGCGGAGAGGCAGATAGACTGACGGTCGGACGGGCAGACAGACAGACGGATGGGCAGACGGACAAACGGACGGACGGACGGACAGAGAGACGGACGGATAGACAAACGGACGGACGAACGGATGGGCATAAGGACGGACATAGAGGATGGGCAATGCAACGGACGGAGAGACGAGCAAACCGAAGAATGGGCAAACTAAGGACGGATAATGGAACGGACAGACAGATGGACGGACAATGGAACGGACAGGCTGACGTACAGCCTGAAGGTCAGGCTGATGGACGGCAGACGGACAGATGGGTAGAGAGACAGGCGTTTGTAAAAAAGAACATTTCATGTTCTAGGGTATCAGCGAACCCCTAGATGTGTAATTCTGTCAAAAAATCCTTATTGATTTTCCGCAGCAATACATAACTTTCTCTATATTCTGTATATTCTGTTTCAAGAGGAAGTAAAAAAATAGTGAATTGTGAGAAATAGAACGCAAACCAAGACACAAGTTGCCATCTTCTGTGAAATGAACTCAAGAATACTTTATGAATTTTTTAATAAAACGGGTATTTTGTTCATAAGACTATTTATTTAACTGATTCCAATACAAAAGAACGGAGAGAACCGAGGGCCTCTTCACTCGGGCACGTACCATACCAAAACACTAACAAAGAGCTACCAACATGGGGCGCGAGAGTTCTCGTTGAATGATACAGATGGCGCCAGCACTCGAAGCACGTAAATTCAAACAATCCAATACTCCATCCAATTGAGTGCTTAAATCTCATAAAATAAAAAAATTAACACTTTCTCATTCCCAAGTTAAAAATAAGTTTATGGAAATGATCTCGAGGAGTAGGCTTGGTGAAGACGTCGGCTAGTTCTAGATCTGACGGCACAAAACTAACGCTGATAGTCCCCTCTTCAAGCTTCTCACGGGTATAATGATACTTGATGTCCACATGCTTTGTCCGTTTATGGAAGACTGGATTTTTCACAAGACAAAGCGCTCCCTGGTTGTCCATCTTCAGGTTTGTTGGTTCCTGGACTGGTTCCCCAATGTCATCAAGAAACTGACGAATCCAGGTCACTTCTTTAGTTGCTTCTGAGGCAGCAACGTACTCCGCTTCCGTCGTTGATAATGTCACAGCCTCCCGATACGGATAGGAATCTTCGCTATGATCATCGTAGTCTGGTTTCTTCAGTCTCACGTGCGGATCTGCTGGTGTACCAACCGGTGTTGCATCTTGCATGTGAAACTTCTCGATCATCCTGCGAATATAACTAGATTGGTGAATAAGTATACGACGATTATTACCCTCATCGGTCTCGTCCAATATCTCCATCCCGACAAAATGTCCGGGTTCCATGACCGTGATCTCGAACTGCTTCACCAACTCATCCAAGAAACTGTAGAGCGATGCTTCATCTGAGGACACGACTAGTCCGTCATCGACGTAGAGAATCAGAATTATCGTCGATTTTGAACAACTCTTCCTGTAAACACACTTGTCTGCTTCTCCTCGTCGGAATCTTTGGTCAAACATGAACTGGTTAAACTTTTCGTTCCAGCACCGCGATGCCTGCTTTAACCCGTACAGTGATTTTTGTAGTCTGCATACCTGACCGTCACTTATATTAGCACCCTCTGGTGGATCCATGTAAATTGTCTCGTGTAGGTCTCCATATAAGAATGCTGTGCGTACATCGAACTGTAACATCTTGTAATTATTCTTTACTGCTGTAGCCAATAAAATTCTTATCGAATCATACCTAGTAGTAGGCGAAAAGATCTCGTCGTAGTCAACTCCTTTCTCCTGAGAAAATCCCTTGGCACATAGTCTGGCCTTGAACCTTGGTTTGTTCGATGTTTGATCTTTAACAGAGAAAACCCACTCGACCCGATGACCTTCATGCTGCCAGTTCGCTTCACGAGTTGCCATGTGTCGTTCCTTTTCAGGGCACTGAGCTCCTCTGCGATCGCCTTTGACCACTCTCTTGACTCACTGCCTTCCATGGCCTCCTTGTAAGTCAGCGGTACATTTATGGTACCATAGCGAAATTCGCTGTGTATCTTCCTGGGCGTTTCAATTTGTCTCGATTCCTCAGATTGTAGTCCCTGGCGTTATCGACGACTGTCCCTTCATCCTCTTGAAGAGCTTCGACGTTCCTCGGGTTTGCGTCGAACTGTTCTCCATCCAGATCCTGTCGAGGTTCGGTTTCATTTACTGATGGATTTCTCATTGCCGGCCGCTGCGCCTCCGGAGCTGCTAAGTTGAATGCTCCACCTAGATCGACGATTTGGTTTCGACCTCCAGGATATTCTTCAGCGTTGTCGTCTCCATTTTCCATTTGCGCAATGCTGATCTGGACAGTCTTCATCTCGGTATCGATCGTAGTGTGTTCATCGAAAATCACGTTTCTCGAAACTTTTACCTTTTTTGTTGTCGGGTCAAACAGTCGATAATTGTCAGAATTTCCATCATACCCGACAAACATGAGTTTGCTAGATTTGTCATCGAACTTAGTTCTTCGACAGTCGGGGACGTGCATAAATGCAGTGCAACCAAACTTTTTTAAATGCGATAATGATGGCTTCCTACCCATGAAAGCTTCATAAGGCGTCGTACTTCTCTTTTCGCTTGTTGGAGTCCGGTTGAGAATGTACACTGCCGTGTTAACCGCCTCGCCCCAGAGGTACTTTGGCGTGTTCATTGCGTGCATCATGGACCTGGCACTCTCCATGACCGTGCGCATTTCCCTCTCAATGCGACCGTTCTGTTGTGGGGTATAAGGCGAAGTGTTTTCTAGGATTAGGCCTTCTCTCTTCAGATATTCCTGCAGACTTTCATTTAGGTATTCTCGACCGTTGTCACAGTGCAAAACCTTGACCTTACGGCCTTGTTGCTTCTCAACCATCCGCACATATTCCTTGAGACGAGTCAGAACATCAGATTTGTGCTTCATGGTCCTGACGACGAGGTAGGATGTTGCGCTATCCTTGAATAGAACGAAGTACCTGGCACCTCCGGAAGATTCAGTCGCAATAGGACCGCACACATCGGAGAACACTCGTTCCCCAACTTCCTCCTCTCGGACTTCTCTGGACGCATGATGAAAACGATGTTGCTTGCCATACAAACAAGATTCACAGAGAATCTCATCTTCGTCACTCAGTGTGATGCCGGATATCACACCACTCTTGATCATTTCTCGAACCCGCGTAAAGTTTACATGGTCAAGTCTGTCATGCCACGCCTTCAAGCTATTCTCTGTAACTTGTTGAGCCTGATGAACTGAAATATTTCTAAACAACATACGATAATTATTGTTGTCATCGAGAATCGCACTCGCAATGAGTTTTGAGCCATGTAGAATCTCTGCCTTTTTTCCTTCCTTCATTATTGACCAACCCTTCTTGGTCGCGACAGCTTCAGAAAACAGGTTTCTTCTCAGGTCAGGAACAAATAGGACGTTCGTGATAACTGACTTGTACCACTCACCTTTAATCTTTTTCTCGATCTCGATGTCTCCTTTTCCAATGACAGGTAATGACACGTTGTTTCCAATTACAACTGTAGTCCCTTCAGAAACAGCAGACATGTTTGAGAATAGTTCAGCCCTGTACGACATGTAGGCAGATGCTCCGCTGTCCATGATCCACGTATTTTCCATGTTGACACCTTCGGGAAATTCCACGTTGAATGAAGTATACTCCTTGTCGCGATGTGATGACTTATGCTTAGGCTTGTTCCTGCAGAACCGGGCGATGTGGCCCCTTTTCCCGCACTGATAGCATTTGATGTCTTGTTTCACCTCCTGGCTTTGATCGACTGATTTCTGCTTGCTCGATCCACTTGATGACGGTTCTCTCTGCTTCGTCGACCTCTTTGATTTCGTCGATTGATTTTTGCCCGATGAGACCGTGAATGCAGTTTCCATTTGCTCAACCAAAGACAGGTTTGCTTCTTCGTCAACTAACCTAGACGTCAGATTTCTCAGCGTTTGCCTGTCTTCGCTAACTGATAGCCACGCCTGTCGAAAATTCAAAAATTTCTGCGGCAACGTGCTGATTATTTTTGTCATTATCGCCGCATCGCTTACAGTCTCGCCAATATCCTTTAATTTCTTCGCTAAGTTTTCGACATTCGCAATGTGTTGAGCAACGCTGTCACTATCTTTCATTCGATATTGGTGAAATCGTTCGTGTGCAATCATTTTGCTCGACGGGGTTAGGTACTTCGTTGCAAATAGATCGAATCAAGCTTATCAATTATTTGATGAGATGACTCACAATTCTCAATCAAGGTTATCTGCGCGTAGTCTAACGCAGATGTCAAAATAAACATTGCCGTTGCGTCATTTTTAATCCATGCCTTCTGCGTCTCATTGTTATTTTCCGGTTTCAGTTCAGTTCCATGGACGATTTCGTAGAGTCCTTTTGCCCGAAGTGCACAGTTCATTTGGAATCGCCATTGATTGTAATTACTGCCATCAAACTTACTCAGGCTATTCATGTCTAATCTCTCAGCCATTGTGACGTCACTCAATTGCCACACATGCGACGAACGCGACCTCTAGCGAGATGAACACGAACTTGAACAAGAAACGAACACGTTTCCACCACTAAATTCGGGGTTAGGTACTTCGCGATTAGAAATCTGTCTTGCAATCGATTGCAATCGACACTTATATGCACGTGGCGAGCCCTCCAAACGGTTAAAGCCTCCTCGATAAACTGCATGAGTCACACAACGAATGCGCGCACAAGCGAAACGAACACGCTTCCACAGCCAACTTCGAGGTTAGGTCCTTGGCAATTCGAAATCCGACTCACAGATTACGATTGATCACGAATAGTCTTGTTTTTCCACTTCAAGCGTTCACTGGGCCCATAACCTTTTGAATAAAACGGGTATTTTGTGCATAAGACTATTTATTTAACTGATTCCAATGCAAAAGAACGGAGAGAACGGAGGGCCTGTTCACTCGCGCACGTACCATACACTAACAAAGAGCTACCAACATGGGGCGCGAGAGTTCTCGTTGAATGATACAGATGGCGCCAGCACTCGAAGCACGTAAATTCAAAAAATCCAATAGAATTAACCTACTGTATAAGTCACGTGTTGAATTTTTTACCACCTAACGAAGGGATAAGCAGTACATATAAAAAATATAGAATTTGTCGTGGGATAAAGGTTTAATGGGACCTATACTTACATACAAGTCGTGACGTGACTGGCAATCGCCATTCATTTACATCTACTCGTCAGCTAACACAACTGTGCACTGGCGGGAGGATGCGAAGTGCCACCTCCGCAAATATTTTCAAGTACGTTCAGTAGTTTTATTATAAATTAATATTCAACTTAAGACATTTTCACATTATAACTTTATGTCGATACTTTTATAGGGTTACATATCATTCAGACTGTGAAACAATAATATGATAAGTACAAAAATGTTTTGTTGTCGTTTATTAGTCAAAAAGTCAAAAGGAAAGAATATTACGAAGATGCTCCCAACCGGGTGGATCAGGACTACTCCCGCATTCGTTCCCGCCACTTCTGCTCCAACTGCCGTCACCATGGACTCGGCTGCTTAGATTTCTCTGTTTACAGTCAGAGAATATTTTTGAATTAATGAATAGCTACGTACTTTGATCGCTTTTAATCTACTACGTTCACCTTTCACGGTCAATAAATCAATAAAAATTGACGTGACTTAATCAGACATATTTGATACCTCCCCCTCCCCAAATTTCATGTGCCAGAGACGCCCATGTAACTGTCTAGAATTTACACTTGTCAACCTGATGTATTTGTAAGAGGAATCAGAAAATCCCGTTTTACCACACTTTGTTGAACAAAATAAATAATTGTTTATCCAAATTTTCATGTTTCTGTAGATGCAATGGTTTGTTTTCTTAAATGTCAACCTGTTTTCTCCTTTTGCCAACAGCATATGATAGCCGCTCGAAGTAACTGCACGTTAGTTCGTTTATTCGGGAAGTATCTCAAGGATCGTTATGGGTGACGTATGGCTCATGCGTGACTACCCTATCGAGTATTACTGTAATGATTCGTGTCCGGTCAGCAAGGGATATCGGAGACGTCAAAACGGGTTCCTCATTTCAGAACCTGTATTTCTAGTTCTGAATCCTGATGAACTCAAACATCTTAAAGTTTCTTGGCAAGAAACGTAGATCACTATGTGTAAGTGGTCACGTTATGTACACGTATACTATGTTTTCGTCATCTTTTTCTCTCATCCTATTTCTTCCGTGCCTTTTTTGTATCTCTTTCTAGTGACTACACTTTATTTCTTATCACTAATTCGGTATTTTTTTCAAACTGTTTTTCTCACGTTTCTCTGTTTCTTTCTCGGTCCTATGTTTTACCATCCAATAAAACTATTAAGTACTTGTTATTAAATGACCCATTGCCGTGACGTCATCTTTCCGCAACTATAAATCAAATTCCAGATTCAAGTCCCAATTGCAAATTTTAGATGCAGACTCAATCACACATGTGAAATGTGTGTTGAAGAAAATAAATTTGAAACGTTTTTTGTAGATAACTTGACTTTTACCCATCATCTTCATGTATATATTTCATGACCTCAAATCATTATCTATCATTAGTATAACCATTATCGAAGCTGAAAGGAATCGGCGACGTATGATAATTGAACAATCAGTGGAACACGGTAACTTGCTCACCTCCCGCTCTTCACTTCACATGCATAGCTTTACACGCAAAATGAACAAATTAATTATATTTCTTCTTCTGATCCTCGTCTTTTAAGTCTTACTCTGGTTCTTTTTTACTTATTGTTTCTTATTTTATTTGTACACTACTCTTTTCGTCTTTGCTTTATTTTTTCTTTCGCCTTCCCTTCCTTCCATTTCTTTTTACTACATTTCTCCTTTGCATTATTTTACGAACGAGTGGTCATACTTTCTTGTTTATACTAATAAAGATGTGTTAATAATGATTATGTTTTTGAAATGCCGCCTTAAATATTAGAAATCTGCAATATATTGATTAACACAACGATAAATGTTCGTTCTTTCGTGACACTTATCAAACTCGAATGGATTTCCATAAAGTCATTGAAGCATTTGTTTGCTTCCCGGGGCGAGCAATTTCACTGGCTGGCCGAGGCGTGCAAGAAGCGGCCGAACAAGAGCGCGGGAACGGCTCTGTGATCACGCAACTGCGCGCCCTCCAGCAACGGGTATTACGGAGGACGAGGTGAGAGTGCCCGGCCAACGAGTGTCCAGACGCACACGCAATGCGAGGCGAGTGTCGGGGAGGGGGCGGGCAGGAAGACGACGAGCTGTGGGGGCAGAGGTCGAGTGAACGGCGGACTGACCTGCAGCGACCGTACACCACTGGCGCTGAGCGCTACCCGAAGACAACCTGAACGAACTTGGTGATCTCCGGGAACCAGAAGAAAGAAAGCAGGCGCCGCGATCCGAGGGTTTGCAGGAAGAGGCCTCAGCAGGAAGCGAGCGCCGACGGAGGCGGGGCGGGGGCGGCGGGGCCGAGTGGTGGGCGGGGCGGTAGCGGCGGTCAGGGTGGCTGAGGGCTAGCAGGAAGCGCGTAAGTTTCTCTCGTCCACCTGCTTGCCTCCATCTTGGGGCAACTCTGCATCTGCACAACGAACGCCCCTGGCATGATGGCAAAACAAGGGCTTAAATGGGAGTGAGTTTAATACCCAGTATTAACGAATCGTACTACAGTGTTGTTATTAACATAGTAGGAGATAAATGTAGTTCATTGCACGTTTCATTGCGCAAGGGAATTTTTATTGCGATCGAAGAAAGTCGTTGAAAATGAATCACTATCCCCGGGAACCAGAATGTACCAATGTATGTACTAACATTTTTATTGTCTTATTTTTTTATTAGTTAATTTCAGTAAGAAAACCATAGTTTATAATAAAATTCAATATTCAATAACTAGTATCCCTATTTATTGAACTAAACTTAATTATTTATATTTATTGAGGACTCCGCTCTTAAGCATGACTCTGGGCTTTCAAACGTCACGGGGGTTTACTAATTACTAATAAATTCATTTCGCAGATGTACTGATCTGCGATGGATCAATAGCGGCTTATACCCTAGGGATTGGCTATGGTCACCCTTTCCAGCCGCTCTCATGGGTCGATTGACATACGATCAGTTCTCAACCGAGCGTTTACTCAGATGTGAGCTATGGGTACCGCCGATGTTGATTAAGTGTAAGCCTAAATCAAGCGTACCCGAGAAATATCTGACGTTATTGATTTTTTCTCGATGTAATGAAGCTATAAAGGAAATATATTTTTTTAAAGTTTCACACTTCACATTTATTATTAAATAAATTATTATTATTATTATTATTATTATTATTATTATTATTATTATTATTATTATTATTATTATTATTTTACCTAAATTCTTGATTAAAGATGTTAGGTATCAGTTAAATATAAAATCTATCCCAGGTTGCAACCAGATTTCCATGAAACAAATCTAGCAACTGTGGGTACCTCGACATTACATTGCCCTAAAATGTGAGTAAACATATTATACTAATTAATTGTACTGTTCCTAATCAGTTGATGTTTTATACTTACCAGTATTTTCGATGACCTGGGAGTTTTGAAATGTTCACATAAATTTTGAAGATCACATCCGACTGCTTTGATACAGTAGCTGATACTGTACCTTTGATAGCAGAAGCAACGCGCACTCCATCAGGGCGTTGGTACGGTGGGGAATCCGTTTCAAGAGAAAGGGTTCCTCTCCTGTCGTTCCTCTTATCACAAGGACGGCTTGTACTTAGCGTACGTGAAAGGACTCTAACTGTTTGTTATCAGTGATGTTTAGTTTTCTAAAGAGCTATCATACATTTATTTTTAAAGGTTTATTTTTATTTCTCCGAAGCTTAAATCAGGAAGTTTGCCTTAATCGTCTATCACAAGTGTCAGTTCTCTTAAGAATTAAACTTGAAACAATTACCAGATGTTACCTACTATATGTTACAAAAAAGACAAGTAAAAGTTACACAGGTCTCGTATCTCTTGAACTCTCCAAATTTTCGAAAATTGCAAAACTTCAAACTTGTTTCCGCGTCTTCCTACAACTACAATATTGAAATTAGATTTTTTCCTTTTTCTCCCCTTCCTCTGTTCTTCAAACACAAAACGCAATGAAATAAGTCAATGCACAATTTTTCGATAATATTAGTAGAAGAGGTTTTTTAAAAGAAATCTGTTGTAAAATATATCTTTTAAACTGTATATATTTAAAAAATCTATTACATTTTGCCTAATTTGTGGTTGAAACTAATGCAGTTTTTAAAAATGTTCCTCAAAAACTGCTCCAATTTAATTTTTTTTACTAGTACAGAGTAAAAGACGCTTAGAAAACTGCGTTGAGAAGGTAGCATTTTGTGTCAAAATCTCTGAATTTTCTAAAATAGCAAAAGTTGGATATAATGCGAGAAAATATGCGTTGTTGTTGCATTACTTGTTTTACTTTCTAGCCTTACTACATAATTACATAGTAAAGAGTAAATATAACAAAGCTGCTGCAGAAATCGGTAATTGTTTGACTGAAACCTCGTATTGTGAAGTCCTCATAACGAAAAATCTTGTTCCTTGCGTAGGCATTACGAATAATATGAGAAAGTATATGTTATAGCACCACTAGTTTTCCTTTTTTGTGTCGATTTGTTCAACAGTGCCGGTCTCATTGCGGCCGCTGGCCTGCCCGGGTACGCTCCGGTGAAAACAATCCAAGGTATCCTCTTTAATTCATTCTCAATAGCCTGTGACCCTCTCCATTTTTCAAATTTCTTCTGCATTTCCGAACCTCTATATATGACATTTATTAACAACATTTCCATAAGCAAGTATCACGCTCCAGGTATAGAGAGATTACTATAAGAAGGGACCGCTTTTACATCTATTGTTTGGCTACTGCTAGTTACATAACTGCAAGATGTGTGCATGCATTCATTTTGTCATTGCGTTCGTTTACACTTAGATCTTTTGTAAATGGATTCATCACTATCTTTTGCAATGTAATCGCACTGCATGATGTTCATTTGTTTCCCGACCTATCAAAATGGTCTTGTCTTAAGAGTAACGTCTCTATAAAGCAAACGGCACAGGGCGCAGCGGGCGCGACGGCTGGCTGCACAGCAACAATGCTAATGTACCTCGCACAAAAATATTGATAATGAACGATGCGTTTTACAATTGCAAACAAATGTTACAATTCATAAGACTAGAGAATTGAGATGTACTCTTTCACCAAAATTAAATTAATGAAAATAGAAAGTTTAACTTAAATTGTTAATTAAATGCGATACACATTTTTAAAGTTACAAGACAATGAAAAATCGTGCTTCTGTGCCTTTTTAACGAAAAAATTTCCTACTCGCTGGAAAATATCTGAGGATATCATCCGCAATAATGCATTTTAGGATGAAAACTGATTTATAAAAAATACAACTTTAAGTGAAAATATTTCATTAAAAACTCCACTTGGTTAAAAATGCCAAAAAATAATTTCTATATTTTTTTATTTAAGTGTTGTAAACAAGATTGATATACTTTGAATTGTCTAATTGTCTGACACCACATAACTTTTTATTTTAAAAATTGATCATGAGTAGAGCGGATTTTAATGAAATGTATTTTTTTTTCACTTTAAAACAATGCCGTTTAGTATAGAAATTCATTTTATGTTATGACAAAACGAAATTACCCAATTTCACATGTCATGTGTTGCATTTTTCTTCAATTTCGACTAATAAGTAATGTTTTACTTCGTACGTCATTTTTAATACTTTTACGCTGCTTTAATCGATTTTAATATCATTATAATGTTACTTTCTTCAAACGAATGTTCACCACAGAATTCCTAAGTAGCCTATTCGATTTCTTCGTGCCTATATTGTAATGTCAGCCGTTGTGAGTACTATGCAATCTAAGGTTCCTGTGACGCCTATCGGCGTCATTATCAGTCCGGCCGGTTTCACAATAAATAAAGGCAGAAAATTTCTTTTAAAGAATAATCCAAACTAAATGTTTGCAACCTCAGTTCATTTCAACAAAAGGAAGAAGCCTCGATTACATCAGTTACATTTCCAAAAGCTTGAATTGTTCATCTGAAGTGGTTGTGCTCACATTTTTTCGTAATTTTTCTTTGTTTTTAGGGCATTTTAAAAATATTTTAAGAGCATTTTATTTATAATTTTTGGCAATGTTTTAGGTCATCAAAATACGCTCCCAGTCATGAGGTAGTTTGATCTTCAAATTGTGTAGTTTCGGTGACAACGTTAAAATGGCGCTCAATGGCCTGAGTTTGAGAAGGGAACCGTAACTTTTTTAATATCATGCAATCTTCCGCTACTATTCTTCCCAAATTCATTGTTTTTGTTGCGAAATATGTGGATCTGTGATCGTGTAATTCCACACATTTAACATTGTGCAACTATAATAGTTACGATACAGTTTTTCCTCAATGAAATCGCTTCTTCAAAACTAAATCATGAAACAATGTCAACGGAAATGTACGAATTATTGAAAACTTCAAATGCAAATGTTTAACTATTTTTAAGAGACGGAAAGTAAGAACTTAGCTGCGAAGTGGTGGTGTAGGGGTATAGTGACTGGCGTGTTAACTCTTAAAACTCAGTTCGATTCCCAGCGCAGTGAAAAAATTACTGTTTGGAAACTTTTTTGCAGGTTCATGTAATATTGTATTGCGTAGCCTTTACAAGTAATGTGAGAAAGTAATGTACTGCTGTAGAACCACTTGTTTCAACTTTTCCAACAGAGCAAGACTCAAGAATTCTTTAAAGATTTGATTTTCTGGAGGGTTTACTTTTGAGTTATCGCCATAAATCCTCAGTTTGATTATTATTCGAAACTATGGAAGTGTTATTATGAATTTTAGTGTTGTATATTGATGTCTGAGAATAAATGTTACAAACTTCTAGAGCATTTAAGGAGCGGAAGATGATCATTTTTGCCAATGAACATGTTATTGTAGATGTCGTATAACGCAGTTGCGTAAGTGACATTTGTCCTTAATTCGTATGCAACACATCATGCAATGGTGTTTGGCACATACGGGTTGTGACGTTATATTTCGCGTACCTACTGTACACCAATGCAACACAAGTTGCCTACCAACCAGGCACAACTCGCACCCCTGTAACTGCGTTATCTGACATTTCCCACCACATGTTCATTGGCAAAAAGTGATCTTCGATCCTCCCGCCACCCCTCCCCGCATGCCCTAGACATTTGTAACATTCTTAGCTAGCCTGTAACATCTACAACCTGTAATAAAGGTTGGTATGCATTAGATCGTTATCTCGCACGGAAACAGAGCTGTGAGACCCAACTTTTCATCAGCTTTTCGTGACGTTGATCCCTTGAGAGAGCGCGGGCCAGGTCGCGCTGCAGGCTAGACACCGGGCGGCTCGGTGCGGCCGGCCTGTGGGGCCGCCTCTGACTAGTACCTGGCAAACACCAGTGCAATACAAGTTGCCTACCAATCTGGAGCAATTGAACGAGTGTAACTGCATTATCTGACATTCCCCACCAAATTTTTATGGCCAAGAAGTTACCTTCGACCCCTACATGTTCTTGAAATTTGTTACATTTATTCTGAGACTGGCTGTAACATCCGCAATCTGTAAAGAAGGGCCGTATGCTCGTTATCTCGCACGGAAACAGAACTGTACGACCCGACTTTTCATCAGCTCTGGTTGATCGCTCGCGAGCGCGCGGGCCGGGTCGCGCTGCAGGCCAGTCACCGGGCGGCGCGGCGCGGCGCGGTGCGGCCGGCCCGCGGGGCCGTCGTTGACTCAGCGCGCGCCGCCGCGCCCGCGGGGTAACGCACGCCCCTCGCGCTGCCCTCCGCGTCCGCGTTCGCACTTTCTTCTTCCGGCGGAGGAACGCGCGCGGAGAGAGCGCGCTTCCCTCACGACCGTCGTTCGGGGCGGCTCCGCGCTCGCGGAAGCGCCGCCACGTACGCGGCCGACGCGGAAACATACGCACACACACACACACACACACACACACACACACATCGCCGCGCGTGAGGAACGTGACTGCAGTACGAAGAAGCCGTGTTCGCACCCGCGGGGTTTCTGCTTATAATAATGATTTTTTTTGTTTGGTTTCCAACGAAAACGGGTAGTTTCTGTAATTGAATTGATCACGTGACACTGTACAAGTTTTGTGGAATAATGATGACGGATGATTGCGACCAAGTTTCTTGTTTTATTTCTTTAATAATACACTCATACCTATAATTTAAAACAGTGACACAATCTATTAAGTTACCTAAAATACGAACTGACCCGGACGGTCGAGATCAGCAATAGAGTTCAATAGAGTACAGAAGAATGTGTGTGTGTGGGGGGGAGAAGTCCGCGCGGACGACCTCCTTGGGCACGGATATTTACTTTTGTGTTGTGGCGTTTTGGGCATCCCCATCCACCATGCATCGTCTTTCCAACACTAACCTATCCTTTCCTGCAAATCCAGATGACGTAGGAGCATGCTATTTGAGACGCTTTGCACTTGGATAGAGCCATACCATAATGGCTATTTCCATGTGAAAACAAAATATAATTTTAGTTGCATATTGTAAACTAACCTAATGATGTGAGCGGGGGAGGGCGCCAGGTTCAACTCCTGAAATGTGACTGGATGGAAGAGTTGGGAGGTCGTGAATTAGCACAGAGTCATTTGTGACAAATAACAATTTATTCCTGGCACCAAAAGCTGCCAGGGAAGTTACATGTCGCAAAGGGCGACGCAAGTTTTCTACTAAATCTAGTTTGTGGACTGATTGTCCTAATTACTAGTTGCTAATTCCCTTAAAGCTAACATATTAGGCTGTCTCTTTGATGAAACGTGCTATTCATCATTTAAGGTTTGCAGGGCCTGAGCGCGGCCACTTGCAATTTCTCGCCGTTACGATTGTTCGGCGAGACGGCTTCGTCTCGTATTTTTTCACCAGTGGCTGCGTTGTCTCCGCGGGCGGGCCGAGCTGCGGCCTCGAAGCATGGGCAGCGGCAGTCCCGGGTCGCTGACCTTCTGCGGCGCGTCTCCTCTCGGCAGGCAGCGGCAATTCCAGGTCGCCGGCTCGAGCAGGCTCAGTGGGTTGAGTGGCCACGGGCGTTGACGTAACGCGGTGGGCTGTCACTGGGCCCGACACGGGAGGCGGCAAAGGCTGGTGGGCCGATGCGGAAACGGCGCGGGATCCGGTAGTCTCCCGCCCGAGTGTCCTCCGCGACAAGTCCACTAGTCACGTCCTAGCTAATTCGATTCTGGGAAAGTCTTTCCCAAACTCGCGTCCCGATCGTAAGTAACTGAGTAATCGAGCGAATTGGCAACCAAGAAGTATCTTGGAAGTATCTCGAAGTATCTCCGAAGTAGCTCTAAGTAACAAAAAATTAGCTCTCAAAAAATTCTTAGGAGCGTTCCGAAAAAATCTTAGAAGTCTGGCCGAAAAAATCTTAGAAGTCTCTCTCTCTCCACTGCGCATCACGTTTTTAAAAGAAGTTCCTTTCCCCTTCCCAAAATGTTCCTAGCTCTGAATTTCTCCCTTCCCTCATGGCGAAGCTTCCCATTGGCTGAGGGTGGCTGCGTCGCAGAATCCTGATTAACCAATCATGTGGAAATTTTCCCGTATTTTTCCGTCGATTGTTCTCTGTCTGACGCTGGCTTCTCTCTCTCGCTCGCTTCCCTTTGTCAGTTATTCCAGGAGCTGCTCGCAGCTGTCTGGGCACGTGCGCGTGCAGAAGTGCATTTCACGGATCCTCGACGGTCGGCATGGGCTAATCGACAGCCTACTGTATTTAGTTTGTAAACAGCCCCTGCGGGAATTCTGGTGCCTAGCCCAGGCGCGTGCCAAAACGAGTGCGGGGGGTGAGCATTGTTTGAAAAGGGATCGGTTGATGGCCAAGAAAGGTTTCGCTTACGACGTGTTGTAAATGCGTCGTCGTCTTAATTGACACCCGGCCAACCCCTTTGGGGGGCTCCGCCTTCCTTCCAGGGTGGTGGCAAAGAAAGTGGGCGCGAGGGTGTGCATTGTCCGCCCGGGCTCCGGCCAGGGCCATTATGTCTATTTATGAGGGGGGCAATAAACGGTCCGCCTCTGAAAAGGAGGCTGAGTGCGATCGGGGCGGGCCCTGCGTGACGAAAGAAACCGTCGCGGCGAAGGCAGCGTCCCTTTGACCCACTTCTTTCTCGACGCGAACTATTTCCAGATGTAGAAATTACTTTGTTATTGGCGATGCCACAATAAAATTATATTAATTAATTGGTGACGCCACAATATATCACCCCATTTTTTCACTATATATTACAGACTTGTGCAGAAACTATTTCCAAGAACGAGTTGCTCATTCTGTCGTCTTGCGTTGTCATATTATACTGGTTTTCATAGTTTCACGTCTGTTAAATTACAGATTCACTAGCGTCAAATATTTCCTCTCTTGCATAAATACATTTCTTTCGGCAAACCCTTTTAAATATTTCCCTTGACGTTCTGAACAGACATTATCAAATGTATCATTTTCCTTGTAAAATCTGCTTGAAAACTGAACAAACAGTCGTATAAATTATTACGTTCAGGGTTTATCACAATTTTATAATAATTCATCAAAATAACAGTCCCATCGTCGTGCGCACAGGGAAGCCAGACAAGCTGTGGTTCCCTTAATAATTTCGAAAAGGCCCCGTAGATCTACGTACTCATGCCGCTACGGTGGGAGTTGAAAAAAAAAACTACACAAAAATACAATGTAATATAATAAGCAATCAACATACGCAGTCAGATGTTTTCAATTTCACCAATTACTGTATAAACACACACATCCCCACACAAATAAAAACAAACACAGCAAAGTACTACTTTTCAATGTCGAAATTATCGCCTGCAAAGATCAAATGGTTTGTTTACAAGCTTATATCAGAACACTAGTGCCTTTAGCATGTGTTTGACAAACCAAAATGAAGAGCAACTCCACTGACGTCACTGATACGGTCTAAAAATTAATGTTCAAAGATGGACTGTGCCAAATATACTAGTCTCTGCTACTTTATTTCGTATCTAAACATCAAAAGGTATCACTAGATTTTCATGTTTAATTTTGAAAATACATGAGCATAATAAGGAAATTTTGAACACAAGCAAAAATTATGAAAAATAATCAGGATATTTTATACGCTAAAAACGAAACTAAAGCATTGAAGAGTTAAATAAAAATATCGACCACGTCAACTAGAAACTCCGCAGAAATTGTTATTTTCAGGTCACTTACAAAATTGCCTTTGGTTACTTGTCTTCCGGTTTCAAAGATAGCACTTTTGTATATGAATGGGTTGGACCATATTTATTTGCAATAATCCTACATCCGAACTCTGGGTCACACTTGTATCAGGGAAGCTGCCCTGTTAGGCATCGCACGTATTCTCTTATTTTTGTCTTACGGTGAATATTATAATCTTTGTCCATATATTATGCGGGTGGTTGCCTTCGGCCGCTGAAGGCTGCAATTACAATAAAAGAACCGTGTTACCTACAGCGTGACCACTTCATAAAATGCTTTGGGCGATGGCAGTAACATAATTAGACATATTTACTCGCTTGTAAGAACTGCTCTTTTATTTGCAAATGCATGTCGGCATATTCTTAATAGCTGAAACATACCATTTTCACTACCGGAAGAAAAACCCAGCACTGGAATCAGTAAGAGCGCAAATTAACAAATTATACAAAGGCAAAATGACATTTCTGTCGATTTGCACTGACCGCTGCCATGTACTTGTCCGTCCATGTACGCCATTTGCGCTTGGGAATCTTTGTCAGCATAATCGCCATAAGGTAAAAATATCATATATTTCTGTACTGCGGTTGTTTTGCAAAAATATTAAGTGTACTAAAACCAGAATCAGAAATCAGTTTTGGTTTCGTTATGTAGAACAGTTCAGCTTCTTTATGCTCTCCGCCAAAGAAAGGCAATTAGAACCACATCCTTTCAACTCGAAGGGATGTGCTGACAACTGCCTTACGTTGACCATCTATGAAAAATTAACTGTGGTTGCTACATCCATTGAAGTAAGTGTTTTTATATTTTTTTTACAACAAATACTTTTTGTGTTAAAAAAGTATTATTTATTATTATGCATGTGAATAAACTCTTTTCTTTACTCTCGTTATAATGAGCTAAAGAAAACTATAGAGCTCAATTTAAAAAACTAAATGTATCGACACTTCTTACAATTAAAGAAACTATAGTTCAATATTAAATCCATATTATGTGCCTCTTGCAATGAAAACTGCGTATTATTAATTGCAAACCGTTTAGAAGATTTTCACATACTTTTTACTAACCAAAATTAACATTTGATCTATCATAACGTATCACACGATTTCCATGTTCTCTCGAAAATACAAATGCATTATAAGGAAAGTCATCCACGATTAGACCCCTTCCCATTCACCGAAACAAATAAGGTGCCCATCCAGAAGATTCTAAGAACTTTCTCCAAAAATGTATGTTTGGGAAATTTTTAAGCAACAGGTTGTAAAATGCATTTTTCACCGACTTACGGCACATACAAAGGTGATCAATAGCTCATTTGATTCCCCTCAATAAGGCAAAGGCCTCATTGTTTTTGGCACATCCGTTTAGGTCACTCTGAAAAATAAAAACAACTAATCGCAACCGCGATGCCAAGAGAGCGCTCACAGGGATTCGTAATGCACTTTTCCAGTTTTCAATCTTTCCTCTAGATTTCATGACAAAGAAAATTCCAGAGTGTTTCACTCCCCCTGTGCATTTGTGACAATCCATGCAATTTTCGAGATGCCTATACCAAGAAATAAAATAAGTCATTGATCCTGTAATTAAAGGCAACGCAAATTTTTCACATTCTAAAAATAGCATTCTGCCAATAATGATTGATGAACAAATGAATATTAGAACTTATGCATTGAATAAAATCTTAGGAAACAGAAAAAATCAAATATTGAAAGCCGAACAATTTTCTACCGGATATTTGATTATTGATGCTGCCAATGAAACAACGTTCATACAACGGGGCGACACCCTCACAAAACCATCTATTTCGCGACAAAATCCAGACGTTGAATTAAGAAGAATAGACGTTGCAGATTACATGATATTAAAAAATTAGTGACGGTTTCCTTCCCACACTCAGGCCGTTGAGCCCCATGTGAAAGTTGTCATCGAAGCTACACAGTTTCCAGATATGATGCAAAACAATCGAAGATAATAAGTTCGATAAGATTAAGAAACTCCATGGTCAATTGGAAGGCGAACCTTGGCAGTCCATGAAAACTGAAAGAGTAGTAAAGCCCAAGGCCCGAGGCTAAAGCCCAAGGCATTGGCATTGCAGTCCACCGCGCCGCGCGCGTTGCGCTCCGTGCCGCTTGCTTCACCTAGAAATTACACCATCACTGTCGTTGTTTTGAAATGTTAATTTGTTTCGCAAATATCAAAAATACATAGATTTTACCGGAAATTGGGTTAGTACGACTTTCTTTACTGTCGATTGGTTGATGGCCCACAAAAAAATATACAGAGAAGTTTGGAGTCGGTTTTGAGAAAATTGTTGATCAAAATTGTCTATGGTTCACACAAAAGTACGCAAAAATTATTCATATTTTCAAAACATTGTACAAGACCTTATTTCAAGATTTAACTCAAGAGCAGATTCGTTAAGGAAAAATGTTTTCTTTATATTTTGAGTTGAAAATAGGTGGCGAAACATTTTTGAAGTTTTACAGTTCTCGAAAATTCAGAGCTTTTAACGCAAACGAGACCTGCGCCATTTTTAAGCGTGCTATCTGTGGACAAAGTTTAATCAAAACATTTGGTGCCGTTTTCGAAGAAAAAGAATGATGTTGGGGCTTCATGTAAAGTACTCTCAAAAATCAAAATATCCGCTCCAACTCACAGGGCATTGAGTTTGTTTAGCTCGACTGGATAAAAGCAAGACTTCATTTATCACTAAATAATTTTGTAGAAAATCGTCTGAACGGGTTAGGTACTGATACTGTTCAAGTGAGATCAGCGGCAATTCTCGAAAAATATTGGTTGTAATTACTGATAGGGACTATCCACTGTTGCCGGATCGTTCGCTTCGCTATCATTAACTTTTAAAACAACATACTGTACAAGGTTTCAAGTTTATGTGGTCGTATTTTTTACTATATTCAACATTGCTTTTGTTATGTTATTAAAGTTGAAAATGTTCTGATCATGTTTCAAGATTTTAGACTGCCTTATGACTTTTCTCAACAATGATTTGTAATTTTGGAAGTAGAGTGGAAATCACGAGATACATTATATGTTTAGAAACTAAAGAATTCGTTTGTTTTTACATATTGCTCTAATCCCTCGTGTTATTCATGAATTACTTACTATGAATTACTTTTTCGTTAATTGTTTAACTTTCTTTTTTGGGGTGGAAATCATGTGTTAAAGTCAAATGAAAGTGCCGAAAAAATGGATTACACAGGATGATTCAGTCCTCGTTGCATTCCTATGATAGCGTATATTAAGTTATTTATGTGTGCAAAAGAAAATAGGGTGAATCCTATTCAAATTTTTGAATAATATAAGTATTTTGTCATTGGTCATTTTTTGCATAAAGGTAGCCCAAATATTACAATAAATATTGTTCCCTTGTGTTATTATTACCTACTTATCTAATGAATATGAAAGGTACCCATCTCGATCAGGTTTTCGTCCAGTTTCCCTGATCCTCGAGCAAATGCTGAGATGTCCCCTTGTAATGCTTCTGGACATAAATGTAACTCGAAATTAACTTCTCCCCATAGCACGTCACACATACAGCCATAACTTCGCATTTTCACTTATAAAGCAAAGAACATCTACTTCATTTAAATTCCTCTAAAGAGGAGCCTCAATAAACTCAGTTTATTTGAAATACATTGAACATTAGGGTGCCGTTTTGCAAGCACACATCTTTTGCAAGCACCTACCCTGGTTTTTCTGCTGCATCAGACTGTAGTTGCTATTATATTTACTCCATTTTTGCCTCGAGTGCGTGGTCGAAGATTGTAATATGCCCCAGCAGTGACAAAAAATTGGGGGCATCAGGTGGAGAGAAATTGGTAGTGGAATTAGGAGAAACGAGAGTAGGTTCACAGTAAGAGGGTTCGATATAGGGGTGGGGTGGAGAACGTAAAAAATGTTAAGGGGATGGGTTTCGGCAGGAGATTGCATGGGATTCGAGTTCACGATGTGTCGTGCCAGCTCATAACCGAGTGTATGTTTTACAGCATGGTTCATGTGAAGACCACGCCGGGTATAGAGTTTCGCTGAGAGGAAACTAATTTCAAAACGTTGGGTAGTTGTATCTCACAAATACAGTTTTAACTGTTGGTTTGAGTGCTTAATCTCGCTGCATGGTATTGGTTCATTGTACCAGAAGGGCAGATACGAGACTATTCTGTGTGTTTTAGACCGCATATTGTAATTTGTTCACGTGATGTTCAGGTGTGAAGTGACCGCACAAATTAATGGCATTCTATCCTTCTAGAATAATGACTGTATTCCGATTTGTGTCTTCGTGTAGATATCCAACTCAGCAGTCACGACCGCAAACCTCCGCAAGGTTTATAAAAATATGATAGCTGGAGGGTTTCTACTGAGAATGGAAGCAAGATGGCAACCGTGGCTGTGTTAAAATAATAATAATAATAATAATAATAATAATAATAATAATAATAATAATAATAATAATAATAATAACAACCAAGCGAAGTGGCTCAGTGCGTAGTTCGATTCCCGGGCTGGCCATCCTGACCGGGGTTTTCGTGGTTTCCCTCGGTCATAAGGCAAATGCTGGGATGGTTCAAAAAGTCCACGATCACCTTTCACCAATATCCTATCACCTCCTAATCCATGATTGTCCCTTCACCTATCATCAACCAATCATCTCATAATTCACACTTCAAGGCGTAACAACCTTGTCGTAATCCAAGGATACAGCTGAAAAGCTGATCCTGGAAGAATTACACACGTTAATCGTGGAGCGTGGTCAGTAATGGCCTATACGCCAATAATAATAATAATAATAATAATAATAATAATAATAATAATAATAATAATAATATCTATCAGACACAAGTACGCCCAAGAACAAAGACGAATGGCCTTGAGGGTGGCGTGTGCCTACCGCACAGTGTCTATTTCGCAGTGCTGGTATTGGCCAGTACACCACCTATCGACTTAAAAGCCATGGAAAGAAAGATGACGTACCTCGCCTTGAAGCACAAGCAGAAAGTCATCTTCCTCCCAAGCAAATTGAGAGTGTTAAAGCAGAAGCAAGGAAGTTGCTCCTTGAAGAATGGCAAGGAAGATGGGATGGGGATGTGAAAGGCAGATGGACTCATCGGTTGATTACAAGCATCGAGAAATGGGTTAGCCAAAGTTTTGGGGAAGTGAGTTATTACCTGTCCCAGGTAATAACTCACCTTACGGGACATGGGGGATTTAATAAATACCTCTACGATTTCAGGATCGTAGGGTGCCCCACATGTAGTCTCTGTCACGCAGACATAGATGATGCGGAACACACACTATTCCAGTGCAAGGCATTGGACGCGGAACGAGAGGCTTGTAATGTCAACCCCCAACAAGTTATAAATCCAGACATGGTCGACATGATGCTGAGCTCGCAGGAGAAATGGAAAACCATAGAGAACATCATAGTTAGTATTATGAAGAAGAAAGAATTCAGACAGAGGAGGTAGAGCATCTACACGTAAGCTTCCGCGGCTCGAATCCATAAATTCTCAGCTATCCGGGAGACGCCGCGTCGTTGGCTGGGAGGCCGACGTCTCGCCTGACATGTCGCAGGCTTCCTCAGGGCAGTGACGATTTAATTTGAGGTAGAATATCTGCTACCAGCCAATCTCCAGAGTGAAGTAATGTCTAACGACGGTTTCCACGTGGGAGAGAATACGGTTTAAGACGCGGAGGTTAGGTTTTTAGTCGGTAACCAAGTTGGGAGTCCGACATCACCAGCTTCACTGGTATCCATAAAGGATTTTCCTCCTCCATAAAAATAATAATAATAATAATAATAATAACAATAATAACAATAATAACAATAATAACAATAATAACAATAATAACAATAATAACAATAATAACAATAATAACAATAATAACAATAATAACAATAATAACAATAATAACAATAATAACAATAATAATAATAATGTCGGTCCCGTGGCGCAGACGATTGCGGTAGCTGTCGTCTGTGCCGAGGAGGCTGCAGGTTCGAGTCCTGCGTAGACATGGTCGTATTTGTGATTGTCCCTTCACCTATCATCATCATCATCATCCTATCATCTCATAAGTCACACTACAAGGCGTAACAACCATGTTGTAATCCAAGGGTACAGCTGAAAAGATGATCCTGGAAGAATTACACACGTTAATCGTGTAGCGTGGTCAGTAATGGCCTAGACGCCAATAATAATAACAATAGTATTAATAACAACAATAATAACAACAACAACAACAACAACAATAATAATAATAATAATAATAATAATAATAATAATATTTTTCATTCTTCTAATCGTTTAATTCAAATGAAACTCAGAATGTTATAGAAGAGCAAAATCTCTTCTCACATGAACATTTTTTGGGAAATATTTAAAGCATTTTTTTTTAAATATGTCATAAGTGCATTTCTGAAAATCCTTAATTTTGAGTACCTATGTACACATGAAAATCATTTGAGATTTGAGGAAATATTGTTAGCAGTAATTTCATCTACTTGTTCACACAAATATATTGAATTATAAAAAGCATATGTAAAATAAATATGAATTTATGATTACATTTAAACATTGACAATTTTATTAATGCTGATTACATTAATAATATTGTGGGAACCGAGTTTTGCTAACTCTTTCATTAAAATAGAAATATTTTCAAAATAAATCGAACACCTAAAGACATATAAACATATCCACACCATCCAATCAATGTATGAACATTGCCAACCAAACAAATTAAGCTGCAGCTTTCACCAGTCCCATCCAAAGTATTATATTTCATAAAAAGGCTTATCAAACTTTTTTATTTTGATACTTATCTAGATCACTTTATCATCATTCAAAAATTACATCCACACTTAATCAAAATCAGTCAAGCCATTTCCCAAATCGTTCAGACATATGAACACATTATGTTCATATAATTTTTGCTCGTTTAAGTATTAATGATTTCAATTTATGATACAATAATTCTTCCAATAGCATTACAGTCCAGTATGGGCCTGAGCTGCCTTCAGTATATTCTCCTCTTCTCTCTGCCTTTCCCCACCATCCAGTAATCTTCATCTTCTTCATATCATCGCCCACATCCTGGATCCACCTTGTTCTTGGTCTGCCTCGTCTTCCTATTCCAATTCTTTTATCATATAACATAATTTTTGACATTCTATCTGCTCCCACTCTTTGCATATGACCCAGCCAGGATAGTTTACATGATTTCACAAACCTAACTATATCCTTCCCTTTCAAAATATGATTTATTATCCCATTATATTTTATTGTCCATCTCTCTCCCTCTTTAAGAGGACCATATATATTTCTGATCACTTTTCTTTCAAATCTGCATAGGGTCTCCATATTGTTATTGGTTGAAGTACATGCCTCTGCTCCATGTTGCTATTGGTGACTACTGGTCCAATCATTTTTTTTATATAGTTTGACTTTAGTTTTCCTTGTCAAAAGTACAGATTTGAGCAGTTTCATATTTGCATAATAGGCTTTATTGCCATGCATCACTCTCTGATTAATTTATTCAGATATGTTATTTGTATTTTTGAGGCTTACTCCAAGATATGTATTAACTATTCACTAACTTTCAAAATGATAATCATTTATCCTTATACTCTGCAACCTCCTCCTTGACTCATTTGCTGACATTCTTAAGTACTTAGTTTTATCCTTGTTTATATACAAGCTGAGTTTCTTACTATGTTTTTCCAGTTTTTTAAACATGTCTTCTAAGATATCTCTATTTCTTGCTATTTTATGATAAGTATGCATTTCCTAAACATATGCTTACTAGACAGGATGTTGGTTTTGACATTGATAAATTTACTAAAATATTACAAAATGCCTCTAAATAATACATTACATATTTTAAAACTTTTATTCCATCTAGAACTAATTTATCAAAAAATTTTCTTCATTTAATGAAATCTACACATAATTTAAGAGTTTTTGGCAACAGATGCACTGCTATAGTATTAAAAAATCACTGAATAAACTAAAAAAAGAAATTGACAGATATAAATCAAATACCATAACTATTGACAACATTCATCATCATCATAGTAGACCTTTGTGGTCCACAGCTCAAAAGATAACAAAATCTTATTCTCGTGAACTTATCTTCAAATGCCTCTACTGCAGCCTATTATTCAGATGATCCAAAGTCAAATTAAATGGCAGATTATTTTGAAAAAAATATTATTCCAAATCCTATAATACATATAAATTTTAATGATACAATAGAAAAATGTAAGTCTTTCCCTATTTATTCAGTACCTAGAAACATTCAATGTATTCCTCCTCGTAAAGATTTAAATACAATTAAAAATTTAAAAACTTAAAAGAATCCTGTCATGACTCTGTCAAATGAAATGTTGAAACCTATTTTAAACTGTTGTAGGTGAAACTGTCATTTTTTGTCCACCAGATCGCTAAAGAAATATTTGACAGTTCTTGCATTTCTAGCAAGGCAACACAAGTGCAAATACTATTTAGTGCTATTGCAATCAGTGCAAAAAAATGAAGGAAGAAAGGGAAGAGGTAGGAAGATGATTTCCATATTATTACCGCTTGTTATGAAGTGAAAGTTGACAATATTAGGCACATTATCTGTAAAAACCTTTTTCAAACAGTGTATGGCATCAGGATCAAAGTTGATATAATTCTGCAAAAATTAAGAGAATCACGTAATTTATTACTTGTGTCTGATGGTCACCGATGCCTTGAGCTTATAAATAAAATGATAGAACAAAGACATTTAACAAGAAGTCACATTGAAAAATATCCCAAATAAGAAAGTCATTGCACCCTCCATGATTCATATGGAATCTACTTACCCAGCCGTCTGAATATGAAAATGTACAATTAATATCACAATAAAAATGTTGGAAAAAGTGGTTTCTATGAGTTGTTCATGTTGGTTTCCAAAGAAAATAGTGACAGAGACGATGCAACAAGAATTCTACTCTTTCTCCAAATTCTTACAGACAAAACTGTATAAGAAGAATACAGAAGTTAATAGTGGAAAGATAAACTGGTTGAAAATAAAATGGCTGAGGTATCAGATCTTTTAGTATGCAAATCAGATCTCTTAATGCATTGAAAAAGTCCTTTATGGTAATTACTTGGTAATTACCATAGTAATTTAAGGTAATAGGTAAGTTATATGGTAATTATATGGTATATTACTTGATAATTATATGGTAACCTTATTATAAATCCATAAATCTCTTGTGCCTATTGCCGCGGATTTCTGAGGAGTGTCATCAATTCTATAAAAACTTGGCCATCAGTCATCAATAACCAGTAAATGACATTTATGACATCGAATATAGCAGTGAAGGAGAGGAACCCTGAAAATGCCACATGTTCTGGTGTTTTGAGAAGAGCACAGCTGGAGTATTAGACCAGTCAGGCAGAACTTCATAAGTCAGATTTTAATTTTTTTACTGCTCATGAATAAGATTTTTCAATACAATTCATAATTCTGATACTATATTTATATTCTGATACTATATTTTGTAAAATATTTACATTACATTATTTATGCTATATTTTTAGTATTTTAAAATGTTTTCTTGGTATATAAGATATATAAGATTGGTACATAACATTAGCTACAAGTGATAAAAAAAAAACAGAAAAATTACATAATTCTTTTCAATGTGTGAACTTAGTATGTTCATTAAACACATGTAGTACATTTGTAAAGGTTGTTTGAAAACACAAATTCTTAAAAATTAGCAAAGCACTTGTTGGATCTAAACTCTTTATATAAACTTTAAAATAAACACATATTTATTACAGAAACAAAAGTATGTATTATTGTTTTCTAGTCCTTTCTATGGCAGGGTGACTGAGTTATCTCGTGCCTCAAGTTGTTACAAAATGTGAGCATCTACTGCCAGTTAAATCACAATCTTCTATTTTACAGGAGAAAGAATGAATTCTTTATATAGTGGACACCCTCCTGTCCTGATCCACTCTGGCCTGTGCTGTCGCATCTCTTTCCTGTCTTGTCCAGCCTTCCCCTGCTCCATCCCACATACCAAGCTCCACCCTCCCCCCTCTCATCCCACCCAGCCCCATT
Organism: Gryllus longicercus; assembly: GCA_038098605.1. Taxonomy (NCBI): domain Eukaryota; kingdom Metazoa; phylum Arthropoda; class Insecta; order Orthoptera; family Gryllidae; genus Gryllus; species Gryllus longicercus. Next base: position 850,670 of record JAZDUA010000239.1, read on the forward strand.
TGGCTTTGCATCACCTGTTTGCTGGGTATGCTATGATTATCATTGCTAACTTTATCATCGCTGTAGGTGTCTATTGGTAATTGATATGCTGTAATGTTTTATTCTCTTTTATGAATTTCCTCAACATTTTTGGGATGTTCGCAAAAACCTGAAAGATGGCACACAAGATTTTTGACTTGCCAACCTCATATTCAAGGAACTCTTAAGTTTAGTTTTTAAATTCTCAAGAATTAAATAAAATTATTAAAATAATAGTATATTATGATAATGTACAATAGGTTCTAAGAAATAATGAGTCTGTTTTTATGTTGCAAAATACAATTCTATTGATAGAGAAATGTATCATTTATGCAGATTTTTGTCTTACATTCTTTATAATCCCTTACATAAATGTTTAATAGAAATTTTACTAATTTCCAATGCATACAGAAATTGACCGAAAACTAGGCAGCTTTTGGCCATGAGAGATGTCTATGGCTTTGTTTCAGGAATTCAGGAGAACTTCAAAAGCAATGAAGTAGTTTCGATTTTGACTGAAAAATGAAAATATTTGATTGAGTTAATCTGTCTGCTCTCATACTGCATGTGCAGACTATAACACTCACTGCATCACTGCTTACAACACAGATGTCATGTGATTGCAAGGCTCTAAGGAATAGGCTGCCTGCCATTAAATTTTTGCTGTTTGTGTGTTTCATTATGAAATGAAAACTTTTTTGATACTCTTGATATGTAAAGCACTATTGTACTGTATGTAGACTACTACTATGTTATTGCATTATTTGTAAAGACTGTCTTTGTTAAAATATTTAATTTATTGCAGTAGTATGAGAGAGTATTTTATTTCTTGAACTTGAGCAGTGTGTCTGCCATTTTGTTTGGTTTTGTTCAGATGCATTTTTGCTGCTGCAGGCCACTAGCCCTTACTATTCTTACAGAGTGTGTCAAATAGGGAGCTGAGCTTAGCCAAAAGATAATAGGTTCACTCTGTTGTCCTATTGTTCACTCTGTCATGATCATAATATTATAATTGATCTTTTCACAGTAATTGTATGAGCATAACCCTGAGAATACAGCTTAAAATAAGTTCACTTTATAACAGAATTTTAACTATAATTTTAGGGTATTAGCTTGTAAGAACACTTGCTAAGAATAATAATACACAAGATGTTGGGAATTACCAACCTATAACTCTTAACTTCAGTATTTGGCAAAGTCTATGAAAAAGTTATATTAGCAAGACTTAATTGTTTTCTTGAATCTAATAATATCCTTAATAAAGCACAACATGGCTTCAGGAAGAGCTTCTCCACCACCACTGCAGTTGTAGAGTTCATACATGAAATCGTTGAAAATTTCCTGAAAAAACAATACACAAAAATAAAAACTATTTGCACATTCTTCACCAAAATGTACAGTCTCTGAAAAATAAACTCACTGATATAGAAATATTACTTGAGGAGAAACTGAACCACATCTCAGTATTGTGCTTCACAGAACACTGGCTAACTAAAGAACAATTAGATAACACATATATACCAGGTTTCTCTCTCGCCAGTAGCTCATGTCGAAATATTAACAATGCACATCATGCATATGGTGGGACATGCATTTTTATTAAAAATACAATTAGTTTTGTACCCTACACAAATCACACTCATCTTGTAAAAGAGAAAGACTTTGAAATATCCATCACCAACTTAACAACAATAAAAACATGGGTATTATGCGCATATCGCAGCCCTGCTGGAAATTTGAAAACCTTTTTAAAAAATCTGGAAGTTATTCTAACAAAACTTCAAAAACGCAGACAGTATAAAACTATTCTTTGTGGTGACTTCAATATAAATTGCCTCACACAATCCAGTAATGAAAATCTATTCAAAGACCTACTAAAATCATACAATTTACAAACAACCATAAATACACCAACACGAATATCCAAAAATAGTAGCACTGCTATAGATCAAATAATAATAGATGCAAATAACCATTGTTTTTCTGTTGCTACATTTAATACAGGTTTCAGTGACCACATTGCCCAGATCCTAACACTTCCAACAGAAACAAAAACCGCGGAACAGACAACTTACAAAGAAATCCGTAACTATTCCCAAGGAAACATAATAAAATTTCAAAACTTGCTCAGATTTGAAAACTGGAATGAAGTATATAAAGCAACTGATACAAATGATAAGTTTAACTCATTCATAAATATATACTTAAGACATTTCAATGCCATTTTCCCTCAAAAACTGAAAAAGATCCAAAATAAGAAAACCAAATCATGGATTACCACAGGCATCAAAGTGTCATGTGAAAGAAAACGCAACATGTATAAAATACTAATAAATAACAAATGTAACTCAAACTTCATTTCATATTACAAAACATATAATTCGATCCTAAAAAAAGTAATCAAACAAGCAAAAATTATAACAAATGATAAGTACATTGCAATTGCACGTAATAAAACAAAAGCCATGTGGGACATTATTAAAAAGACAACAGCACCAACTAATAATAAAAAAAACAACATAGAGCTCCACTACAAAAACGAAACTGTACAAGACCCACAAGAAATAGCTGATATATTCAATGAACACTTTTCACAAATTAGTAATAAGTTAATCTCTCAACACTCTCTAAACAATGGAACACACCAAACAAACACTAATATTACACAAATTGTAAATTCCATATTTTTATATGAAACAACCCCCTCTGAAATTTTTAAAATCATTGGACAAATGGAGAATAAATTCTCAGCAGGCATGGACAACATTCCAGATTTCTTATTAAACACAGTGCTCCATGTATAGTGCAACCACTCTCTCACATCTGCAATTACTCTCTAAAATCAGGCATATTTCCAGATATATTCAAAACAGCAAAAATTAAACCATTGTTTAAAAAGGGCAATAGTTATGACCCAATGAACTACAGGCCTATTTCCCTGTTATCAGGATTTTCAAAAATTCTGGAAAGACTTTTCAATGATAGACTTAAACAGTTTCTCAATGCAAATAATGTCCTTACAAATGCACAACATGGCTTCAGGAGTAATAGATCCACAGACACAGCCATCTTCTCCTTTTTAAATGACATACTTGTTGCCCTAAATCAGAAGGAAATTCCCATTGGCCTTTTCTTAGATTTGTCAAAAGCCTTTGACATCATTGACCATCATATACTTTTAAGAAAACTAGAAATGCTAGGGATTCGAGGCATTGCAGGCCAATGGATCAAATCATATTTATCAAACCGTAGACAAATAGTTGCCCTCCAACACACTAAAGAAAACAAAATCTCCTCATACTACTCCTGTCCTCAAATAATAAATTGTGGAGTCCCGCAAGGATCCATCCTTGGGCCAATACTATTCCTTATATACATAAATGACATGCCTTTGGCTTTAAGGAACAACAAAATAATTTTGTTTGCAGATGACACAAACATCATCATCAAAGCAAAAACACAACAATCATTAGAAAAAGAAACTCACAAAACTTTGCAAGCACTAGTAAAATGGTTTCAAGACAACAAACTCATCATAAACACCAGCAAGACAGTCTCTCTAAATTTCATGAATCCTCGATGTAAAGACAAACTCTCACAGCATTTGCTCATAAACAATAACCCTGTAACAATATCTCATGAAACTACCTTCCTCGGACTAACAATTCAAGAAAACCTAAAATGGAACACTCACATATCAAATCTAAACAAGAAGCTTAGCAAATCTTGCTATGCCCTATACACCCTCAGGTCAAGCTCCAACATTGAGACACTTCGAACAATGTATTTTGCAAATGTGCACTCACACCTAAAATATGGAATAATATTCTGGGGAAATGCCCCTGAAAGCACTCGCACATTTATTACCCAAAAAAGAATACTGCGAACAATGACCAGCACTCATAAGCTGGAGTCTTGCAAACCCTTGTTTAATAAACTAAGGATTCTTCCTCTACCATGCTTGTACATATTTGAAATAGTGGTCTTCACAAAGAAAATTCTCATGGAAAACAAAGACACTTTTACTTTAAATTCTGATGTACATAACTACAACACCCGTCAAAAGGATAACCTACATGTTCCCCACTCTGAAACTACACTTTATCAAAAAAGTACCCTAATAGAGGGCATTACACTTTACAACAAACTAGGCAATGATATCAAAGACATAAACACAATTCATACATTTAAAAGTAAATTGAAAGCTTTCCTGCTTAACAACATGTTCTACAGTGTAAAGGAATTTTCAAATTACATTTCCCTTAAAAAATATAAATAAATAAGAATTTCTTATTCCATTAGACTTTCTGTTTCACATGAACTGTTTCAAGCTGAAAATGATCCTGTGAAATAGAAGGAGAATAGAAGAAGAAGAAAACTGGTCAAAACTTGCCTCCTCACCATTTCAAGTTATAAATATAGAATGTACTACTATTGTAAAATTTGATGTAGTTGCAAACATAATTGATATGTATTATTAATGTAATTATTATTATTAATGTAATTATTATTGTTAATGTAATTATTGTTAATGTAATTATTATTATTAATGTTAATTATTAGCAGATAATTTATCTACTGTATAATATCTTAATCTAACTGTAACAAGTATTGTATTTCTAGGCCAATGACCCCATCTCGATCAGGTTTTGTTCAGTTTCCCTGGTCCTTTGAGCAAATGCTGAGATGGTCCCTTGTTTGCTCCTGAACAGTAATATAACTTCGCTCTCTCCACCCAAGGCATCATATTGACTCGTCATACACGATTGTAATTGTATATGTGACTCAATAAATATTATTATTATTATTTGGAATCAAATAGAAAAACAGCAGATTTATTCATTGATCTTTCAAAGGCATTTGATATTATATCTCATGAGAAACTGTTGGCAAAACTTCATTATGGAATAAGGGTTAGAGTCAATGACCTCATTAGATCATACCTCACAGGACGTAAGCAATGAACAGAGATCTTCTGGCAATCTGAAAATTTCTTATCCAAAGTTTAATCAAATTTTGATACAATTACATCTGGTGTTCCACAAGGATTGGTGCTTGGACCTTTGCTATTTCTATTATACGTTAATGATATTACAAGCTCATCTGATTTCGTTGTAATTTCTTATGCAGATGATACAACATTAATAAGTAGTGGGCAAAATCTTTGTCATCTAGAAGCTAATCTGACTGAATCATTAAAATCAATTAAAAGTTATTTGTCCATAAATGAATTGAAATTAAACGTTGATAAAACTGTATTAATGAACTTCAAGTTTCATCATGGTCACCACCACCAAAATATAAAAGTGGAAATAGACAATGAATCAGTGAACCAAACTGATTGTCATTAGTTCTTAGGAATATTCATAGATCAAAACCTAACATTAACAAACAAGTTGATACACTTCGTAATAAAACAAACTCTAATGTATTCCTCTTGAGATGCTTCTCCAGATACCTGGAAATTGATGCACTTATTTCACTATATTTTCGGACAATCTTTTCTCAACTTCAATGCAGCATTGAAATTTGGGGTGGTACAACACAAAAATATGTGGATAGATTAATAGTCCTACAAGAGAAATATATAAGAAGCATTTTTAAATTGAATCCCAGACAGTCCTGTAAAGATTTCTTTATTAAATATGGCTTACTCACTGTTGTATCTCTTACAAAGTATTATTACTATTGACAAATAATCAAAATCAATATTTTGTGAGCAATAAAGAGATACATAATCACCATAGGACATAGGACCACCTAGAGGACATAGGGACTACCACAGGATATACACTAGAAAGTCTTCAACTAACAAAGATCCTTTCTGTACTACTGCACAGCTCTTTAATAAACTCCCTGTTAAAATAAAAACTGCTAATGATAAATACTTCAAAACACTGTTTAAATGTCATCCTATTAGTGTGTGTCCATACAAGATTTCTGAATTGCTTTAACTTTCTGTAATTAAAAACCATGTACCACTACAAGAGTGACCACTCTTTGTACCTGTCATCATTCAGTCCAATAAGGCAATGTACTATTCAGTAATGTAGTAAATAATGTAATTATATGTCAATATATTGTAATTAATGTAATTATTATCATTAATTGTACATCTAATGTATTGAAGTTATTGTAAGTTAATTAAACTGCTACTGTAAGATAAAAGAATTACTTACTATAATTGTAAGCTATTTTCCACTGTATCATAATCTTCTAGTTTATTGTTAATGTTATTTGTTATATGTTAATGAGGCTTTGTGTAGTTTGAAATGTAATTTACCTTTATGTTTATTATGAGCAATTGCATTATTATTCATGTAATTCATTGAGTAAACAATTTGCATCATTACTGTAAGTTATATAATTGAATGTAATTCGTTACAACTTAAAATAATGTAATTGTCTGTATTAATCAATTAGGTATATTTTTATCATGTAATTTAGAATGATAATGTAAACATATTATTTTGCCGATCAGATGGCCGAGATCGCTAAGGCAGTAGTGTCGGAGTGGTCTCGGACCAGAAGATCGCGGGTTCGAGTCCCGCCTCGGGCATGGGTGTATTTGTGAGTGTTTGTATGAGTGTGTCGTCCTTTCACCCCTCATTATCATCATCATTTCATCTTTCATACCCCCAGAGCTAACAGCCCTGGGGGATAAAAATTGGATTCAGTAGAAAAAACTGATCCCCCCCCAATTGGGTGACACATACACCTGCTACCGCGATATATGAGACTAAGCCACGGTAAATGCAGGATGTATGTACGCGTGGTCCTATGTGGCCTATTCGCGAGGAAGAAGAAGAAGAAACATATTATTTTATTACTGAAAGTTAAGTAAATTAATGTACTATAATTTTAATTAATTTCTAGACTGACTTCGATGGATGCTTTATGTAAGTTTATAAGCAATAAAATATATTATTATTATTATTATTATTATTGTTATTATTTTTATTATTATTATCATCATCATCATCATCATCAATGCCAAATATCACAACTAATGATAAAATACACATCAGATGAGCTAATGAGTTTAAATTTAAAAGATTTATTACATTTTGTAATCTATCTTCAATCATCTTCTCTTTATATTGTAAATCCTGGTACATTAAGGAAAGATGACAGTTTTGTGACATTTATAAGAAAACATCTTTGTAATTTGATTATAGCCAACATAATGTTTTTGACAATAAGTAAATATAAGATCCCTATTTAGTTGGCGTAATGACAATTTTAAATATTCACATATATCCATATGGGAAAATGGTTATAACAATATTAATTCTTATTCAGTTGTGCACAACATTTTAACAATTCCTTTTAATTGTCATCATCATGTGTATCATCATCGAAACACAATGTTCAGAAATTACACGACAGTGAAATAAATTTGTTCAAATGGTTTAATTTATTGTACTGTTGTAATAAAAACCAACATAAAAGGGATCATATATTTACTTATTTATAAGAAAACATTGACACAAGTCCCTGTAAGTGTTCTACTGCTGGATAAGGAATTATTCTCTAGTCCAGCATCAAACATTCAAAAGGAAAAAATAAATTTCAGATTATGATAAAGGAGAAAAGCAGGCACACATGCAACCTGCTAGGCATCTAACACTACAACACATGCTACCATCTTGTATAACTCAAAAACAATGTATCATAGACTTTTAAAACTACATTTTTATCTCCTGTAGGCCACAAATTGTTTTTAATGCCATAACCTACACACTAAGACCTTTTTGCACATTCTTTTACAGTGAGACCTTTTTGGTGAGTACCACCACCCATAAAGCTTTGTTTTATCATCATCAAGCTCTTTATTAAATTAAGCATCAAAGCTCTTTATTAAATTAAATATCTTACTCTTACTGTACTTAATTTTTATTTATTAATTTTTAATCTAAATCCTTCAATTACAATCTTACTGCAGAGGCAAAAGTATATAACCAAGAATATGGAGATTCATGTTAATTCCATGGTGTTTTAGTGGATTATTCTCCTTACGGAGAGGTCTAGTATGGCTTTCACCATAAGTTAAAATTGAGAACCCACCTACATAAATCGTTATAAGTACCAAAAACCAAGAACATTGGTTAAGGGGAGGTGCACTGACAATGAATTGTCCTCTTAAACTTCCTGGAGCTACTGGTGTACCAACTCCTCTTGAGTTGTGGCAGAGATAACAAATACAAAGTCTTTTCAAATGAATGCAATTTCATTTTTTCTCTACTCCTATGTAATAATCAGGTAAATCATTTTGAAACATGTGATATAAATACATTGTAAATCACGGTTTTCATATCTCTCTGTATCCTACATTGTTGGTCATGTGATTTTTAACAAATTTTCAATATCATATTAATTAAAATAATAAAATTACCTTTATTAAGTTGCGAGGCTCAAGCAGTAAGATCTGTTCATCCATCTTGACCACTAAATCATTGATTTAATTTAAGAAAGTTGTTATCTTATTATGTATGATACTACCAGAAATATCTCTTTTAATCAAAACAGCTTAATTGTATCATATCATAGGCAAACCATGATGTAAGTAACATTATTTAATTTTTTTGCATTCTGTGACGATGGGAATTTTTAACTTTTGTATTTGCCGCTTTCGATTTGTGGATATTGGTAGCTTGGCTCATGATGGTACCACTGGCAATACAACATTGTTGCTTCTATAGTGATGGCATGGTCGTTCATGTGTTTTGTGCCGGCATCCAGAAGGTGAGCGAGGTGAAATGTTTCCGCGCTGGTTGAATTTTGAACATTTCTGACATGATTTCAGATAATATCAGGCGAAACTAAAATCAATCAATTTGCTGTACGGCGCACAGATTTATAATGGCTGACGATACCGAACTCGATTATAACATTAACTTTTTCGTAAAATCTCATTGCGGACTGATAGATGCCGAGTATGAAGAAGAAAAACAAGAATTTAAGTATGACACTGCGAAACCAGAAGTAGGAAATTTAGAAAAGAAAGGCGTTCTTATAAATGACTTAACAATTATTAATGTCCGAAGCGAATATGGTTCGTGTATTGTCGAGTTTGGGAAAACGTCAGTCGGTAAGCAAAACGGCCCAACTGCAATAACTAATGGTAAGTTGATTTTATATTATATTTGAAAGTACAAACGAGTTGTTGCTTCCGAGGGAATATGCATTTCGTGTTGAAGTGAATATTTGTTGGTTGTCGACTAATAAATGTTACGTGTATTAATTTTAAATTATTTAAATGAATGGCGCTTTGTCCGATTCCAATTGTTTGCATTCTTTACTATTCGATATATTAGATGCCGAAACAGTGTTTCCGTCGCCTGACGTAGATAATTACTGATATTCATTAAAGAATTCAATGCTTGTAATGATAATCTTAATTGCTGTCGAAAGTGAAAGATCTGGATTGCTATACATACTAAGGACATTGTTTGAAGTTTGATCTAGAAATTTATAATAAATTTTAAAATACGTATGGTATGAAAGAAAACTCAAATTGTTGACATGCAGGTAGTAGTTTGGGATTCCAATAGCAAGTGGATATTTAGTGTTAAGATCTTCTGTCACAGGGTCATCTTTCAAATGACAAACAAATTGTATTCCAACTTTGATATTGCTGCTAGAATTTTTATTATAAAGATCTCTTATGATACGAGTCATGTAATGTACTGTATACAGTCTGTAGTATCAGAATATTTTATTACAGGTGACATAGCAAGTGTTTGGTATCATAATGAAGAGGATGAAAATAGGAAAACATTTTTGGCATCTGGCACTGTTATATTTGTTGGTGACATAATTAAAATGTCATTTGATAACTCCAATCCATTTAACTGGGATTATGAAAAATATTTTATTGTCAAAACACCATCAGATGTGACTTTTAAACGCATGAAAAAGTAAGTGTTGATTAGGTTGTATCAGCTAATAATTTTTTCAGTGAAATTTCATGATTAGACCTTCATTGAATGGAATACCATTGTGTGCATATTAGAATGATCCTTTTAGAAAAAAGATGTTGAATTGACATTAAATGTATATTAATATTAAATGAAACTTTATAGTAACTGATATTTGAGATTTTTTCTGTGCACCAGTGTTTTAGTATCATCCATGAATGTGGAATTGTTATTTCTTTCTTTTTATCCAATGAATATTAAAATATTAATTTTAATGAGAATTTTATCATGTTTCGTTTTCTTCTTGAGTTCAATTTAAAGTCGAACCTGAATTAGTATTGTTGACCCTGTATTGTCAACTGGGGAGTGACGTGATTTCAGTGACAGCATTTGATCATGCAACCTCATAATTCAGTGATGGTTCTTGGTATTAGTAAAGATTGATGTTAATATAAGTGTTTTTTTTTTTATTCCTTAAAAATTACAAAATATAAATAAGATGTTATTCAATGTTTTAGTGCTCTGCAAAATATTATTAATCATGCCCATGGGAGATGTTCTATGATAACCAAGCACTTGTTTGGATTTACTAAATTGGAGAAATCTGCAATAAGCCCTAATTTTTTGAATGAAAAGGGAACAGTGAAATTTTACAACAGTGAGTACTTTGTTGCGTTTCTTTTCCAAGTTTACTTTTCATTCAATACATGTGTGTGTTGGCATTGGTATACTCTGTATAAATGTAAAAGAAATAGTCTATTTTCTATTCCATTAAATACATAATCTTTCAAACCACTGATTGTATTTTTGATAAATGACATGCGTTTTTTGGGTTTATTTTTTCTTACAATATTTTTTCCAATATAGATAACCTACACAATACACAGAAAGAAGCTATCAAGTTTTGTTTAGAGCAAAGGAATTTTGCAATAGTTCATGGACCACCTGGGACTGGAAAAACAACAGTGTTGATTGAAATTATTTTACAGCTTGTTAATACAGGCCACAAGGTACAGCTTTTCTCCCAATTTGAATAATGAAGTGGTATTGTAAAATTTGAACTATTTCTTTTAAAATGATCAAATTTTGAAAATATAATTTTTTATGGAATTATTTTCAAGTGATTTTGTGCACAATATAGTGAAGTGTATTTGAACCCCTGAGAACAAAAAACAAACAAACTAACAAAAAAACAATAGTTTTTGCAAGTGTTTTTAATTAGAAGATAATTTTATCATACAATTATTGAAAATTAAAATATGATTTTTTTTTCTGCCATCTGAGGCATCATTTACACTATTACACAGTGATCTACGATGATTTAATTTCTCATCTCGTTTTCTAGTTTTGACATTTCATTCTTGCTCTTGTGTTTTGTTCTCAGCAGCTAATGTGTTTTGTGAGATATATAATAGATTGTACTATGAAATATAATATATGATATGGATGTTCATAGTTGCAGTAAAAGTTGATGGCCCAACTGGCATGGAAATATATTTTGTAATGAAAGTTGCCAAGCCAAAAATTAAGTAAAGACAAAATGTAATAACAAGGTTGTCTTTTCATTCTTTTCGAATCATAATTTTTTGCTTCTTCACCATTTCATAAAGATCTTAAGTCATTTATAAATCAACAGAAATTTACTTTTCGCATGCCATACTTCTTTTTCTCACGTTATTGTTTACTAACTTCCTGGAGTTTAAAGAAATGAAGCCTGGAGGAACTTGGTTTGTGAATTAAAATTTAATAAGAAAATTCCCTAATGTGTATTTAAAAATATTATCCCATTTTAGTGTGTAGTATCATATTTAAGTTGTATTCTTTGTGTAAGGAAAAGTGGTAAATATTGTTTCGCCATGATGACTTCCATTCTTTCAGATTGCCAGCTTCTGGTGTAGCCTAATTTAAATTAAACACCCATGTTACTAAACAGTTTACATTGAATACTATCCATATGCTTTGTTGCTCATCAACTAATTCACTTATGAATGCCACTATAGGTAAAGATAAAATTTTAAGCTAAAAGAGCTAGTTTGAAAGACAGTACAGGTGTAGAATTTTACTTTGCTTCTACTTTCTGTAATAGCTCTCAGGTCTACTCAGCGTGCTGTTTAGAAATTACTAGGGACAAATCTCCAGTAACCACTTCCCAATTTTACTGAATTGTCAAAGAGACTAAAATGTTCCATGTGACAAAGAAATAACAAGGATCTTCTTCTTGAGGGGAAACACTTGTGGACACCCCTCCCCTAACTGGTGCATGAAGACATGCTTGTACTGTTTTTCATAGGAAAAAGTGATTTTTTTTGTCATATACAGTTACAAAAGACGTATTAAAGGTCCACTTGTGTGCATTTTCCTTTAAAGGCTACATTACTTCCCTATATAAAAACAATTTCCAAAAATGTGTCTTAATATAACCAAATATTTAGGAAAAGTTTGGAAAAAAATAATTTTGTACTTCCTTATAAAGCAAAATCATTGCATTTTCACATCGTTTCAGAAAATGTGTTGGTTTGTTTTGTGCTTGGTGGTAATATCATCTATGATTAAGGGACCATCCATAAATTACGTGAGGCCTAAGGGGGAAGGGAGTTAAGGCAAAAATATTAAAAATACGCATTTTGTAAAATCTCACCAAGGGGGGAGGGGGAGTCGAAAAATCACCAAAATAACCTCGCGTAATTTATGGACTATCTAAAAACTAAATTTAGACTCATAAAGCTGTTGAAAACTTTGTGATAAACGTTCATTTAAAAAATTTCAAAATTTCTCTTCTAAGAATGTCCAACACCATTGTGGCTGCGTTTGTATTTAATTTCACAATACCCTTGGTGGGTTATGGATGGTGAAGTAAAGTGTTATTGTAATAGAGTGGCTCTCCAGTAATTAATGTTTTTGGTGCCTAAAGGAATTGTTTCAAGCAGTTTTTTGGATTGGGTGACATCTACGGAAAAACAAGGAAATTAAAGTATTGAAAATATATAAAGAAAGTATTAGGGAATGGCTTGTCAAGTTTTGTCTCTGATTTGAGAGTACAACTGAGCTGAACAAAAGAGTAGCAGAGTTTTGATTTCCTTGTGCCAGGTTGAAGATTAGTATTCAACAGAGACAGAAGTTCATTTGTATTCAAGTACATTGTTTTTTTCCTAAAGGTAGTATATATATATCGGTTTGTAATATTCCAAAAAAGTTAATGTCAAGATGGATGAATGGATATATAATTGCATTGAAAGTATTCAAAAGTCTAATGTAGGAATCTTGGAGTTTTAAGAGAAAAGTTATAAAGTGTAAACTAAAACGACAGTGTTTACCAATCATGTACTTACAAAGATCAGAGTATAGCTGTAGGAAGAAGAAAAGAAAAACACCTTTTTATGCTGTGCCGACCACATCGATTTTGTTTTTAGGACTATTGACGACATTAAATTAATTGTAGATGATTTGGGCATCTCTATTATTGTAACTGTCGGTGGCTGAACAGCTGAGGAAATTGTGTAAGATTAATTATCATCTCTAGAGAATTATTTTAACCTTATACAGTTTGGTTTTGTGACAGTTTGGTCACTCAAACTAAGTGCACTGTGTTGGAGTGCAATACCAACATTAATTTTGGATGCCAGTTTGTTGTGAAACAGAGATCCATTCAATCAGTGGTTTATTTTAAAGAGTTATCGGAGTCATTGGGAAAACTGTCAGGAATGACATTTGTTGTATAGCATTTTCCAACAAGAGAACTTTGAGCAGTATGGTGTTCAACAAGACTTAAGTTACAATATGTGTTGACAACATAAGCGACTTAATCTACTTAGAATGATGTGGAGGTTGCGAGAAAAAATACTCGGTACGCATCGTAGAGAAAGTTGTACCAGCATCATTATGACGTCTAGAAAGTTTTTCCTGAATGTACTCTTGCTCAACATGTGAAATCTAACAACCATCAATTTGAATTTAATGAAGTACAGAGTGTGAATTAGAAACAAGATTTATAAAGGAAATGATTCACATCAACAAACATAATACGTGTAACCAAAAAAATGAGAGAAATAGACAATCTAGGCAAATACTATACTAGCATCATCTTTGAACATAATAAAATACTTGATGTGGCAAACAGTTTGAGTTTTTGTTTTGTTGATTTTTTATTGATGTGTTTTCGTCCTAGAGCAATACTCTGATCCAAATTATAAATACATGATTGGTAACTACTGATGTATTATTTCATTCTTTATAGGCTAGTATTTTTATACTGAAGAAACAGTTTTTCCACATGGACTCAATCACGGTTTGGTCAGTTGTATTCCATGATTTCTACATCTGTCATATAGATTCATGTATTCAAATGCTAATTTAATTTTAATTTCCTCATAGTATTTGGTCAACCTTGTGGTATTAAGATTTTAAAAAATATGTACAGTAAATCCTCATAAACATGAAATCTGAGGGACTGAAATAATCTGAGTTTGTGTTGTAAAAATTTGTGTTGTCCGATTATTATGAAAGACTGTATTACTGTAATCCCTTACAAGGATCCAAGTTTTGTTTGTGTTACGAAACAGCAAAATTTGTGTTAAGTGATCATGCTAATGAGTGTTTACTATAATATTATTTAAAAATGATCCTGAGTATATTGTGACTGGGAGAGGGCTCAGGGCATCAACTGATATCACTGCAGTGCCTTTTAGCAGGAGGTCCTAGGTTCGAGTCATAACAGGCAGGATTTTCATCACTGGCTACATAGCTGGGATGAGTTCTGTCAGTGTTGGAGGAGAATGCTAGCAGAAGGCTGCTTCCTTAGTCTCTCTATAAATACCAGGCGAATGCCGGAGCACTACTGTAACAAATGGACCATGGGTTGTGCATGATCTTTCTTTCCCATTTCTTGTCCTATTCACCCCTTACTTACACACACTTACATTTACATGCACTACATTACTACATGTGCCAGAAGACTGGTCAGGAGCTTAGAGCTTGTCCTGGCAGGGGCTGTGCCCTGCTGATGGAAGATACCCTGCTGGGGAAAACTTGCTAGCCAACAGTAGGTTGGTGCCAGATCTCACCATCGAGTGGGGGAAGATCACTGCCACTTTCCGAGCAAAAAAAAAATGCACTGTACTTACAGGACTAATGTTCTTAGCAGTTGAAGTGCCCAGAATCACTAATTAATCAATCAAATATATAGGAGAATTGTGTGGTAATGCATACAGTGAATATAATTTAGTAATTGACTAATAAAAAAATAGATTATCAGATGTCATTATCTTGTGGTATTACTATACCCTGATATTGTATTACTATCCTTTGTACCTGAATCATCCGCTAAATTGAGAATTAGAATTTATGTTCAAATTAATAGGTCTATATAAAGCTGAATCAATATTTGAGACCATTTCTCTTTATAGATTGATGTTTCCAGGCACGTCAATTTGTATGGCTGTTAGTTCCTTTAGGGTTAGTAAATGTTTCATCCCGAGAGAGTAATCTCACCCCACTAGAGGGCGAGATCCGGTGCCAGTCTACATGTCGGCGGTCAGGAAATTTCCCTTTCCAGGGATACTCCCTCCAGTGGGGCTCCACCTCATCCGAGGCTCCCAACTGATCTTCCAAATTGTGCAGTAGTATAATGTATGCATTTGTGAAAGGGAAAGGGATAGGAAGATGAGGAAGGAAAGATCACTTGTGGTCTGTTGATCCTTGTTATGGTTCTGCTCCGGTATTCACTTGATGGATTGGAGAAACCACAAAACACTACCAATCAAAGCAGCCAGTGACTGGAATTTTCCAAAATTCAACACAGCTCATTCCTCGTTATGTATCCTTTAGTTTCTTTAATTGGATGTCTATATAATTAGAGATCCATTGTCTCTGTTTTCTTAATTTATTTTTCATTGTTTTAGATTTGTAATTATATATTTAATATGTATTGCTCTAATGAATGTCTAAAAGAATATGTAATAAGAATATTGAGAGTGTAGCAAGCAATGAGGTGGATAACCTTATACTCACTTTTTATAATTAGTATCAATATTTATTCAACTATGACTGAACATTGGTTTGTCTTATTGTTTTGTTCCCCTTTGGAATTGCCGTTATTATCAGAAGTACATTTTTGTTTCACATAGTACATTCTTAGTCAGCTTCTTTTTTCCTTTCAACACTCAGCTAATCACAAATTAATGGTGTAATGTGAGGTGATGCCATGTCACTGACCCACAGATTACATATGGTTACCAATCAACATATGTATTGACCATCATTATTTGTTGTTGTTATGTAATAGGTGAGAAAGTATAATTGCGCTAAAGTAAATGTGAGATGTGTTCAGGCTATGTAAATTTTGTAATAGTTTTTTCAATAAGATTGCATTTGTCTTTGGTCCTATTCTTCCATAGATGGAAGTTAAGTGACCCATGGTGGATTTTTTGGAGAATGTACTCAGAGTAGCTTCCTGTTGTTTCTCTGAGTTTTCGGCCCAGTTCAGAAGCCTACCTCCAATACAGGTCTGGGGACCTTTTTTGAGCAGGCACACCTCGCAGGCGATCCCTAAATGCACCTGGGATTTGACTCATTTTCTGTGTCAGATGTTGGTCTGTTACTATAGCCGAACTGTCTGGTTGGGAGAAAGTGAGATCTTGTTAGGATGGATGTTGTTGAAAAGATTTAATTTTGCTGGGCATCTGCCAGGGTTCTTTTATATGGCACAAGTGTGAAATGGCCACTGTGGATTTTCTGCCCTTCAATAATTCAGACACCTCAGCTGGGATTGAACCTGCCAACTGGAGGTTCAGAAGTCAGTAAAGTAACCTGTCACCCTCCAAGGCCCCAAGATTCAATGTTAAATCACCTCTTCAAGACTTATATTTGTAAATTTCATCTTGTGCATCTTTTGGTGCCTGTTTTTTTGTTTATTATGCTTGCTTCCTTTTTTTGCACCTTGTTTTTTTGCATTGTTTGAATGACATTTTTTGTGTTTGCAAGGCTATAATTAAGTTGAGTAGTCTCGTTTACTTGCAGAGAGCTAGAAATGGAGAAAGATAAATTGTGCTGTAATAAGAAATTTTGTTAAGTACAAGCAAATGGAAATTAACACAATATTTTTTATGCCTAATATGAAGTAAATAAAGTAATGTGATATAGGCTCTTTTGATATTCTTCCTTGGGCTCCAGTGAACAAACTTAAATACTTGCTAAATACATGGTTTCAACCACAGTAGTTTAAACACTAGGTTATTGAGAGAGAGTAGTTTTTTACCAAAAAATCCTGATAATGAGGTAAATGCCATTTCTTTTCACTCAGCCATTTAATGTTGGATAGTATCAACTGAAATCCAGTGTACATCCTAGAATTACCAGAAAAACTATTTTAAACCAATAAACATGGGGAAATAATTTTTAGGAATGAAATAATTGTTTTATCTTGTGGGAAATAATTGTTTAAAATTTGACAACTGAAAATTAATTGAAGGTGGTAACAAATATGTAGTGCTTTTAGGCATTACTGAGAATTTATTAATTTATTTTGTTCATCATCCATGGCTGGCCATTAATCAGTGGCTGTTTCAAGAAATCTGTTTCACAGATTGTTTTTGCCAAAATTAGAATGTTGCATATAATAATATGTCAGTGTATATTGTATAGTCACTATTAAGAAACAAAAAAATAATAATCTTTAAATTCTCTGATGCTTTGTTAAATTTCTGAAATGTAAAGTGATGAATTATTCTGTACTCTTTGGTAGTATTCTTTTAATACTCTTATTCTAAAATAAAAGAATTATACAGTAAAATCTGTCTAAACCAGAACCTGTACATGCCAGAAACCTGCCTTAACTGGAAAATTTCTCCAGCCTGTGAAGTTAAATGGCTTTTACACAGCATAAAATGGTACCTCTTCAACGCGGAAACGGAATGGTTTTTCATGTCCTGCAGGGGGAGGAGGGAGTCATATAAAATGGAATTCCAATGATTTTAATGCAATTGACAGAGAGATGCGAGATGTTCTTAATGAAATGAATGCACCTGCAAGCTTGTTTTAAATTTTCTATCCTTGTGACACACCGTTTAATCAAGGCAGCCGAATGTTGAAGGAGCGGAGCTTCAGCTGTCAGTGTAGAATTCGACCTTGTGGTTGTTTGCTGTAGATTGGGCCTAGGCCATAAGGGAATACCCTTGTTCCTGACTCTGAAAGTGGGAAGGTGTACAATCATGGCTTCTATTCTCTCGTCCCCCTTCCCTGCTTCGAAAAATCATTTCTCCTCAACAAGATACGCATTTCTCAAGGCCATAGGAGGGTATCAGAAAGTCATAGTACTGGGTAGTGATGCATTGTGCATGAAAAGAGACAGCCAGCTGTCTGAATACAGCCAGTAAGGTGTATATTTTTCAACTTAGAAACTGTCAATGAAGAGCATTTAATATTCCTTTATTGGTGATTTCTTCCATAAATATTTTATAAGTTAATGTATTTTAATAATTATAGTAAAGTCATGTAATTTACTACTTTCAGGGCAGAAACCTCAATATCACAAATGTCATAAAATGGGCAAACTAGCATAAAACAGAAACCTCTCTAAACCGGAATTTTTCTTTCCCAATTGATGATTCTGGCCTAGATTTTACTGTATTTGGTTTTGTTATTTTGTCAATTTATTAAATAATTCTTATATAATTATTGTATTTGGTGGTTCTAATAATTGTGAATTAGAGAACTTGTATGTTGTTATATAATCTGCTGTTTGAGTGATGCTGTATGATTAATGTGTGTGAACACAATTCTGACCATCTTTCTTTAATGTTTTCTCCAAGCATTGAAAGTCATGATTAAAAGAGATAAGAGAAATATATCTTGGTGTACAGGCACTGTGTACTCATAAAAGGAGTAGTCCTATTAAAGGATTATTATACCCTATCTTCTTTCACTACTTTTCATTAAAACTGGACATGACAAAAAGTTAATGAACCAATATTTCAGTATTCTTATAAATATTTCCAATTAAAAAAGACTTAATCTATTACTTTAAAAGTTCAGCTTAACCACACTGTCAATTAATTTTTGCATGAAATTGTAAAATATTTAAGCATATGATAACTTGTATATCTGTGTTCTGCTGTCCATTTTAAGTGCAAATAATGTACAAATTTTTATTTTATAGATATGTAAATATTTTACTTTGTTTAAGAAATTGATTTCTGTGTCTTAGTTACTTCTAATTGTACTTTTTAGGTACTGGTATGTGCACCCTCGAATATTGCAGTTGATACTTTAGTAGAGAGGTTGAATGTCATAAAGTCAAAAATTATTCGAGTGGGAAAAATAGCTCGAATGTTGGAAAGTAGTAAGAGCTCTTCTTTGGGAGCTGTCATGTCTACAAGTGATGATGCACCAATTTTAAAAGATGTTAAAGATGAATTGGAACAACATCAAAAAGAATTAGAAAAGGCAAAACCTGGTGCTAAAGCATATTTACGTCATGAAATTAGAGAATTGAAAAAAGAATATTACAGGCGGCAATATAAAGCCCTTCAAGAACTGCTGAAGAGGGCAAGTGTAGTATTGACAACACTTACATCAGCTAGTGAAGATGGTGATCTTAGAAATGTGACCTATGAGCACTTTGATGTTGTAATAATTGATGAGTGTTCACAGGTAATTATTTGAATTCATCTTTAATTTTGAGGCTTAATTTTAATAAAACTTTTTCTTCATGAAAAATTTCCACTTGTTTGAGTATTTTTACCCTAGAGGGAAGAAACGACCTATTATGTTTTTAAATTATTATAATTTTACTGTAGTACATCGAAAGAGAAATATAAAAAAATTGCTTTATACGTATTCCAGTTAGAATCTACAATTTAATCTTCACCCAATCATTACCATTATCATTAAAAAATTCAAATAATGAAAATAGTGACATGGTCACAAATTGATTTAATTGACCCT
Source organism: Gryllus longicercus (assembly GCA_038098605.1). NCBI lineage: Eukaryota > Metazoa > Arthropoda > Insecta > Orthoptera > Gryllidae > Gryllus > Gryllus longicercus. The sequence goes on from JAZDUA010000239.1 coordinate 870,547, forward strand.
TTGAAATGTGCTTAAATATAAATTTGTCCATTCAAAAATACAATGAGTGAAAATGCTGAAGATAGCTTAATTTGTTTTGGGAGAAAATTAATTTGTTGTAAGTTTCACAAGTTAAGAAACTGGCAACATATCATCAACTCCTCAATTAGCACTCGCAATTCTTCATGTGGTCAGCACACTTGAGAATGGAGAAATATTTGAGTGAAGAAAGTTAATAGTAAAATAAAAAGTTTGTTGTTAGTATATGACTATAGTCCTTTAGCGATTGTGCAATGTATAGACAGAAAAATTGCTCTTTTGATACTTTTTTGACAGGCAACAACTTCACTTTCTATGACTGAATTTTGTTTTATTTAACACTGAGTAAATAAAGAAGAGAGTAGATAGAAAAATCACTAGCACTGTCCCCAGTTTTACCATGAAAAACACACCACCTTACACATGGACAATCACTTCTGAGGAGTGGCATGAATTGTACATGGCCAACGGGAATGCACTGGAATTTTGAGGGATCTAACTTTCGTACCTTTTGATAACATCTTCAGGAAAACTCTTTGAAGGATCAAAATATTTTTTTTATCCGGAAAAAGTGTAAACAAATGTGAATAATTGATGAAATATTTATTTAAATCCAAAATTATTTATTTAGAGAGTCAGATCCTTACTAGAATGGATGGCCCTTTAACAAGACTCAAAAATACTGGAGTATGTTACTTGTGTTAAATGTGTATTTGTTGGGATTTTTGACTAATTACATGATTTATAATTCTAGGCTATTGAAGCTGCCTGTTGGATTGCTATTCCTAGGGCACCTAAACTTATAATTGCTGGTGATCATTTGCAATTGCCTCCAACAATCAAAAGCAAAACTGCAAGCGATTGTGGTTTAGGTGTATCATTAATGGAACGAGCTATTTTAAGAATGGGCCCAGAATGTTTTAAGCTGCTAACACATCAGTATCGAATGAACTCCTCTATAATGCAATGGGTATCTTCGTTTTATAATAATCAGCTTGTTGCTGATTCTTCTGTTGCTAACCGCTTATTAAAAGATCTTCCAAATGTAAAGGAGACAGAATTGACAGGTTGGTTCAAGTAAATTATTTTGTATGTTAATTATAACTGTTTTTTGATTTATTGTTGAATTTTGTTTTATAATAAGGTAAATTGAAATTTCATAGGCATGCTTGTTTGTGTGTTAGAAACCATACTAAATTCATGTCTTTCTGTTGGGCTAATTTTCATTTTTTTATAGCATTCATTAAAAATGTATAATTCATTAATTAAAAAATTACTGTCTCCTTGGGACAGTGGTTAATAATAAAAATATGTCTGTGCCAAATTTTATGAACATTAAATATCAGAGTATTGTGTCAATTACATAGTTCTTTCATTCTTCACAGTAACACAAACTATTGTTAATTTGTAACCAGAAATATATTGAATTGTCATTGAACATTATAAATAATAATCTAGTAAATTCTAGTTTGTGTGCCAGATAATTTTATCTCGTAAGAATATAAATTGTTTGATCCTCCAATGTAACTAAAGAAAGAATGGCCAGATCTATTTCTTTCTTTCTTGGCACAATTTCAAATTGTTGTGAAAATGTGTGGTGTGTCACAAATTAGATTATACTATGGAATGGTGTACAAATGTTTTGATTATTGTTGTATTTATTCACTCATAAGTCTGCTTGTTACACTGTGGGACGGTTGTGAATGTCTTTGACAGACACGATAATCCTCATTTTAGATACTCATATCTTGACAGATTTGCCATCTTTTCTCTAGTTATCCAGAGTACATGAAACCTGATGGTAGGTTATCAACTTCCCCATTTCACATTCATTTGTTGAAGAATTGGTTTTACTTGTTTTTCATGTGCTTGATGAAGAATTGATATGTTTTCTATAGGATTATGTTTGTTCACCTCAGAGTTGTTCTCGATTCATTCTCTGACCTTAGAAGAAGTTTTCTTTCCTCATTTCCTGTGTTTAGTTGATATTGCATTTGATGCAAAATGGATTTCAGTCTTCACTTTTCAAATTGAATTACTTTAGTTTGTCACAGTTGCGAACATCAGTTGAAATTTTCATAAATCACAAACTGCTCTCCTCTCCAACTGTATATTCAGGAATAAAATAAAATACAATTAAATGTGTGAACATATCTCAATAAACATAGTAGTGAGCTATGTGGGAGGAATAAGTTGAAATACTAAGCGACAGTTTTATCACAACTTGTGCAAGATGTTACCTGATGTAACAAATTTTACTGAAAATGGTATGTATTATTTTGTTTTATTTAATATTATTAATGTTAGCTCTAGGTGTCTATTTATAGTATTTCACTTATACTAGTCTATTTTAAGTTTTAGATATTGAAAGAAATGGAAGAACATGCCAAGAAGCATTTGAAAGAAGAGGAGCAATGAACTCTGTCGTCTATTCAGTGTAGGCCTGCCTCTTCAGCTTGAGTAATTTGCTTTTCAAATCAAATCTATTTTCTCTTAAAATGCTTAGACAATTGATCTTTTTAACATGACTTCATCTTCCATATGCACACATATTTCATATGTATTTTATTTTTGTTTATTTTGCAACACCAACATATTTATTGAGTAGAGATTACATTAATTTGATCCCTTCAGTGGTCATGTTTGAAAGTTTGTGTTCATATATATGTTTATATGAACATGATTTGCGTAAATACATCACAACATAAAATATATTTCATTATTTAACATTTCCAGATCCTAAAAAGGTTTATGATTTCATTGAAATATACCCTTACATAGTTCCTACACAATAGTTCCAACTTAAGTATCCATCTTACATCTTACTGTGTGTTTATATCATTATTATTATCATTATTATTATTATTATTATTAATAATAATAATAATAATAATAATAATAATAATAATAATAAAAGATGGAAATGATTTGGATTTGGAAAAAAAAATTAGGATTTTGCCCACCTCAAAAGCTGATGTATGAACTTGCGTCTTTGTCTCTTGAAACAATTAATAATATTAAACACTGGAGATCATGATAATTCCAACTATCTTCACCACATATGAATAACAAATAAATCAGTAGAACTAAGGGAGCTTGAAAAACAAGATACCTATGCTATCCAGTGTATTTTGTGTAAGTAATAGTTGCAGTGTAGTGTCATTACAGTGAAATTTTATAATTCTAAGAAGAAATACCACAAAGGAATAAAGAAGAGACCATGTCAGATGTGAAAGATTTCTATTTTACAATAACGAAATTTGAATTAGAGCAAGACTATGATCACTGAAGGGTTCTTTCCCACCCCATCATATTTACTCCTGAATATTCTTCCTGCTCTTCCTCTTAGTAACTTGCTCATTAAAAGTTGTCATTTAAATTTGATGACTCTCAAATTAAAGAAACTGAATGAAAACAAGTTTTCCTAATCTAAAAATTAATTCATAAAAGTTTTCATGTTAATAGTTGTTTATACCTGTGGGAAGGAATTGTAAATTTTAAATGGAAATTGTTGTTTATTAATTGTTGATGATAATAATATCAACAATAATTATAACTAAAAATGATAATAATAGATTTTTGAGAACTGTGCAGAGTTGCAGCAGCTATTTCAAAGGTTATAATGTCTCACCCAGCCTCAGTCCCTTCTACTTTTACTGACTTCCCTGTATGGCACATTCCCATGGGTCTGCTGTTTCCCTCTGTTGCAGAAACATCCAATTTTTCTTTATTGCTGATTATCATAGTCCTACCATAGTTAACGAGGAACTAACGGGTATTGTGTTGGTAATACAGATGGCTTCAGTCTTTCAAAGGTGTTGTAGCTGCGTTATGTGATTCATTTTGAAATTGTTGTTTTTGTATGTCTTTCATCAAATATTGAAGTGCAACAATGTGATGGAACAAATTCATGAAAAAATACGAAGCACATGTGCAGCACCACCATTCAGAAGCTGCTAGTTTTCTATGAACCGAGGGTCTGAAATTCTACAAACAGCACAATTCTGAAATAGATTCCTTGAAAAAATAAACTGTTTAATTTGTGATTTTTTGACTTTTTGGGCTTTATAAAAATCATTATTAAACTACCTACTAAATATTAGAGTAAAAGTACAGTGTTGGCCTGCTGTGATCTTAGTATTCTATTAATGATAATGATAAGCAGAAGCTTTTACTAATTTCGTTATGTATAGTATTTGCTAGTGCCTTAGAATTATATAAAATTTCTATTAGGGTCAATTTAAAAAGTGCACTGTATTTCATTTTGCAATATCCTGATGAAGTCTGTGAGCGTTGTGAGTAGATAAAATTGACTGTTGATATTTCGAGTTTCCCTGCATTTATTTGCATGTTTTGAAATAATCTTTTTATCTTGCTCGAGTCTCTTACTGTAAAGACATTTTACACTTGTTGACTTTTTTTAGTATTTTGAGTGTAATATTATTTGAATGTTACAAAAACTGTAGTTAGTGAAGTATATCTTTCTAGTTACATTTTCCACTTTTTTTAAATTTAAATAGGCAGTATACTTTCAAATGTGGTTCTGCTGTGAGTGTGCATGTGCATGTATGCTGTGCTTTAAGGAAGGAATTTTGTTAGTTTCTCTAAAAACTTGAGCACAAAAATAGTAAGGCACCAAAAATTATTGCAGGACAAGTAGAAAAACTTACTTTCCATTTTCGACAAATAGCTTATCAAGCTGTGGTTAATCTTGTTTCACCTACCTTGAAACAATTTTGTTTCTGGACATCATAATATCATATGAAATGGGTATAATACTTTATTTCCAAGCAATATATTTACCCCAATTTATCCTAGTTTTAAATGACAACCGTCGATTTCAAGAAATTATGTTTTATATGTACTTGCAATGAATTTTTGTCATTAACAATTTAATGACATGATTCCATGTCCATATGTCAAGTTGCATGGGTTCTTGAGCGATCTGAAATAACCTGTGTTAGTGGTATGTGTTGGAGTAATATGTGTTGGCTAATGTCCAAATCTGGCTGATCAACTGCTTCACATTGAATATTTATAAATATAACAACTTAACATTGTACAAACTGGGTTTTAAAATTCTGAAGTAGAAACAGCTTTGAAACATATATCAGACTTTGGCAGGATAAACATCATTTCCGAGTTACATACATTGGTTAAGTGTGGTGCAGTGTAATGTGGATTGTTTGTGTGATACCTTACTATCATAATCAATGAACTCATGTCTTTTTCATTTTAAATGTGTGATGCAGGACTTGGGGGTATTTTCCTCAGTAGTAGTAGCACACATAAGGTTTTAAACAATGTTTGTCATACATTGTATAAACTGTCAACTTTTCTTACTACTTATAAAGAGCCTTTATTTTAACTTGTCACCCATGCCTGGGAGCCCGTTTGTTTTGTCATAATTTTGGCTATCATGTATCTTTGCCACTAGTCAGCTACAGGCGGGACATCAGATCAGTACAGAGGGACATGAACAACAGGTCTTAAACAGAAGCAATTTCCTGGTTGTCTGTTTTTCCGATCCAAACTGTATGATGGTCGGGTTCAAGGCTCACAGGCTAGAGAAAATCTTTTCGGGCAGAAAAAGGCAAGGTAGGATGAGATGGGGTGGGGCATGAATTGGCAAGACAAAACATCTGTTTTTACAATTCTGTTCCACCTGCAAAGGTGGTGAAGGACGTCGACTGACGTCACTGCAGTGCCTCGGACCGGGAGGTCCTTGGTTTTGAATCCCAGTATCTGGATTTTCAACACTAGGTACACAGCTAGGTCGAATTCAACCACAGTCTGAAAGAGTCTGATTGGTAGTTTTCCTTTGTTTCTCTGATCAAAATCAGGTGAATGCCAGAGCAGTACCCTAACAAATGGGCCACAGACCATGCATGATCTTTCCTTCCTCTTCCTTGTCCAAACCTCACCCTTTACTTATACATACTTACACTCACAAACACTACACTACCACAGACACCAGGAGACCAGTTGGAGAACATAGAGCTTGTTGTGGCTGAGGCAGTGCCCCACTGATAAGGTGCCTGGTTGGAGGAAATCCCCACAAGTCGATGGAGGTTGGCACTAGATCTTGCCATCAGCAGGGGAAGGTCACTGCAGTATATTCTAAGTCTATTCTAGCCCCCCCTTTTTTTTAATAACGGCTTTTGAATGTAGTGGAACTTCTTCAAATACCCACGTGTTTTAACATCCAAACATTTTTGGAACTGAACTTTAGTGTATTTAAGACAAATGTATTTCATGCTTCTCCTATCAAATGATGACTTCTCACTACAACCTCTGATGCCAATTTGGATTCAGACTCCACTTATGCGATTAAGATTTAATGGCTGAAATTTTGAAATAGGGAAGAAATGATAACCATGGGAAATTCAAAATTATGAATAGGTATTTGAAAATCATTAACAAGATAATTTTTCACTGATCATAAAGTCTTGTTAAGAATAATTGAGTTGAAAGGAAGATAAGTTTAATTTAGGTTTAGCTGTTTTTCGTTTTTTTGGCTTCTGATCTTTAGACTTTTATGTTCATGAATAACTTATTAGAAGTTCAAATAAATACTATAGGATGGAGGGAATACAGGAGAATGCAGAGAAAAAAAGGTTGGGCAGAAGCATTTCATGTATCACACTGCTTGTAACATATGCTGTATTCACTACTTCAGTCAATCTTTATAATTTATTTTTATTTCATTAACTCAAGATTTTAAAGTTTGGTGTTTCATGTTTTGCTTATATTATGGGGATAATGATTGTACTTGACTTAATGAGTGATGAGGAAATATTATGCAGACTTAATTTTTATTCCAGTTCAATTTAGTATCATTTTTTTATATAAAATACACACGAGGAAGAATATATTTTTTTAATCTTTTAGTTTCTGACTCTCTTCTAAACTTGTACATCAAGTAAAGAGTTTAACATTTGTGTGCAGAACTACACTGTACATAAAATACAAAAATCAAGTAGTGTATGGAAGAATGGTGTAAGATATATTGTTCCTTATTTTGGTAATTGTTAACAATGGTTGTCAACTACTATTGTTATATTTAAGTTAGAATATACTTTTTCCAAATCTAATGGTTGCAATATGTCCCCAATGAGTTAAACAAAATGTGCGTAATAATTACCTACTAATGAAGGAAATATGGTAAAATCACATGTGAAAACTTGAAACTCCTTTTTCTCAAAACTGGTTTTAAGGTTAAGCCATCCATTTCATTCAACCCCACAATTACACTGGTCTACAGAAAATCACCTTTTTCTTCTGTTACAAGAACAAAACACTTGTTTCTGGGAAGTAATTTGTCCCTGAATTGAGATTTAATATAAGAATTTTTGTATCGGCCACTGTTTTCAAGCAATGATGTGATAATTATTTTTATAAATGCTTAAGTTTCCAGTTGCAATATGAAATGCTAATGCAACAAGAGATCCAAATGTAAGCAGCAAAAAAGTACAACTTAAAGAGTAAAGAAAAGTGCAGAAACATGCCTAAAAATATTTCCTTCATAACATCTCGTGGAAAGATCCAGTGGTTGTTGGAGAACATTGCAGCACTTCCATTGCCTTGATAACACTTTATTTCATAGATGTCCTGGTGGAGCAGTTACACATTACGGCACCAAGGTGATCCAGGAGGAAGTCCTAATGATAGATGAATTGCCAGTTTCAAAATTGGAAACAAATTATGCACTTAATATTTTATGAGTTGTTTTAACGTCAACTAAATTTAAGTGTTTAACATTTTTTTCAAATTGAAACTTCAAACAAATTCACTTTCTTAGAATGTACTGTTCTACACATCTTCTTCATTGGTGCATAATAACACGATGGTTTTGCAATGGAAACTCTGAATAGAATATTACCAGTAGAGCATAGTTCTCATTTAGGAATTGCTCCCGGAACTTTTTTAATATAAACAGTCAATATCAACACCAGTGACTAGTAACCATTTCATTATATCATGACTATATCTGAGGTTATAGCCTGCAATAATAAAAAAATTGTGCTGTGGACTCCAGTTTCAAAATGTGTCCCTAATAAATAGGTGGCCAGATTTAAGATTCATATTGGAAAATAGGCATCACCATTGTAATGCATAAAATTTTAATAGTTGGAGTATTAAATTCACGGCCAAATGTCTCACAAAACCCATACATTTTTTTATTTATTCAGAATATAATCAGTATGTTGCATAAATCTCTTTTTACTGTCAAATATCAGCCACAAATCCCCAAACTGAGAAACTGCTTCCAGCACATCACTTCCCACTTTATAATAAAAAGTAATTGTTTTTTTTAATGTTGTATTGGACATAGACACCAATAGTTTCAAATCCCATGAATTGACACCATTGTAATAACTTTCCAAGATTGGATTGAAGATTAGTACAGTCATTTAAATTGTGTATGTATTTGGCATTTTGGGGTGATTGTCTGACTTTGCTGGCTAGCTAATGATGTCCTCCATGCCTGGTTTAATTTCTACTTTTGGGTGATAAGAGAGATGTGGCAAGCATGACATATTCCCTTCATCATAACTAGCAAGTTCTGCCTGCCTGAGCTTTTCTTCATCACACAGCTACTGAAACCGAGACAATTTTTAAAGGAAAACTGAAACTATTTTTGCCTCATCCTTGAATCAAACCTGGTATTGCACCACAGGAATCTAGTACCCTGCCCCAGAGCCATCTTAGAGGCCATTAAATTATTAATTGTTGTATAAATGTTTAGTTCATCTGCAAAGAACAGAACGAGAATAGATGAAGAATATTTTGACATTATTGACAAAAAGTGTAAATAGTAATGGTCTCAGGTATGAGAGCTTGAGGACCATCTGATGAACTATGTATGTCTTGTATAATTGATTCCATCAATTCAGTAATTATACGAGACTCAGAAGTTGGTTTATAATTCATAATTGATTGATAATTTGGTTGATTATCCTTTTTATGAATTGGAGTTACAGAACTTGTTTTCGATATCTCACGTAGAACTTCCTCTTGCAATAATGTTTCAACAAAAAAAATTTAAAAATGAAGGATTAGAGGATTATTAATTAATATAATGTATCAAAGGAGTGATTGAATTCTTTCAAGACCTGGAGCAATATTAACTTTTCCTGGTCGCCAACCTTACAGTTAAATAAAGTTTGTAGTTCTCCTTTACAAGAAAAGGTATTGTTTCTGTAATTTCAGATTTAACTTTCCCCATTCATAACAAAACTGTTTGTGTAATTTATGCAAGGCATATAGAAAATATGAAAGAGCACAAACCTTCATGAAGCTAGAACAAGAAGCAGTCACATCCAAGTTATTTCTTGTGCAGTGGCGGAGTACAGCTTGCAACAAACATTGCGATTCTCCTTGTTCTAGCATAACTCATTGGCAATGTTGCCATGCCATCTTTATTTCCTGGAGGTGTATTTCTGAACTGAGAGTCATGTTTGGGAATTTCTTGTACATATTTTGGTTATTTTTTAACAATTACATTGCAGAATAATTAAATTAAACCACAGCAGAATACTCAAATATGCAGCATTTTCAAAAATTTTGATAAAGGGTTGCATGTTACAAGGAAAGAAGTTCTATCAGGAAAAACTGAATTCATTTTTACATTCAGCACCAATGACTTACCTTAGAACACTAATCTCATACTTCTTGACAAAAAAGCTGTAGGCCAGTGTTGCACAATAGCATTCTTCCATCGGAAACCACTCTTCTTATTGAATTCTGTTTTCACAGAGCTATACATTTATTACATTGACATGGCAGACTGGACTAATAGACCTTGTATGTCAGACAATATCAGGAGCAGACCTGAACTATCGGGAACTTATTACAATTCTTGAGATAACTCTAAAATTAGTATGCCTTACTTGCAAAATATAAACAGAAATGTCAGTCACATTTCTCTAGAAATAAATGTCACAACACATTTTCATTTTCATTTTGGTAAAACTAAATGATTTACTATATATTATTATTATTAATTTTAAAATTCTGACATTTTGTCCAGTTTACAAAAATATTGTGTTTGTTTTGTATAGGCAGTGAATCTTAGAGCCAGCAAGTCTCGTATTCAGAAACTGTTTGGCTGTAATTATGAAAATTTAATGGAAACCAAAAGATTCTTAATAAGGGCTTTAATTATGTGAGGAAAATCAGATACTATCTTGAACTCCTAAAATGTTTTGAAATGTATTTAGTATTAAAGAAAGTGTAATATGTCAATTAATAACAAGAGATATTTGGCAGTACCTTAATTTTGTTCATTAACGTCTGATCTTATTTGTACAAAGCTAAATCACACCCCTCCAATGCCACTGGTGTATCCCTCAATTTCTGTAAATATTGCCCTCTTGAATTTTAATTATTGAAACTGAAATGAAATTAGTAAAACCACTTGCCATATGAAAAAATAGATTCTTCTAATGTGTAGGAGAATTCAGTTTATATCCTGATGATTGAGAAAGCAGTTTAAATTTTCAGTAGAGAATACATCGTCTCCTTTATATCTATAGTTGTTTGAAAAAATGGAATCAAAACTCCAAAAGAATAACATTTGTTATGGTCTTCTGCAAATTATGATCATGTAAGGAAATTTCCATTTCATTGGACAGGAGTTAAAAATGTAAAAAAGTTAACTCAAAAAGTATGTCACCATTTAATTCTGAGCTTTGATTTTTGAGGAAAAAAATGAAGAAAGAAAACGTAATCACACTTTATTAGAGAAGTAATACCGAGTTAAATTTAGATTTTTTGGCTCAGGGATAGAAATTCAGTATCCCATGGGTTTTTTTTTTTTTTTTGTGACAGAATACTGTATAATTATGTAGAAGTAAGTTTAAAATGCTCATCAAGCGAGTGCTGGTGTGTGTTATCTATTGAAGTTTGAAAGTTGTTCATTCTGAAGTCATTGTGTAAGCTTTATTTCCTCTGTGTCTCTTTTCTTGATGTGTGCATGCTATTTTTTAATTTTATCTTACCTATTTTGCTAGAACCTTCCTAATTAAATCCTAGCAATCTTCAATTCTTTAACACTTTTGAGCTTCTTACGTTTATTAACAGTTTTTTCTAAGTATACCTTCTTGAAATCAAGAGAAACAAATATCACAACTTCTCTTTAGTCTGTCAAGATATCAAGCTCACAGCCTTGAAGTTGATTTAAGTTACTGCCCTACTGCAAGTGGACTGGCAAATTTCAACTGCTGCATATGCATCAAAACAAGTCACTTAAAGTATGATGTACCTAGTTGTGGTGTATAACTGTGTACTCTATAGGTCTGAATGTTATATATTATACTTATTATTACTTCATTGTTAACAATTTAATAAATGTATTTTCTTATGAAACATACAATAAAGCATGCTTAATAATACAGTACTTTTTGTTGGTATTAAATTGAGATTGGCACTCAGGCTCTATTATTGGTCTATGTAACTTAATGTCATTTATTTAAAAAGGTTGTGTATTATTGATGTGCCCTTAATTGATTGTAGGTCCAATATATTAAATATATTTGTTGAAATCTTTCTAGGGAATTTAACTTCAATTTTCTTTTCAGTTCACCCAAATTGAGTGTTTCGTTTGTCTTGCCACATCAACCAATTCACTTGAAACAAGCTCTGTTTTCAATCTCTACTTTGTAGTCTAAGAACTAATTGTATAGACTGACATTTTATTGTAAGTTTTGTATATTTACATATTTCATTATTTGAGGAGAATGAATGATTTGCATGATGCTTGTAGAATAAATGATGAGTGATGTCTTCCTTGCCAACATCTTAAAAAATAGAGCTTAGTGATGTTTAATTTTTCTTCTTTCACAAGTGATATCAAGAATGAAGGGAAAGTTGTTAAATATAAATATTGAGATTACTTAATTATGTGAATGGCCAGAGATTAATATTTCCTCCATATTAAAGAACAGTTGGAATACATTCAGTGTATATTTACCCTGTACTTTTGTATATTGAAATCATGAGGAAAATGGGTTTCACATTTCAAAAAATTAATGATGTATTGATTGCGAATTCTGTTGCAAAAGTAGCTTCTATTTTTTTTTGGGGGGGGGGGGGAATACCACTTTTGATTTTTCATTGATTGGTGTCATTGAAGCCAATCGTGCAAAGGTGAACTGAAGGAATCAAATCTCTAGTCTTCCAGGGAATGTTATGCATTTGACTCCGGTTATAGTACACTTCTGGGAAGTAACATTTTTGATTCACTATATCAGAGGTTAACTATATCCTATATCAAAATTAAATAGAATTTCTCCACCTTGATTGATTTCATTAATATTTGTAGATATACAGTAAAATACATTAACAGTACGAACTCAAAATTTCAATATCTTTATTTAAAAAATCAATTTTTCAATTGTTTGCTTTGTACATTTTTCATTGCTAATTTCTCTAGATCCTTCTCCAAAGTTCGTGCTTTCACCATACTTGATCCTGCATTGTCCACTGTCTCTAAGTATTGTAATGTGGTCTTGGCACCTTTAATGCCTCGTGCACTGTTTGAAGCCCCACTCTTCAAAGACCCTTTTACTGGCTTAATGACATACGAGATCCTTTAGGCAGCGGAGAGGCACAAGCAGCTAATGAAACTGATCGCTTTTCTCGTGGCTCAGTGGGTATTGTGGGGCTGTGGCAGTCGCACACTTCCTATCCTCCTACTTAGAATACAATGCTCTTTGACCCGCAGAATATCACGTAACATCAAGTTTGAAACTGAGTGGCCTGAGACAATCAGCAAGGTCTCCATTTCTGGTCCGCTACATTCACCTCAAGGGAGACTTCTTCAATTATGACCTTTGGCCGATATTTTTTCAACTCGCTTTTCAGGTTCACTATAAATGAATCTTCTAATGCTTATTTGTAATGTAAGTGAAACAGGACCAATGACTTAAGTTCACTATATCTGAGTTCACTACAACCGGAGTCGACTGTATACGGGACTGATGATTTCATCGTCAAAAATCCTGTATCAGAATTTCATAAAGAGACATTGAACATAGAAATATTGGAAAGAATTTTCCACAGATGCTCTTTCAGACCACATGATTTACAGAAACTCTTGTACTTTTCAAAATTAACTATATCATTCCGCAGTAGCCATATGACTATTAACCCACTACTTTTTCAGTGCTCCATATACTACCATATCATTTGCTGCTTTCAGGAAATTGGAATTCTGTAAATCTTGCTGAAACAAGTCTCAATTAAGCGGTCACCTCTGTTAACGTCCTTTTTTTGGTGGAACCGATTAATTATTTCAAAGTCATGTGCAAATATTGCTTGTTTGAAGGGGTCACGTGGCCCTTTTATCAGTGACCAGGTTCATTGAGTAGACTAATCTGTATTGCACAGTCACAACTTCCTGAAAGGTTCTACCATAGGACTATGAGAAGCAGGAGATTAATGGAGATTGCTATTGAGCAAGTATCATCCTGCAACAGAACACATTTTCAGATTAAAGCAAAAATATATAGAGTTGCTGGTGGTGAGAGGTTTACATTGTTTCAGATAAGTCAATTCAATAAGTCATCCATGATAAAGAACCTACAGAAGTGAATTTAAGCTTTAAGACTAGTGGGAACGAAGTGTACAAATGAAAAGGAGCAACAATGGAGTGAAAAAAAAAAAAGAATTCATAAACAGGGAAGTGAATGATTTAATATTGTTTAAATAAACGTGTAAAGACACCTCGTGTATTTTGTAGCTTAAGGTTATTTAAAAGGTGATAACATAACCATAGTTATAAGTATATCAAACTACAGTGCAAATATAATCTAATAGTGCTACAACAGCACATACTTTTTTGCATTTTATGCACATACCTTTTGCAATTTTTGAAGAGAGTTTAACAAAAATGGGTCCTCCACTCATTTTTTAGTATTTTGAGAGTTTTTGAGAAAATAATTGTTTAAAATTGCCTATATTTCACACAAAAAAAATAGATAAAACTCTTTATTTTTTGAAAATTGTACATGACCTTATTTATTATTAAAAAATCTCTACCTCTGGCGTTGTAGGAAAATAAAGGAAAAAAATGAACATATTAGCATTATAGCAATATCTTAAAGTTAAGAGTTCAATGAAAATTACACTTGTGCCATTTTCTTTATGAACATCATTTGCTCTGACACAGAAAAATTTAAAATTTTGATCATTTTTGAGAAAATTTTGAAAATGTTGCTTCATATAAAGATGGTCTTGGAGTTTTGCGGGTATTCTAACTGGTCACTCACAACAGGACACCCACCCGCATCATACGAGTCAGCCGTAAAATGCAGATCGCGGGTAACCATTACCATGTTGTTTAATTTACTTAAATCATTATATTTAAAAAAATATATTATACATCTAAACAACGCTTTAAGAGAGTGTCCATAGCAACGGCCGTCAAAATGCTCGAAAGTCCATTAAAAATAATTTAGGGGACTTTCGGGTTTAGATTTTACCAGTTAGAATAAATATGTCCTTTCTGTCCCATTTCGTCCATTTTGACTCCCATGTCCCCCTTTTTTTTAATAATAATAATAATAATATTTATTGAGTCACATATACAATTACATCGTGTATGACGAGTCAATTTGATGCCTTGAGTGGAGAGAGCGAAGTTACTGTTCAGGAGCAAACAAGGGCCATCTCAGCATTTGCTCAAAGGACGAGGGAAACTGAACAAAACCTGATCAAGATGAGGCCTAGAAATACAATACTTGTTACAGTTAGATTAAGATATTATACAATAGATAAATTATCTGCTAATAATTAACATTTCAAGATGTTATTTTAATGCTACTACTTATAATAATAATAATTATTATTATTATTATATTAATAATTACATTAATAATAATATTAGAACAATACATATCAATTATGTTTGCAACTACTTCAAATTTAACAATAGTAGTACATTCTATATTTAAAACTTGAAATGGTGAGGAGGCAAGTTTTGACCAGGTGTTTTTTGTTGTTGTTTTTTTGTCAGGCATTCTTCTTCTATTTCACAGGATGCGATATGCCAGTTTTTTTGTTTCTTTGCTTCAGCTCGAAACAGTTTACATGAAACAGAAAGTCTAATGGGATAAGAAATTCTTATTTATATTTTTTAAGGGAAATGTTGTTCCTTAGTTCCAACTGTCCCCCTTGTCCCGTTTACCCCTTGGTCATTTTGTCCCGTTTGTACCCTTGTCCCACTGTCACTCGTCCCACTTTGTCCCAGCTCACAAGCTGACTCCGGAGCGAGAAAAAATCCAAAACAAGAGTCCTTTGTGGCTAATGTTCGTGAGAAGAGAAGGGCTTCATTTCTTTCAACATGGCATTACGCGCGCCCAAAACGGATAAACGGAGATACGAGCTTTCAACACTAGGGTTCAGGGCGGTTCTTTAGGTCAGACTGCCTTGCACCCACCCGGGCGGAGGCGGCGCGGCGGTTGATTTTACATCCAGGGAGCCTGATGGCACGAGATACTGCGTCGCAAATTCCTAGAAATTCTCGGAACATGTTCTTATCGTTATTTTGCATTCATAAAAATATAAAATAATTTTGCTTTAATTGACCTTTACGTTTTCTCATTCTTTTTGCCCTTTCGTTTTTCGTCGTCCTCTCTTTTCCTCTTTCATTTTCGGTTCTTCGTTCATTTCGTCCTTTTCGTCATTTTGATTTTCGGTTTTCAACCTTTCAGTCTTTTTTTCTGTCCTCTTTGTCCTTTTTAGAAATAAATTATGTAATGCTTAATATGATATTATGAAATATGATTTACTTAAATTAAGCCACAACATGGTAATGGATATCCACAACACGTATAATACGACCGGCCTGTATTATATAGGCGACCAGTATTGCATGGATGCCCGTATGAATGCAGGTGGGTTTGACCCGTGTGTTTCTGAAACGGAAAGGCAGGTGGGTTCGCAGGTCTGTGGGTATTCAGAGCTCTAATATAAAGTGCTCTCAAAAACATAATATCAGATATCCATTTCAAATTTGCAGGGTTTTGAGTTGGGACAGATTTGTTGGGGAGTATCAATTTTGGAGAAAAACATCTAAACAAATTAGATGATAGTCTTGACTGTAAACAGACAGATACTTTTGTCATAAACCAATTTTTTGAAATCAAGAGCTCATAAAACATGGATTCTTACTACACAACATGTTTGAGGAATAATTTACTACGTATGGGAACAAGATTTATCCACCTTTTTTTGTATCACGGGACCATGTTACAAGTTTTTTGGATGCAAAATCAGTACTTTCCAATGCAGCATCACAAATCCTCCTCTTGACTATATAAGTTGGCAAGAAAATAAAATTAGACTAGATGACCGCTTTCCGTAGTATAATGTTCTCCATTCAGTGGTCTCCTGCCTTATTGGCCATTATTCTCTAAAACAAAACCTTAAGTGGTGACCGCTTAAGACAGGTTTCACTGTATCTCTCATTTTATTCCTGAAATTCAATGATATTGTTTCTGCTTGCTCAGATTACTACAAGGAACAATATATATGAAACCCACATACGTCAGACTGTCTACAATGAAGAGCAGAAATGGCATGTACACAGGTTTTGTACAGCCTGTACACAGTACTTTGGCATGATTAGCAAAGATGCAATGGTTCTTTTTTGGCTTTCATCAGCCAGTTTTTAAATAATTCAATTATACTTAGTTTAGTTTCTGTTAAAACAGTTTTTCTACAAATGAAGGTAGTGGGTGAAAATTGTAATTAGAAAAGTTGCATTGTCTCAGAATTACTTTCCGTACAATTTTTGGGCTTTGTTATAACATCATTATTTATTTCACATTATTAATTAATATAATTTCAAAATATTTGCTCATTCAAGGCTTATTTCTTCTTTCACTATAAATAAAGCACCCTTACCAGGGAATCCTTCTTTAGAACTCTTTCCTACAACCTCACCATAGGCTTAATAAAGATTTCTCTGTATTTGATGGAAGGGTGGGAAAGCAATTGATAAAAAAATTGGAACTAATTTAAAATGTTCTCTGCAATATTATATATTAAGTGAAACTATAATTAAAAAGAACCAAGAAAAGTGCTGCTCAAATGTAGAGGTACCTATACTAATTTACTTGTATATCTCTATTATATCGCATGTGAAAAAAATGAACATTTTTGTAGTTATCTCTGCACCCAAATATTGTGGGTTAACAACTTTTTGTCTTGGCAGTTACTAGATTACATATTCATACATGTTGGGAATTGAAACAATGACTATGCTTTAAATACCTAATTTATTTTTAATACTGTGTACAACTAATTTATTCTCTTTTGAGTTAACATAGTCCTTTTTTTTCCAAATATTTTTCACTGATTTTACATTCTCCAGTGTTTACTTCATTCAGTACAAAATTTAGAAAGGTCTTTTATTGTGTAAAGAATGCATAAGTTTCATATTTTCATAACTGTTTCAAAACATTTTCATATTCTAATATATGCTACTGTATTCATCAGTGAGTTCTGCAATTCTAGTGATAACATATTGTGTGCCGCTCAGTGAAGCATAATGGTTTCATTCAGGGTCCAGATTGTGATACAGTAATCTACGACTAATTTAATTACACAGACAACATTAGTTGGCAAACACGCAACGATATGTAGCCCTTATTTCAGGTGTGTTTTATGCTTCATTAGGAGTGATATGAGCTGCTATCATTACAGTCATTCAATATCACAAAATAGGCAACCCCATTGCTCTTAGTGTGTTAAAAATATATGGATTTCATTAGCATTGGCCGAATTGCTGAACGTGATTGTGAATCATTTATTCAATCAGTACAACAGACCATAGGAACCTTTATAAATCTGTTAAGTGATTCAATATTTAAAATGTTTTTCAGGACATTTTATATTAGAAATAATTGTAATGAAATAAAACTAGAAGTAGAAAACAAAAACTGGAGAATGGTAATTTTGTTTTACAAATTATAGGAGTGAATGAAAGTTCTAGTACATTACTAGTAACTAAATCTTGTTACCATGAATGTGATTATTTGTTTTTAGTCTACATTTTCAAAAAAACAAAAAGGAAAGAAATAGTCTCAAACTGAGAACTTCTATAAACGGGCATAAATATTATGCCCGTTTCGTCACCCAAGAAATACCTCCTTTCTCCGCTAGTTGATGAAAGGAGCGTAGCAAAACTGGCGTGGTCAGACGGAAGAACAGAAGTTATTGTTGTATTTTTTTCATGTTCAGAATAATTCAGAATTATTTGAGTTAAAAATGTAAACCAACAGGTGAAATTGGAAGAATGAGCTCCAAAGGATGTACAATAATCCAATGCTTCATTCTACTTTTAGCTTTTGAAGTTGTATCATAACAGTGAAAAAGATTTTTCATTTTAAATGGCTCTCAAAAGAAAGTAATAAATGAAAAGTTCTTTTAGAAGCAACTTGAAGTGTTTGAAATTTTCTTTAATGCTCTGACAATTGTTAGATATTTTGTTTATATGTGCTCACTGAAATTTTATAAATATGAATTTAAAATGGTCGATATATAATAGTTCAGAAGCATTTTCATAAGTTACTGAATTAGACTGTAATTTATAAACATGCATTACTAATGTTTCTTGTATCTCATTGCCTCCAACGAATGGCTTTCTCCAGTGTCTTTGGTGCTGAAAGACATCAACTAACAAGATCCAGGTGACATGGTTGTCCACTTTTAAATGTGTCTGTTTTTAAATAATTTGATTTTTCAAATTTAATGCTCTATTGGCAGAAGGGTACAGTGCCCTGTTAACGCACAGGCCCAGGCCCAGGACCCCAGATAGCTCTTAAAAAAATAAAAAATAAATGTTTCAAAAAATAACAACCATTAACTAGTTATATATATATATATATATATATATATATATATATATATATATATATATTAAACTATATGCCAAAAAATTGGCATAACCCAGTGATGTGTCATGTATCATTGGATAACGTTTATGCAATTAATATGGCATGTTACTGGTTGATGCAAGAACGTCACTCAGTAATGAGAAGTTTTGGATTTTTTAAACAAAACTTGTCTTAATTTAATTTGCATTTATTTTCAATGTTATTATAAAGCTGTTATTCTTACTTATACAAATATGTTTAAATTTTTTGTTTGAATAACATTAAATTGAAACACTTTAAAAATATTTAAAAAATACAAGGTAAATTGTTAGGATTTTATTTATATTTAAGCATCGAAATATGAGGGGGGAGATCGATGAAAGTAAGGATAGGGGGGCCCCAAATTAACCTAGTCCCAAGAGCCCTCAATGCTGTTAAAACGGCCCTGGAAGGATGTATGGTATTTATGTATCTGCTGTGTGGATGCACCCTCCCCTCCCAATAAAAAGCTTTTCTCAAAAAATTATCTTTGTCTAGAGAAAACATACTTATAATCCCTTCAAATTATTATGTAATTTGCTATGCATGCTTTTCAAATGAGGATGGGAATCTATGTCTAAAAATTATTTGTAACCTTGTGACCTGCGATCATGTTCCTCTATTTTTCTTCTAAATACTGTCTGCATTTTGAAAACATTCTCATTGAAAATTCTTAAATGTTCCATATTCAAATTACCACTTAGAGTGAACAGTCCCAAAACAGTTATTACAATTTTTTATGCCTATTAGTCGTATGAAGAAAGCTGGAAAACAGATTTTAACAGAACTTCATAGTTGTTAAAAAACAATGCAGAGAATTTTCTTAATCCAAAAATGTTGGAGTCGCATATCCAAGATTGGTTTCTAATTAATAGTAGTGTTAAAAAATCATTTGATCAAAAGTTGTTTTTTTGCTTGTTAGAGTTATTACATCCTGTTACTGTTTCCAGTCGTCTTCCTTTCCTTGTACCTTAATACATTGGCATATTTTAATCCAATCTTCCTAGTAGTAATTCATTTACTTGGCAATACAAATTATACACCAGGAATGGAAATGATCTCATGAGTGACAGAAGACTCATTAATTCTCAAGATGGAGAACACACAAGTGTGTTGCGCATAAATTAAAAGATTAATTAACTATTTATATTTAAGAAGAAAAATACAGTAGTGATGCAAAAAGGCATACCTGATTTTTATTTGGGATTTTGAGCAATACTTGTTCTTATTAGTGTAAGATCATTCTTGTGTAGTTTACAAATTTTTCTTTCAGATGTGTTATGTGGATAATAAAAATGTCTTGGAAGTTGTTTGTGTAAGCTTATGTTAGTCTTTTGTCATATTCAGAACAGACATTTTCTCAAAAGATAATTGTTTTTTCTTTTATATTTCAGAAATCCCATTGCTAGTTGTAGACACATCTGGATTTGATCAAGAAGAGAAAGAATATCAAGGATCCAAATGTAATGAATGTGAAGCTGAAATTGTTGCACTACTTGTTAAGCGTCTTACTGATGCTGGAGTTCTTGAGAAAGATGTGTCAGTAATATCTCCATATAGTTTGCAGGTTGTAAATTTGTTTCTTTATGAATTTCTTATCCAACTTCTTATTTTGAATTCTAAATGAAAAATGCTACTTAATTTCTAAAATATTGCAGGTATCATGTATCAAAGCAAAAATCAGTAATTACCCTGGTGTAGAGGTACGCACAGTGGATGGTTTTCAAGGTCGGGAAAAAGAAGCTGTGATAATTTCACTTGTGCGTTCAAACAAGAAGAAAGAACTTGGATTTTTAACCGACAAGCGACGTTTGAATGTTGCTGTGAGTCGGGCACAATGTTTCTTAGCTGTTGTTGGAGATGTGTCTACTGTTGGAACAGATGATACAATTAGCAGCCTTTTAAACCATATGGAAGAAAAAGGGGTTACTTATTCTGCTCATGAACTTTCAGATGGTAATATAAAGTTGCATTCTTTGTAGATAGTATTTATTTACATTCTTGTGCTACTAGGAAAATGTTTGGGAATAAACATCTTTGATAGTGAATTAAAATTCTTCCATTCTTCATTTTTAGAATTGAGAAGTAAATTTTAGGTCATTGAATGAATTAGTTTACAATTGACTATAAAGAAAACATATGGGCAATCTGTCTGTTCATCCGTATGTAAACACCACTATTCATAAGATTTTCACCAGAATTGATATTTAATTCTATTGGTTTCCTGACCATAATAAAAACAGATGCTAAACTATTTTTTATCAATTTAGTGTCTATTTTTATTAAGGTCAGGAAACCTTTACAATTAAATAAACAAGAAAACAGATGTAAATATATTCCTTAAAATTGATATTCCCAAACGAATCTGAAACAGGTATTTTAAATTTTTGTGTACTTTACGTAAAGCTCAAAGGACGTTTAAAAAAAAAAAAAGTTTTCCAAAATTTACTTTCTTGCCTTACTAAGTAAGAAGAGAAAGTTGAAAGAATTGTAATTCCCCTGAAGTGGATGATTTTCCTACTAAAATGCTTGGGCCATGGTAACAAAAGAATGGATGAATCTTGTTCCTATATGAATATGTGCTAACAAAGAGGTTCAATGACACATTTTGCCGGTTTTAACTTAACATTGGGAAACTGTTCTTAAAATATAAAGTGAACTTTCTATGCATGAAAGTTCATTGTCTGTGAACTCCCTGATGTCTGTAAAGTGTCTTTCAACTATTAGTGTTAAGAAAAAATTATTGATGTCTAGAACTTTGAACCTTTTTGGTGGCACTTCAAAATTTGAAGCTCCTGGACCTCGAAAGTTTTTTGTTTTCTCTGATTCATATGTAGTAATTTACTTCTTCTAACACATTGTCTAGTCAGAATCCATGTGTTATTGGGCTTTGATACCAAAAAATTGATTGATGACAAAAGTCTGTCTGTGGTCAACAGAAGTGCCTAAACTGTTTAGCTGATATTCTCCAAAATTGATATTCCTCGATCAATTTGAAGGAACTCAAAGTCCTCTGAGTTTGAAACAAATATTTTGATTTTTACATTACATCATTCGAAAAAATTTTCTTTCAAATTAATATTTTTGTTTATTAAACTGTCCTTAGCATAAAGGAAGCTTAAAAGAATGGCATAGGTCTCATTTTTATTGAAATCGCTGATTTTTTTGAAAGTTGCAAAGGTTCAAAATTTTGTCCGTGTTTCCCTACTATGTACTACAGTATTAAAAATAGATATTTTTCCACCTTAATAAAATATGTTGCTCAAAGACATATCTTGAAATCAGGTCATGTACAATTTTTCAGAAATATGACTAGTTTTTGCATAATTTTTGTAAATATCAATTGATGTCAGATCGTCCATCCTTCTGTCTGTCCATGTTGAATATTAATAGAAAAATACTCAAAGAGAGTTAATGAAGTGAATCATTGGGCTTAATGCAAGAAAATGTTTGGGAATCCCTGGTCTGAATCATTCAGATTATTTTCTTTAAAACTAATATTCCACGATCGATCTGAATGAACTTGAGGTCCTTCGAGTTTGAAATGGATATTTTTATTTTTGAGAGTACTTATATAAAGTCTCAAACACATTAACAAAATTTTCGTAAAAATTTCTCCAAAAATTAGATTAAAAATTTTCCGTGGATAGCATGAAGGGCAGTTAAATAATAGCACAGCTCTCAAATTTCGTTCATGTCTGGATTTGTTTTTTTAATTTCACTTGTTCAAGTTTTTTTGACATCTTTTTGCACTACAATGTTGAAGATGGAGATTTTTCCCCTCAATGAAATCTTTTCTTCAAAGACAGGTTTTAAAATAGGGTCTTGAACAATTTTTCGAAAATATGAGTAGTCTTCAAGTAATTCTGTATGAATTGTAATAAAAAAATTTTAAAGTTATTTTTATCAATGACTCCAAATTTTTTTAAAATTGTTTTTCCTTGGATAAAGCAAATTATGCTTAAACAAATGACACAGGTCCTGTTTACAGGAAACTCTCTGTAATTTTGAAAATTACAAATACAAAAATTGACTTTCCAAAACTACAATTTTGATAATAGTGTAATTTTTTTCTTTGTTGCCCAAATGAACGTAAGAAATGAAAGTATAAGTATTGTAATTGTGCACCAGAAAATGGTAAATTTTTAACAGAAATACTCTAATTGTCACACCCTGATTACAAACTAGTGGATAAATCCTGCCCCGATATATGTCGTAAACTGCTTCCTTTAACATGTTTGTGTAGTCAAAATCCATGTTTTGTAGACCATTGACACCAAAAATTGGTTAAACAACAAAACGTATCTGTCTGTTTACCCGTTTGTTCAATATATTTTTCGATTTGGGATACTTTAAGTGAAGCCCCAACAATATTTTGAAAACATTTTTAAAAGTGGCTCTGAGTTTTCAAATGAAAGTTTGTCCTAGCACAAAGAACGCTTAAGGGAATGGTGCAGGTTTTATTCTATTTGAATTTTTATTTTTTGTAAAATTGTGACAGTTCAATATTTTTCTGCTTTTTCCTACGACTATTGAAAGTAGTGATGTTTCCTGAATAAAATGTATTCTTTAAAAACAGATCTTGAGTGCTAGTGCATGGTCAACACTACAGCCTAAACCATTCCGCCGAATTTCTCCTAAATTGATACTCCCCAATTGATCTGAACGAACTCGAGGCTTTGGGAGTTTCATAAGCGAGAAAGTACATGCTGTTTTTGCACCACGAGTTTATTTTAACTCAGTGTTTCAACCCCTGATATCGGTTTTCATCAGGTGTAGACTAAATAATGAAAACGTGAAATAAAAATAATAATATATTTTCTCGGATCTAGGTAAAAAGAATGGATTGGCAGTATGAATTGATGTATATTAAATATTCCCTTTCCTTTGCAAGTATTATTTTAGTTTAATGATTGAGATACAAAGTATTAATTGAAAATGACACTATTTTAATCATTGGATGGGTGTTATGTAGTAGGGTGATAATGACACATATGCAAATATTAAACAAGTACAGTTCAATGTTAACAATCCAGATTAATTATAACTGGATCTGCTCCGGATATCAAATTGTCTGAATTTTCAAAATCAACCAATAAAAGAGCTGGTTGACATCTTCAGCATAAAAAGTACTTTGTGCCAAAATGTTTGATAATTCACTCCAATGATAACAGAAGTTTAGCTGATGAATTAATATAGTAAAATGTTTGTGGTTAATTACAGAAGAAAAAACTATGCTTGAAGTATGGTATTGCATGTACAAACTCTGATTTTATATATAATAAATCTAGACCTACAAAAAAAATACAGGACATAAAGTAAACTTTTACATACACACACTAATCACTTCATGCAATTTTATTTTCAACAAAATCAAATCTGGATTTCAATGTCTAAATTATTTTTGTTCTACTGCATTGTAGTATATCCCAACAGGAACCAAGTAATTTGATTCAAGATTAGTTTGAGACATTTCTTCTTCTCATGATGTGTTGTGCAAAAATGACTTATGTTGTAATGGAATGGTATTTAAGATTTTATTGCACATTGAAGTAATTAATAGTTTTGGAGCTATTTTAATTTAAGTAAATGTCCATTTATTGTATTATCTGCCAATTTTGGTTTGTTCACTAAGTTTACTCTTCAGGAATTCCTGTTCATTTATTTGGTAACTTTAAAATCTTCTCACTTTTTTAAAACTAAGATGTAGAAGGTTAAGTTTGCTTCATGAATGATGACATTTTACGTTTAGTTGGTCTGACTTCTGTGAACAATAGTAGAAGCAAAGATTTATCAGTAATGATGAATGAATGTAATCCTGAAGAAAAAATTGAGATTCACATATTTGCTAGAGAAATTCTTCAGATCATCTTGCTAATCTTGTGATCAATTTTCTTAGAAAACTGTAATTGCAGAAACTATTAATCATAGGAAATGTGTATAAGTTTTGAAAGTTTGCCTTTGGCGTTCCTCCAGAAATAAAGCGCTCAGTATCGAAAAGGAGTAATAAAATGGAGCAGAGAAATCTTAAAGGAAGGTGTAAAATGTAAGTTTTAATAGCTGATGCTGTTAAGAGCCCAGTCAAATTAGACCAAAAACTGGTGATCGAAGAACAAAAATCCTGGTGTTTTGAAACATGACGTGATTGTTAGTTGGTACTTACCGCATATTATACTAAAATCCTGAAGTGGGGTGGGGGAGCCGGAGTTGGAGAGGGGAGATTGTTTAAAGGTAGTTTTTCTAGTTTTATGCCTATGTCTCCATAACTATTAATTCTATCTAAACTTACGTTCTTTACAAAATTAAAGTAAAGTTTCTACAAGACAGTGCATATAAACGTTGTAAAATTAAACGTTCTGAAGTGATGCACACTGCACAGTTGCATACAATTTTTAAGATTCTTTTCTCATTTTAATATTGGAAACAATAAAAATGCTGAAGCTTCATGTTTAAGGATAAGGTGAACAGATATTGTGAAGGGAATTCGGCTCAAGATTTCTGCATGCTTGTGCAGAAATCATAACACTGAAGAGTGTAATTCACAATCAGTTTGACATTATGCATTGTGTGGCATGCAGACATACAGCTATCTAAAATTCTTTGTGTTCATATGGACATTCGTTTAAACTACTATATAAATGAGTATTAATTGAATTTATCAGAATAAGGATTTTTATGTTTCATAGACCTGAACTTTGTGAAGCTAATTAAGTATTTTGTGGCAGTGAAAACTTCTTAAAAAAACTTACAACTTCTGGAAAATGTTAGAACTTAATTTTCATGCTTCCTTTTTTCTTGTCCAATTCAGGGATTAATTGTAAAGCTCTATCTTTCTACCCTTCAACTATGTCTTATTTGATCTTCCAATTTCCTTTTTTTGTGTCTTTCAAATAGTTTTAAAATAAATCAGTTAACTTATTTTTCTGTTTTAAGAGTATTTCAGAATTTTTTAGTTCGTATTTTTAAAAATGTGTCTTGTTTACAGACATAGATGCGCTCAATTTGCCTAGTTTTTTGTCACAACATGAGGATGTACCCAAGAAGAAGAAATCCAGATCTAAATTTCCAAAGAGAGATAAAGGAAGTGAAGGTAAAAGTAGGGAGTCTGTGCCACTTACTAGAAAACAAAGCTCCACTTGCAGTCTTCTTGATAGTAGTGTTGGAAAACTTCAAGCAAAAGGTAAGTATACAGTATTTAGTGAAATGCATTTAAGTTGAAATTTTGTATTATATTCCATACATATTATATTTATTGCATTTTAAATAATTCTTGTTTCAGATTTAAAAATAAATAGCGCCAAAAAAGATCAAAGGGTTGAAAAGAAGGACATTAATAAACCTGAAGCATCAGCTGGACAATGTTTGCCTGTGGAGTTAAGTGACCCTGATAATAATGAAAATGCACGGTCACCTTCTGAGTCAGAAACACCTGATGTCAAAAAAGAGAAGAAAACTACATCCAAAAAGAAACAATCTAAGCTTCCAAAGAAAAAAAGTCCAAAAACCAAGAAACTAGATGGATCTGATGAATCAGATGAAGATCTGAAGGCCATTGAGGAATCTAAGAGAAGAAATTCAACCTGCTTTATGAAAGGCTGTAAAGCAAGTGTAAAATTGTTCCCCCAACTTTGTCAACATTGCAATGAAGTGTTTTGCCTCGCCCACATGTTACCAGAAGTTCACGGATGTGGTGATGCCGCTAAAAGATCAGCAAGACGTAATTTTCGACTTAGTCAGGCTCCAAAAACAGCAGAAAAAGATAAAAATGTTGCCAGTCAGAAATTAAAACAGAAAGTTGCTCAGTTAGCTGCTGAAAGGAAACGTCAAGCAAAAAAATAAAATGTAAAAATTAATTACTGTGATAAATTCATTGTGTTTTCTGTGCATATATTATAAATGTTTTTAAAGTGGAAAAAAAAATGCAGCTATACATGTCTCAAAAGAAATAAATTGTCCGTGCAAAAACTTGTTTTATTTTATTCATACATTCCGAAGACCCCTTAACAAGAATTGCTTTTTTTACGTATCCCAAAGGATTAATGTAAAATACAACCTTGAATTAGAATATGACCAACACAAGATATTGGTCACTCAATGTGAAAGTTCTCATCATCGTTTCTGGCTTGAGTACTGTATTTACCCAAATATAAGATGGCAACCCCTGCTTTTGAAGTGGACTCCTAAGAATTTCTTATTCTTACTGTTCAGTCAGAATAGAACCACAAATTATCTTATTGAATAGAAAATCCTCTGATGAGACCATTCAATCTTTTTGGCTGAGCTTTCACTATTTTCATGTTTTACATTTATCATGACTGTTGCCATCATTTTGGTCTCTACATTTTCATCTTTACGTGAATCATTTTCTTTCTTTCTGGTCATCATTTGTGCCTTCCTGAAAGTTTTAGATGTTGAATTTGTGTTCTTAGTTTTCAGCTGAAGCCACCTAAGAATTATCTTTTCTTCCTTTCAAGTTTTTCTTCATTTTTGTTGTTTCATTCTGCTAGTTTAATAATCATTAACTTGAAATTCTCATTGTTAAATGTTTGCATAATTGAGTTCTGAACTAACCTGTACATTTTCTACCTTCATTCTGCAGGTAGTGCAGTAGAGAGCAAAGTTTGTTTCGAAATTTTTGTTAAGAATATTTTTTCTTTGCATGTATGTAGTTTGGTATAGAATGCATACTTCTTTCTAGGTGAATTTTTTAATTTCGATCTCTTGCAAAATGCAGATTTGCTCTAGCTGGGTGTCAGCTAATATAATTACCATAATACAAATACCAATAAAACCCATTGTAGATCTGCTTGTCAACAGCCTTTGCAGCTCATCTGCTGGGCAAAAGCCTGTTGGAGATGGGGCATTGTCCTAGGAATTAAATGACTACTTGTTACAGACAGATTAAAATGATATACAGTAAATAATTATTTTTAGTAGCAAAAGAATTTCACATTTCAAGATTGCTTTGTACTGTTTTGTTTTTGAAATAAAATTTACTAAGCTTTAGCATTTGGACTTAATTGGACTAATTTCAATTAAGATTTGCAAATTTCTTGAAAGAAAATACATCAATACATTGGGAATGCTTATACATTCCTTACAAAAGGTACAAAAAATATGGATTATCAAATAGGTTTTAAATAATTTCTAAGATTAATCAGCAATTTAAGCTCACCATGGAAATTGTATTATTTTTTATCACTAAATACTTTTACTCCAAAAACTTACTGGGGGGGGGCTATGTTTCAGCATTGCCCAGGGCCCAAAATTTGCTCTGTCACTGCTTAGCATCCATCTGGTTCCCAACACTTCTCAAATTACATTCAAGAAGCGCAGGAAATTTGAAGCGACTATGTGTGACCCAAATTTCACAAAACATACTCATATTTTTCATGACCTTATTTGAAGATCTGTTTGATGAAAACATTTCATTAAGAAAAAAATGTTTAAACAAAATTAAAAATTGCCTATATTTCACACAAAATTACGCGGAAAGTACCCAAATTTTTGAAAAATTGTACACGATCTTATTTCAAAATCTATCTTTAAGGAACATTTCATTAAGGGAAAACATCTATCTTCATAATTGTGATTGTAGGAAGATGCCGGAAAATTTTTGAATTTTTGCAATTTTCGAAAAATCAGTCAACGAAAATTAGACCTGCACCATTCTCTTAAACTTCCTTCACACTATTCAACAACAAAATTTAATCAAAAACGACATTTTTTAAACATGTTTCAGGGGCGTTTTAACAATAGGGAGACCTTCATTACAATTTTTTTTAACTGTTGCACGGAAAGGGGAAAGACCGAGGGTCATCAATTTCAGTGAGAACAAACAGCGCATTCATTTACAGGGGAAAAATTGTAAGAGCAAGGCAACAACCGAAACTACATATGCAGCACTCAGTTCTATATAGTCATTACAACAGAACAATAACATTAGCCTTGAGAAGTTTGATGTAACCCATTGAAAATCAACTAGCTACTTGTCACCTGTTAGCGGTTGTTATAGAACACCATAATAATTTAGCACGAAATAGTAATGCACCAGTTTAAACATTTTCCGTTAGACACTAAAAACTCGCTCAATCCTAATTATTCCCAGCACTATCACAACGTGGCAAGTAAGAAAGGCGTAGAATTTTTTATGACAAAATAGTGAAAAATACAAATCTCTATGTCATTTCCCAGAGCCCTATGCCAATCCTGACCAATGTTCTCCCCCTCCTTAAATAAAAAAAAATATATAATGCAGAGATGTTCTACAGCTTTCTCCGCTCTTGGTCTCCATGCCTCTCTATTTGACCATAGATCATCATGCATTTTTTCTTGCCGTCATAGCCTCTTGCACTCCCTGCTTCCAAGCAAGTCTTGGTCGTCCTCTCTTCTGTTTTTCTTTTGGAACCCATTGCAGGACTCGTTTTGGCCACCATTCGTCTGTCATTCGCATAATATGCCCGTACCAAACGATGGCCGTCAACCTCCGACGCCCGCTAGCCGATCGAAGGTCTGGCCGCCATGGACGCGGCATCACCCGGACAGCCAATTAAATTATCATTCGACTCTCTGGTTGCCCTTTCTCCGATGCAGCCATTTTCTTGGTATCCTCAGAAAAGAATACTTTCCCTCCTCTAGGCACAGCAGTAGCAGCACTATGTAGCGCCTTGGCAGCTCGAGCTTAATTTGCAGCGTCCCGACGAGCATGACGCAAATGTTGTGAGAGCCCTGATTTAGTTGCAAAGTTGTCAGGGCATAACTCACTTGATTTCGGACCCGCGCATTTTGGTAAATCACTCAGAACTGAGCTTCCCTTTGTAGTTTTTGCTACATTTGCACCATAAACTGAGTAGGGGGACATCACTATGAACAATATCATGAATACGAACCGCATTATTCATACCCATGGCCGTGTAGCCACCTTCTCCTTCTCTCTTTCTGTCCTCTACTTCTCTCCTTCCCCACAAGGCTTAAACATTGAAGGATTATACAAGAGGCTTTTTTTTAAAAAAATCAGTTTGGTACCCTTGTTATTGTATTTTTGCATGGCCAGTGTGGAAATTACTGAAACTCTTTGAAAGTCTGTTAATCCTCATGTGATAGTGTATTCTATTGCATCCTATGGCATTGTGATGGGATGTGGATGTACACTGTTCTGTAGCTGGAGTTAGGAATTCTGGTAGTGACCACAGGGTGGTTGAACACATGAAGCAATTGTCTCGGGAGGGCACGACTCTTCATGGGCTTTGCGGTCCTTATAGGTGTTGAATGCACTGTGTGAGACAGTGTGCAAGACTGGATGAGAGAACAGCAAGACAGCATGTGAACAAATTTGAAAGCATTATAATAAGTTTAGTGATTTTAAGACTGTAGATTGTGATATTGAACTTCCAAATCCATTTACTGCTGATATCATAAATGTCAGATCACAATTGTAGTGTGAAATTGCATAGTTGCTGACTGACATGTACCTAAAAAGAATAAGCAAAAACTTGACAAGAAATTTTGAAAATACTTGGTTTTGGAAAATATTTTTCAATTTTAATTTGGAATGAAAGTTTGTCAAAAAATATTATAACAGATTTTCATTTTAAAAGTAAGCATAAATTGATTAAAAATAAAATTAGAAACATGTACTTCCTAATGTAGTGTTGTGAGAACCAGTTTAACATTTATTTTGGATCAAAATCAGTTTTTGAGTGGTTTATTATATTTCACTTATTACTTTCTCACCCAGAAAGACCCATTCTTAAGATGAACAATCCTTGAATAATTACCAAAAGTTGAATGTTTTTTTAATAACTAATAATAAAGTTAATATTATTCAATTAAATAAAGAAATCATTATTTGCATTTTTTAATTATAAAAACAATGTATAGGACATAGGTGGATGAATGTTAGCCTACTGGCCATTAACCTGTCAGATCATGAGTTTGGTTCAATCCATGGTGCATAGAGTTTTGGAGAGCAAATCTACTGTATCCTTGAAATATATTTGGGGCATACAATAAACCATGACTAAAAATTAAAATATAAAATACTCTTAACTATTCAGATTCCATATATCCTCAGCCAGGGAGCAATTCAAATAAAGGATAAATATGACTGATTGCTTTCAGATATATATTCAATTAAAATCATAAGCAACCCATTTGGTATATTCATTAATTTATTCAATAAAAAATGCTTAAGAGACATCCATACAAAAGAGTGCTAGCAATTGTTTAAAATTGATGTGGAGAGATAGCCTTATAAAGGCTATGCATAAAAATGTTCCATTTCTCTCATAGATGACTCTGTTGTCAATAATTTGCAAAATAAAGTATCACTTACAATGTTCAGAAAGAAATAGTATAAAATGGCATGGAGAGATCATACGCAATTCTCTAAATTAAATATAGAAAATTGGCTACATTTTTATTATTTTATTTTAGTACCAAATTTTTAAAGTAGTTCTCTGTTTGAATTATGGGCAAAAATAAACACAAGAGAATTACCATGATGATAGAATTAATACCAAAAACTTTAAATCTAGAATTATCAGTGAAATTTACAAACTTTGAAGTGCTCAAAGTATTATCAACTTTGCTCTCACCATACCAGTTGATTTTATTTTCTCTCTAATTAAGCTCAGTTTTATCCAGTCATTAAAAACAACTTTGGCTACTCCGTTAATTACACCCATAAGCAGAATATGATGGAATTTACCTAATTATGGGACATAGTAATGAAAAGATTTTTATAAGAAACATGATAAAGAATTTAGATGTTTATGCTACAAAGAAATGCTATGTTTGATTTTGTGCTTACATATTAAATTGTCTCTTAAACTAGTGTACAAACATTACATTTCTTTTGAGCATAAGAATACAATTTATTGAAAAAGAATGTATCAATAAATTTTGTACCTGTTTCCTTGATTTTCGTTAAAATTGTTACTCTAAATGTGAAGCATTAAAAAATCTGCTAACATGCAAAATTAAAAATATACAATTATTAAATCAGACCTGTATCTAAAAACAAATTAGTGTTACTTTCTTGATGTTTTCTTCCATAATGCTTCCATTATATCCATTGAAATATTGAGGAGGTATAAGATATTATCAATGATGCAATATGTTCTTCATAAATCTTGCATTTATTTATGTTCTTTTATTTTTTCTGTTATTCTTGTTAAGTTCATAATTTTATTTATTATGCTTATCAAATTGAGCATTTATTTGTATATTAATTCTAAACATCAAAGCGTAAGTATTCAAGTAATGAAAAAAGGAAATGAAAAACAAACATTCATAATATTTAAAATAAATTATTTTCAACACTAGCAGAGATTGGGGAATACTATTTTAAATTAAAAACCGGACCCAATATTTACTTTTACCTTATTTGCAATATGAATGATTGTAATATTTCTTTCAATTTCATGTATTAATTTTTTCATGAAATGATACTTTGTTATTATATCATGTTTATGTAGTACTCTAAACAATGAACAAAAACTAGTACTTTTCAAAACAATTATGTTGAAGTAGAAAGAAGTTATTAACTAATCTGCAATTATTTAGAGAAATTATTGTTCAGGATCAACTTCTAAGGATCTGAATAAATCCCTTTTCAAGGATATGACAGTATTTGTAATTTATTGCATGATAATGACAATAATTTATTTTGACTAGAGCACCTTTGTGCATAAAATACTCTAGAAATAGTGACATCATATTAATTGTATCACACAAGAAATAAATGTTTTTAACTGAGCTCTTAGGAGGAGTTGGCTTAGTACCATCATTTCTGCTGTGTGGTGTAATATACTAATTTATTTTACAAACTTGAACACTGACATTCATGTCAGCTGCAAAATAGTAGAAACACACTATAAATAGGAAAAGAACAGGAAAATCATTGCAAATGTTCATGAGCTGAGCTGATGACTCAAAGTTGTGAGGGTAGGATTTGGAGGCAGTCGTCCATATACACTTCGAAATAGCACTTCTGGGACTGGAACTTGATTGAATTTTGTATCCACAGATGCAAGTTTTTCCCATTGCTTCTTGCGCACTCGATAGAAAAGTGCAAATATTATTATGAAACCAATATTGAATAGTAAAAGAGTTAACACTGAAGCTATGACAGTTGAAGTTGGTGTACAGACATAATCACTCTTTGCATAAAAGACAGCTGAAAAGAAAAAATGCATTGTTAAAATAGAATACAGTGTTTTTAACACTTATAGTTTTTTATAAGATCGTGCTATAATAACAGACTTACTTTTATCATTGGAATTTAGATCACTAGTTTCACTTCGAACATTGTCTATAGTTATTGGTCCATATTTTCTATCATTTCTTTTCTTATTTTCTGGGGAAGGTTTTGGTATTGAATCCTCACCAACCACCAACTGCAAATAATAATGGAGCTATAGAATTTATAAAATTCATGATAATATACCCATATTTCCAATTAAGATACATCAAGAAAGACTTGAATTTGGTTTTATTTTGTAATAAAAATGTAATCTTAGTGAAGAAGAACCTTTTTCACAACCTTGTTGCCAATGATTGAATCTGTTAAGAAAGAAGTTCCCTGAAAAATATTCCTCTTTGAAATTCTTTGGAAATCTATGAATATGATTAGTCAAATTGATTATAATGAATAATTATAATGGATTTGTACTCTGTTGTGAAAAAAATCTTATTAGCAATCGTAAACAATTATGTTCAGTAACCTGTATGGGATTTGGATGTTTATTAATACACTTTCTACTGAGCGAAAATAAAATTTGTTGGAAGACAATTGAATAATGAAATATTATACCCTCAATTGAAGAGGCAATTCGTTTGGAAGCTCTGGATCCTGTAGCTTTGAAGCACTATTAGTTTCATTTGAATTTTCTAAAAGAGATGATTCTATGTTCTTGGTTGTAGTTTCTTGTTTCCGTAATGGAGGTTCTGGATTCTGAACTGGAGGTTCTGGATTCCTTAATGCAGGTTGTGGATTCTTTGGTGCAGGTTCTGGATTCCTTAATGGAGGATCTGAACTCTGTACTGGAGGTTCTGGACCATTTGTAAAATATTCTGAGTTCTTAGATGATGATGATTCTGAAAGTATCAAATGAGTTGTGTGCTCAATTTCCAATCTCATAAAGAAATGAAACATGGAAAATTGTATTATTAAATTGTAGATGCTAATTACCCGTTGTTGTTTCTGTGTTTTCAATGGTGGTTGATGATGTAATATTTGCTGTTTGCAATCTGGATAAACCTATGTCCTCTGATTCAACATCAGCAAGGGAAACAGTTCGATTCTCATTCAGTTTTAGATTTTCTGTATCTTCTATAATGCTGCTGACTTGTCGCCTTTTTCTTCCAAATGAATGAACCCCTGTACTGCAACGAATCTGTTGGAAAGCACATTATTTTCATATTAAGAGGCTGAGATTAATAAGAGCATGGAGATTTTAGTTTTTTCAACTTACTGGTTCACAAATATCTTGGCAAAACTGAACTGTTGCCACAAAATTTACTGTTGGGGTAGATGGAAATCGGAATGCCTTGAATGGCCCCAGTAAGTTGCGTGTTCCTCCCTCCACTTGTAATGCAGGGAAAATATTTGGATCCCTTGGGCACCTGTGAAAAAGAACTTTCTTCAACCTGATTAAATGTAACTCATTGAAAAAGAAAACCTGGATTTTGTTTTTCAATGAATTTGAATGCAGTATTTCTGTTTATATATATTCCATCTGTTTCATTCTCAATTAAAAATGTTATAAGTCAGAATTGATTTTTGATGGATCCAACACAACAGTGTTTTACCTAGTGTGGCATGGTACCTCACCCTAATTTTTTAACGAACCCACTTCCAGAAAAGTTAAGGACACCACACCCTATTGGAGTGAGGTAAAAAAAATATGGAAGACGTGAAAATATGAATTCAAAGAAGTGTTAAAACAATGTGCAATAGTCTATTTACAGTTCTTCAATTTTAATTTTACGGGCATAATAATATACTCAGTTGTTTTGTTTTCATTTGAAATCTAAAAATGATACAGAAAACTATTTGAAAAATGGAACTTTGATTACAAATTGATTTATGTGTCATGGCATGCTAATACCAATAATACAAAACAAAATTTACAAATACAGTCAACTCTGGTTATAGTGAACTTCTAGGGACTATCATATTTGGGTCAATATACCAGAGAATCACTTAATCAGATGATCCCTAAATACAGTACAGATTTCAAACTGTTATTGATTTTATTTTTTCAGAGATGCAATAAAATATGGAATCCAATCACCGCAAATTCAAAATTTCAATATCAACAAGCTTTCTTTGCAGTTGATTCTACATTGTCCATGCTTTCTAAATATCTTAGTGCAGACAACACCCTCATTTCTTGTTGCATTGTTTTAGCACTTTCTTAATTTTTGAATCCTCTCCATCACATTTGACTATATTAGATTTTTATATCATTGTTACATCTATATTGTAAGTTAAAGATAAATACATAGAGGTAATCAAACTACAATATGAATATCTTTAATATAATATACAAAACATTTGTAACTCAACTACTTTCAGGGAAACCTTCCCATCAATGGTGTTTTATAGCAACGGAATTTAGGTGACATGGTCAAGGAGGTGTGAATACACAAAGTATTTAAAATCCATCTTAGGAGAAATATCCTAATTATTAGTTCTTTCATATTTATTTTAAATAAAGCTTGCTAATAATATTAGTATTGTGGTTTGCATTCATCTCCATTATGATCCACAAAATCTAAGATATTAGGTCATTGTCAATTTTCTGATTTTCTTCAAAATTGGTATTTCTAGATTGATGTAAAGGATTTTTAGGCCCTGCGAATTTCAAACATGTTGATTTTGGGAGGCACTTTACATAATGCCTCAAATACCGTTTTGTAATTTTCTCAAAAAATTGCTCCAAATTTTCTGAATAAACTTTTCCCTCGCATAGTGCGAAGGACTCAAAAAAATGTCACAGGTCTAACTTTCTTTGAAATCTTTGAATTTTCGAAAATTGCAAACATTCAAATTTTTTTCGATGCCTTTCTACAATTACGACATTGAAGTTAGAAATTTCTTCCCTTAACGAAATCCGTTTTAAAAATAATATCTTTAAATAAGATCATGTACTTATTTTTTGAAAAACTGAGCAGTTTTCGCGTAAGTTTTGCTTGAAGTAAAGGCAATTTTTTTCTCAAAACGGCTGCAATTTTTTCCCTCTGATAGAACCAAAGGACGCTTAAAAAATAGCTCAGGACTCGTTTTCGGCGAACTCTGTATTTTTGAAAATTATAAAACTACAATATTGATGAAAGATATTTTTTCCTTAATGAAATGTGTTCTTGAAAAGTAGATCTTGAAATAACGTACAAGAAAATATTATTATTTTTGTTTTATAATTGGAAATGCAAGTGTTCAACTTCTTTAAAGCGTCCAAAAGATTGGGTATTGAGTTGCACTGGCTGTTGTGGTGGTGTAGCTGTAACGTGAATGCCGTGTTATCTCTGAAGGCCTGAGTTCGCATCACAGCGCGGAGAGAAAATTAAATGTGGTTAAAAATACCTTTTCAGCTTCATGAAGTATAAAAATATTGCGTAGCCGTTACAAATATGGCGGGAAATATGTGTGATTGTAGCACTATTAATTATATCAACTACTTATTTTATGCTTTAATGCTCGTAATAACAATATTTACCTGCTCATAGCAGCACTATAGGCCTGCACTGTAAAATATCTCTCACATTAACACAATTTCAGAATTTGGATCTACTGCATTGACTCTGTCTCCGAGAATTTACAAAAATTCCAATTCGTATTCAGTATCTATTTAGCTCAGATAGCCCATTTCATATAAACTGTTGTGACATTTCTGCATTTTTAAATAGAAAATAACTCCTTTTATAAGCAATCAAAAATAAATGAATCCAGAAGTGATGGAAGTACACTTAATAAAAAATGTGGACATTTTCCATTCGACGAAAATCACTAATAATTTGTTAATTTAATGGTAAAAACAACCACATTTTTGCCTGAATTAATTAATCTTAAATGAACGTGAAATATTAGCTCGCTCAATAAGATAAAAAGTAAATGGAGCATTTAACGCAGTAACATACGCAATGATAACGCGTCAACTTAAGTAAAGTATGTTTTTACGCTATAAAATGACCTTGTCGACCCGTCCTTATAGCGTTTCTAATTTATAAATTAACGTTTTTCGGTAATTCATATCCTTCCAGTAACTTACCCCACATTGTCAATAAGTGTAAGAAGCTCTCCGTTGTCCGTTCTTGCTTCCAAATTTCGAACGAAGATTCCAAATGCGCTTGTTGGATCAATCTCGATCTTGAGGAGTAGCTCTTCACCAAGCCCTACTACAGCAGCCTCTTGCCCTTTTCTGGTGACGATTCGCATACGAACATTTGGAGTCGGTGCAGTGTTAGTGACAATATTCGTTCCGGAAGGTCGGAATGGCACACTGTAATAAAGAAGTGCGTGAAGTAGTGACTCATTGTTACTCTCGTATCTCAATAGTTTCCACGTCCCAGAATATAATAATTATTGGAACGTGGACGAATTGTTTTTATACAAAAATGTTTTCTGGACATTCCTATGTCTAGAGATGGTAAAGGATTTTGAATAATATTATAAGTATAAAGTTTTAGAAAATTAAAATTTTCGTTGCGAAACTCTCAGTTTGCATGCTCTCGTAGGCGTGCGCAGCCTAAAACATGGAGGGAGATACCTCCACCCCCCCCATTTTCATTAAACTCTTTTTATTTACATCCGGCATATTTTATTAATAAACAAATAAAACAATACTGCGAGAATGAAATTATAGCTTTAATGATACATCTGATTAATACATTTGATTTTATGTTGAATCATTTACAGGTCCCTACATGACTTGGAGAGCCTCTTCCCCAAATGTATAACAATTCCCCAACCTATCAGATTAAAAAGGAGAAATCAAGAATTTAACATATTTAAGAAAATGGAGTATTTTATTATATATAAGCTATGTGGCCTCCTTCAAAAGTTTCAAGGGGGAAACGACCTCCTTGTCTCCTCCTTCTGGGCGCCCGCCTACCGCGCTCCACTTCGGTTGAAAGAAGCCTGAGAAAAACGCTGTCACTGCACGTGGTTGTCACTCACATGCCCAAGTTATTTCCTTACGATGAGTATTCTTTTTGCAAATATTTAATCTTTATTACAATGTATTACAATCTTGTAGTATTTCACTGTTAACTTCGTAACCTTCGTGTACTTTTGATCAGTGTAAAAAAATATTTAAAGTGATTAAACTTACGTGACGCTGATGCCTCCACCATCTTGATTTCGAGTGCCACTTGGTGCGTACGAAACCGTTTGATCACTAGCATCGAATGAACATTCCACCCGCACAGTTTTATCTGTTTCTTGCATTATTACTGGATTTTGCTGAATTACTACGTGATTGACGTATCGTCCTCTTCCCTATTCAAGAAAAAATAACCAGCGCATTACATTCGTTGACATGCATAATCTTATTAGGTAGTTAGGTAATCGTGTTACTTTGTATGTTACATGCGTGCTGCCCTATAAATGATATTAGAAGCTGTTATTTATTTACATGCTGACTCAATATCTAAAGTTCACATCAGAACTTCACTTTATTCTTCAACACATGGAAGTAAACTCGTTCAATTTTCTCCATTTTCTGAATGTGGAAAACTAATTTATTTGAGAAATGCACATGACGCATGAACTCTGCCAGTTTGGGGAAAAATGACTCAATTCAGACGTGTACTCGAGTTGAAGGAAAATTAATTAACTTTTCCTTCTAGTTAATATTTAATGATAGATTGCATGTTTAATTAAAATACTGTTTTGCAATGCTTTCAAAATAGATGACTTTAGTGTTACAGTTATTTATAATTTTACTATTAATTTTCCTAGATAATTATTTCATTTGTATCTGAATTCTATTATTTGTTTTCACTTTATATTTGAGATTTAGTTGTTAGTTTCCCACACTCTTACCTTCCTCGACTGCTGTTTCATAAACATTTCTAAGTGAATTATAATCTTACTTATTTGAAAAGATTCACAATGAAGACTTACCTGCTGAACAGTTCCACACTGAGTTCCCATAGGAATGCGAAGAACTAGCTGATTCTGACCGCTTCCCATTTCAAAGCAAGCTTGCGGGTTACCAGTAGCATACACTCGTCCTTCAAATGGAGCTCCAAAGATGAAAGTTATAAGCATATCTGACTGAGTGCAATCCACACGCACTGAGTCAGAGAAAATAAAAACATTTGATAGACGTTTTAAGGGTGAGAACAGTGAATATTTTTTTAACCATCTCATGACTAATTTATGATTCTCATGAGATAAAAATTCGGAAGTCTGATTTTCATCAATTGAATTATACAACTAGT
Organism: Gryllus longicercus; assembly: GCA_038098605.1. Lineage (NCBI taxonomy): Eukaryota > Metazoa > Arthropoda > Insecta > Orthoptera > Gryllidae > Gryllus > Gryllus longicercus. Next base: position 909,939 of record JAZDUA010000239.1, read on the forward strand.
GAGTTGATCCATCTTTGTCACATTAAGCATTCATTTGATTTTGAAGTATTAATATTAAAAGGCTATTCTTTTTTCTGCGGCAATATATCATTTATTATCTTGAAAATTATGGAAATTGAATATTGAATCCTGTCTTGTTGAAACAGCTGCTGTTACTCGCAATTACTACTCGGCTGGCGCACGTAATTGAAACTTCAATCTCTCAGACAACTAAACTTCAATGTTATTCCAATAGCCGAAATGAATCCTATTCTTTTGTGCCCATTTCACGACGTACAATATTATAGCATTGCTGCGAATCTCGCACACATTTAAATGCGAATGGAAAACCATCTAAAAAAGCATTATCTAATGTTCCCCCATAAAAAGTGCAACTTTAGCGGCGTTTTCTCATCGTTTCACGAGTTGGAATTTAGTTGGAATTGTTCAAATACACAAGATATTCTTTAAAAAATAATAATTTACGGAAATAATTGAATTAAAATATTACATACCATTACTGCACGTCCCCCGTTCACTGTAGAAGAAGTCCCGATCAATGAGTAGCGCTGTACGATCGGCTGCAAAAGTGTCGTCAGAACTCAAGAAGCAATCTCTTCTCACCATGTGATAATTAAATGAACGGCATGGGAATTCACGCTCTTGATCACATAGGCGTTTGCACTCGGCCACGTCATAAATTTGTGGGACGTAACGGTCCGTGTAAGGCAAGAAACGCCCGGGATAATCGGTGTATTCACAGCTTGGGGGTTCTGCGCAAAGGGAATAATAAGACTACACATTTAGTTCATTTAACCGAAATGTTTAATTGATTTTTTTTAAAATATCTTTCAGAAGTTTATATAAATTACTCAAGGAAAATATTAATTGTAGAAAACCCATATTGGCTTTAAATCTGTCAAGGCTTAAAAAGTAAGAAAATCGAAATAATGTTTTTACTTACGAGCTGCACATTCATTTTCAATGTAATCCACGTCACTCGTTGCTCTTCTAAAATGTTGTGGCTGCGTTCGTCGAGTTTCGGTACTAAGGCGGCACAATCTTTCACGGCCATAATATGTTGCTGATCTATTTAATAAATTAAATTAATGAAATGCAAGGTCAGTGTATTAAAGGAGTTTACATTACTAATATCCAATACGCGCAGTAATTGAAAGAAAACTCTACGACCATGTGAGAGATGTCTATGGTTTCGTTATGTAATGGATGTGTTGAGGTGATTTGAACTGCGCGGGAGGCCAGTGTGCGTTTACTGTTCTCGCCACCCTTGGAAAACTGCCACTCTGACGGGAGCTGCGAGGCACGAGGCAAGTTATTGGTATCAGAGAGTATGGGTATGGTTGGTATGACGTCGCCGCCCCTACAAAAGGGGTCTGCGAGCGCCGGACAAGGAGAAGAAGAGTTGAGACTTTAATGCGCACAAGTTTGTTTCCCAACAGCAAAACAAACATTAGGCGCGAATACAGCACCGAGTGTCTAATCCGATCGTTCGTAATTATAGATCGTAACACAAATACCCCAATCAAGCCATTGATTATCATTAAAAAAGACAAAACATCATTCGTTAAACTACTTTCGTAAAGAAACAATCCAAATGAATACGGATGATTTTCTGCCATCAGTAGGTACTTATCGCGATGCAGCATACGCACTGAAATTTGTTAAGTGGAACAGTATTACATGAAAATATGATAATATATGGTTCATTTACATGACATGGTAATTAAACATGGTAAAAGGTTGTACTTTGCTATACAAACAAAGAAATGAAGATATAAGAAAATAATTAAATATATTTAGTCCAAATGATTGTATATAACTATACAAACAAGACTGGAAAAAAACATTTAGGAAGAATGGAGCACAATAAGCTACCTAAACAAGTGCTGCAGTACAACCCAACAGGAAGGAGTGTAGGAAGACCACGCAGAAGATGGTTTGATATGTGAAGACGGAACAGGCAGCTGCCTAATCCTTGAAGTGCAGAAGAGAAGAAGGTAATTAAACCTGTTGCGCTTGTTACGAACATCCCTACCTTGTTCTCGGAAATGAGAGTGGCATTAGGTATGCAACTACCTAGCTCTAATACAGGGCTGTATTGCGAGTTGCAGTAAAAACGCCTGCGCCTTTTTTCTCTTTCCCATATCTAATACGATGTAAGAGAAAGTTTCTTACTGTGGGAAAAAGTGTCGAAAAGACAAAATCTTTTCTTCAATAATGAACGTTATGCAGATTAAAAAAACAACTTTACTCGTTTGAATGTCGGAGGTTTTAATTAGAATTGGACCTATACCGAATTTGAAAGTGTACTTAGGTCCATTTTATTAGAGAAATAAAAAAAAAGTTGGAGCCATTTTTTGATAAGATTTTGAAAGTGGGATTCTTGTACAGTCCGTATCCCCTGAAATTAAAAGATTCGTTTCAAATTCACAGGGCCCCGATTTCGGCGAGATCGATCGGAGATTATCCATCTACAAAAATTCTATGTATTATTGATGCATTAGTGATGTTCTCAGACAGACTGACTGAGAGTCACTTGTTTACTTTTTCGTGTACTTGGTGTAAAAAAAGTAAAGTAGTAATGCTGGGGGGGGGGAAATAGACGTCGAGATTTTGGCGGAAATACACATGGGAATACCTGACACCAAAAAAAAGTTTAATTTTTCGAAACATCTTTCTGTGAACAACACAAACACCCAAACCATACACTGGATTTTGTCCAAAATGGATATAATATATAACCAAACTCAAATGCTTACAATTTTGATGTGGATTTTCTAGTCTTTAAGCATACTTTATATACAGACATTTTCCCAAATTTCATATAAATTATGTGCTGGAATAGAACTTAGAGCACTTAAAAATATGGAAAAGGAGCAGTTTCCTTTGAAATCTCTGAATTTTCGAAAATTGCAGAAGTTTAACTTTTAACTTTTAATTTTGAATCTGGATATTTTTTCTTATTGCAATCCATTCCTCAAGATCATCTCTCCTTAGATCTTTAATTGATGTTGTTTACAATTTTCTCAAAATGTGTACTTTTTAGGTCAAATTGGAGAGAGAGAGAGAGAGAGAGAGAGAGAGAGAGGGGAGGGAGAGAGAGACAGAGAGAGAGGAAGAGAGAGGACAGGGAGATGAGAGAGAGACAGAGAGAGAGAGAAAAGAAATGAAAAAGAAAAGAAAGGAAAGTGAACAAGATTTTTCTCAAAAATGGCTCCAAACGTTTTTTTTTAAATTTTCCTCAAATAGAGCTAAAAAGCACATTCAAATCTCTGGTGTTTCTTTCACTGAAGAGATTTTGTTAAGAGAAAGCTGAAGAATTTTTGGAATAGAAGTTGCAATAATCTACAAATATCATTATATTATGTAACTGAAATAATATGAGACATTATATGGTTAAGGAAAGTTGTAGAACCACTAGTTTATAAAATGATTGAGACCCACAAGGACATCACTCATTATTACTATTATTATTTATCCTCCATCATTATTACAATTTTTATTACTATCATCATTGTAATATTACGTATTAAGGAAATAATAATAATAATACTATTACTCAAGTAATACAATTATTTTATTTTAATATTTAATCATATTTACCTGCAAATGATGCGAGTTTCTGCTAGACAAGCATCTTGGCATTGACGCCGACTAAACATATTTCTAATTTCAATTGGGTTTGGAGTTAATAGCTCGTAACTTGGGACACGAGTGAAAGCCCAAGCTTTAGTACATGGTGTTTCTGCAAATAGTAATGAATTACATTCTGTGTTAACATTTTCACTGTCATTAGTGGTAGTATACACTTAACCTGGTTGGTTATTTAGAAATAATTTTAATTTTGCACATTGAAAATGCCTAAGTTTTTTCTGTATTACAAATTATGTGAATGGTTGCAAAAATGTAGGGAATTGAGAAAATTAAATTTGCAGGAATAGTGATTCTTAAATAGTACTGCATTGATGTAAATAATGGATCCGCTTTATTTCTATGTTATTTTTCTGGTTTTTAAAGTACACACACTCAATTTTTATTTGACAATATAAATAATATACTATTGTATACCTTGTAAGCAAATTTTCTGGAAATATGCTAAATCTGGTGCAGATTGTAGAGGCAAACCTTCTGCATCTGCAGATCGATCCAAGGCAAAACATCTTTGTCGTCCACCACGTACATTTTCTAAAGATACAGCAAGGCAGTGACTTCTGAGCTGTGCACATTTGATGAGACATTCTCCACTAATGCCTATGTCATCACGGGTGCGAATAGGTTCTCTAGAAAAGATGCACATATTTGAGCACTTCAGTATACATGTCACAAAATGTTCACATATTGGACATAACTTGCTTCTCCATTTGATTAAATTAAATAGCAAAATTAGATTATTTGGGTGATTTTATTAAGACAGAATGAAATTCATTGGTGGTAGTCTTTGATTGAGATACAGTTTTATAGAATCACTTCAATACAGTACCAGTAATACATTTGCATTCCCCATGAACAATGAAAGAATATTGAAACATCTGTTGAATTTGATTTTTTAACATAAAAAACCATGAAAGTGAAATGATAAAATACACAAAAATGAAATATATACGATGTTGAAACAATAAAAAAAAGTGTCATATTGAATCACCTTTCAAAATTACTCTGTGCATACTGAGCATACAAACAAGCATTATGTATTATTGCTATGAAAAACTGTGTTGTGTATGAATGTATTGTTATAATCTATTCTATGGTAGCTGAATAATTGCAGATAGCATAGTACTTTCACTTAATATTTTTTTATTTAATCAATGGAAATTACATACCTGAGACCACTGGGAAAAGTAGCTCCTGCAATTTTTTCGTAAGTCAATGAATATCTGCATGGATATGGAACCAAACTAGGATCTAAGTCACTAGGCAATGGATAGCGACCAGGTGTACCAGGATGAGTACCTGGATGGGTGCCTGGTGGGTAGGGTCCCGGTGGATAAGGTCCTGGATGAGGAGGAGGAAATGGACCCACAGCTCCAGTGCAGTCTTTCTCTGCATACATTGCTCCACTTGTATTTTGGAAACCATTAATTTCAAGGGTTGTTCCCATAGATCCACTCAAAAGACATTGATTGGTGCTCACGCGAGTCTGAGAAAAATGTCATGAACCCTCAAATTTACATGAAAATATGAATATTTTAAGAATGTTTTAATTATTTTTGAACACACACAAACACATTCACACCCTGAAAACTGTTTCCTAAAACTAGTGGATAATATTGATGAAGATAATTAGATAGTAATTTATTTCTATAGATGAAGTCTTCGATGGCTTGGCTATCTGCGATACATTACATGGGAGACAGAGTTCCTTATTAATAATTGTTAGTAAAACTGCTGGCAGTCATTCAATGAGATACCTTATTGAGAATTTTAATTTTAATTCCTAAACTTCTGTAGTGAGTGTGCTAAATTCCATTACTTATATTCTTACTTTATACCATTCTATTTTTTCAAAATATATTTTTATTTGTCTGAAATTCATTACCACATGAAAAATTATTAACTTAAATTCTGAAGCTAAAATTCATAAAATATTTTAGTACTTTTAAAGTGTGAAATAGCTTACTGTGATAATGAAGTGAATGAATACTAAATTTATCCATAACAAAATCTAAAATTTTACCTGACTCAGGAAAGTGTATGAAAGGCATTTGAAATCAACTTCCACATCACATGCTTGTTGGCAACTAAAGTCACTGAATGATGAAAGGGACTTGTCTGTATAAATTAGTTGTCTGTTATCTTGACGATACCGGTAAGTACATCTGCTAACAGCTAATGACAAAAAAAGTATATGTATTTTCATACAATTTCAAATAAATAATTTATTCAACAAAATCTCACAAATAACACAAGTGCAAAATAACCACTCACAAGGAGCACACATATTTTCCAAATAGTCTGAATCTGGTGATGGTTGAAATGCATGTGGTTGAGTATAACGGTTTTCAGTACTGAGTCGGCATTCTTTCAAACGATTGTTGAAAGTTGCTGATCTGCAAGAATGAACGCTCATTAATGAGTACGATAAATTAGTAATTTCTGAACATGCAATATTTTAATCTATAAAAACTCATTATTATTCTACATAAAATAAAAATGTTAAAGGTCTCTTGTCAACACAGTATTTAATTCGTAGTACAAAACTGAAACTTTTACCTGCAAGGAAAGTTTCTTTCTTCTAAACAACGATCTTGACATTCAGCTTTACTTGCTGCTGGAAAGGCTACTTCTGTGAACCCTCTGAGTTCACGGTTCACATGTCTCTCAAATGTCCATGCATATCCACAAGTGGCACCTATAGTATATTATTGAAAATCATAAAAATTATATTATACATTACAATGCATAATAATACAGAGCATTAATTCAAATTATTTTATACTTGAAAGAATGCATTTTTGAGGTTTTGTTTATATTATTGTTCACACAATTTTTTAGGATATTTTTTATCTGTAACATTTACCTAAATATGAGTTCACACAGAGTTTAAAACACAGTTTCTTATAATTTGATCAAACAATATTTTTAATAAATTAGCAAATAAACTAAAAAAGCTTGCAATAAAACCCTTATTAAACTTAGAATCTGAAAAAACTTTGCAAGAAAAACAAAAAGGACATATGATTGCATTAAAGAAACCACATTTTACAAAGAAATCTTACAAAGGCTTTTAATTAATTGTTTAAATTATCCTCTTCCACATTCTAACTTCTTACAGATTAAAAATGAAATCTGGTAAAATGCAATCATGTTTGCCTGAATTTGGATATCGGCTTGCCTGTGAAACATGTTCATGATGAGAAGTGCTTGATAAACAGCACTTATATTATCTGTACTTAAATTCATCTTATCTGAACTGACAGTAATGTAGATTAATGAAGTTATACTGTACAACAATTTGAAATTTTTATTCAAATAATGTTAAATCATATTATATGATTTGCAATTTTTTACATTAAAGTTTATAATTATATAAATGAAAATTAAATTATGCATTCACCTCTCAAGCAAACTCCTTCAAAAAATGCAATGCCAGGAACTGGACGTATGTCAATTCGGGTGGCATCACTAAAATTCTCAATAGCAGTACATTCATTACGGTTGTAGTCCAAATTGAAGCCATGACAACGAGGATCAGCACGACAACGTTGAGCACAGATAACAGTAATTCCTGGCACATGTTCTCTCAAGAGTGGATATCCTCTTTGGCCTTGAAGTTCATATCCTACTGTTCGCTCAAATTCAGGTCGTCCTACACCACAACGATTGCCTGTATAATAAAAGAAAATGAGAACAATTATAAAAAATTTGTATGCCAATTCTACAAAGAAACAAAACTTATTCTAAAAAAGCTATTGTAAAACATTTTCATTCATATTAGCTGTCAAAAGTAAATAAAATACCAAGTACTTCCTAAAAAATAACATGTAAAAATATTTACAAACAAATGTCTCTTGCTCTGAAACATAAATCTACATATTTTGCAACTATTTAAGAATTAATTGATGCTTCATTATATGATTTTAAAATGAAGACATTAAGAAAGTTATTAATTTCAATACACTTTTTCAGAACAATCGGAATGTAATAATTAAAACAAGAGAAGCATGCAATATTACAGATTATGAAAAAGTACATAAGAATTATGTAGAATCTATGCAGGCATGTTTAATATACTGAAAATGAAAAAGGAAATCTTTTCAATAATCTACTGCTACCTACTTTGCTCAAGTAATTGGGATAGAAAATGCAATAACAATTTTGTGCATTACTACAAATACATCTTATTACAAGAATATACATTGCATTTTATCTTGTACTTAAAAAGGAGAGTGCTATTACTGTCCATAGCTACAGAGATATAAGTAATTTTCAAACATGCTATACTTGAATTAATTTGTGCAATAAAGGCAAAACCATATTCATATTAAAGAAAAAGTCATAGAACTTTATAGAAATATTATTAACAGCCATGGGACATAAAGGCTTGTCAAAGTGAAAGGGAAATTAAGTAATTATTTATTTCTTATCATTAATATAATCATCATCATCATCTGTTACTTCTATTGAGAAAGTCATTGTGAATTATTATAATTTTAAGAGACTTTCTTGACCAAAGAGAATGGAACTTTCAGTAGACAGCTGTTCTACCATGGGTACTTGTGAAGAAGATGGTGTATTAGACCAGATTTCATTTCAGGCCCCATGGAACACATTTTGAGAATATCTTTATCATTAAATAATTAAGCTGGAATAGCAACCACAACAAAATTAGATATCACTTTTCAAATGTATTTTAAATTCTTAGATTTTTAAAAAATTTAAAATATTATCAATTTGATATTTTATGATATAACATGCACACTAGTAATAAGTTATTTTATGGTTTACTTGTTCTAATACCAAGTTGTATTTCTTAGTTTTTTATTTACTTTACCAATATTAATTATTGCATAAATTAAATAAATACAAAAGTAAGAAAAAGTATAATGAATATTACCTTATTTTCTATTGTTTCTAGACTGTGATATAGCTAATTCATTAATATAATATTTTAATTTCATACATGAATATTAAAGAATTTTAATAACTTAAAATTAAAACTTTCAGTCTGATTCTGAAACAAAAATTAAAATCCTTTTTCCATGCATTTAAGTCTCAACATGTGCTGCAGCAGAAAGTACAACTAAATTAGTATTTCCATTAAAGGTTTCTTCATACACTTGAATAAATATTACTTACATTAATATTTATATTCTGTTAATGCTTCATGAAATATGTTTTACTTTAATCATGTACTCCAAAGGCTTCATTGTGAAATGCGACATGTATAGGTAGCATAGCATTACAGCACCTTACTGGTAATTTATATAATTAAAGGATGATTTGTAATATGGCACCTTTCCACTTGTAGGTATTATTGTACATGCTTACAAAACTACACTCGTTCTGTTATGTTGGCTAAATCAATACACACATTTCCTTGAGCTTTTCAAACATTAGCCAGGCTTATGAATTCCAAATTCTTGTAATTTCTGACTTGTTCCTCAATGGAAATTAACATAGTTCCATCTAAAATGTTTAAAACCAATTAACAGAATAAATGCAAAAATTGTTGGCAATTTTTGAAGAAATTTATGATAAAATTCAATACTTTTTGCAGAAAATCTTCAGAGGAAAGTTTTTATTTAAACCCTCATTGATGTAGAAAACATTGGCTATCAGAATGCAGCTGATGAGTTGTTTCTTTCTAGACCCTAAAGGTCATGAGATGGGATAACCAGAATAAAGAATTTTATTATAATTTGATACCATGAATTATAAACTACATTTTGCAATTTTCATAATTTGATAAATATTATTAAAAACCTTTACATTAATGAAAACTTTTAAAATTCATAAGTGTTATAGCAATTAGCCCACATGCCTATGGCCCTCAAAATTGGGGCAATCACCTTTGATGTTTATTTTCTAGGCTTAATGAAATGAAGATGTGGTCATTTTCTGTTGACTATATTCTCATGTTTCAAGCTTTTCAATTCCTAATCATTTATAAAATAGAAAACTTTATGCTTTTGCATTACCCATGTTTGACTTAGTATTACAAAGTTTATTTGAGTAATATTTATTCTAATAAGTTATAACAAAATACTGCCAGCCAGTAGGCAGGTGCGTCAGGTAGCAGGTGACATGACAGTTACGCGGTTGGTGGAGCGCCTTGGTAAACGCTCCTGGGCCACTACATCTTCAAATCAATTCCACATTGCCATCCAGAATTATAAGTAATTTTATTTTCAGGGCAGAGAAAATACCTTGACTCATGGTAAGAAAATTCATTTTGCAAAATATATTACTTTAAATATTACTAAATTTCTTACTTTATCTGGCTAAATTTTTTGTGTAATCAAAACGCTAATTTTGAAAAATTATTATTATGTTTATTATGTTTTATTATGTTAAATAATATTTTTTGAATGAGAAATGTATAAACTATTATTTAATAATGTGAAACTTCAAGCATAATAAAAAATGTAGAAGTGATTGATTTTCATATTTCCAATTTCTGATTCTTATTAAAGTATCCTATGTGTGAAAAATTCATTTTTCAGACTACAGCAATCATTTGTTGTAATACAAGTTTAAAGAATAATAAATAAAACAACTTATAAATTCTAGTAGATAGTAGAGACAAGTTACAGAAACTTGTCTTATTACAAGAGAGGTCATTGAATACATTTGCTGCAATTTATATGTAATGTCTTCTATTATATTTGAAAATAAAATGAATTGGTTCTTTTAAGTGGAAATGTTAAAACAACCACAACTTGTGATGAAAATTCCGTTTGTGAAATTAACACCAATAGTTTTGAACCATTTATCTTGTAAGCAATAATCAAAGAAGCGTATTTAATAAAAAAAAATCTTCCAGCTATTTCTTACCACCTCATTGCTGGCCAATAATAAGCTGTGATATATTAAATGTAGGAGGTAGTGTGCATTGAAGGCAAGAGATTCATTAATATAGTTAATATTTGATGTACTCTGAAACTCTTTTGGAGGTAATTTCATTCATCAAATACTTGTAATATCAATGCCATTGACATGAAATATGCAAGTGCATTGGAAAATTCCAGATTAATTCCCTCATTGCTACACAGCTTGTAAGATATTTGAAAATTTATAATGCACACATGGTATATGATAATTGAGTAATACCTAAAGTTAAGCTGATCATGTTTCAAACTATGGAGGAAAACAGATACCAGAAATAATAATTAAGAAAGTAGTCCAGAGGAGCCAACAACCTAGTACTTAATGTACATTAATATACTTTAAACAAAATTAACTGACTCTCACCAAATGGAAAAACCATAATGAAGAAAATGTCATACTCTACCAGTTTAAGAAGGCGATGTTATAACTACAGTTGATAAATGAGTACCAGTCCCCCAAGAAATTTCTTGCTACGAGAGTCGGCATGCCTAAATCATGACTGTAAGCTTACTGGGCATTGTGTCCGTACGGCTGAAGAGAGTACCTTGAGGGTCTGTTGGTCCTGGACCAGGTCCTGGCAATCCAGGAGGCCCACCACTATGGCAGCTACGTTCAAAATAATTTGTCCCTGGTCGACTCATCAATGCTTCTTCTCCTGCCGATGCTATAAGAATTGAAATATGTTTGACAAATTCACATGATACATTTGCAAAAGTTGTTAACATTCAACATTTTTTATGCATTAACCTACTGGAATCATGTCAAATTTATGAACTACCAATTTAAAATCATTAAATGTGAATAGCATGAATGATTAAATTAACTTTATCTGTCATCCACGTTTTAAAATAGTTATTTGTAATATTACCTCTATCATCACCGCTGATAAAACATTGACTGCCACTTGGGTAATAACTGAATGAGCGGCAGTGAAAATCTTGGTATTCATTGCAGCGACGTCCACATTCTGATTCATCACTGATAAGTGAGATGACAATATCCAAATATCTTGGGTAAGAGTTGGGAATAGGCTTAAAGTTGCATCGTACTTCCGCTGCTCCCATTAAAAACAGAAAGAATTATTAATTATATTTGAATAACTTTTGTAAAAAATGTTTAAATGATACAATAATAATATACTACTCATAGTAGTAATGAGCTTTTGTATACCTACATAAACTACAATAGCATTGTGTAGTATTTGTATATTAATATTTCATAAAACAAAACTATAAAGTAATTTACTATTATATCAAATAATGAACTTAAATCTAATATCATTCAATTTTGTAATTGGCCCATCTAATTTCAAGATAAATAAGACAAAATTGCATTTAATATTTTCAAATACAAATATGAATAAAATTAAGAGCAAAAATAAACATATAAATATGTATCTCTTCTGTATGTCAGATCCAACTGGTGAGTCAGAAAACTTTCTGGCATTCTCTAACTGCTGAATGATAAACATATTTCTACACAATGAGTAGAATCATTGAAATAATAAATTATATTATTGTAAAAAATGATATAAACCTGTATGGGCATGAGTTTGTGAGGTGAGGAGCAAAGCTACCTTTATTCTTTCATATTTTATTTGGTTAAACATTATCTGAATAGTATGTAATGAAGTACATACCTTCATGTTAATGCCAGAAAACTGTAATTATTATACTTAATTGTGTTTCAGTAATAATTTTTCATTTCAGTAATCAGTATGTTGTAATCATTTTTTCAGTTCATCACAACTTAAAGATAAAAAATGTTCTGCACTATCTTGCTAAAAAATATCTTTTCATTCAAAAACTTTACTACACCATTTTTGAATGGTAGAGTAAACCAATGTTGTTTTTATTATTTATTTTTTTTTTTTTACAGTTTTTGAAAGTGACATGAAATAGCATGATAAAATCACTGGACTGGGCTTAAACAGCAAGACTAATCACTTTCATGACCAAGAGGTTACAGGTATGGTGGGTGGTTCAAAAAGGATGTGCATACATCCATAAAGCATTCATTTTGTAATATGTAGTTGGTATAATTTATCATGGAACTGCCATTTATCACTTCCAATACCATTTATCATATTAACATTCTTTGGAAAAAATTGCTTAATTTACAAGAAATTATGATTAATTGGTAAATTATATACCATTAAGTGAAATATGGAATTTAAGACCACTTGGACAATTTTGGTTTCCATATTATTACATAACTAGGGGTGCTACAATAGCACATATTTTCTTGCATTATTTGCAACTTCTGCAATTTTTGAAAATTCAGATAGTTCAAAGAAAATGGAACCAATGTCATTTTTATAAGTGTACTTTCTTCTATTTGGAAAGAAAAAAAAAGAAGAAAAAAGAAGAAGAAAAAGAAGGGGAAAAAAAGAAAAAAGAAAAAAAATTGGAGCATTTTTGGAATTTTTTTGCCTTTACTTCAGGCAGAGTACATGAAACGCATATTTTTTTTAAAAAAAAGATCATAAGTAATTTTTAAATTTCATTAAGGAAACAAAATTTTGTCATCAATATTGTACTTTTGCAAAGTTAAGTTTTTACAATTTTCGAAAAAACAAAATGCACCCTATGCCAGTTTTTACGCGACCTTTCCCTCTATCCGAGGAACAATTAGGAGCCATTTTCGAGAAAATGTTTTTTTAAAAATTGTCTGTTTCACCCAAAATTATGAGAAAACTACTCATGTTTTCGAAAAATTGTGCATGGCCTTAATTAAAGATCTGTCTTCATGAATAGATTTCATTAAGACAAAAATTCTATCTTTAATACTGCAGTTGTGAAAAAAATTTAAAAAAATGCTTGCTTTCATAATTACTACATCAAATGCAGCTTTTACTTTCTCGCCCTTCCTTCGTAAGAAGAGCTGCTGACAATCGATTTTTCGGTATCTGGGACCCACAAAACATCGATTCTGACTACACAATGTGTTAGAGGAAGAAATTTGCTAGATATTGGAACAAGATTTATGCACTTTTTCGTTACCGGGTCCGGCAATAAGAGTTTTTCTGTCGAAAATTCGTCGTTTTGTCCCGCAGCATTGCAATACTGGTCCGTGGTCTGATTATATTGGTCTCCAGTGGTCTTCGGTCTGATTACTTTACTGATTCACTGATCTACTTACTGATTCTGTACTGATCCATTGGTCCTTGCATCTTATTACTCAATAATAAATGAAATTTCTTGATTGCGTAAGCAATAATGAGAGTAAAAATGAATAGTTTTTACGGAATTTGTGCTTTAAATTGATGCAAATTATAAAAAGATCATTTTCTCACACAAAAAAAACTCCAATTTTTTTACACAGATAAAACAAGGGACGCTTAAAAGAATGGTGGAGGTCTAATTTTTCGTTGATCTCCTTGAATTTTCGAAAATTACATGTTAGAAATATTAGGTTGAGACAGATTTTTTAGCGTTGACCCGAATTAATTTGCACGAGCGTCTGCTTGGTGCAGAGGTAGGGCACACGGCGTGTTAACTCGTACGTCCTGAGCCATAGTCTCAGAGCGGAAAAAGTGTTTCCTGTTTGAAAACACTTTTGCAGGTTCATGTAGTAGTATGCTATTGCAGAACAGTTACAATGAACGCGAGAAAGTATGTGCAGTTGTTTGCACATACTACGCACCATTAGTTCTGACATTATTTCTCGACATTCGTTTCTATAAATTTTGTGAACACTTAAAGCTTATTTTGAATCTCAAACTTCTACACAATTCTTTGGTTTGTTGTTCCTGTGACTACGGACGTAATATGGAGTTTAAGTTTGAGGAATAAAATTAAAATTCAATGTTTTGCGGTCAATATGGCAAGACGTTTTTTTTTTTTTTTGTTTGTTTTTTTGTTGTTTTTTTTTTGTTTTTTTTGTTTTTTTGTTGTTGTTGTTTTTTCACGAGCTGTAGTTGATTTTGTAAGGGCACTTAAATTACAAATATTAATATAAATTACAAAGTCCAGCAGAAACTTCAATATTTTTACTGGCGTCTTTTGTTAGCCTTGACTTTCATTTTCAAAAGAGTTTGGTCGCTTTCTTCTAGAGTCACTTTCCACATAACAAGACCCTGAAGTTCCTGGTGTAAACTCTGTTTCTTTTGGCAACATTAATTATAGAATTTAAATAACAAAGGGATGGTCAGCCTTTCTGCCCCGTCAAAAGATTCTCTTCAAATGTATGAGAACCAAATGTGTTTGTATGAACAGAAGTACGATCACTTCTTAATGTCCATTATGCATATCAATTCATAAAACCATGTTAATACAACTAAAACTCAGTAAAAGCGCCCAAGAATCAGTGTGTACTCAAACAGTTCGCACCGTTTCCCAGACTAGTTCGTACTGAAAGTTCGAATAGCGGATTTTGCCAGGCTTGACCGAGATTCTCCGAACGTAGAAATGAGTAGAATTGCTTGTCGTCCTGCAATAGGATATGAACTGCTGCGAGCGGTTGAACCACTGAGAGCGGGCAGCGAGCTCTCAATTCGATGCACCGATGTTAGCAATTCCTTTGAGATCTCGTTGTTTTATGACTATTTCTTGGCTGTATCGCAACTAAAATTGTTTAAATATCATTGTATACTGATTGACTGTTGAATTCTTATCTAAAGAATTTAAAACGCAATACTTTTATTATTTTGCCTCGTCATCGCCGTGTCTATCGATAACCGAACGCCTCGCACTGACTTAGGACTGTCAAAAACTGTTAATTATTCAATTTGGTATACAATAAAGTACTGCACAAACGTTCCCCGACTTTTAGAAGAAGCGATGAGAACACTAAAAATTCCTTCACAAAGATAACTGACGTCCGTTGGGCGTTGGTCTGCTCACCGAATCCCGAGTAGTGTGGATAGGTTGCTTGCTACGAGTATTTGCCGGAGGCCAAACATTCTATTCTTGCCCTACCCGCAGCGTATCGGTCTTTTGAACGCATCAAAGGAAACGAACATTCGCTGAGCATGTCGACTATTCGGCATTGGATGCGCTGTTTGCTCGCTACTTGCCGAATGCTGCATGCGTGGAGCCACCTTAATAGTCGTAATGGAGACCTCACCGAACAGACTATTTCTGTCCTTAGAGCTTCTTCTGTCAATAGCACTTTACATTTTGACTCTGCGTTTTCGATAAAACATTAACTTCTGAGGTCTGGCTCGGTTAATATTATGTTTAATGAGAGCAGCTTGATTATTTCGTGTTTCCATGCGTGTCAACAGTTATTACGTACGTGCCATTAGTCCCCTAAGTATAGAGCATATTTTTATCACGTGAGGTGGCGGGGTTCTTCCCCCGCTGGATGGTTTGATCCGGCGCCGACCTTCACGTCGACTTACGGGGTCTTCCCATCCAGGTATTTCCCACCGACGGGCATCGCCTAAGCCAGGACACGCTCTAAGCTCCCGACATGTGTACTAGAGTAGTGCGTGTAAGGTTAAGTGTGTGTAAGGGGTATCGATAGGAATAGGAAGGGAAAGGAAAGATCGTGCTCGGTCGATGGCCCGGTTGTTTGGATATTGCTCCGGAATTCGCCTGGTATTGATCGGAAAACCACGGAAAACAACCGTTCAGAGCAGCCGGCAGCTAGAATTTCCTCCAGACAGCGGCTGAATTCGATCTAGCTGTCGAGCAAGTGTTGCAAATCCTGCCACCATCGGGACTCGAACCCTAGGACCTCCCGGTCAGACGCACTGCAGTGACATCAGTTGATGTCCTGAGCCATCTCGGCCTGTTGCGTGCAAGGATCGGCTTACGTGGAAGGCACTGGTTCTCCAAGTACTCGACCGTGGGCGGGGCGTCGACGTAGTCGGTGGGGCGCGAGCGCCGGTCCTCGCTGCTAAGGCGGCACTCGGCCGTCGTGGTGTCGTACTCCGCTGAGCGGCAGTCGAAGCGGCGTTCTGACAGGCAGGCTTCCATGCAGTCTCTTCTGCTTTGCACCAGATTCAATTTGAGGTCATCGTGACCGCGGAGCTCCTTACCTGGCCTTCTTTCGAAAGCCCACGCTCGCCCTTCACATGCGCGCACGTTTCCTGCAAAGAACAAAAAACAAATCTTTCGTCAGAAATAGGTTCTAGAATAATAACTTCGCTACAAGAATAATTCTCTAAAGTATCTTCTGAAAGTGAATTATTTCTTGATAAAGTCAGTTCTGAAATAGAATAGAACGTATTTTTAATCACTCAAACTGTAAACTCAATAAGTTTCGTTTTCTTTACAAACAAATACATGAACAATGCACGTAATTCTACCAATACTAACGGCAACCGTTTGAAATATGGAAGATGTGGAAATAGCTCACCTCGTAGGCAGATTTTTTCAAAATAGCTTTGTCCTTCTCTAGGTGACAGTTCACTGCCACGTCCTTGAGTATTGCGGTCCAATTTGAAGCACTTCATGGCGTTGTAATCAATTGTGAAAGCAGGGCAGTCTGAGCCCGCCGCAATGCACGATCCGCCGCATTCCAGAGTGATGCCTGGTGAAGCTGCCATGGCCAGACCCACTTGCTGAGCGCTCCTGAGAAAGTGACCCGTCACTTTCTCGAAAGTGAACAATCCGTCCTCACACTGGCCTGCAATATTCATAATTAATATTTTTTTCGGTAGCGTTGTCATACTATTAATTCTCACTATCACGCATTTTCATCTTTACTGAGATCTTTCTGTGGTTACTGCTACTTTAACGGGAAATTGTGAGAAATTAAGTACAATTTCACTAATATGGGACATTTCCTGGGACAAAGGCCTACTTCCAAAATGTATAACTATCGTTTTCAATTTAAGACTGCGTACCATTAATGCGAGTCGACACTGAAGTCAAGTATACCTCATATTTTCCTTCTCCAGTATTTATCTTTTTGTAATCGACATTAGTAGAAGACGGTACGAGTAATTTCTCATATTTCCTCTCGGGTCGATATGATGAGAATTTATGACAACCAATCTTCTGAATGCTCCCATGCAAAAGTATCGAGTTTACTTGATTTTGTATCCGAACGAAATTTCTTAATAAGTTCTTTAATAAAAAACGTGTACCGCGAATGTGTTCTCATTACTTTAATGCATGCAGCATGTTATCAGTACTTCAATACTCATATTCATTGTGAATTTATTTAAAACAAAGTTGCCAGGAACGTCTGATCAGAAAAAATGTTTATAGTACATTTTGAATTTGATTACTTATATTGTATTCTATCTTAAATCCTATTTTGTAATAGTCCTACTTACTGATACTGCACTGTTTTTCCGCATACACAGCGTCTCGCTTGATGACGAGAGGTGCATTGCTCAACGATATCGAGTCGTCTCCGCTCAAGTAGCATCGCTTCTCCTCTACTGCGTACGTGAAGGCACGGCATGTGAAGCCTCGAGCCTGCAATAATAACATCGAATTTCCAGAATGCTTTCTGTTTGATGATGGGTAAAGACATCAAATACGCCTTTAATTTAGACGTTTGAACCGTAAATCTCACCTGGTCACATAGTGACTCGCATTCGCCTTGGCTAGCAGCGAATTGCAGTTCGTCCATGGAAATAACGGAACTGCTCTGACGTACATTGTATCGGCAGTCAGGAAGAGCTGGAAGAAACATTTCAACCCAATTTGTACATGTACCTGCCTCTGTGTGGATTTGGTACAATTTATCCCTAAAATTATTATTTAAATATTTTAATCGTGAATTGATGAATTATTGAATTGATCTCGCGAACACCTAATGCATTAATTCCTGTAGTAACTATAAATAAAAAAGTCTGTAATCGCATGTTCTACACTTCCATTTTACATCCATCTCCGAAGATATATCGTCCACGAAGTTAAGCATTTATGATAATGATTACGGGGTGGATTTCGATGACCTAAAAGGTGGCCAAAAATGATCAATAAAATGCTCTTAAAATGTTTTTAAAATGCCCTAAAAGCAAAGAAAAATGACGTAAAATTGTTTATCAAAACCAGATCAGATGAGCAATTCAATGTTGAATACATTATTGTTGATATAATAAAGACTTCTTCCTTTCGTTCGAGTGAATTTAGCCTGCAAACTTTGGGTGTGGACTGTTGTTTACCAGAAAATATCTGTCTTATTTATTGCAAAATCGGCCGAACCGACAATGGTCCTGATGGGCGTCTCAGGAACCTTAGATTACATGCAACGGCTGACATTAATTTTTAAGCGAAGAAATCAATTAGGCTCTTCGGAATTTCTGTAGAAAACATTTGTTGCATATCTAAATATTATTTAAGCAAGAGACATTAAAATGATATTACAATTGATTAAATCAGTGCAAAAATGCCGGGAAGAGGTAAAAGTAACTTACTAGCCAAATCGCCGAAAAGTGCAAAAAAATTACAAAAGTTGGTCATTCTTTTCGTCATGACATAAAAATAATGTCTGTACTGAAAGGCATTATTCTAACGTGAACAGAAAAAAAGATGACATTTCGTTAAAATCCGCCCCATAATCATGATACTTAAAATTAATGAACTTATTTTCGCCACAAGGCATACCAAAAAGAATGAACAATTTCTGGTAGGAGTAGAATGTTAAAGAATTAATGAAGAGATCTCAGCACTTACATCGCACGCACTGATTCTCCAAGTAGTCCACGGGGCTTCCGGGCACGCGACGGAAGGCGTTGGGCTGGCTGCGCCTGTCTTCGCGACTCAGCCGACAAACGCTCCGCGACTCATCGAATTCCGCCGACCTGAGGCAAAAATGGCAGTGAATTAACCAATATACGCGATTATGCATCTGTCTAAAGCGCCTGCCTGTTGGAGTCTCCATTAAAATAGATTTGCTTCCAAATGTCACAAGCAATACATATGTTTGTTGGATATATTTTAGAAAAAAGTGAAATACATTCTTTAATACATAATTGTATACGTTAAACATTAGTTACATTCAAATATATTAATGTACTTACTTAAAATCGCATTATTCATGCGCGCGCACACACGCACACACATACGCGCCCGCCCGCACACATTTACATGGCAAGCCATAAACACACAAGATATCAATGGCGAGGCACGATATTTGCGCAGTCGCCGCAAGATATGTAGAAAACTATGGCTGAAGTGTATGAAGCTTTTGGGAGATAGGGTACTCGAACTTTTGTTTGTACCATGTTCTGTTTTTTAAACACTCAAACACCATTCATTTTTACTTCCTCTCAAACTAATAACGTGGTATAGAGAAAGTTATGTAATACTAGAGGGAGAACGGCGATTTCTTCGGTAAAAAAGTAGTGTTTTAGATACCTGATATCGAACAAGTGGAAATTTGCCCCTGATTGACAAAAAAAAACCTCTTGTGCACATACATTCAGCAGATCACGTTCTAACGCTGTAAAGGAATTTCCATATACCTGTACTTCTTTACTAATGTTAAGTGAAAAATTGGTGATGGAGAAAGATTTGTAGGAGGTACTGGAGAACAAGAATTTTGACCGTTAGAATAAGTAAATCTTAGATCAGGGTAGATCATTAGTTATTTGTTGTTGTTTTTTTGTGTGCTTACTTCCTAGTTTTCACTACAGTAAATATAGTGGAACATCCTTCTATAAAGATTTAGTGCTCAATTAATGTTTTTCTAATCTCATCAATCGAACTTCATCCAACAGATTTTCTCGACAAGGTTCTTATGAAGAAAAAAAATGCATTGACTCACCTGCAAGTGAAGCCGCTTTCAAATAAGCAGAGTTTTTCGCATTCTGTTTTTGTCTGTACATTTCTTTCCGTGCGATCATCAAAGCCCTCTAGAAAGGCTCCTACGACTCTCTCGAAGGCCCATAGCCGATCCCCGCATATCGTTGTGAGATTAGATACTGAAAAAAAATACAATGTGTATGAGGAATACATCTAATATTTATTTATTTATCGCCAAAAACATTTAAAAACTGTGTGTGACGTACTATGAGGAGAAGTGTATTCTGTGCACGTTTTGCCTATATTCTGGAAGCCGTACTCAAATTCAAATACAAGTTAAATTAAGAATAGGGTGTAAACAAGCGTTTTCGGCAAGAACTGAAAAGGCAATATTCACTCCCGTGTAATAAAATCTATTTGCAAAGGCAAATCAGCTAGTGACTATTATCCCTCGTCGTGCCCTTTGTAAAGCAAATCGACTTACTGACTCGAGAATATGGAGGAGGAACATTTGAATTTGCCCATTCCCCTCTGAGCTCCAGAAAAAGTGCACAGACAGTGAAGTTACATTTATGTCCAGAAGCAAAACAAGGGGCCATCTCAGCATTCGCTCAAAGAAACAGTGACGAAAATCCTGATTGAGATGGGGTCATTAACCCAAAAAATGGGATACAATATTTAGAACAATACACAGAACATATACACAGAAGAATGCACAATTAAAGACGAATAATGTCTACATATTAACACCTATCGATAATTACGAACACTTTTAAATAACACAATTTGTAGAATAAACTTCATTTACTTTATGTAAATCACTAATTGATTATGTCAAATTATCTCACTGTTGGCATTAATTGCACTAAAATAGACTCCACAGCAGACTCCTTAGCAGGGGACCAGCAGAGTCATTACCCAACTTAGAAGTTAAATGTCGATAAATGTGGGGCAAGAGCGAATTTATAAAGAAACTGCATTGCAAATTCGTTGCAAGAGAGGAAAAGAAAATGATTATTAAGAAATTATTTTATCCGGTTTCTTCGGAAGAAGAGATTAAGTGCACATAATTTGCAATCAGGAATGGATGAAGCATGAGCTGTAAGCACGTGCTTGGGTACCTCCGGAGAGGGCTTCCAAAATTCATTTTGAACAAAATGTAATATTAGTTAATAAATAACTAATTATTAATTCATATTAATTTTTAAATTTGAAAGTTTTTAGTTAATTTTAATACTTATTGCCATTACGTACGTTTAATACCCTCGTTTATGTACCTCCTCCCTATGTTATGAATTATGCCCTCCCCCGGTCATTCTTAAAATTCAAATAATCCGGTTTTGCTTACGATGCATTATCGTCGTAATTTAGTTAACTTAATCAATTTTCATAGCATTTACTGCCCTGCCAAATGTTGTGGGATGGGCGCTTAGTGTTTTTACGTCATTTACCCCAACGATGTATTGCAACGCCTTGGGACATCAGTTCATCAGCAGTGATGTACTGGTATACTTCTTGTGATTATTTTGCGGTCTGCTATAATAAAAAAGATCAAACGATCCGATAATGGCAAATTTTCGAGATCCTCCTTACCGATAGCATAAGCGTATAGAACGACTCCTAAGGCAACGTTTATTCATTCATCTGAATACTTTTCACAACTCTTTGGCAGGAATGCAAGACATTGGGAACAAATAAAACTCTCCAGTTCTCCCCCAAAACAGTCGTATAGTTTTGGACAGTTCGGTAATGGCACCATTCGTCTCGTAAGACGCATCAGACTGCTCCCATATGAATTGACCCAAACGTGCAAATTTTCAAACACTATAGGCCATCATGAACTTCGACGTTTTGTTATCGATCTCACATCACTAACTGGCACCACCAATAGCATCCAGTACCGGCCGACTGGTTCAGTGGTAACATTAACCTCACTGCATGAACGCATCTCCCATTCGGAAGGAAGACACTTTTAGATTTTAGTAAGATACGATGCTATCAACCATGGATCATCAAACTACACGATTATAGCCCTTTGTAGTCAAATAAATTGCATCATGCATATGGTGACGTAAAATTGAACGGAGCATTCTTACTGGGTGGAGAAATCCTAACAGATTTCTAAGGCCATCTAAAAGCTATTGTCACTAGCGAACGGTAGAATTAACAGTAAATGGAAATGTTTTCCACTTGAAAAAGTCTCAGGGTAAACATGGTTCCATAATTGAATCTTTACATGCTATTTTTGATTCTGATTCACCAAGATGCTAGTTTGTAAAAGATAACTTACCTCCTCTTAAGCAAATTTTTTCGAAATAGTTACTACCGATTTTGTCATGGAGACTGTTGCGATGACCCGTAGAATCCATGCTATGAGACTGACATCGTGACGTTTCATAATCTGCAAGAGACATGTCATAAAATTAACAATATGCAAATCACTGTTAATACAAAGAATTACTATTTTTTGCGAAATTTATTATACATAAAGGCTTTCTGGTGCTTTTCCTATTTAAGCACATTTGATGGTACTGAAAACAAAAACTTTTAGAGAGAAGTTTTAGTTTTACTAATCCAGATTCAGATTGCGTTTTACCACGTGACAACTGTCTTTCGTATTTTTACATTTATTTTCGTACATGCCGCGAAATTATTGAAGCAAATAGTCCCACATATTAGTTTATGGAGTTCCTAATAATGCGGCTAAGTATCGGAACTTACCACTGCTTTGAGGAAATTCTCACCTCCTTATTCATTATACTATTATTAACTTACCTACAGTAAAAGCAGCACAAGAAGGTGTGGGTCGACATATGGCAGTGCAGTCTCTAGTGATCCCCGTGCCGGGTTGGGTGAGAATTCCTTGCGAAGGACCTACTGTGAACTTCACTCCAGTTGTTTTCTCATATGTCTCCGTTCCGCCGAAGCACTGGCCTGAAACAGTTGTAATAAATAAATGTCAAATGTACACCTCAGGCTGTAGACACTATGTTCTCTAATGAAGTTAGGTTTTTCACAAACATTTTAAAGATACTTCTAATAAGCATTATGTTAATAAAAATTAAAAACATGGTTTTGGAAGAAACAAAAACACAAAATTGCCATTTTACGTTCCTTAATTATGTAATTTAATCGATGAGTAACAAGGAAGATCACACCGATATTTCCTTGGACCTGTCGAAAGCAGTCTAATTTTTCATAAAAGTTTACTTTCCAAATTAGCTGTATATGAATACTGATATGTATACTGATATTTATAATTACAACACACGTCCTAAAAATTACGTTCATCACGTGTCAGTATCAACAGCTCACTATCAAAAATCCACATACAATAAATGTACGTTATTTTACAACGCACTGCAAGATGCCATTAAACAATTGAAGTCGGTTCACAAATTTAAGTTAAAAGTAAAATATTTTCTGCTGCATAACTGTTTCTATACAATTAGAGACTATACTAATTATTAAAAAGAAAAAAATGTTTATTTTAACAAAACAGTGATATATAATGAATTAGTTTACATTTGTATTGTATATTTGTTTCAAGAATTAATATGTTTGTAACAAATAATGTTCTTCAGCTTCCGGGTCAATGACCCCCATCTCGATCAGGTTTTTGTCCAGATTCCCTGATCCATTGAGCAAATGCTGAGATGGCCCCTTGTTTTGCTTCTGGACGTAAATGTAGCTTCACTATGCGCACGTTTTGTTGAACTCTCCTTTTGCTTGTAATGTAAGAGTAGAGGTAAGGGCGAGTTGCTATTTTGTTAACAATGTAGAAAAATCATACAATTCGTGTACCGATGCAAATAAGTTTCCTATGAATCGGAAACGAAAATGACTATATTTCAAATATTGCTAATGTTGTGATTTTTAAAATTTATTTTTATTTATTTATGTTAAACTTTTACTCATATTTCAACTATTTATAGTTAAAATGACGAAGGGATTCTGGAACCCAAGAAAACGTGCTCAGATTATCTTTTCCCCCTACGTCACATACAGTTTTTACTGTTTTTTGACTGAATAAATCTAAATCTAAAGTGAAATTCGAGGTACTGCATATGATTTATTGGCTAACTTCACTCTTCAACAATCTATCTCAAAGAGTAATAATACTTTTCTTACACAAAAGAACATTACTATCACATATATCAGATTCAGTGCGAATTTAGTGTGCAGCTTTATATCTTAGGCATGTTCTTTTTCTTCTGTATGAATTCCATGTCCTCGTCTCTCACAAATAGAAAATAATTTATTTTCCCTCAATTATTCTTAGTAAAATAAAAACCATCTCGGACATTTCTGATTGGTTTCGCATTAATAAATTAATTATAAATTTTAGAAAAGTAGTGGCAATGAATTTTAACATTTCTGACACGGATATTCATATATCCCTATAAATGAACAGAAAAAAGTTGTTTCATGTTCAAAACAAAACATTCTTTAGCATTCAACATAGGATCAATAATATGATGAAACTAAATACTCAATGAAGTACATTTGATATTGCTTTCAAAATTCTTACCAATTTACTTTGCCAACCTACAACATGCTGAGTATAGTTTGTACTTCTTTATTCTTGCCTGAGATGCAGCCTAATATTTTTGGGAAATTTTTGCTTGCCAGAAACGAATTGCCCAAATAATGAAAAGGAGACATCCTAGTTAATGTTGCAGGCCAATATTGACGAAGATGCAAATTTTGTCATGGTTGTGTAGACCGAAGATCTTTTAGACATTCTGATGTGCCGTACCGTCCGTACCGATGTCCGTATCGTCTAGTTCGCACACGTGTATGAAGAGGGGGGGTGTCCGGCCATTCTGCCGTTTCAGTTGTGTGGTTATGTGAAGTGATCATGTACGTGTCGAATTTAATTATATTGGTATAGGATTATCTCGAGCTGTACAATAGTGCTGACGTGCAATAAACCAAAGTTATTTGATACTGATAATAAACAACGTAGTTTTGTAGATAAAGTACTGGTGATCGTTAGAAACCTCCTTTATTTTAAGTTAACCCACTTGTTGACCTGTTCTGCATAGGCTGCTGAAAAGCATGATGTATAATGTTTACGCATGTATACGGAAAAAACAACTAAAATTGATTAGATAATACTTTTAGGTAATCTCTCCGTAAATATAAATAGAAGAAATCTGATGATATTGGAAAATGTTAATGGTAATAAGACTCGTACTAACTACAAAAATATTTGAAAAACAATTGTTCAGGTTTTTATGGATACACCAAGAAGTTGTTGAATTCACTATTGTTTAATAAAACATGTATAATTCGGTTTTACATATAATTTAAATGTACATGAACTAGATTTATTTATAGAAAACATTGTGACATTCACTAAGCAGTACACACAATACTTTCTTTTCTATTTCCATATATTTGTTTTGATTTATATCGTTATTAACTACACAGACGTACTTTTCTAAAAAAGTGAGTTATTTTATCGCAATCATCTGAGACAGCCCCGCACGCCGATGGCTCGCTTGGGCTGTTTGCTCCGCCTACTCAGCTCCCCCCCCCCTTCCCACAGCCCCTGCGCCAGCTCCGCTCAACCCCCGCACGCCTTAGATGCTTAGCGGGTTGCTTGCTCCGTTTAGTGGGGCAGGTGTCTTCACCTTCCCACCTCAATCACTAGACGTGTTAGAAGTGTCATATATTACTACTTTTTTCTCGATTGAAAATCAACTCTGTTATGTTGAAATTGCTCTATGAGTTCCAAAGTTATGCTGGAACAATGTATTATAATTAAATTGCATGTATGAGAGTCACTCCAAAACGGTTTGAGAATAGTAAAAATCGAGAAAGTTCTTACTTTCACTTCTTCGTGAAGAACTCTCCACACCATTCAGTGCAACGACTTATACATTGAAACTATTTTTCAAAAAC
The DNA here is from genome assembly GCA_038098605.1 of Gryllus longicercus. Classification (NCBI taxonomy): domain Eukaryota; kingdom Metazoa; phylum Arthropoda; class Insecta; order Orthoptera; family Gryllidae; genus Gryllus; species Gryllus longicercus. Next base: position 936,050 of record JAZDUA010000239.1, read on the forward strand.
CGAAATATATGCGTACTTTTTTGTGTTTATTCGCTACATCTTTGCTGACTCAAAACAATGACCATAGATTTTTTCTTTCGTGCTAGAAAAAAGAAAAAAATCACATGGGGACTGCCTAGTGAATGGAACAGAGTTTAAATCTTTGTTTCAGTCAGAAATTCAGTTGTTTATTTGACAGTATACGATGAAGCGTTGTCGTGGTTAAGGAGGATTCCACAATAAATATTATTTTTCTTTTTAATGATCAAAATAGTCTCTAAATCAATAAAAACAGTTAAGTAGCAAAAAATAATTTACTTTGAACATAAAAGATCAAACTTTCTCTCAAAACACCAATCATGAATTATTTAAGGTTTTTTTGATTGCTGGTCAGTGGTTAAAAAAAAAGAAGATATTTTTACCCTTTCCCCTTTAAATCATTGTGACTTTAAACACACAATGAAAATGACTGCAACCATTCTGTACATTTGTTTTAGTGCTTTTACACATTTGTATACATTGTTGTCACACCTTGTAAATATATGCCACCAGAGGCTATCTGAAACCTGGAAAAACATTTTCCATTTTTTTTAAATTGCATTTATCTCAAAGGTTTTCAATAATTGTAATGAAATGATAAACCAATATTGTATAGAGTAATGCGTTGGAACACGATTTATAGAAATGCAGAAGATTCCAAGGAGTAGCAAAAAATTGAGATCTCATAATTTCAGGTAAAAGTGTTTCTTACAGAATATTGGACTTTTGATGGGATTCTTAAATAAAATAAAATATGTTAGTAAATTATATACATAATAACGTCTATCACAAAAAGGATATTTACAATTTTATTTATCATATTTTAATTTTTCTCCTTTCGTCGCCTTTTTTCTTGGATCACATGTCAATTTTCCAATTTCATATAATTTTCCTTACTCCATTTGTTTTCTCAAATTTAGAACTTTATTTTTCCTTCAAAAATTCGCCTATTTTTGTTGTCCAGAAAAATATCACTTTTCATTTCTTTAAATATATACGGTGAAAGTATATAATACTGGATGACCACTTAACCTCTGTCCCTTCTACTTTTAAAATTAATATGATTTATTTTAATTTAATTTTTTCTTCCAGAAAGTAGCCATGCCTGGCAATTTCGCTAAAAACATTACTTGCATCGAATTGTTGATAGGAATTTTAATTTTTCGCTCAAAGAGGGATATATTTTAATAATATTTATTGATACAACTTCCTATACCCTTTTAGAAAAAATCTACCATTAACTCATTTTGGCGCTCGACTGATTTCTGATACGAAAAACAATTCAGTTAATGATTTAATTCGAAGTATCCTAGCAAGTCATTTCAATTTTCCCTGAGGTTTCACATCTATTAGTTTTTTCCCTTCATAAATTTACTTCAGAAAAGTGCATTATTCAGTTTTATTTTAGTGATGTTAAAAGATAATTCTGTTTCTCAATTAATGATACCACAACTATGTAAGCATTACTCTTTCAGAAATTCTTAGGAAAGTTCTTAAAATATAATTTGTTTTCATCTAAATTAATTCAGCTTCGAAAAGAAATCCATTTTAAGAACTTAAGTCAAGTGTCAAGAGAACTGCATCTATTCCACATCTAAGAAATGTATTCAAATGCATGCCCAGTTTCTCGCGCTAAGATGCATGACGGGTGGTTTGAAGCTATCTTCACACTTGTGGTCTCTTGTTCACGTACAGTGTTCAGTATACATTTGAAAAGGTTTTAAGACAAACCATATTACATATCTATGTAGGGCCGTGTTCTTTATAAGAACCTTACTCAATTGGTTAATTAATAATAAACTGCTATGCAAAAGTGTTAAGACAGAAGATCTTCAAGATGGAATGTATTTTACATTTCAAATTTTCGCCTGGTTCAATAAGTCTTATTTCAGAAATTAAAACAGTAATAGCAGTTCATTTTTTCAGAAATTTAAAATAAAAGTAGAACTTATGTTTTCCTTTGAGAATTAATTTAAATTGTTTTACACGCATTATATATGTGGTTAATTGTACTTGCATTGGAACATATATAAAATATTTCTAGGTAATAAAGTTTGAATCCTGAAAGATTCTGACATGCTTTTTTTACTCTGAATCTTTCGGCCTAAAGCAAAACATGTCTCTGAATGTAGAAGAAACATTTTAAAAATAAAATACATAACTAAAATAATTTAGTTTTCACTTCGTCCGAGTGTGTGAAACTAGCAAGTACAGTAAAGTTACGTCCAAACTACTTCCTTTCAGTTTTCGAGAGTGTAGATTGATATTTTAACTGCAAAAATCCAACCATCTTCGCGGTCATTTGTGAATTACCTGTCATTTAAGATTTATCTTATCCTCTATGGCATTCCTCAAGGATATGCATTGAGTCTAGTCCTGTATGTAATGCACACATGCCACTATCCTCTTAACCAAGTAACATGGCTTCATTTCCTAAAGACATTTTTGTTCTATATTCAGACATTTTTCTTGTTGTGGTTTTTAGATTGCTTCACGGGCATATCTATACATTACTATAATTTCTAATTAAATGGCAAATAATTGGAATTATTTGTACTTCAAATCATATGGTTTTCACCATTAAGAGAAATATTTTCCTCCCAGTGCAAATGAACCAAAATAATCAGCCACCAACAATAATTGAAATATTTAGCTATCCTTGTTATAATAACTTTCCTATAAATAATTATTTAAGGCTGTTTTGAACTGAGCGCAAGTCTGGGGAACCAAGAGCGAATCTTAAAGAGTGAAAAGTGTCCATGCATAGTGGGCGCTGCCAAAACCGCCCCTTACCCTCTCTTTATTTCTAGGTATTACTGCTCGCCAATTGCACCGTGAATCATTTGATTACTCTTCATTCGGCTGCTGGAAACATTGATGTTCATTACGGGAAAAGCAATAAGCTAGAGGGGACGATCTATTTTTAAAAGAAAAAATATTAATATAAAATTAGAAATTGTGACTGCGGCATGAAACATGTTATAGTCTTATTGTGTTCGGTCATTGGTGAAAGTGTGTGCTCTTTTTTTTAAGGTCAAAAAGAGCGAATAACTGTACATGATATATAGGGAAGAAGTAATTATCTACACATTTTCTTGAACTACATAAAACAACACCGCCTTTTTTATTAAGTTGAATAATGAATTCTCGCAAAGAACTTATTTACCAATATTTGATTACATGTTCTCTAAAAACAAAACTATTTGGGCTACAACATCACGTGCTTTCCCGTATCATTTGTAATGGTTAAATAATATCAAATATCATTATTTTTAATCGTTAAAGAATATTACAACTTATATTCTAATAATCGCCAGCTTCAGCCATCTCTGAAGCAAAGTCAATGAAAGAAATTCTATTTTGTAAATTTCAAATTTTTAAACCTCAAATATTTTGACGAAAATCGAACTTATGCCATAGTTATACGCGCACTGCGCTCAAATTCACAAAAAATCTAAAAGTTAATAAAAAATCTAAAAATTTAAAAATTTATTTACAAAAATTAAACAATTGTGTCCAAACATGTATTAAATTTTAAAATAAACTTGTATGTTAATATCAATACTAACGACATGTGAGGTGTTAAAAAATACATATGCGTAAATATTTACATGAAAGAGAAAGAGAAATTAAAACAGTAAACAGCTCATTTTTTCAGAAATTTAAAATGAAAACCCTTGAATACTCTATCCTTTCAAAAACATAAAAAAACTAAAATTAGAGCCTTTGTGATTGATATTTGAGGTGGTATTTTTGGATAATTATCACGATTTTACTAAAAAGTACGTAAAAACGACTAAACTTTTAAAAAATTGTACCGGAGATGATCTAAAGATCTAATGTTGAGAAACAGATTACACTTAGAGAGAAATTTGTAGCTTTAATATTGAAATTGTAGGACAGGTTCCAACTTATGATGCTACAACAGTTTCGCGAGAAAGTATGTGTTGTTGTATCACCACTAGTTTCGGTAACAGAGACCTACGTAGAAGGTGAGAAAGTAATCCGGAATATGTCAGAAATAATTAATATCTGACAAGATGTGTCTATGGGCAAACGTAGAATCTCAGCGCACAATGAAATGAAAGCTTGTGTGTTACAGGAGAATAATATATCAGAGTTAACTTATTACGTGAGCATAGCATTGGAGATTGGTGCCAGGGCATTTCTCTCTGCTTTGACCTCGAGAAGCGGATGTGCGCTGTACCATCTCATGTGGCACCGTTGTTCGTTTTATTGGAGAGGTCGGGCTTTGGTGTTGGCCTTCCGTGCAGTCTGGTTGGCTGATTCCAGTTTCAAGGGAAAAAGTACCGTTATAGTTAGCATTCTTTCGATTTTTTTCCGATGTGAATAATTCCGCCTAAAGCTCTTTATAATATATTCGCTCTCAATGAACCTCCTAGAAATAGAAAGAAACGTCGTATTAGAGACATTTCGAAACGCGATCGAAATAGTGCCTTTTTATTCGGTTCACGTTTTTCAATCTCTGGAATTGGAGGCACTATAATTAATTCTAGAATTTTTTTCTGTTTTCAAATTGAACTTCGCATTCCCGAGGAACAAGCTATAAATCACGATTCAGTGGATACGTTTCACACGGTTTTTCAAAGAAATCTAAGAGCCGTTCGCTTTTTATTTTGATACTATAAAAAAAGATAAAGATATACTACTAGTCTTGGTACCTAAGCTCGTTGAGGATACGTAATGATCGGCAATGCCAGTGACATGAAGAGCGTTGTTTTACTCTGGATTGTAAATTAAAGAAATTTCGTGTTTTTTTACCAGCTGAATTTAGCTCAAAGTCTGCATTTCTGCTATCTCTACAGCGCATCCCAACGGTAAGCCCTAGAATTCGCATCCCGACGGCAACGGATTTTCAACATTAGCTAGGTCTAATTTAGTCGTCTGCAAGAGAATTGTAACGGCAGGCTGCTCTGATCGGTAGTTTTCCGAAGTTTCTCCAATCATTCCCAGACGAATGCCCGAGAAGTAAGAAAACTAATGTTTATTTTAACAAAACAGTGATGTATATGGAATTAGTTTACATTTGTATTGTATAATTGTTTTAAAATACTTAATGTGTTTGTAACAAATAATGTACTTAAGCTTCCAGGTCAATGACCCCATCTCGATCAGGTTTTTGTCCATTTCCCTGATCCATTGAGTAAATGCTGAGAGGGCCCCTTGTTTTGCTTCTGAACGTAAATGTAGCTTCATAATGCGCACGTTTTGTTGAACTTTCCTTTTGCTAGTAATAGCAGGAATAGAGGTAAGAGCGAGTTACTATTTTGTAAGTAATGCAGAAAAATCGTACTTGCAATTTGTTTACCGATGCAAATAAGTTTTCTAAATCTCGGAAACGAAAATATCTAGTTTTTTTCAAAAATTGCTAATCTTGCAATTTTTTAAAATTTATTTGTATGTATTTATTTTAAACCTTTACTCATCTTTGAACTGTTTATAGTTAGAATGACGGGAAGGGATTTTGGAACTCAAGAAAACGTGCGCAGATAATTTTCTCCCTCATACGTCATGCGCGCCACCGACCGCGCGCGATCTTTCCTTCAGCTTACTTGCGCTATCCTCTCCCCTCACACATACAATTACATAGGCTACACTACAACTCATATCGGGAGACCAGTCGGGAACTTAGAGCTTGTTTCGTATGGGGCGGAGTTTCGCTTGGAGAGATACCTGTAGGTGGAAATCCACATCAAACTGGCGTGTAGGTCGGCGCCTGTTCTCACCAACGCTCAAGGAGGAACATCGGCATCTCCCGTGATAAAACATTCACCACATTAACGGGACTATTGATCATAGCAGGTGACGTTTCCGTACACATTAATCAATCATGTTTTCTGAACAAACTGAATTTTATGAACCCTATAAATTCAATAAAACGTAAAGTAATTATAAAGCTGATTTGATGTATTTTCGCGTTAAATGCAAAATCTCGAGAAATACATTAAATATAACATTAGTGCTAGAGCAACACATACTTCCACGTATACTTTCTTGTAAGGTTTGCAATTCTAAAAAAGTTATTTCAGAGATACCACTAAAATTGCGCCATTTTTATAAGCGTGATTTTCTCTATTCAAGAAAATATTATGAAATACTTCGGAGCTTTTTTTTTAGAAAATAAGTAAATAAATAGTGCCTATATTTCACGCAAAATTACGAAAATATAACTCACATTTTGGAAAAAGTGTATATGACCTTATTTCAAGATCAAAACAGATTTCATTGCAGAGAAAAACAATATTGAAGTTACAGTAAGACCCCAAAAAATGTTGACTTTTTGCAACTTTCGAATATTCAGAGTTAACCGACAATTAGTCCTGCGCCATTTTTTAAGCGTTTTTACGCTATCCAAGACAAATTTTAGTTTTGAGAAAATTTTGAAAATGATGTTGAGGCTCCATGTTAAGTTCCCAAAAATTCGAAAATTTTTGTAAAACTCACTGGGCCGTGAATTCGTCTAGATCAGGCCTGCACAACGCCTACTTTGCGGGCATTCTGCACTCCTCAAGAACCGGAGGTCTGCCAGCGAGAGCAACGCAAGTGCATGTAGTGGGGGTAGGCAGATTTGTGGGGAGATGAGCTGTTTTCTATTGCTCAGTAGGAAAGGCGCGGCGCGTAGATTGAATGCCAGGGCTTCTAATGCAACACTCCATGCTGTGAAATTATTTGCTCATTTATTTAAATCGTATTTGTAGCTATGAGGGACATAATTCATTATGTTCTTCTTTGCACAGCAATGTATCGACATATTTTCCTTTTTTGATATTTTAAAAAATATGCTAACTCAGACTCTTAAACAATATTTTAAAGCAAAGAGCTTTCAAAAATACATATTATTTAATTTTCACTATCGTTCACTTGCAATATTCATTTTTCACCAGGAAAGTTATAATCTCCCAATGATAGCAAAACGGATTAAATTATATGAGTATAGCTAATGAAAACGCCCGATGTAGTAGCAATTATATTATTTGGTGTCCAAACTAAATATATATGTATATCTAAATCGTTTTACGTTCATATTTCACATTGTCATCTATCGACAACAAATATTTCCAATATAATGCAAACGGTAATATTTCTTGAACTGTAATGTTTGTAACAGTCCATCATCTCGCCGATTGCTATTTCAATTTACTCGCTACGGTTCGAAATGCGCATTCTCATTGGTGGTCCCCACTCTTAGAATGGATCCCATCCCCACCCTTCTTAGTTTCCTGGATTTGCACTCCAGTGGCTCCCGAGGTCACCGAAACTGCGAAATGCTGCGCAGGCCTGGAGAATATCGAGAGACCGGACGCTACTCTTCATCACAGACAGTCCAACAGACACGCATTGTGCCGTCAATCAATTTTTTGGTTCAGTTCATAAAATACCTAATTTTACATCCCCTGCAATGTTCTCTTCAAGATCCTTCCCCTCCCTCACTCGTAGTTCGCTTCCTCCCTCCGCACCTTCTTCGGATCCACATACCTTATCCCCTGAACCTATACTTTTTTTTAAAATTCTCGCATTATACATTCCTCTCCACCTGCTGCTCCACGTGACTCAACTTTTGTCACTGCTGAGACGCGATACTTGAATATGTACGTGATATTTGTATATGAACGCGATATATGTATATGTAGTCCTTTGATCCTTACGCGGAAAAAAATAAAGAAAAAAATTGGAGCAGTTTTTAAGGAAATAATTATTTAAAAATTGCCAATATTTGACGCGAAAATAAACGAAAACAACTCATATTTTCGAAAAATTGTACAGGGTCTTATTTTAACATGTCTTCGAGCAACAGATTTCATTTAGGAAAAAATCACCAACAAACAGTGTAGAAGATATAGGAAGACTCCAAAAAAACTTAAACTATTACAATTTTCGAAAATCAGAGATTTCAACGTAAATGACCCCTCTGTGATTGTTTTAATCGTCTTTTATACAAATCATGGACAAACTTAATCAAAAAATCTCGAGATATTTTTGAGAAAATTTTGAAAAAGCTTCATGTTAAGTACCCAAAAGTTAAAATATCCGTTTCAAGCTCTGAGGGCCTCGAGTTCGCCTAGCTCGATAGGGGAATTTCAAATGTGGAGAAAATCGTGTGAAGAGCTTTGGCGCTGGCGGTCACCAGAGACAGGCAAACGTTTTACCGTAATAAACCAGCAGTAACAAGCTAATTGCTTTCAACAATGCTATACTAACTTCGTTGGGCTATTTACAGTCCATTTTTCTGTGTGCCCATCACAATATTACAAAGTGCCCACGATAGACTTGAAAGTGCTCATCATTATATTTTTTGATTTATTTTCATTTCATATTTTATTGTAACACCTCCGCTCATCTGAATAATGCGCGGTTAGCGGCCCGGTTGTAGCTCAGTCGGTGATGGAAGGAATTGTTAATTAGATTCAATGGAAATTCGAAATAAACACTTTGATTACTGGTAAAAAAACTACTTTTATTCCTGGACAAAGTTGTACCAGGGAAGTTACATTTATAAAATAAAAGAAAGAAGAGATTGAATGAAAGAGAAAAAAATAAAGATTAAAAGTTACAGGAAAGCTTACAACTAGAGAAGAGTACAAAATTATTATAACTAAAATTACAATAATAAAAAAGTGACCATTCGATGTGCCTGGGCGCGGCACCGCGTTGACAAAATTCTACAGAGGTGAATAGCCCCCAGTTACATTGCCTGGGCGGGCGCGGCGAAGCTTGTGGGAGGGCCGGGACGGCCTTCCCTGGAATGTGAGATGGCCTGCACCCTCTCGGGCACGCCCTCACAGCTGGTCGGCTCGCAGCGGCTCGCGGCGTCTGCGGCAGAGTCTGGCAGCGTCTGGTGGCGTCAGCAGGGGGCGGCTGTCTGGCAGCGTCTGGCGGCGTCTCCGGCGGAGCTTGTAGGTAGCCGGGGATATTGCTCACGATCGCAGGTGCGGAGCACACAACAATGTGTTCCTCCGATTCTCATGAGAATTGTTCTCAGGCACAAATTCAGAAAGTTGCGAAATCCTTCAGAGGCGCACTCGCCTCTTTCCGCGACTGGCTCCCACCCCAGAGAAGTTTCTCAACCAAGTAAAAATTTTACAAGTGCCTTCAGAGGCGCACTCGCCTCTCCCCGCGACTGGCTCCCACCCCTAGAGAAGTCTCTCTCGAACTGTTCTCAGCCCCCTGCTCTTAGCCCACTGAAATTTTGTTTTTCAAAATTGCCTGAAGTAAACTTTTACCCCCACCCTTTCTCCTCATGTCCTCTGGCTCCCTACAATGATCGCGTCGCTATTGGCTAAAGGTGATGGCGTTGTACACTATATTCGGCCAACAGCGACGGGGGAGTAAAAGGAATTTTCCACTCTCTGTGTTTCTGTCGGGATACAGTGTCCCTTTGTTCCGTCTCGAAAATAGGCCATGTCTGTGAAGGGGCCCCCTGGCTACAGAATTATCGTTTTGGGTTTCCCCGTTCACGACGACAGGCGTTCCAAAGATTTTCCAGATGTGGCTGCGTCTGGACGGTTTTCAATTAGCCCTTTGACCCGGCCGTTGGGTGGGGTGTCATAAAATTGTGAAATGGGTTAGGGGACCGTGGCTGTTGCAGGAAGGGGGGCCGCGCGCGTGACGATGTTTTTTCTCTCAGTAAAAATTCCTTAGGTCTGGTTTACTTAACTTAATTTGTCTTGAGAATTCTGTACCGCTACATTATAAAATGTGAAGTATAATGTTCAACAATATAACGTATTAGCCTCATAAATGTACACGTATGTAGAAATTTATTTCTCAACTCTGAATTTTCTATAGTTAAAAGAAACAATTATACATTGAATAAAACATATTGGTTTCCCTTGAAGTGTCCATCACTGTGTGATGGACACTTTACATTATTGATGGATACTTTGCATTATAATCATCTTTAATTTTTAAATGGAACTATATATATTTCACATTTCTCATCAGAAATGCTTAATCATAAAAAGAGTAATACAATGGTGTATCACATGTTAGTGTTCTGATAGTAATTTGAGTACGTAATTAGATTTTACATGTGATTTTGAATTAAACGGGCGATATTTCCTGCAGCAGCCCTCGCAACTGAAAGGCGGCCTTCACGGCGCCGAGACTGTTATGGTGAGATTGTCACGTTTAATTTAAAATCACATGCCAAAAAGTCTAATTATATACTCAAATTACTATCATAATACTAACATATGATACATCATTGTATCCTTCTTTTCATGATCTATCCACTGCTGATAAGAAAAATGCATAGTTCTTTTTTCCTCGGGCATCTTCCTACATCTACAAAATTGAAGATAGAGATTTTCCCTTCAAATACAATTTGTACTACATAGTGAGTTTTTTCATTACGGTCATGTACATTATTTTTGAAAATTCGCGCTATATCGCGTGCAAAAGTGCAATTTTAAAAAAATTACATAAACTAGATTTTCTCAAAACTGGCTCCAATTTTTTCTTTACACTTTTGGTTGGCATAATGCTAAATGTACTCTATAAGATGACAAAACGCAGATTGCCCTATTCTTTTGTTTTTTCAAAAATTACAATAAATGCAACTTTTTGATTTGCCTCTCAAGTCGTCAATATTAGTAGCGGTAGTTTGTTCACATTACTGTATTTATGAGTACATGAGTACATGAATAATGTCACATGAAGTTTCTCGAAAACTCTACCGTTTTTTGAGAAAATTAGCTCAAAACTCCGAATTTTCAGAAACGCTCAAACGTCATTTTCTCAAAAACGTCTTTTTTTAAACATTTCGAACGGATAGTGGTTATTGCACTCTTTAACATGGCGTAAATATAATTTCAGTGTATTTTCTTTTCAAAAATTACACAAATGTAAAGTTTTTGAATGATCTCTCACGCCGTTGATATGCACGTTTCCAGCTATTTGTAAACACTATTGTATTTGGGAGTTAAGTACTTAGAATGACTTAAAATTAAGTTTTTCGAAAACTAAAATAATTTCTGTGGAAAAGAGCTTGAAATTTCGAATTTACAGTAGCACTTAAATGCCAGTTTTTTAAACTGGGCTCCAAATTTTTCAAAGAATATTGCCATTTAGGACAAGGTTTTACTGTTCTTTAATAATCTTAAAATAACATTTCCGGTCAACAATTAGGAAACCGAAAAATTAGGAAAATGTCAAAAAAATGCACTTTGGGCGGCGATAGACGGAAGCAGGCAAGAATATGTAGCCAGTTCGTTTAGCTATCCGACACCAAAAGAAATAGAAAACTAATACGGGAAAGTCTGTGGCACTAGTTCAAATATTTTGCCCAACTCTGCACGTGAGATATGGCATAATATTCCTTAGATACGCATGCTATAGTACCAAGAAAGAGCAGAAAAAATGTAGGAATAATAAGTAAAATCTATCAAAATGATTCCTTTAAGCATACTTTCATTGAGCTTGGAATAGTATCATTGCCTTGCCTATAGATTTGTGAATCATTATCTTTTTTATCAAACCTGACTTAAGTGTAAGGACATATTTCCATTCAATACAGATATCTAAAACAGTTACAATACACACGAATGGTTCGAATCTGACCTCGAGCATGGATATTTGTTTTGGTTTCTGGTCACTGTGGAGTTCTCCCTGCCATCTTGAACTTCTTCCTTCCATACCCGTCGTTCCATCCACGAAATAAAAACGTTCGGCCGTTATGGCCTACGGGTTACAACGGAGCGCAGTAATGAGAAAGCTTGCTTCCCGAGATCTTTAGGAAGTTGAAGTGTCAAGATGATCTCCAGAGCTACCTGTGAGAATATGATTAAGTGACCGCCCCAGAAAGCCCTAATGACAACCTCGGAAGCGGGAAGTGGGAGTACGAAGTATCCTGTGCTCCGGAGGAAGTGCCCAGAGGAGAGTCCCAGTGAAATACTTTTTTGACGCCCAAGGAGGTGGAAAATCACTATAATAATATAATAATAAAATTAAGCATTAGATGGATAAATTTTTCTATAAAATAAGATAATAAACTGACTATAAAAAACGCAAATTATATATTTTTCAATAATGAAGTAAATGCGTTAGTTTTCATTTGTATTGTATAATTCTAAAAGACTGAATAAGCCTGTAATGTGTATTGTACCTCAGTTTCTTGACAAATTACTTCAATCTCGATCAAACTGTTGCTTCAGTTTCCCTTCGTTCATTGAGCAAATGCTGAAATAGTCTTTGCCTGGATTTCTGAACGGTAATGTAGTTCCATCATTGCAGTTGAGTTCTCTTTTACCTTTCTCTCATTCCTACGTAAATAGTAAAGAGAAATTATTGTAATAATAGAGTGGAGAAAAAATTTTGTCTGTGTGTCTGTGGTCAACACTAACGCATAACCTGTCACAAGATTTTCTCTAATATTGATATTCTCCAGTCGGTGTAAACGAACTCGAGGTTTTGGGAGATTGAAAGGGATATATGAATTTTGGAAGGTACTTTACGTGTATCCTCATTTACAACATTTTTTCAGAAATTCCTCAAAGTTATTTTATTAAACTTTATTCTTTCGTACAGCGAAAATGACATAAAATGCGCATATGTTGTATGTGAATTTTTGTAGTGAGCTATTGATACTATCACTTGATAAATGTGATTAATACGTCGAGTTTATAGTTATAGACATCGGCGTTTGCTGAACATTTATTTCCGCACTTGAGTAAATCATTTTTGACAAAAATCTGATTCGAAAATCAAGAGACAGCTATGCTAAAATTCGTAGATTAATAAAGAGAGGCTTACAAGAAACACGTGACAGGACGAAAACCTGATCGAGTTGGAGGTCATTGACCGACAAGCTGAAGACTTGTTACAGGTTCTTTAAAATTATACAATCCAAATGGTAAATAATATACTCAATGACGTTGTTAAAATTAATATTACTTTACTTTTGGATGCTCAGAAAAAAATTTACTCGGGACTTAAACTTTTGTATCGAATTTAATCGTTCAATGTCATCTGGCAAGGTGTTGTAAAATATTGTACATGTGTTATATGTGAATTTTTTGTAGTGACCTGTAGATACTGTCACCTGATGAATATGATTACTATGTCGAGTGTTGTAGTTATAGACAACGGCGTTTGCTGAAAATAAATTCCCGCACTTAAGTCATTTTTGACAAAAACCACTGATTCATATACGAAGAGACAAGGTAACTAAAATACCTAGGTTAGTAAAGAGAGACTTACAAGAATCACGTGGGTAGAATTTGCTTATTATTCGTACAAATCTTTTTTCTAATCTAAAAGTCTGGGAGCTATAAGATTTATTTCCCCAGAATATTATGCCATATCTCAGGCGGGAATGATCATTCACGAAATATACCTATGTAGTATGAACGCTAACTGAATTAAAAAGAATTCTGAACGTGTGACTTATTGATCTTAATTTGTGTTCAATTCATTTAAATGGACGTTCCATTTAAGGTTTGACTAAATTGAGAGTCCTAAATATTTTGTTACCTTGAGATCAGTCAATGGCACATCGTTCATTTTTAATGAAGTACAGAAATGTTTATTTGGAATGAAAAACTGCATTGTAACAGTTTTATTTTCATCAACTATTAATTTGTTATTAAGAAACCAATTTGAAACATCTGATATTCTACTATTTTCGGTTTCTTTATTGAAAGAATTATTCGTATCATCTTCAAAGAAAAGTGTGCTTCCTTTACGAATCGCCGAGGGCATATCGTTTATAGAGTAGGAAGAGAATGCAGCTTAAAATCGATCCCCACGGAACTCTATGTGCAATTGGCAATGAATCGGAAAGATGTGTATATAATGTCCCATCATTCCAGTACGGTATTTCTACTCTCTGAGATCATTGTTTAAGGCTCGAACATAACCAATCTATAGCACTACCTCGAATTTCATACGAAGGTAATTTTGTAAGTAAAATGTTATGACGTCAAAACCTTTTGAAATATCGAAAAATATTACAATAGATGCTTCCTTTCGATCCATGAATGAAGCAATATCTTTAAGAAAAGAAAATATGGCTGTTTCCGTAGATTTTTATTTTCGAAATCCATGTTGGCAATCTGAAAACGTATCGTGTCTACTGAGAAAGGTTTCCATTCCTACGTTAAAAAAGGCTTTCTATTGTTTTTGAAAAAACTGTCAAAAGAAAAATTGGCCGATAATTTTCATATTCATTTTTGTTTCCGTTTTGGAAGAGCGACGTAATCTTAGCAGTTTTGAAAATATCTGGAAAAGTTCCGGTACATAACGTACCGGTATATCTGTGAGAAAAAAACGGTGGTTGGCTGTTCGTTTCACTGCTACCTTCTCACGATTTTCACTGTGATGGCTGAATATGTGATGACGCAATTATTTTTGCCATAAACAGCTTATACGTTATAATCTGTGCTGTAATGTGACCTTTTATTCACGATTTTTGTAGCGAAAAGGTTTTTTTTATAATGTTAGAATGCAAAAAACATGTTTCTTAGAATGTTTCCTATTAACAATATAAAGGGGATGAGGGCAAGAATTCTGTTATTGAAACGGAAAACCAAACATAGGTACGACAAAATATAGTAACGGGGTATACGTTAGCCTTACGCAATATTTTCATGTTGGTGCCTCTTTGATATTACATTTTTGGGAATGTAGTTCTTGTACGTACTCCGAATCCCTAGTGTGCGTGACAAGAACAGTGACAGGATTTTCGACACTAGCTTGTCAGCTGGGTCGAATCCAGTCGCTGTCTGGAGGAGAATGCTACCAGCCGCTGCTATGATCAATAGTTTTCCGTGGTTTCTCCAATCTTTGCCAGGCAAATGCCGGAGCAGTACCCTAACAAACGGGCCACGGACCGCGCGTGATCTTTCCTTCCTCTTCCTTGTCCTATCCCCACCACCTACTGACACACACGTACACTAACATGCGCTACACTATCATACATGCCGGAAGGCCGGTCAGGAGCTTAGAGCTTGTCCGGGCTGGGGAGGTGTCCCGCTGGTGGGAGATACTTTGTTAGTGAAAAACCGCGCTAGCTGACGGGTCGGATCTCACCATCCAGCGGGGAAAGACCACCTCTACCTCCCGAGCGAAAAGGTGCACTACACTTACGGGTCTAATGAGCTTAGTAGTTGACGCGTCCGGAATCACTAACAATCAATCAACATTATAATTATTATTGACGCTCAGAACCGGAGTTTAGTGATTAAAACACTGTCAGATCTTGCAGAACGATGGTTTAGCAAGTGTGAAAAGCTTGCACAGGCCCTACAAGCAATATGTAACCAATTAAAAACCAGCCATTGCCGGCATGGGGAACCGAGATCGTTAAGGTGGTAGTGCTTTAATTACCTTGCTCGAAGAATCGAAGATCGGAATCACGTCTCGGGCATAAACGTCTGCGTCATGTGATTACGCCAGGTCTAATAATTCATTTCATAAACTGTAATAACTTAACGCTAACATCCGTATGAATGTTAATTCTGAGACGCGTTTCAGTTAGAAGAGAGGCCCAAATCAGAAAAAGGAAGATATATTTTATCATCTCGTTAACTACTTTAATGTTAACAAGACGATCGATTAAGTTAAATGTAACGAATATAAAACATCTTTCAGGCCAAATTCAATATTATTTATATTATTAATTTACTCGCGTTTACTTCCTTTTATTTTCGGGTGAAAGTTGACAAGATTATTCGGTTTTGTAATTGTGGTAATGTCCAATATTACTTCATAAATTAAAGTAGGAAGTCATATTCCTTAAAAAAATAATTCATCTCCAGGAATCAGGAAATCTTACAAAATGTTTTGCAAGCGAATGCGTTTTAGAAAATGTGTATGTTATGTATAAATGTGTATGTTATATATCATGATTGTTTGTGGAGCAGCTCTTGCAGTGGGTTATTGCCTCTATAAAAAAATGGGGAGATATTTTGATCAAGTTTCATTACCACAACCTGATCTCATTATACTTCTGTACACACGTAAGTGCAAATTAATATTTAATAAAATTATTAATTATTATGTCTTCTATGAATGTTTCTTAAGCGTGGTATACATATCATTGCATGTTTATCACTTACCATAGGTGAAGTGTGGCAGCAAACAAAAGGTGAATGCATGGATGAGAAGTGTACTCCACTGCGAATTAGGTATCTGAAAATAGAATAATTGTGTGTATTAAATGTCGTGTTCTCTTCAAAGATTTTTTCGTGTTGGCGATAATGAAATTATTTCACAAATCAATCTCAATTATGTCTCATTCCGTCCATAAGGGAACATGTAGCATCATTCAACTATTTTCACATTTCCCCCGTAACCACGATCCTCTCGATCTAGGAATGTAATGCAGTGTATATCGAGCTCCGCCTCAGCGCAATAAGAGGCGCCAAAGTATCAGTAAAAAGTAAAGAAACTAATAATGTCACAACAGCTCACATCCTCTCGTATAATTTTCAATATTACATAATATTAAAATACTAGTTCAACCAACATGTGTTTTTCCAACATGCAGAAAAAATATTCGTCCGAAGGACATTTCAACTCGAGCCCTTAGATTATCGAAACAAGAGCGGTTCTCACACGCCATCTATATTTTATATCTTGGCGCATGTGATGTGCGTTTCAAATACAATAACGAGTTTATAATGTTGCGGTGATTCTAACACATTATCAAGATATAACTCAAAATTATGCGAAAACTAGTCATATTGTAAAAAAAGTAAAGGTGAAACGATTTAATAATCTGTTATTGAGGAATAGCTTGTATTAGGAATAAAATACTGAAACCAAATGTGTAGAACAGGTTCACAAAAAGGTGGGCATTTCTTGAAATTTCAGTAGTTTAAATGAAAGTTGAGTGCCGTATTATTAAGTCAACTTTAGTCTATTCAAGCAAAGCTTTTAAAGAAACTAGTGGTACTACAATATCACACATTTTCTCGCATTATTTTTAAATTTACAATTTTCAACGAAAACATGATCCGCCCCATTCTTTTAAGCATCCCTTCTTCCATCTGTTGAAAAAATCTTAGAAATAAATTGGAGCTATTTTTGAGAAAAAAATATTAGTGCTCAATTGTCTATATTTCGTGCCAAATTGCACGCAAACTATTCATATTTTCGAAAATTTGAATATGAACTTACTCAAAAATCCATCTTTACGGGACAGATTGCATTAAGGAAACAATCTCTATTTTTAATATTATTATTGAAAACTGCAATTTTGTAATTTTCAAAAAATCTGGAATTTCAAGAAACATGAGACCTACACCATTCTCTTAAGCGTGATTTATTCTATCCAAAGATCAAACAATTTGGTGGTATATTTGAGAAAATTTTGAAAAAGGTTTTGAGGCTTCATGTAAAATACCTCAAAAATCAACATATTCGTTTGAAACTCCCAAAGCCTTGAGTTCATTTAAATCGATTTCGGAACATCTGTTTTGAAGAAAATAGGCTTAACGGTTTAGGCGCTAGCGTTGACCATAGACGAACAGGCAGACGGACAGGCGGACGTTTTGCCGTCAATCAATTTTTGTGTATCAAGGACCCACAAACCATGGATTCTGGCTACATAACGTGCTAGAGGACTATTTTCTATATTTAGAAAACAGTATTAATCCACTTTCCGTCATCAAGGCCCGGCAATAAGAGTTTTTCTGCCGAAAATCCGCCGTTTTACGATTACACATCTTTCCCTTTTTACGAAATACCTTCGTAAGAGCGAAACCTTTTCGAGAAAATTTTGAAAATATTGTTGAAGCTTCAAGTAAAAAAAATAAAATATTATTTTCAAACATTATTCTAAAACATCACGAATCTACATTTTGTGAGTTCTTGATACCAATAAATTGTTTACGGCAAATCGTCCTTCGCTGGCCCTTAAACCTTTCACAAACATTTTATAATATATTTCTCTATGAATGTGTCTGATTTTGCGTGCTCTTAAATTTAAATGAATTTTGAGGGTACTTTACATTAATCTCCAACCACTTTTCTAAAGTGTTCGCAAAATAACTCCAATTTGTTCTTTAATTTTTTTAGTAGAACACAGCAAAATATTTTTATAAAAATGCCGTATGCCTTTTTTTCTCTGAAATTTCTAAAGCTGCACAAGTTCAATTTTTGTTCAGCATCTTCCTACAACTGCATAAGATTATTTTCTTAATGAAATCTGTTATTCCATAATAAATCTTAAAATAATGCGATATGATTTTCTTAACGTGACCAATTTTTACAATATTGATGTAATGGTGACACAATAAAAAGATGATTTACGTAAGCAATATTTTTAAAAAAATAGTTACAGTTTTCTTTCCTCGAATTTTGCAATGTTGTCTTAATAAAGTATTTTCGGTTCTATTTTTATAAAAACTTCTGAATTTTTGATAAATTGCAAATGTTAATCTTTGTTTTCGAAGCGACCTGAATGATGATAAGTCACTTATACCGGCTGACACAGTGGGCATATTGATTGTTAGTAGAAACACAGTACCAGATCTCCAAAATTATATTTCTTAACCATGACAAATAGTGCGAGAAAGTACCACCAGTTATCCTAGTTAATACTGACAACAGTTGTGAACATCAACAACTTTCTAACGTAAAGTAATGTTAGATGAAAATTTGTTTTATTTAACATTTTCCCTTATAACGGGTCTTGCAATTGTGTTCGGTTATGCTCCTACCGGAGTGTACCACAAGCTTACTCCGAAAGCAAAGTGTTGGACCGGTAACCATGGCCCTTAAATTCTTATTCAACAAAGAGATGGATTATTGATGCCAAGAACCCCGCGTCAATGAAATCCGCCTAGCAGAATTCGTTTTAGTAACGCAATATTCTTTCACCCAATAGCTACTACCCGTCGCCACGAACCTTGGTCACGAGTCAATGCTCTTTCAAACGTAGACTTATGGACTCGAAATATATGAGCTGAATACTGTTCAAAGATGTGTAGTAGTAATATTTCTCCACGGGCAAACTCAGCCCTGCCGGATCCAGAAGGGGGGGGGCATGGCTACCCCCAAAAGGCTGAGTTTTCGTCTACCTTCCTTTATGCGGGAAAATTGATTTAAATATTTACTTATGTTCGAATTATGTAATTATTTAAACAATAATATTGTATAGTATCATATCTACAGCACACAAATAATATAATTAAAGTTGAAAGAATTGCCACCCCGACCGGAATGACAGGGTGACAGGGTGGGGACAATTACAAAAATAATATACAATACAATAACCAATATGTTTAATATTTAACAAAAAACGATGTCACCCCCCTCAAAATGATCGGCTGGATCCTACCCTGAAACTCAGAGCTCTCATTTGAAGCCAAGAATTTTGTAACGTCAGTTAACAGAGAGAGCAAGAATACGAATGAGGAAATTTAACGTGTAATTTGAGTTTCAGGATAATTGAGATTGTAACATGAATTAGTGTTTTAGTTAATATTTAATAAGTGAAGATACCTCACATTTTCTAACAGCTTCAGTTCAGTGGGCACAGTTTAGAATTTTCCAAAGGTGTTAAATACTTTGGTTTGGTAGAAGAGCCAGCATAGCTAGTTGTATGAAACATCGCTTAACTTGAAATGTGAAACTACCTGAGTCACAATTGGTGTCTCGTTATCAGAGAACGCTGGCCTCAGAGTGAGTTATACCGGCTGCACGAAAGGAACCTTCCACAGAACGTCGCAGCTGCGCACTTTGGCCGCATCAACCTACATCTACCTCCTCAGAAAGGAACCATCAGTGGCCCAGCAATAAGAAATTCTTAAAACGTATGTACAGGCAATACATTTCTTCTTGTTTAAAACTTTTATTCAAAAAAATATATTTATTTTCGCGGGATTCTGAAGTTTAGAGCATGGTTATTATCTACTACCTTGTCTTAAGTTGCTTCTTTTAGTGGAATTATAACGAATAAATTTTCTCAAGAGTCGTGCTCCGCTTTTTCTTACGTTCCTTCCTGTCATTTCTCAGTGAAATTCAATTATATAGTTTTTTTTCTAAACATTGTCTTAAAATGACAATTTTTATTCTAGAATTGTAATAACATGTTACAAATGTTTTTCAGAAAATATTTCAATGAAAAACCTACGCCGCAAGTCTAGCACGACGCTGCCGCCTGCTAGAAATGGAGATGCTCCCACTGAATCCTTCGAACATTTGGAAGGTGAGAATACCCTTAATTATGAGCGGCAATGCTGGCTCTAGGCTTAACGCTGCCGGTGATTGGGGTGGAGTAGGGAAGGCGGAACGTGGAGACGTGTCGGTGGGGCCAACAGGTGAGCGGTCAGAACCATACGGAGCGGACCTTTTCGGCGGAGGGCAAGATGAATATTTAAATAATATTACTTACATTTTACGGTATAGATAGTATTGATTCTTTTACATATCTAAAGGTCGTTGAGATAAATAAATACCTGAGCAACTCCAGGCTTCTTCAGTTATAGAATTATCAACTCATGTTAAAATAGAATTGAGTAGGTATCAAACACAAAGTGTATTACTATACACATTTTTAATATGAAAACACAGCCATACACGTATTTCAGGACTACTTTATTCCATCTTCAGCGACTCTACTAAGATGAAGATAAAAGATAATTCTGTGTTTATTCATATGCTAATTATACTTGTTCATTCTTTTACGTCTATGTAGAGGTACTGAAGATTGGATAATGTAGTCCTGAAACAGTGTATGGCTGTGTTTCATTATTAAAATGTATAGTGTAATATACTTTGTGGTTGATACCTCCTCAATCCTCTATTAATATCATGGTTTACCATAATATATCTGCTGCCACCGATGAATTTATATATCAAATCTTCATTGCTGTACGTCGTACATCAAAAATAATGTTAGCCGATACCCGATTCCACACAGGCATGATTTTCAATATTTCATGTCCAATTTTATTATGATATATTCATTATTATGATTATTATGATATATTTATAAATGATTGTGACATCATTATTATGAATATAGTATTCTGCATTACCATATATTTTTTATTGCGAAACGCCGTGATTTCATTAATCAAATGAAAATTTTACTATTACCATAATAAATCGAAGCAAAGTTCGAACGAAAATGATATTATTTACCAGAATAATTATAACGTCAATATAACCAATGCAGCAATAAAACATTCTGGTAATTTCTTATTAATCACTGTCACTAATAAATTGTTACCGTACCTCTCTATCTCCCACTTGCGAATGGAAAATAAGAAAAAAAGAAGAAAAAGATGATGATGAGAATTATTTTTCTTGTAACAACGAATTCCAGACGAATATAGGAACACTGCTTTCAATTTGCTCTATTTGCATTATTAGAGATGAATTTACACGGTAAACGGTGAAGTGTTGTCGAACCAAGACTCTAGTGTGCGTTTTCCTTGCTTATGTCCTAGTATATGTTGCTGTGTCACGATGATAAAATTCACTTCTCAAGTTGAGAAGATCAGAATACGGTGTGGAAATGTCTACATACTAACCACACGCACCCTCTTAACCCATGTCCGCGAGGCAGGGACGTCACCGGTAGGCCAAAGCCCGTTCACAGGCTGTCGCACAAAGTACATAGATGCATACAAACATACATGCAAACGGTAAAGTGTTACGGCGTATTTCAACGCTGGAAATTATTCATAAATACATCGTTTGCTCTCTGATAAATGCCAGTTAAAACTGAAATTATGAGATGAACAGATGTAGATAACCCGCAGTCTGCCTCCATTAATCGCCCAGAAATTATGTTATGAATGTAGAATTTACCTCACAAACAGCGCTAGGACTGCAGTGCCCCATCATTTTTCTTTCTGAATATTATATGTTTTTCAATCATTCAGTTACCTGATACGTTTTTTCCAAAGAACTGCTAATGTTTAAGTTTTTAAGAAATATTCTAATATTTATTACAATTTCACGTTGTCGCCATTTCAGTATGTCTATCTACCCTCAGCCTGGTTACCCTCTATGTCTTGCCTCCATTAATGGTGAAGTCTGTTTAGTATCAACGTTTTTATGATTGATCAATATTTTCATACCACTATGAGTAAGCACGGTTAGATTGAGTTAAAAGTATTCTTGCACGCAACAACAGCGTGATGTTGAAATTTGAAACTGCTCTGCCGACTCTCGAAACCTCATTCGACCAGAATTATTCTGCAAATACAAATTCTTCATCCACGAGAACTAGCACATCGTAAATTGGCTTGAACATCACATCTCCTTGCTGATGGAAAAATAAGACCAGTCCATTCACTTTAAAAACATTTCGACCCGTCGTATGCAGCCATGGACACTGGTTTAACAGCACGTTACCTGTCGTCGCGCGCCTCAAACTCCACAAAGATGCGAGGCAATGAGGAAAACAGATACTAGGTATATTAACTTCCTACCAAGTTCATAAATAATTTATATGTTCTAGCTTTCTGTCGCTTGCACCAGTTTAATCAAGGGGTTAATTAAAATATTATTAATTATATTATCAAATACCGAATTATACCGGCCGGCTACTCTACTCAGTAGTTTTTCGTGGTTTCTCCGATCAACACCAGGCGAATGCTGGAGCAGTATCCCAGCAAACGGATCTGCAATCTTTCCTTCCTCTTCCTTGTCCTATCCTCGCCCATTACTTACACACATTCATATGCACTACACTACAACTTGTGGGGAGGCCAGTCGGGATCTTAGAGCTTGTCCCGGAGGACCTCCCGCGATAAAGCATGCATCACACTTTCAGAACTTATGACCTTAGAAGTTGCCGCGCCCGGAAATACTAATCAGTAAAATCAAAGTCAGATATTATAGATGAGGAAGCGTACAATTATTCGATAATAGTAATATTCGTGTAATATAGGTAAATACAAAATATTTTTCTCAAAACGGTTCCAATTTCGAATATTTTTCTAGAATTCAGAAAAGAACGCTTATAAAAATTACGCAAGTTCTCAATAAACTCCCGAAAAATTTTCACTTTAAAAAAAATACAAAACTACAATATTAGTGAGAGAGTGTTTTAATGAAATATGTTCTAAAAAATAGATTGTTAAATAAAGCTATGTTCATTCTTTTAAAAATATGCGAAGTTTCCCCTTAATTTTTACATGAAGTAAAGGCAATTTGTTTGATTTTCGCCAATGGGCGTCAATTTTTTGAAATTATTTCTCATATATATATATATATATATATATATATATATATATATATATATATATATATATATATATATATATATATATCCCTTTGCGTTGAAGTCTCTCTGAATTTTAGAAAATTACAAAAGTTACAGGTAATGCGAGAAAGAACGTGATGTGGTAGCACTATTAGTTTCTTTTTTTACCTTTCTTAGCATCCCAAAAACGGGCTTCGTGATCCATGCTCATTTCTACGTCACGGTATCAGCGTTACAATGGTCATGCAATCCATACTGTTTCTCGGAAAATAACAGTAACGTTATGACCTCGTTGCGGGAAATCTCGTGAAGAGGTTAAGCGTTTCCACAAGTTCTTTCATCCTAGTTTTATTTATATTTTCACTCATCTTTGCATTCGTCATCTCTGGATATGGTAAAACCCTATAATGTACCGTAACTAGAACTGATGAATATACACCGACGTGACCGCAATTACTTACATACCGGATCAAAAAACTAGTCGCTAAGAGACTAATCCATGTAGTCTTCAATGCAGTGAATCCAAAATGCGCCGGGCGCCTTGATCTATGTTTAGCTTAAGAATGCATATACTTTCAAAATGGTGCCATTTTCTTGCAAATAATTGTTATTTAAAAATGCAAAACTTTGGGTTTTATTTATAAGTTTTTTATATTATTACATAAATATATTGTTTGTTGTAAATTGTATTTTAATATGCAACGTTTTAAAATAAAGCGACATCAATGTACCTTGAGTATAAGTATTACATTGGTCACTCACCACTGGACTAATTTATGCTTCTTTCCAGTGGTTCTTCATTTAATGAAATTACTTATCTGATTTTTTTGAGCGTGAATGTTACATATTGCTCCTTTTTTAATCAATATGTTCGTTATAACGACAATAATTATAATTTTATAAACAATATTGGGTAATAATGTGCTAATATTGTTCAATATTCCACCGTTTGCTACAAAATTTTTTTCATATTTTACAAGAGTTCATAATACGCTTTCTTGTCAATTGAATGAAAATATTTGAGTATATATGCATTTTTTAAAAATAGTATGATGTATTAATTTCCGAACTAATGTTCATTTACGTTCTTGATAAAAAGCAAGCATATCGCAACACAATTTTGTAATAAAATGATAAAATATCTTCATTCAAAGATTCTAATTACTTATATTAACGATCTACAACTAGGTATACATTTAGTGGTGTTATAATTTTAAGTCTAGATTTCCTTCCACAGATCACAATGTGTCGATAAAACACATCTTACTTCGTATTTTGCTATCTAGAAACCCACAAAAGATATTGAAAAATGATCGTATAGTTAAATAATATTGTAAATGTATGCATATACAAACCATTAGTATCTATAATAGTGATATATAATATAAATTAATGAAATATGATCTATCACGAACATCGTGGCTGCAGTGAAAGGGGTTTCCAAAATAAAAGAAAACGAATGTGATGACGACGAAAAACGAAAATGGAGAAAGGTCTCCACCAGTGCAAGAGGCATTCGAGCCATCAGTGTGCGATGGTGGCTGCACTCTTGGTTTATAGTGTCTGATTAACGTAGAATCAAGTGTTAAGAAGCATGAAGATATTGAAATCCTAAATTCGCGGTGATTCGATATTTTACTTTGTCTCTGATATGAAATTAAACGTATATGATAACCTGTATTATATTCTGGAATCATCAGATATAGTGACCCTCTGAAATAGTGAACCAATACGCCAGAAAAATCCCCAGAAGTTCACTGTAATCGGAGGTGATTGTATGTATAATATTAACTAGCGGTCTGTAGCAGAAATAACACTGCTTATTAAACAAACACGCGAAATTGTTTTCCAAACAGTATCTTGTGCACTGCCCAAGTACAACGAATAAAATTCTCTCATACAACACTGCATGAAATTGAATTTTTTAACAAAAATAATCTCCACGAATACTGCAATTAATTAGTATATTTGTGCAAGTACTAGAGTTATTTGCATATCAAGAATATCAAAAAAGTCTCTGTACCATAATGCGACACAAATAAATATTTAAAAGCGAGCTGCCTCATCCTTAGAGCCTTGCTGTCATAAGCAGTAACGCACTGAGTATGAAAATTCTGTCGGTTTAGCAAAAATACTGCTTAACGAACTCACATAAAGTAGTTTTCCAAAAATAAGTACGCGCATTTCTAAAAGACACAAATAAAATACTCTATCAGAGCACTGAAATAAATTAAACGTATAAAAAACGGCTTCACAAATTCTGCACTGACATGGTATAATATATTTATACTGTACAACTGTTCTTCACATTCCAAGATAATGAAAATGCGCGCGCGCGCGCGCGTGTGTGTGTGTGTGTGTGTGTGTGTGTGTGCGAGCGCGCGAGCGCATGTGTGTGTGTGTGTGTAAATAAATAATCACAAATTTTGGGAAATAATTTTAATGGGTTTCCGTCGCGTTTCAATAAAAAGTATTAATGTTTTCTCGTGAATAGTTTGAAAATATATTTAAAAAATTGAAAGTTTTATTTCAACTGTTGGCATCTCATGGTACGTACACTGCTAAAAGGGAAATTTTTCGTAGCGGAATCGAATAGGACCACATGTTTTCAGCATTTGAACCCACACACGAGTCTGGGTGTAAAATAGAACTCTGTCAGTAATCGCACAAAAGGTTGCGTTGTCAATAGACTCGAACTGTGGGACACTAGTATGTGAATGTATGGAGAGGAAACCACAAGTAGAACAGCTCTGAACAGCACGCAAATTGGAAATGTCTTCAGTCTGGAATTTAAAAATGTTACTGAAGCATGCTCGTTACAACCTTTAGCGTAATGGATATGAACACGAATTCAGAAGAGATGGAGAATGATATAGCTAACGCGCAAGTTTTCTTGATTCGAGCCGGCACGCCTAATGGAAGCCGATATGCAAACAGATGCAGCTTCACCCCACACCCCCGCTGTGGAATATCAAGAAACTTAGCGCTTATTATTTGGTATTATATGTTACTTGCGTTGTTTGGATTTCGTTTCTTGTATCAATACTCATCTTGACAAATAAACCGTGTTTATAATTTTGACCAGTCGGTACTTAGGATAAGATAACATTTTTATTTGACAGTTTTGTTTTTTCCCATTAAATAAATATTAATTTGAAATGTGTCGTGAGAAAATCGTAAAATCCGTAGCTGTGATAAGAGCTATAGTCTGTAGAGTTTGGATGAATTACTTCCTATTTTCAATTTTTTTAACAAAATCGGGATTTACCAATTGTGAAATAATTTATAGCTTTGATAATACTTGTTCTGTATCTTTCTTATTCGCAATCAACATTTTCAGAACTTAATTTTTGTATCTTGAATTTTGTATTACAAAGACTTTTTTTAAAATTCAATTTTACACAAACGAACCTCCTTAGAAAAGAAAGAGAATGATAGAGACGGAATGGTCGTCGGCGAGACATCACTTAATTTCTGGTTTTCGCAACTATACAGACCGTGCGTGATTTAAGAGTCATGGATTTCTCTGAATGAAGACTGAAGGTCCCCAGAGTTCATTGGTTATCCTTATATAATATTACTTTTCATGTAAACGTGAAACCAAAACTTTAAAAGTGACTTTATCAATATAATATATATTTTCTTGTTCGAAAGTTAAAATAACGAAATTCATAACTTCTAACTTATCCCTCTATTACACTACGTGATAATTATATCATAGTTTTGGAGACAAACATTTTACTCAACAAAGCTAGTTTATGAGGAACTACAAATATTAATTTTATGGTGTATTTATTTCTATACTTTCTCAAAACCTGAGGATAGCATGAATAAATCGTTTTCAAATAGACTTTGTTTACTTATGAATAACGAAAGCATATCCTCTCTTGATTGTTTTACTTTTGTGACAGTTTATTAGTTCAGTTTCACGTCTCGTTTTCTGAAGTGAAATTATATGATTTTCTTAACATGAAAATAACATTGTCATGAAATCGTAGAACGAGCTAAAATCGTAAATTCAAAGTCATGACTTTTGTTAAGGTTATTAGGAGTTATCATCTTTAAAGTTGGCGAAATACATATGCATCGTTGAAGAGTCAACTTCTGATCTGCTCCATGACCCAAAAACAGTGAATTTCAATGTTTATTATCAGTAACGAGCCAGTATTATTTAAATTTGGAAGAATTCCAATGCCGAGTGACTTTAGAATTAAATATTTGGCGACCATAGTTTATGTAGTCCATTAATATAAATATCAATATAAATATAAATATAAATATCTGAAATTATGTTTGAATTGTTTGTAAATCCCAAATGATCTAGAGTATATCACTTCGGATGTTTCTAATGTATAGCATTATTTCTAACAACTGAGGCTTTCGAGAAGTTTCTGTTAGATAAGGGAAGAGCGAACGGCAATGTATCAGTTGGAAAAGCTACAGGAGTGAAGTCGTAGTCTCCCGCGGTCAGTCATGCGAATACCCTTGGCCGTCCGAAAGCCAAAAGCTGTCGGACATCCAAAAGCACTAGCAATGTAAAGAGTGGTTAACCTAGGAAATGTTAGAATACCCGCATTTTAAATAGTACACAAGCATTTGTTCCAAATGTTTACTTAGTCGTTGTATAGATTTCTGTTTGCTGAGATAGAAAACCACTTAATCGAATTAGGTGGTAATCGAATAGCGGGGTCAATACTCTTCATTTGAACAAGAAATGTGTGGCTGTATAATTCAATGACCGAATCGTGGATAATCAGAAAAGAGAAGTGATAAGAAATTTAAGCAGGTGGCAGACTAGCGACCCTGTGGGAAATTCTAGATGGAAACTGGTCTAAGTGATTTTTCAGAGAGAGAAGTTCTAACTTCCATGTTCTCCAGATAAATGTATTGCCGAACATCACCGATTTCGTCGTCGGCGGAACCTTCGTTGCCGACTGGGACTGAGAAACTACTGACAAGTCATTTACCAATGTTAGTAGATGGTATACATTCTTATTCAAATTTTCAGTACTAATAATTTCTATTCCATTATAGTAGTGATTAAATTTGTTTGAACAAACAGTTCTTTCTTTCAGAAAATTCAAAGGAAGTTTAAAGAACGGTTCTCTGAGAACAGCAAAGGCGATAACAACAAATGCATTCTCGTCGCGATCATAATTATCGTTAGTTCATCAGACTGATGTTTCGCCCTTTTAACGTATGTCGCGTGCGGGCCAATGCGTTGGCTAAAAATACTGTTTACTTCTTCGCTGGAAAGTTACATAATTTGTTAATGTATGTACAACCCTTAAAAACGTACTGCAGGCTCTGGATATATTGATGTCGGATTTAGGGAACTTTATCCTAAGTAACTGGTCCGGATCCACTTATATAACAAACAATCGCTACCAGGTACGGTTGTTGGCAACTCTCAACATCGGTTGTATTGAGCACAGTAAATACAACTTCCAGGAAGATACTTTTGCCACGGTACCGCGAATTCACATAAAACTAAGATTTAGCAAGTTGTGTGTCTGTGAGTTGCAGTTGCAACATTGATGGTATATGCTTGAAATTGAAAAAATCATGGCACCGAAGGAATTGTTTCAACTCGTCAATGAAAGTTCTGTCCAACCTGAAGACGTCTGTAAACGAGAGCCCCAAGTTCAAAACTAATGAAATCCAATCTATCTGAAATATCCCGAATGCAGTGAAAGGGTTTTGCAAAACGAGAAAACGAATCCGATGATGAAGAGAAACAAATATGAAGAAAATGCTCCAACAGCACAAGAGTCATTCAAGATTGTGGAAGGGTGTCTTCACTGTTGATATTTAGTGTCTAAATACCATAGAATCAAGTGTTAAGAAGCATAAAGATATTGAAATTTTGAATTCGCGGCTGTTGGAGATTTTACTCTGACCCTGAAATAATAAAATCAAACGTAGATGAAAAACAGTAATATATTTTGGGATTATTGGATATAGTGACCCTCTGAAATAGTGAACCAAAACCATTAGTCCCCAGAGATTCACTATAATGGGAGTCGACAGAATGTATAATATTTAGTAGTAGTCTATGAGAAAAATAAGAAAGAAAAAAAATGGTGAATAAACGAACGAGCGAAATGATTTTCCAAAAAGTATCACGCGCACCGCTGAAGAACAACAAACAAAATACTCTTGTATAACTGCAAGAAATTAAATATTTTAACAAAAACTGTCCTCACGAATACTGCAATAACATCGTAGTCGCGGCGATTTAATATTTCACTATGTCTCTATGAAGTAATAAAATCAATCTTAGGTGAACAACTGCACTATATTTTGGGATTATGGGATATGGTGAACCTCGGAGATAGTGAACCAAACTGTTTGACCCCAGAGATTCACTACAACCGGAGTCGACTGTATTTTCCGCTTGTGAATGCTAGGAAGCACCTCATCCAAGGGAAGAGGAATGGAGAACGCGAACTTAGGAAGTCTGCCGCCCATCGCGAGCGAGCAGGCGCAGACGCCAGCGCCGTCGTTGACGGCGGCGCGCGAGCGTCCAGCGGCGACACCGGCGGCGCGCTACTTCCGCTCGCGCTGGCGTGTCGATATGATTGTCATCCGGTTGCGTGTATGCGTGGTCAGCGAGGCGATGGATCGCATGTGCAGGCCAGATAGTAGGTCCAGCGCGGGCGGGCGGGCGGGCTGGCGGCGGGCACGCGGCGGCAGGTGGCGATGGGGTGCGGAGAGGGGGGCGCGGAGGGGGGGCCGGAGGATGGGGGCGGCGGGCGGCGAGGCCGCGCGCGGAGCCCGCCGGCCGACGTCCTGCCGCGGTCGGTGCTCCGGACGCGCCGCCGCCGGCTGCCCCCTCTTCCACCCCCGCAGCACACGCCCCGCCCCCGTATCTCCGCCCGCCCGCTCGGCCGTCGCACGGCGCGGCGAGGACGAGTGTGGCTGCGGGAGCGGGGAGGAGGCTCCAGCCGGACGAGCGGACGTTCTGCGCACCTAGCGGCCCCCGTTGCACCACGGCGGGCGACCCACCGTCGCTGGCATGCGGAGCGCGTTTCGCCCGACTTTAGTGCACTTGCTCTTCCTCCGGCACAATGCCTTACTCAATATTGCCATTTCTAAGTATAAATGACGAGTCTCGAGATTTTTACACTTTTTATTTTCTCGCTATCGCTTACGCAGTAGAGAGAAATTTATGTAATACTGCGCGAAAAACGGCGAATTTCCGGCAAAAAAAACATATTTCAGGGCCCTGGAAACGAAAAAGGTGGATAAATCCAGTTGCTAAATTTAGAAAAAAAATCCTTCAATACGTGGTGTAGCCAGAATCCATGTTTTGAGAGTCCTTCATACTGAAAAACCGAATGACGGCAAAACGTCTGTCCGTCTGTGAACACCGCTAGCGGCTAAACAGTTCTGCCAATTTTCTCCAATATTCTGGTTGATGTCACCGCCCCTTGAATTTCAAACCAATACATTAATTTGGAAATAATTGGGGGGAGTACTGTACATGAAACTCCAGGGACATATTCAATATTTTAAAAAAACACTTCATGTACCCCGAAAATCAAAACATCTTTTTCAAACTCGCAGAGCCTCGAGTTGGGCCAAATCGATGGGGGAATATCAATTTCGTAGAAAATCGTACGAATGATTTAGGTGCTAGCGGTTGCGGACGGACAGAGGAACGGTATGCTATCAACCAAATTTTCGGTATCACGGACCCAAAAATATGTATTCTGTTCACACATCGTGTTACACGTATTTTACAACACACAGGAACAAGGTTTATCCAATTTTTGGACACATGGGCTCTACAATACGAGTTTTTCTGTAAAAAAGATCGCCGATTTTTGTCTCAGTATTACAATACTCTCTCCGTAATACACAAGTACGTGGAATGGCGAAAAAGTAAATATTGACACAATGTTTTCGACAAATGTAGCCGTTTTAGGTTTTTTGTTCGCACCGGGAAGTTATTGTTCACTAACTTTAATTGTTTCTGAAATAAACCAATTAAATTAGTAGAAATTGATATTAATTTTTATTTCTATTAGTAATATTTAGTGACTCAGGTGTTATTCTAAATTTTCAGGCCGGAAAATGAACCACACTCCGCGTATCAAATGAGGAAATGCTCTGTTGCAAAGAGAACTGTGAATTCAGGTGTCATTTTTTGTATCAATGGGACATGCATAGTCTGCATTGAAACAAGGCAGGATCTTGCTTCATGCAATAGCGGATTTGCACCGCAGAATGTGAAACTCGAACATACATATTAATGCTCGTTTTTATTTCGATAATTTCCGCGGTGCAATGCCGCGGAAATGAGAACTGCGTTACAATACATGGACATGTGGATAATTTAGAAAAATTGCACAAATCCAATTGTAGATGTTGGTCAACACTAAGTGCGTTTATAATGCAAAGATTCAGTTCATTGTTATGCCATTTACTGTTCATTTTCGAGCCTTCTTTTTTTGATAGACAAAACAGCAAACTGTCGCTTCATTTATTTCGAAGAGACAATTTTGAAATCAACCGAAAGCTCACACGTAGCCTTATCATAATTGCTCCATGGTGCATATAACTGTTTTGACTTTTACCTGTTACTATCTTGAAACTTCATACGATTTATATTAGCACCGCAATTATTTGACTTCACAAATGGCAGATCTCACATGTACCGGAAAATCGAGGAACCATGATGATTTTTTAAAAGTATTATTAACATTAGTCATCCAATCAAATATTCCATTCCCCAATATAACTGGTTCAATATAATCCTAATTTTATTGAAATACCGGACTGCAAACAAAACAGAATACTACTTGTTAGACATTTCAAATTTTATTTGATTACGTATATTTTCCTCAATTCACATTAATAGTTTGAATTACTTTCTAATATTAGTACATTTATAAATTGTAATGTTTTGTGTCATTCAGATAGTAAAATGTATGTAATGTTCTACACGTATTTCATGATGACATGATTTCTTCTGAACTGATTTAAACTTGCGCTGTCATTACAGACAATGACATTTGAAACAAGTTACAACTATTAGTCTTTTGCAAAAAAAAAAGAAATATCGTTGAATTTTTGCCATTTTCAGTTGATTCAGCGGATTCAGCGGATTCATATTATGTTATAAGAAAACAATTAGCAGTTTTAAGGTGGTATTATTTTGGATACAACACATCTTGAAATCACTACAAATTAAAGAACTGTTGCAACGTGCAAGCATCACCTCTCGTATGGTTCTCAGTTGGGCAATCTTAACAGTTCCTTGAGACATTGTGGTATCCTTCAGTGCGTGGAGTATAATGTATTGACTTATACTTCCCTTATGTATGTTGAGTTTTGAAATATCACGTAAATATTCAGAAGCAGTAAGACAAAATACCGGCAAAGGTGACTCAGGGCATCCACTGATGTGGCAGCAGTGCCTCTGACTGGGAGGTCCCCGAGTTCGAGTCCCGACGATGGCAGGATTTTCGACACTGGATTGTCCAATAGGCTGAGTTCAGCTGCTGTCTGGAGGAGAATTCTAGTGGCCGGTTGCTCTGATCGGTAGTTTTCCGTAGTTTCCCCGATCAACATGGCGCGCGGTCCGTGGCCCATTTGCTAGAGTACTGCTCTGGCATTTTGTATCATGCACTCAAAAAACGTGAAGTGTAACTACACTAAGTAAATAAAACACCCAAATCTCCGTGAAGAACCGTAGCGGCTTATCACTACCGAAGATGTTTACCGAAATCGATATTCCCCGAATGAGTGAGAGTGATTGAGGGAGTGTTGCTGGGGACGTTAAATACTATGGTATTTAATCCTGTAAATTTAGTGCTCATTATATTGCGGGACGTCGCGGAATCTCCGCCCGCAGGAATGAGAAATCCTTCGGCAACGTCAGCTTGCGGGGTTTCCCCAACAGGTATCTCTCCTGCGGAACAACACCGCAGCCGGGACAAGCTCTAAGCTCCCAACACGTGTGTTAGTGTAGTGCATGTTTGTGAGTTTAAAAGAGGGGTAAGTGAGCAATAATGAGGTGTGGCCTCCCGGCGTGAGTGTTAGTGTAGTGCATGTAAGTGTGTGTAAGTAAGGGACGAGGATAGGACAAGGAGAGGAAGGAAAGGTCACGCGCGTTCCGTGGTCCGTTTGTTAGGGTATTACTCCGACATTCGCCGGGCATTGATTAGAGAAACCACGGAATACTACCAATCAGAGCAGCCGGCCGCAAGAATTCTCCACTAGACAACGGCTGAATTCGATCTAGCTATGTAGCTAATGTCGAAAATCCTGCCGCCGTCGGGACACGAACCTAGGACCTCTTGGTCAGGTGCACTGAAGTGACATCAGTTGATGCCCTGAGCCGCCTCTCCCGGTCTAAATGTTTTGGTACACCTGCTTGGTATCCAGCTTGAGTCATCAGGAATCTTTATGCAATGCATTTATTAATAATATTTACTTAAAAATAAAAGGGTTCTTTTAGGCAAAAATTAAAAATATGCAAATAATAGTTTTGTACCAAGGACGATACAAAGATTCTAACGATCGAGTGGTGACAAAAAGCCCGATATCATTAGAACCAGTTAAAGTCAGTGGTACATACCAGATTTTTTAACCTTATTTTAATGATTCAGATTTACTTATTTACTAATTGACAAAATGTGAACTTGACTCGGTTTGTCTTTTTGTATTTTTCTCCCATAACTCCCTTTCATAATTCTTTGAAGAGATGCCTGGCAATTCAATTGAAGGCAAAGGCACTGGCACATCAGGTCCATGAGAAACGATGGGCGAGATGAGGACATATGGGCAATGCAATGTCAACTAGACAAGAGATCAGCTTTTGATATTTGCGGTCGTACCCACGGACATAGCAGGAACAAAAGTAACAATCGTCAGAGTGGTTTATCAATTACTTCTGCGTCATAGGAATTCCTAATCGTAAAGCAGTCTTCCTTTTTTTAGCCAGAACCGTAGATCATTGAGATACTGCATACAAACTTTACGAGAACACACGATTTGTCCTAGTCCCCGAATTTCATGCCAAAATACGCGAGATATAGTTGACTAACATAGTCTGTAATGCTCCTGAGGCGATTTTTAATAACACTCTAATAGCTGCACATATAACAAAAGTCATCTGACAAATTTTCGTAACGTTTCGAACTCGAAGCCATGTTTCACGAAACGCTCAGAGGAACCGTTAGAATGATTTATGTGGTACAGTTTCCACTTGCCACTTCAGTGCACGCACGACACTGCACGTGAAAGAAAAATTGAGACGAATTGATTGCTGAATGCGCTCGCCGAAGGGGACTGCGAATTTGGATCTGAGAAAAGGATCTGATTTTCTGGTAGTAGGCCGTTGAAACTGACACCTGATGAACATGATTGCTACGTTGAATGTTATAGAAATCTATATTGGCAGAATATAATGTTCCCATTCTTGAGTATGTGATTTTAACAAAAAAAAAACCTAATTCGTAAATCAAGAGGCAATGGTACGAGTAGCATCTCTATCTCCCTGTTTAAAAATCTTT
Organism: Gryllus longicercus; assembly: GCA_038098605.1. Lineage (NCBI taxonomy): Eukaryota > Metazoa > Arthropoda > Insecta > Orthoptera > Gryllidae > Gryllus > Gryllus longicercus. The sequence goes on from JAZDUA010000239.1 coordinate 970,778, forward strand.
TAATAATATTTTTTGATAATAAAAGAACAATTTCTATCATAAATATTTATCGTTGATAAGGTTTTTATTTAAAAAATACTGAAGTGTAAAAATATGTTTTTAAATCGTAATTAAGTAAAATTATTAATTAAAATGGAAAAAATGATTTCATTTCGTTTTGATGATTGCACAAGCAAAAAAATTATCCAACAAGATTTTGATAAAAATAAGACAATGAAAATATTCAATATTTGTCGTATATGGGCTTTCAAATGAAGATTTTTTTTTCAACATCTGACTGCATATTCCGTTTGAGAGCAGTCCTGGCCTATAAACCATCCTATGTCCTATTTCTGTTCGTAAGGCTACTAGGGGAGGGTAGTATATTAAGTTGGGTGCTTATATATTGCAGGGAAAACCAAGAACTAAAGTTTGATATTTACATAATTATTTTTTTTTCTCTCTCCCTTTGCTTGGTTTCGTTAATTTTCTCACCACTGTGTTTTTGACTATTTATTTTTTGTGCCAATAATTTTTGTTAGCAACAAGATATATAATTCACGAAATACTTCCTCTAAACGCAGCTTTTGTAAAAAAATGTATTTTCAATTGAAAACTCCGTTGTGCAGTGAAGCAACGATCACGCCTTATCGTCGCAAATTCTCGATCGCTTCTGAAAAACCGACGAGACGGAACAGATAACAGAGTGAACCTACTGCAGCGTAATCCAGGGAAACGCATTATTGATGCGAAAGCGGACCCCCGCTCGCAGAAATGCAGGCGGCGGGCTTTCTAGCAAGGCGCGACGCGCGTGCGGCTGAATTGCCGCCGTCGGGTCGGCGCCGTATGCTCCGCTTGCGTTCCAGAAATAGTCACGCGGAGTTCTGCTTCCGTGCCGAGCGCCTCGGACGTTGCGGACGGGCCGGAGATGAATAATTCCGTCCCTTTGAAGAACTCCCTGAAACTGCGGACTCGGAAAGGTAAGGTTCCTGCTTGCCGTGAGGACGACGTTTTCTTGTGTGGTGATCGACTCTATCGTTGACGGGGGAGAATATCTCTATACGCATCGTGCTCCATTACGCTCCGCAATACGATTGTCTTTTCCCACCACGTAATTGTATAAATTTCGTTTTCTCTGATTTATTTGCATATTCTGATGATCATTTTGTTGATGTATTAATTAAATAATATAAGTGAAAGTTGTGCAATGCAGCCAACTCGAATATTTTGAAAGAAAAATATCGTAAACATTCCTCAAGTCTGTGTATCTTTAACAGTTGAAACGTCACTGAATTTATCGATTTATTAATCGTTTAATTTTTATATTGGAGCACAGACCACTTAAATTTGTTTTCAAAACCTTATTGACTGTAATTTCGTATACAAATCTTGGAGGAAAAATGGCTGGGGTGAAAATGCAAAATGAAAATTCGAGCATAAAGGGTAAATATTTTCAGTGGTATGGTAGATTTGAAAGAGTTCAACAGTTAAACGACGAACATTTAGTTTTGCAAGTGAATATGAAAAAATATCATACATAAGACAATTAACAACCTTAGACGTACCACACTAGACAACATGATAACATGATTGAATTTTTTCCGGCATTCACAATTGTAAATTAACAATACATTACACTGTACAAATGTTTCGTAAATCCATTTACGTAAAATTCAGATGAATTTAATAACCATTCTTTAGAAAACAAACATGGTTGTATAAAAATAACTCTACTTTGTTCCTGGAATCTTATGGCACACTTGATAGAAAAAATGTTTAAATAATGCATAAGATATATGACAATATACGAATATATATACGATATGAGACGAGGCTAATACTGCTTTTTTTATCTATTTTCGGGCTGCTATCTTACACGAGTAAGTATAAATTTAACAATGATAGTCATTCTCTGTAGGAAATGAGTCATTCCAACTGTATAAATTCGCACGGCGATCTTCCGCACAATTAGATGAACAAATATTTCTTGCACAATTAGATGAACAAACGTTTTTGCTGAGAAACGCTCTGTTACAGCACAGTAGTTTAAGCACAATATCTCTTCTTCTAAAATGTTCTGATATGATTATAACGAGCACACTTCAAAGTATCACTGGAGAAAAAATAATCTTTTCTCGGATAAAACGACGAAAAAATAAACAAACAAATTTGTTAATTGATGGATTTATGATGCAAATTACGACAGTCCTACATTGCACACGCCCCTGCTATCGAGTGCGTCATTGCCAGCCGGTCGTCACTAATACACTGCGCTCGCTGTTCGATATCGCGTCACCACAGAATGGCTTGAGTTCGTCACAAGCAGTGAGAACATCACACCCGGTGTGAGGGCAGACGCACTGTTGGGTAGAAGCTTCCGCATTTTAAAAAAATTGCTGTTGCTTTTGAAACTATGTTACAAGATTTTATTCTGCATTGAAAACGGAGTAATTCTTCTTGCACGTGGACTTTTCTCATAATGCTTTTGCCTTTTATGCCTATCTGTCATGGGCTGGGCGCCGGTAGTTTTTGGGGTTTCCAGACGATCACCCGTCCAGAGACCCTCGGTGTCTTGAGCTGCATAATCTCCTTATCATCACAGGTGGTTAAGTAGTACAGCTTCCGACGCTAACTGATTGAGTCAACTAATTGGTCCCTTAGAATTCCTCCGTAAGGTAACGAAATACACTAATGTTTATAGACTGTCTCCACAATTGGAAAGTATCTGTCCTGGATCTTACTAAATGAACTATTTTATCAAGAAAAATTTTGTTACGAAGATCTAAAACGTACTAAGCGTTACCTGCTAATTCCATTTGGGATAGGTTTTTAGAGAAATTGTATTTACATAAGGTATTTTTTTAAGAACGTTTATGTTCCTTTATTTTCCATCATCGTGTAACATTGGTGAAATACAATAAACGTAAATCAAAAGCTTCGTTTGAGAGACTATCACTGGCATTATTAAGCAATAAAAAATGATGGCCAAAATGTCCATCATTCAAGATATAATATTATCATTAACGTATGTGCAAAAAATGTCATTTTCGAGATTTCAAGAGCAACTAGCTTCATAGCAAATAAAAGTGAATAATATGAAGAATACCTGAAAACCCGATAAAATATTTAGTCACTACCAACGAATATCTGAATTACTGTGCGAAAAATTGAACTGCTGCACGATTATTTTCATGAATCGGAGCGTGACGCTATTCTCTCCACATCTGCGGTGGAGGAAGTTCAGAAACGGCAGCGTCCCTTTCCGGGTATAAAAATTACCAATTGAGTTTACAGAGGTGCTTCAAATTACGGAAAAGTGCACAACGTTCCAACGACATGTAGACGCCTGCGACAAAATTGAAAAAATAAAAATCGCACACATTCTACAAGAATGGGCTCTGTTTCTATGGATAAAACAGTAAAATAATTACTTATTGCTGGTATTATAACAAACACGATGGTGTTTTTTGAATTTGGAATGACTCACCGTCCATTTCAGCAAATGGCAACACAACAAAAAATTAACCCTCAGGAACTCATCTCGTCTCCATATAATGGGAGGGCTCCAAACGTCGATTCACAGTTATTAAAAGTCCAGTTTAAATTTTGTATTTGAATTTAACGCTTTAGCTATCTCAATGATATACTCGTATTTATCTGAATGTGTCAGGAAGCACTACGCCGCGCATGATTCGCAAATTGTTAAGCGTAAAAAATAGTTTCATGCAGAATATATAGCACTAATTTCTCTTTTAGGCACTGAGTTAATTAAAAATTATTTATTATGTTAACTGTCTTATATTAATGAGTTTAATAGGCATTCCATGTATCCCCAAAGAGCAGCAAATTATATTGGACGACAATTCCAAATTTTTACTGGTTCCTGGAAATACGGGTCTTGGAGTAACGTAAAATGGCATGTTTACTCCAGATATACCTTCAGTATTTTTCTATATTTTTTAGAAACAGTAAAGTTTAAGTAGGTAACATTGGGTAAATCATAAAAAATAAAGTATCTATTACATTTGTTCAACTGGAGGGATTTATTGACTTTTTTCCGTTTGAATGATACCAATAGTGCCAGTGATACTCTAACAAACGTAGCTTTGATTTAAGTTTATTCGATTTCACTAATGTTTTACTCGCGACTAACCAATAGTAAACTGCTAACATGGTTGCGTTCCATCGTTCCTTGTTTTTTAATTATCAAAATGCAGTAACGGAATTGTTCTCTATGTACGTCATTGCCATCCCACGTGGAAAGAAAAAAGCTAAGCTACAGAAATATGCCACATATCATCTCACAAAAGTTCACCAATATTTCCGTCACATATTCTTCTTAGTTACCGGGTATCCTGAGCCTTAAGAAATGTCTTGTGGCATTGTTAACATTCCTAAGTTTCTTCATCTTTTCATAACAAAAAAGTTTATCGAATTCAAAATCTCTCATTGATTATCATACCTGGAGACCAACAAATATACCCTCTTTGCCTCGCTAACGTTTCGAAACTTTACTTTTATGTTCTGAAACCCTCTGATACTTCTTAAATGCTGTTAAATAAGCATTCACAAGCCCTACCTTAATGTGTCAAGGTTGAAAGTAAATATTGCGATATTCAATTAGGTTGTTTTTTTTTCAACACATTTTTGGCTTGCTTTTAATTGCCTCACATGCTAATCGCAGCTAATATTTATACTTTATTGCGCTAATCCATTGTATGAAAACAAAAAAAACAGCTTAAATTGAGTGTAACTCATCTGCATTCCTAAAAGAATGACTTGACGTACTTTTATGTATATATTAAAATACTTGAGACATTTCTGCAATTACATTACTACAGTTACATCTGCCCAGTCACGGAATATTTACACCACAAAGAAGTCTAATGAACACAAGTGAAAGATATATAATGAATGAAACAAATCCGCAGATCACATTACTGCAACAAAGCCACCAGTGTGTCAGAGAGTTGTTTACAAATGCAATCATTTGTTGAATAATACATTGATATGTTGTTCCAGTGTTATCTCAGCTTTTTAGAGATAAGTATTGAAGATTATTGTGGGAAGAAATGTGTATTTTTTTTTACAAAATATATTGAAAAGAGGTTACCAAATTATCTTCAACAAATGGCGAGAATTAGCAATTAGGATGAATGAAAAGACTTACAAATAAAAGATGAAGCATTTGTAAAGCATTGAAACTAATTCTTATTCCACAGACCTCTTATATCGAAGAACTGTCAAAGCCGAAAGATCTAGGACAAAGGAGTGAAGAATTGCTATCTGGCTGCTATATTCAGTAATCCAGATGACGAAGATTTAGGTAAAAGACATACTACACCAAACCATTCTAAAACCAACCACCAGCTGTAGTTCATATTTGAGGGATTAAATAAAAAGGTTCAGGCAATTGGAACCTATGAAAATCAAATATTGTTGGTGCTCTTACAGACTAAAACGATCACTAGATACAAAATAATGAATGGGAAACACAATAAGCATAACTTTAACTGTAGTCGGCACTGTAGAAACAAAAGTTTAAACTGACATATCCACATGCGACCACGGATGAAAGGATACGTGAAGTATGGATTTTACATCCGTCCAAGACCAATAAGGAAGATCAAAGATATTTTGAACTGCAAACAGTGGAGGCAAAGGGGTAAGACTAAACAATGAGATGTAGATTACAATGAAAATTCAGGTTTGGAAAATGCGACATTATATGAAGATTGACGTGAAGGTCGTCTTCTTGTCATTTGTGTGAATTTGCAGGACACAACGGCCACGAAGCCTCTCGCTTAGCCCGAGATTTTTCGATGCATTTTTCTCTAAACCCTTAGCAATTGTGCCATTTGAATACGACTACATGAACTCATCACGAAGAACTTCTTTCAGGCCAAGTTTCGTACACTTCCGCGTTTCCCAGCCCTTAATAGCTCCTAGTGAGAATGAAGCACGCCACAGGGCGTAACGCTCAAAATAAATCAAATCAACCCTCCAGACAATACCCATGTAGCTTATACAAAAATATTTACCAAGTCGTGAAGCAACAATCTCGTTTCAATCAATTATTTACCCATGTTCCATATTTATTAGCTATGTTGTGATAATGCTAGTCGAAACGATGTAAAAATCAAAGTATTACCATTCCAAAAGATGTTATGAGCCCCTGTAAGCAAACGTGTGGGATTATTGTTATTTTAATTGGTATAAGATTTTAAACGTTCTGTATCAGATGCAAAAAGCTTGAGCTAAAAAAGAAGCAGATTATTTTTTTCACGCAGTGCATAATTGTATAAAGGTTAATGATGTATCTTTGCACTTCTTTTAACGAAGTATACTGACCCTGCATTGTGTATGATGAAAAGTATTATGTTATTCAACAAAAATTTCTAATAACGAGAAGGTAATAGTAACGTTCTAACGGTAAGGTAATATCTTAATATTGCAACGTTTATCCTTCTAAAACGTCGGACATCCCTTGAGATACACCTAATCAAACGATAGGCAAGAGGTTTAGAAACAATATGTAACTTTGATGTTTTGATAATTCAAATGTTTAAATAAAAATGGCTTCCTGTCATTCGATTCAGTATAATTTCCTCGAATAATGAAACACCCAATACTTGAAAATCAGTTAATGCTCATGAATTATTGATTTGCAATATAAAAGCTTATTTTAAAAGAATGGAATATAATGGGTGCAGTAGGCTTAGTCATGTACATCCATACGTACATCAAAACTTTCTTTGTGGCTCTTATCCCAACCACTGTTAAGATATTACTTAACGGTCAGTATTCTTTGTCTTAATGGTAACATAATGCAAAAGCTGTGGCGTCCAAAAACAATTTAAGATACAAGCGTCACCAGAAACGGTAAGGAGAATACATAATTAATAAAAGTGAAGCAGGAGAAACTACGTGATGGGAATAAAAATCATCAGCAAGATGAAGACAAAATCATAACTGATTTTATCTCGATATATTTGAATACTTAAGTAAATGAAACATTTAAACAATTGTTTAGTTTTCTTGTCCCAGAGGTGTGTGTTTAAATCCCGCTCCAGACACGTGCGTTTTCTTCATGTGCTTCTGGAATGGTAGTCATTTTACAGTTCCGTGCTTCTTATCGCAACTGCCATTGACTCATGACCAATAAAGAAATAGAAAAACGACAAGAGCTGGCATGCGTCTGTTGTCTACCTCAGCGTTTAAAGATACCAGAACCTGGCTGAGAAGAGTCCATGGACTACCTCAGTACGGAGGTACTACGGAACTGAGGATTCAACCAAGACTGAGGTAATCATAATAAGGACCCCCAACGTTCCGAGAGCAGCCGAGACGGACAGAGAGGGATGAGGGTAGCTCAGCTCAGTGATGAAAAGCGACCTTAAATAAATTAATTAATTAAAAGAAAAATTAAATGTAAGAATTCATAACCACGCGCGAAGGAGAAATGTATTACATATCTTCTTCAGCAGAATTTTCGTCGAAATGTATCTATGAATGAGATCATTTTCAGTTGCACTGAATACACATTGACACCAACAACAAAACTATAACAATTGATTTTATTTTACTTCAGTTAAACCATATGTAAAATAATACGCTATAAAAACAGAAGGAAAGTAAAAAAATCGATTGATAATCTTCTTACGGACAACTCATCATAGGCGAAAAGAAATAACAATGTTTACAAACGTTTCTATTCATTGTCGTATATAATAGTTGAGACGAAAATATGTGCTTTTGTTACATTCGCCTATACTTATCTACATATCTATCGGCCCTTCAGCGTTATTAAAAGAGGTCAAATGAGCCTATGGGGGTCCAAAGGTTCTCACGAAAACTCGAATACTATGTTCGAACTACGCGCCGTCCTATTGGTCTATTATAGTTCATTGAAGTATTTTATAAAGCAGCACTTTCGGCCTTTCGAAGGGGTCTCGAATAATTATTCCTATAATACAAGGCAATCTCGATCCGAAATGAGTGCGAGCGAAGCTGGCTGGGCCTCGCTGCTCCCACACTCCTGGCGAGGCGGGGGCGTAGTTTGGGCGAGGCCACGCGCAAGCAATCACCTTGCTTTTTTGACGATCCGCGTTGCTTGTGTCGCTACCGGGCCCGCCTGCCGTTGTCACCGCTCTCTATTCCTCTATTCGAAGGCTCTTCATTTAGCCGGCGTCAACTCCGCACAGCGGATCGCACGATCGACCATCACTCGTGCCCCGCACCTCCAATCATTCAACATTCCCACGAAACCTGCTCGGGAGGCCAGGCAGCGTGGCCAACTATTGCATCGGCGGCGCGTGGCTCGGGAGTTTGTCGACGTGAAATGTCATCAGCCGACTAGTGGCTGGATTTGGCTGCTATCTCTGCTTGTGCCCGTATGTCCTCAAATCAAGCAGCACAGACAAGGGAGTTCATAGGTTCAAATACAGGCTGTTAGCTGGTAGCAGTGACAAAGCCATAATAATGCAAAATGGTTATTTACTCTGAACACTGCTGAGGGTGTCATGGAGCACGGAGACACGCGCAGCCTTTACTGTGTGCATCGACACAGGTCTGTCAATCAACGCCTACTAGGGTATACTTCGGAAAGGGTATACTTTTTAAGTTCGCCACATTAAAATCCAGTCGACATCGCATGATCGATGCCTTCAAATATATCTTAGCATAGTAATAAGAGTAAGGCAGCCAACCAGAACTGGGTACTGATGGCGGCAATGAGATTCGAAACGAAATTTCAATCCACGATTTAAAGAAATAAACCTTTTTGGTATATCTACAATTTTTGGTGAACGAGAGCGTATATTATTATTATTATTATTATTATTATTATTATTATTATTATTATTATTATTATTATTATTATTATTATTATTTTATTACCTTAATTTACGACTAAAGATATTTCAGGTCGGATATCTACTTCAAGTTTCGTCCAGCTTCTTAAGAAGCAGATGCATTGATTTAACACAAAATATGGACAGTTTGCAATATCGCGCCATTCTTAACTTTCCATTATTTTGAATTACTTGAATGTTTAGACATACACTTGAGTGGAACAAATCAGAAAGCTCCAATGACAGGTATGACATGTGTTTTTAGCCCACACCTGGCATATATCCATTTCGAAACTCTTTATTTAATAATGTTTCTCCACATCCTCGGTTACATTTTTTTGATCGCATAGTACAGCAATATCTACAGGTAAAAAAGTTTTCACCAAATCTCGAATAACAATATCCATGTTGTTTGCTGCTATTGTTCGATTAGTATGGATTTCTTTGCACACAATTTTTTGTACAGTCTAACAGAAGTCACAGGTTTTGGTGTGGTCGTGCCACCTGAAGAATGTACGAGTATTTGGAATTTCCAGGGTGTTACTGAACTGATTAATGACGTAACTTATTTCCAATGACCTTTCGCACGTTAACTAAAATGCCTATGATCTCGACGCCACCAAGAGGATTTCGTCACTTAGGGATCACTTCATCGACCTAAAAAATGTATCTGCGAATTTTCTTAACCAGCACACATTCTTGCACTTTGAGATTTGAACACGAGCGCCGCGATCTACGTTTCCAATGTGGTAACCACTAATCACTACAACACCACGACCAATTTACTACGGATAAAATTTCGATTTTCCTAAGATTTCAGAGTTCAAATAATTAAGGATGCCGTTGTGTGTTAGAGACAGATTATTAATTCATTGTATGATAACTAATTCTAAAATACTGGAGTCTTTCTTAATTTTCGTAATTTCTTAATTTGACTATATTAAACTGGTACCCCTCTTATTTTGTAAATCACTAATCTCATAATCCTAGAAAGAAAAAGAGAGATACAGAAAGAGATTAAACAATGTGAAAAGACAATGAATATCTAAAAGCCGAAGCAAAGAATGATATTGCAGCTCTGAAATTTCAGACGCCACGCGATGACCAGACTAAGAGAAACAAAGACATCGAAAAAAAAATCTTGAGATACTTTCTCTTTACTACGTAAGCACGTAGTATTATAGAATAGAAGGCCTACACAAACTTTGTAAGAAGAAATGAAGTTAAAGACACAAACCGATGGAGAAATGGACTGCAGATACAGATGAATAAATTACAGAAAATTAAACACACCTAAAGCACTAATTATTTCCACGTTTAATGCATTGCTGAAAATAAAGATGAAGAGTAAGATAACTATTATTTAAGTACATATTTAAGTACACACAACTAACTCGGATGAGAAAATAGAAACGTTTTATGACAATCTGGACAAAAATTTCAATGAATACTAATACACAATAAATTTCGTTTTCGGGGATATTAATTTCAAAATAGAAATAATTAACCAGATGAGATTGTGCTGAAAAAAATACTCCAATAGAAAACATAATGAAAGTGGAAGAAGACTAGACAAATTGCAGAGGAGCAAAATCTACAAATCGTGAATTCACAATCCTACCAAAAGATAGATGGACATGAATTCTCCCCGGACACACCAACAAGAACTGAAATCTATTTTATCAAGACAGATCATGTTTAGTTAGTGTTAGGTTTCAACATTACAGCTCTACAAGAATTTTTGTGTGATCTCATAAAGATAGAAATAATAAATGGATAGAAGAAAAAACATAAAAACAAAACCCCAATTTAGGAACAATTTTGATGCAAATAAATACCGAAAACAGTTGCAAGGTAATCAACAGAGAAGGTACGACGGAACAAGAGATCCAAAAACATTACGAAACACTAAGGAGTATGATAACTATGGCAGGAATAATTGCCTCAGACACGATGATCCAGAAAGATAGAGCAAACCATCTTAGAGTGAGTACGAAATGAAAGTGAACCTGTAGAAGATTCTAATGTATTCATCGGATACACACGCGGAAGTATACATTTTGGGATACAATAATGCATTTCAAAAAAATTCAGAATGTTCAATGAATATGCGACGTGGGCCATTTTAAGTATCATTAGCTCTATTCGAGGGGAAAATGTTAAAAATTGAAGCAATTTTGGAGAACATTTTGAAAATGCTCGGGTTTTGTGCACTCCACCAACCCCTGCGAAAACATCTTGACATATTTACCACCTGTGCCTACTCCGACTCTTGAAAGTCTTGACGATTTACTACAACTCATTTATAATGATTCTGAAAATATAAAACTTTCTCCTAAGCACCAAAAAACATAATAATTATAAACGTTTATACATGAAAAATACACAATATTAAAATACTACATAAAATGAAACACCCGGTCTCACATACCTAGACGGTCATTGCGTACCACGAATTATCCAGTCAATGAAACCTGCACGTTTTCAGAAAATTGTGTCCTCTAGGCAACAAAGAGCCATGAACTAAGAGACAATGCGTGTTCTTTTCGAGCGATTGATTAATAAGAAAATACAGTACTACGATGGGAGGAGCCGCACACCAAACAGGGTTGCCTTATTACGACTTGAAATAACGGCACCAGTCCAGCAGACCGATGTTTTCTTTCTAGGATAATTAGATCCTACGATCCGAGGTGCAGCGCCTCCATTGACCTGACATCTAGAGACGTTTTATCGACTTGATCAACGCTGGACGCCTCTCGTCTCCCACACAGGGGTAATGGCACTCTCCGGCAGTGGGCAGTAACATATGGAAAGAGGCTGGCGGATGACGTAATAATCTACGTAAACAAGTGGAAGTCCGAGTGATGGGGCAAACTTCAACCGACAGGTATCTCTGTTGCTCTCTCCTCTTCTTTCCTTTCTTTCTCACTCTCTCTTGTCCCATCAGAAGTCGGCGCTTGTAATCTGATTAGTTGTATGTTTCATTTAGAGTAGTTTTATTTAAAGAATTGACATTTTACTTTTCTTTAAAACATACACGAGCAGTCAATTGTTTCCACCAAATACTCCCATGCATCATTCCTTGCAACGATGTATTTTAATCCTTGACTGGCTGTACCAAAGTGTTTCATGATAAAAATAAAGCTACGTAGTCACGTACTCATTTGAACATATATTTCATACGAATACTATTACTTGTCTGCCATTACTAGTGAAAGCAAGGATAGATGATACAAACCAATTACATCAGCCTTGTAAAATGCGTCTCTATGGATATTGTATATTTCACCCTATCCTGCTGGCCATTGCACGATGCACTGTATCACTATTTACTCAGTATAGATGGTGCAGTTTTTGGTACAAATTCCACAGAGGTGATCGAGTTAACAGTTAGATATGATTTTAACGATATTTTCCAGCAGTAATTTGAATAATATTCAATAAGTATAAAACAGCAATATTTCATCTAACTCTTTGAGCGAGTAGAAATATTCTTCCCTACGAGTGGCTACTTGAAATTTCAGAGTTAATTATGTAATAAATTCAATTGACCTACGAAAACTTAGATGGAAACAGTGAATCTTACGTTCATGGGACACCATCAGCTTCAACAGGAGCATTAACAACACAAGATTTTTCAGGGCTACCTCCAATAGCAACCCATCGCAGAACGCTTGCTTGAGTCAGAGCACAAATGCAAGTAACATATTGACAGTGAAGAAGAAGAAGAAGAAGAAGAAGAAGAAGAAGAAGAAGAAGAAGAAGAAGAAGAAGAAGAAGAAGAAGAAACAATTAGTACATGTGATGATGATTTAGTAACACTTAACTGCCCGGCAACCAATGTAGCGAGACTATTCAATAAAAATAGAAAACCACTATGGCCGTATGCAATAGATCTAAAGGAAACTGAAAACCAATTCTTAATTAATAATACTTAATAAGACGAAATTATTCTTCTCTATAATTGAAATGGCTTGGAAATGCACCAAAGTAATAGAATATAAACGATGCCACCGTTTCAAAGAAAACCAAGCTAACTTTTAATCCACGCTGTGTTCGTTGTGACGTACAATATTATTAATCACTATGTAAAAGATTTAAATCTGAAAGTATACTAACTCTGGAGGAAACAACACAGAAACTTCTTTGTATAAAATTTAAACAAGCAGAAATTGGGCGAAAGCAACGGTAAATGTATTACATTCATTTGATTTGATGTAAAAAGATTCAATCAATGTACTGTAAAAACTGTATGCAAAGTATGGGGAAGAAGTACAATCTGCGCACGTTTTCTTGAGCACCAGAACCTCTTTCCCACCCTTTTTCACAGTGATGAATTATAGTGTCAACAAAGCGAAGTTATCACATTTGAAAACTATAATTTTCACTCCCTAATTACAGAAGATTTATTTGTATAGGTAAACGAAGTACAAATTTCATATTTTAGTACTACTATCAAAATAGCAACCCTCACCCTGAGTTGTAGCCAATGTACTACATACTTCCACAACTTAGCAAAAGGAGAGCTCAATAAAACGTGCTTAATGAAGCAACCTTTTTGTCCAGAAGCAAAACAAGGGACCAGCTCTGCAGTTTATAAATCGACCATGACGAAAAACCTGATCATGATGGGTTCATTGACCAAGAAGCTGTAGTACATTACTTATTACCGGCATACTTATAATTTTTAAACAGTAAAAGGGTCAACAAATGCATAATAACGATTATGCAGCAGAAAATATTTTACGCCTATTAAACTTGTGTATCGATTTTAATTATTTAAAGTAATCTGGAAATTAGTATTTAATTGGCTGGGTGACGCCGCGTCCACGGCAAAGGTGCCGACGTTTTGGTCGCCATTCTGCGACCTTCCTCAGGGCGTAATGCCTACGCTTGGTATTCCTGGTTTATGGTATACCTGTTTGAAATGCAAAACTGTATCATCACTGTTATCCATTTGTTAATTATTAATTTGCTATTACGAAACCAATTTGAAAACTCTGAAACTGTACTATTTATTGTTTCTTTCTTGCAAAGAACATTCGTGTCATGAGCAAACAGAATTTTTCTTCTATTTCTAATGAACCATGGTATATCGTTTATAAACGCTTAAAGTACGAAGATAACCAATCTGGGCCAATACCACGAGTTTCATATGAAAATAATTTTGAAAGCAAAATGTTACGGTCAGTTACGTCAAATGCTTTGGAAAGATCTAAAAAGATTCGATAGGTGATTCATTTTGATCTACTGATGAAACAATTTTACGTTTAATAATGATGAAACATTTTACAGTTAATAAGTGGACGATATAAAGAAACAGTAGATTAAAGCACTTCGTTTCCGGGGATGTGGCAAATTTACAAACGTATTCTGCATTACCAAATAATCATATCAACGGACGACAGGCTATAATTATTAGCAATAAAACGTAAATAAATGAGCAGTAAATTGCAATTGTGATGGCGTATACACCTCGTAACTACTCCTCCCTCCCTTATATAGGAACCTCGTAACTACTCCTCCCTCCCCACATATAGGAACCCAGAAAAGGTTAATTTTATCGATGAGATTTTCAATAACAGCTTTACCCCAAAACAAACGATTGATGTAAAACAATGAAAAGTTTAAGAATATAACAATGCAATAACTTGTGAGAGTCCCTAAACTAAAAGAAATAAATTAAAACTATGAATATAACTTATTGGAGAACCCTTATCCAACTCGAATTTATTATCCCATTCGGAAGTGCCCCAGTTATAAATTCGTTCAAAATTAGAAAGGGTGAGGGCCATGATCGAATAACACGCTGAGCTTTGCAAGTTACCAAGAAACTCGATTGCATTTCTAAGCGCAAAAATTCAGCACTTAAAATTGGTCATTACCCATAATCGCTCCCTAATTTTGGATACACCACTGATGTATTCCGAGAACGCATTGTGTCTAAACGACTATAACAAATACCAGAGGAACAAAAACTTCCTTCATGGGACATGGCAATCAGTGGCAACTATCGCAAATAGCACCAAATTTGGCTAGTTTAGGGTCTTCTTGAAATCGCTTCGTGATCATCTAGAGAGCAGCTGTTAGAAACTTTTACTGATACTAAAGAAAATTTTGAACGGAAAAAAAGTTAAATATGGTATTAACGTGATTTAATTGCGTTCTACTATTCATTATAATGAATTGTTAATGTGGTAGTTTTATTACGCCCTTATTTTTGATGAGTTAACCTTTGTTATACTGGTGAAATATTTTGATGCACATATTGATTCTACTCTAACGTAGAGAAAGCATGTTGAATTAATAACAAATCCAATATACACCAAAATATTGAAACTATATCCATTTATTAACTTCAGTTCAGCATTCAATTCGAAATGTACAATTTTATTTAATATTCAAATCCATTAGTAGTGCACTACTCACATATGTCTCTCCGGTTATAAACAAACTGCAGAATAAACAACGTCCAGAAGCTACGGACTATCCGGAACAAGTCTTTACGACGAAGTGCAAAGGCTCCTTGGCTCATCTTGAAGAAACACATTCCAAGAAAACTCGCGATAGAATCTTTAAATGATTATATAAGAATGAACTGTGACAATTTTTTAAACCTTTTCCAACATTTTTCTGAAGCATAAATAGGAAGAAAATATTTTAAAATAAATTTCATAAAACAGAATCGGCTGCACTGTCATCAAACAAAACAATAAATTAATCAAAGGTAAACACAAGTATCTGTTATCCCCGGATTCAATTCCCGGTCAGGGAAGATTATAGCGTGCGTTTTCCTTGCAATGCCCCAGTATATGTTGCTGTGTGACGATGAGAAAATTCCCTTCTCCGGTTGAGAAGACCGGAATACGGCGTGGGGATGTCTACGAGCTAACCACACGTAGTACCCCCTTATCCCATGGTTGCGAAGCAGGGACGTCGCTGGTGGGCCTGGGCCCGTTCACGGACTGTCACGCCAAGTACATACGTACATACAAATATCTGTTTAAAAGGATATATTGCGTTACGCTCAAACCAAAGACATATGTAAGTACAATGTACATTTGTTCTATGTATATAAACGTCCTAAAATATAATAATCACATTTATCTGTATGTATGATTATTTTTTCTAACACATTCTGTAAATACTTTCTGGCGGCATGGTGTTTTTTTTCAGAAGTTTGTGGAACATGATATGTTCTTATTCCAAATTATTTATCTAGTGACCTAGGGACTACGGTATCCAGCGAAGAATTTATACGTCACATTCACCGCTAGCGCCTCCGGAAAAGGTAATAGTCCTACTTCAGGCACGCCTCAGAGAAGGAATTGGCACTTTATTTGGGAGACAAAAAGTCAAGACATAAGTCAGACTTTCGTCTTCAGAACTAATTATTATTATTATTTTTATTATTATTATTATTATTATTATTATTATTATTATTATTATTATTATTATTACTATTATTATTACTATTGATATTCATTCTCTATATAAACGCTGAGGGAAGTTGGCATCACTTATAGACCATTATGAGAAAGCATCGCCCGTACGTGTGCTACTGCTGGATGGGCAATTGCCCCTCAGCCCTGCTTCAGAGTTGAGATGAAAAAGAAGTTCACATATTGTGGTATAGAGGGAAATGCATGCGCGCCTGAACCCGCAATACACCTTACGCAGCAACACTTTACTGTCGCGTGTAACTCAGAAAAGGTGTGTTCTAAACCCTTTAAAACCTGGTTTTTATCTTTCTTTTTGGACGTGCGAATGTTTATTATCTCGCAATCAACAAAATCAGACGTTTTGAACGTTCTATTACATTTTCGGAACGCACACTCACTCTACAACAGGTGTTGTCAGCATCGTTGGGAGTTGGGTTTCAGTGCCAAGCTATTTTCACTTTTTGTCAATAAAAGGGAATTAACTTGTGAGGATCATGCGGTGAGTATTTGAAAAACATGTGGTGAACCAGTGAGGGAACATGTGAGGAACAAATACAGTACACGAAGGTAATGTGCGGGATACATATGAGGGACATATGGGGGATCATGTTGGGAATATGTGTAAGAACGTAAGAGGAAACATTGAGGGCAACGTGGGGAGAAGAAAGCTAAAACGTGCAGGAGGACAGGAGAAGTCCGAGTTATGTTTCTTAAGCAACATTCTACCAAATGAGAGCTTTTTGAAAAGTCCATTACATTTTCGGAGATTTAGCTCTTCCTGGTCCCACAGCGTGGTTGGCTAGAAACGAGCAAACTCGATCTCGTAAAATTAAATCGAAGAATTAGAGACAAATACGTTTCTATGACAAAATTAAGATAACTATTTGATTTTCTGAGAAATTTATTGTCAACGCTTAACAATATTGAATTGTTTACTCACGCATAGTACTGAGCCTGCAATGCTTTAAGTTCACCGCCTAGACTTTCACAATTACACTATTTTCACTTTTAAAACAATGATTTAAAAAAGTGCGGAATGTTCGCACGATTCCAGTTATTATTGTTATTATTATTATTATTATTATTATTACTGTCATCATCATCAAATGAGCATAGTAGATCAGGGGGCGAATTGCCGGGGTGGTTGTGGCGGAAGTCATGCTCTAGAGAGTTTGATACCCTCTGCTGGCAAAATATAGATTTCTCCTTGCAAGAAATTCAATTAATTTAAAGTGTATAGTTTTTTATTTCCACTCTTAGAAATTATCAAGCCAGGAAGTCCAACTAAAGAAAATTGGAAAAGAAAACATTTATTATATACATACTGAGAGCATTTTCTTAGGATTCCCTCAGCGAAAATGTTCTTCGTTTTACTTATTTGTTTTCACTTAAATTAGCATTACAAGACATGATTAAAAACAATTTTCTAATTCTCCCTCCGTATATTAATAAACTAGTTGTTTTGTGCATATGCGAAATAAACGCATAAAATACAAAAAAATATATTATTCCTCTAATTATAGCGATTATTGATTATTGTTTTAGAATTATTTTCTGAACATTTATTTTTTCCTTTGTAACCGGAATGACGTAGAAAATATTTCTTTTAAATATGTATTTTAATAAATTTTATATATACATTTTGAATTATTAATGTCAATTTCTAAATAAAAAATCCGCCATATTGAATATAATTGACATTGTTTAGTCGTTGCCAAAAAACGAGAAATCCCGGAGTATCGTCACTTTTTGCGGGGGAGGTGCTGCTACCAACACCAATAGATCCGCATTCCGCTCGCTTATAGCCCAGTTCATCATAATAGCCATACATGAGGAAATTTTCCGGCCCGCACATTGCACCCTTCCCTCATTTTGGCGTGGCGGACGATGGCCGCAGGATGGCGGCGTAGCCGGAAAGCCAGAGGGCCGCTGGTGGGGGGGGTGCGACGCGGTGCAGCGGTGGGGGGCAGCGGTGGCGGCGGCGGCGGTGGTGGCGGGGACAGCAGAACGCGGGGGACCCCATGGACGAGCGGAGTTGGGATGGCGGCGGCTGGGCGGCCGGGGCGTTGGGGAAGGGCGTCGGGGGCCGCCGGCGAGGGCGGGAGGGGTGATTGGCGCTGGATGGAGGCTCTCGCCCGCAGGCAGCGCTGCCCGCCTGCTTTGTCTCGCTTTCCGCAATTCACATCCTGGCAACTGCACGAGGCCCTGCGTCCGTCGACCCTAACACTATTCAGCTCTGTTTCCGGAAGCTTCAATGGATATCCGGCGGGTCAGGGTGGAGCGGGCCCCCCGACGTGCTCCATGGATTCACGGCCTTGGGTTAATGCCTGCGTGAAGTTTTCGTCCCCTGCCCGGAGGATCTGATTTCAAATGAAACTCCTTCACGTATAATTTGAAGGAAATTACAGAGCGTAACCGTAAATAAAACCAATTGCATTTTCCAAGTATTCCAACCCTTCTTGCCCATTTAAGTCTAAATACATACAATGTAAAAATGTACATTTTCCGTGGGATAGAACAAATTCTGCGAGTACCCTTGACAGTTTGTATAGTAATGGTAAACATCATCAATTAATTAAATTGCTTTGAATTAATTATATATGTTTTTTAAAAATATCGAATCTTCACAGATTGCATCATTTTGCATCATTCTTTTGGCGCCACCATAGTATCAGCGGGAACATCAGTCCGAGGGTTAGCGTCACTAATGATGTAAATATATAAATTATGTATAACAACATTTGAAAAGCAATATATTTTTAAGAAATAATATTTATTTTTCCATTTCCATTAGAGTCGTTAGGTCGCATTTGATGAATAAATTTTCTAACTAACGAACTGAAGTACTTTTTAAATTTGCAAATTTTCTGTAACTATTGGCTTACAATGTTCTTCTGGCATTATTGTTTGAGCTTAAAGAGGGATTTTTTCCGAACATTTTGAGTCAGTAAACTTGAAATTCTAATGTGAAATATTTCGAGGACTTAATTTTGAAAATGATTAAAAACTTGAATGAATTTCATTATCTAGATGATCTTTAAAAACTTTGTTAAAATATAAAATACACTTCCTTAATCTAATATTATAACAAAACAACCTCAATTGATTACATAGTTCACAAAACAAATTTTTGACGTAATATTATTAACAATATTAATAAAATAATGCCTTTTTGTCCTGCAGTTTTGCATAAATTGCAACATTGTGATTATACTATATAAACCGTATCACATTTTTGTAAATATAATGACGATGAAATGTATTTATATGTGTGAACGAGCGCGCGCGTTTGTATGTGTGTGTTAAACAGAATTAAGTAATCCGTAAGCCTTACTCGTTATATCAAAAATTAATAAAACAATAGCAAATCACTAAGTGAAGAAAAACAGATCACATTCCTACACTGAATATACGTTTTGAACATTGAAAATCAGTAGTGATTGTTGGGTTATAATTTCTTCAAATATTTCAGTTAGATTATTCAAAGATCTTTCGAGAGATAATTTCTACAAGATTTCCAGAATACAAAATGTGTCATACAAATGGTTATTTTTACGATTTCTTGCTAATTTATTTCATGAAACGTTGATCTCTAAATGAATAATTCTAAAAAAAAAGTTTTCATTTGTAACAATTCATAAAGTACCAGTAAGTGTAATTGTTGTAGTGCGATATAGCTGCATTTCGTGATTATTTTATGTTTTCTGCAAATAATTAATTAGATGTCAACACGATGTGTATTCTTTTTTATAATTTATTCATTCTAGGTTTTCTTCATTTTTCACTCATTAATACTTGTAATATCAGATTCAGATTTAGATTCTAGAAAATAGAATCTGAAAGATGAGAAGCGCCTTACTTCTGACGTGAATAGGTGAACTACGCAATGTATTAATTTATAGATAAACGTACAATTATATTTGAGATATTTTCCATGTTGTTTGCTACGAATTCTGTTGGATTTCAACCGCAGTGCACATACTAATTGTCTTGTTCAAAGTATGCTCAAGTTTTGCAATCACTGAGAAAATTGTATAATCATAATAAGATATCAAATCAAAGCAATCCTCAAACTTTTGATGTGAAAATATGACGGATGACTTAAATAAATCCATCCTCTTTTAATTCGTTGAAGAAATAAAACGAGCGATGTCAAATTATTTGTGATTTTAGCGAACATTACTCTCTCGTATTGATACCGAAATGTGATAAAAATAATTTCCTATCTCATTACATTGCTCTAATTTGCGAAATTCAAAATGTTTAATAACATAATGAAACAATACATTTCTCAGAATAGGTTGTCAGAAAATGAAATTGAACACGTACATAAATACAATTGCTAAAATACCGTGTATCGCTTGAAAAATTATAATTTAGAAACGCAATAAAGAAACGAAAGAAAATAAATGTTTTAATGTAATTATTTTTTTTATTTTATATCAATTCCTACCTTTTATTTTTAAATTATTAAGTAATACAACATGACAAATTTCACAACATTAAATCTGAAATTTATGCCATATTCTAGAGTTTTATAAGATTTCAAAATATATTTTTTCTGTGCTCCAAAAAATACTTTTTTACGTAAAACGTGAATTTTTCTTCAGATTTTGGTAGAAGAAATACAAAGGGGAAAAAAGCGAAATGTAATTAAAAGGTGCCAGCTTCTTTTATTAATATAATATTTACGATAAGTTGTTGAATTCTTGTTTCATGACAAAATGCTTTATACGATTGTGATTGTTTTAAATTCCACACAAACCCCATTAAACATTAGTTTTCACTTCCGAACATCATCTAATCTCCGAAAAATGATGTGCATTTCACTAAATTTTACTTTGCTGACTAAGTAAATTACTGAAAATCATGCGCAAATTGAGATTTTTTTCTAAAGACAACTGCGCGTACTTACATCATTATTCAACAATGAAAAATAAATATGACACTAACTTTCTTTGCGGTATATATATTACGCAATATAGAAGAAATTGTCTAATTGTTTCATAGAAAAAATTGGGGAAAGCACTTCATCTAACTCAAGACTTTATGTCGAATTTGCACGAAAAAGTAACAAAGTACATTTATAATAATATTTAAAGAACATACCTTTCTAGTTTTCATGATGTAGAGCTCCAATACTAAACCACCTTTTCACATGACTCTGAAGCGACTGAGTGCTGGGACGTTCTGCTGACCGGAACCCACGTGCCCGGAATTTCCCTTTGTGTGGGGCGCGGTGGGCGAGGGCACTGTGACTAGCCAACCACGCGCCTCGCGCACTGGAGGTCCATCCCAGCGATCCAAAGGGAATACTCCCCACTCCAGGCTTCTCCAATCAAAGTCGTTTTTGGTTCTGTATTTCTTAAGGAAAGTTTATATCATTAACACAGTTCTCGTGTTGATAATCCGAGAAGTTTTCCGAGAAAAAAATAAACATATAATGAATCTATTTTCTTCCAAATAACGTTGTGAAATAATACGATTTCGTAATTTTATCATTTTACGTCTCGTAATTTGCTCCAAAATTCAAATTTCACTTGTTTCAAAGTTTGAATAATAGTGCATTATCGATCATATTTAATTCTGCAATTTATTTTCACTTTTTCGCATGCAAAATCTATAGAGAAAGTTACGTAATATTGCAAAGAATCGATGTCGAGATTTTGGCAGGTATATTCCTTTATAGGTTTCATGATATCGAAAAAGTGTTTTCATTAGTGTTCATCAGTTCACCCACGAACAACACTAGCACCCAAACTGTACCCTAAAAAACGGATCATCAATTTTTGGGATGTTTTACTAAGATATTTTCTCAAAAAGTGACTCATATTTTTTTCTTAAATGTTTTGTTCGAATAGAGCAAAGAGCGCTCATAAAATACTCCCAATTTTCATAAAAGCTCTCAAATTTTGTAAATTGCAAAAGTTAAAATTCATTCGAATCTCTCCTTCTTGTTCATTATTGGGACCAGATAATGTTTCCTTATTGCAATTTATTCTATATTAATCGATTGTTTAATAATTTCCCGTGTCATTAAATGAACAAGATTTTCTCAAAAAAACTCCGTTTTTTCTTGAAATGATTTTTAAAAAGACTTTTATCGGGTTGCAAACCCTCATAGATGCATGTGTTGCGGTCAATGAGACGATCTCCCTGTGAAAAATGCCTTCGCGAACACATATGCAATCGACTTCGCATGTGAAAACAGTTTTTACAGGTTCATTTAGTAACATTCACAGTACGTAACATTCACATTACGTAACTGTTACAAATAATACGAGAAATATTTTGCTCTTGTAGCACCGCATGTTCTATTTACAAAACAATTATCAATCAATCAGTCTTAAATACAGAAGTTTAAATAGTGAGATATGTTTATAAATATAATTCTTATTACTTGCTTTCAAACAATTGTGACTCTTCATGATTGCTTGTAGTACCTAATTATTGTTCTCCGTGCACATAAGCAAGGATATATATTCGTAAATTACAGTAGTTTTAATTTGTTTTAATTGACCTTACACTGGCAAGAGATTAAGTTAGTTATTTTTTGCCAATGTTTATTTCTGTTATATTTATGGTATTGCTCGCTCTAGAGACGTAGTCAGGTGGGGTCGAGGAAGCAGACTGCCCGGGCTGATACTATTGCAGAGGCGATTCCAATTGGATGATACATTTAAATTTTTATAACTCCTTCACTTTTTCAAGGATTAGGCATTGTTGCCTGTTCCATGTTCACTTTGTACATCTCTTCCTATGTATTCCGACATCTCTTGCATCACTCGACTTGTATTGCACCATTGGTCGTCAGGGTGTATGTGTGCCGATGACTTGGTGCACACATAATGTATGTCCAAAATTCCCAGTTTCCGGAAAACTAATCTTTGAACATTGTTTTTTTAAGATCGCTTTTTAACTACTAGATTATGAAGCGACTACTTTGTTTTACATTGTGGTTATTGTAAGGGGAACACGACCCGTAATGACAACAGAAACACTCACAAACATTCATGTCCGAGATGGGATTCGAAACGAGGTAACTACCGTCCTACAGCCTTAGCGCCCTCGGCTATCCGGGCCAACGCTTTGAAAGTCTATAAAGGTGCAGCTACTGCGGCAATGTTTGCTTTCCGAAAAAAAGCATGATTCCCCTTGTGTAGACATATGTTTGTGCATTAAGCCATGAATACTGGCTATAACATAAATACTGTTACAAATTGTAATAACATATTCAGCACGCATAAAGAAAAAGAATAGGTCGACTTGGACCACGCGTGCATGCACCCTGCATTTACCGCGGCTCAGAAACATATCTCGGTGGCAGGTGCATGCAATTTTTATCAGGGTATCAGCATTTAGATGGATGGATGGATTGATTTTATATCCACCAGAGTAGTTAGCTCTGGAAGCTATGGAAGATGAAATGATGATGGTAATGAGGGGTGAGAGGACGACACACACACACACAAACACAAATACACTCATGCCTGAGGCGGAACTAGTACCCGCAATCTTCTGGTTCGAGACCACTACGGCACCACTGCCTTAGCGATCTCGGCCATCTGATCGGTCAAAACATGTATTTTTATTTATATTTGAGTGCATTATTCAAAATGTTCATCCATTGAGTCAAGTACAATATTCGTAGAAACATTAGCTACAGCGGTTTTCAGGGTTCTTTTTAGGCTATCATTATCTGCATGTCTCTTCTTACAGACCATTTCTTCGAGCACTGACCACAATCTGTAAACCAAAGGACTAAGATCTGGAGTCCCATATAGCCAATTAGTAACGGAAATGAAGTAAGAACCATTTGCAGCAACCATTCTTGGATAATCTTGGCTTTGGCAGCTGGTGTAGAATCTTGTTGAGAACTTCAACTCTGCCCCATAAACAAAGTTTGATTTATGGGTTTTACAATGTCACGTAGCACTGTGACTTGGTACACTTTATAAGATGTTTTGACTTTAGCAGACCTTTCTTCAAAAGTGAATATCCGAAACACCAACTTAAGCAACTTTCCACCAAACCATCACTGATATCGGGTGATGATCTCTTCGGATTCTCGGAGCTACCCAACTGTAACTTCATCAGTGGCATTAACACGATCATTTTGACGGTTGTAGTGCTCTTCATGTCTGGAAACTTTCTCATCAGTGAACAGGGTATCACTTGGGTAAGTCGTATCTTGCGTAGTTGGGTTGGTCTCGGCCTTTGACAAGTCGCTGCTGCTTCAATTGTGTTGTTAACAAGTGACCAGTCCGTCGGCGAAGTGATTTGAGGTCAAGATCACTTCTCAAAACCCTGAACATTGTGTGTCTTGAAACGTTCATCTCTCTTGCCAGTACTTTTTGTTTCCTCACTGGATTTGGATGAATTCTTTCTATCACAGTATTGATGAGCTGTGGGGTCCTAGCATACCTTGGATGACGCGAATGAGAGCTATCACATACACCTCAGGTGTCATTGAAGCGATAGACAAACATTCTGCTCACTCCAAGCTTTTTGAAAGTTTTAAAAATATCTGAAGGCTGTCATCCTAGCGTGTGCAGCGCTACCACGGCGACACCATTTTTATAATTGCCCCAGTTCAGGATTATGATACATAGTACGCAGCAAAAGCCACTTTTGAGGTTAAAGGAGACTATTTCCCACAAAGTTCCGTCAATATACAGGTAGAATCTTCAGAATATCACCCGAAACTGGCGAGAAATTTGTAACAGTATTTAATGCCAGACTATACGGATCAGTCATTGTCTTATTTAATTGTTGTGTCTTTCCGTGATTTGTTTTGAAGCA
Organism: Gryllus longicercus; assembly: GCA_038098605.1. Lineage (NCBI taxonomy): Eukaryota > Metazoa > Arthropoda > Insecta > Orthoptera > Gryllidae > Gryllus > Gryllus longicercus. Next base: position 995,856 of record JAZDUA010000239.1, read on the forward strand.
TTCTGCTCATTACTTCATACAGTGTTGCAATTTATCAGTTTCGTTTTCTATGGCTTTATTTGTGTCATAACCTACTTTCACACTAAGGACATTAAAGTTACAAATCTGGTCGGTGTTTGTGTTTCCAATGACTATTTTTGAACGAACGGGATATTAGCCATAATGAGCCATAACTTTTGCCTTCTTTTTAGATATTCAAAGATTATACTCATTTCCATCTAGCTGGTGTACTTTATACGTTTATATGTAGTTAAACTATTTGTAATTCCTTGCAGTATTATTACGTCATCTGCTTAGAAAATTACATTCGGGTGTTTATTGTGATTCAGCTCTATTCCAACACTAGCTATACATTTCCATTATTAATAAGGTCATCTACATATATATTTAATTGGAATTGAATTGGGATTAAATAAGGACGTAGACTACATCCTTATTTAAGTCCCCTATTAATTAAAATTTCGTCAGTCTTATTTCATTTTCTGCACTCAGAAAGAGGGCGATACTTGTCTCGGCCTCTGGGCCCACCCCTTCTTCTTGGACGCGCTGGAGCTCTTCTTCCTTGGGGTTGATATTTCATTACTTATTTTAGAAATCTTCCATTGGTCATTGTTTCTACGAGTTCTTTTCAGTTCATTTTATTTCCTTCTATTCGAGTGGTCAGTAGGAAAATATTGAGTTCATTTCTTATGTCAATATTTTTTTATTTTATTTTATTGAGTCTAGTGCTACCTTTAACAGATCTCAGAAACCTCATCTCTGCTGCCTGTACATTTAACCTATCTTTCTTACGAGTGACTCATTATTCTGAGCGATAGAGAAGTCCTGGAACGGCGATTTCTATGTAAAATTTTAATTTGGTGTCATTTCTTATTTTACTTTTTTTACATCTTTTCTTATTTTGTTTTTTAATACATCCGCAAATTTTATTAAATTTATATAATTTTTTATGCCTTCATCCCCCTCACAAGAAATATTACACCATAAATAATAAATGTTTTTACTTGTTTCAGAATGTGCACATCCCTGACATCTTTAGTTCAGATAGGATGTTTCCCATGGAATGTTATAGTTTGGGTTTTTGAAACGCACATGTTCATGTTATATTCATATCCGATTCGTTGGAGGGAATGTACTGATTTCTGCAAATTATTTTCTGTCCCTTTTCGAATTATCTGATCATCTGCGAACAGTAAGGTGTTGGTTTAGATACTGTTTGAGAGTGTGATGCCTTGTGGCACATTAGCTCGCATTTCGCAAATCATATCATCGAGATAAATATTAAAATTATGTCGATGATAAGCTACTTGTACAACCTTGTCTTACCTCAACCTTGTCCTTGCCTTTATTTATAAGAATTTCCTTCAATGAATATTTTCCTCTAATGTCGATTAACTTTAATAAACATTGTTTTCATATACTTTTCGAATGTCTGTGTCAAATGTACGGTGTAACTACTGCACATGATGTTTCATAATTTCTCTTCAAACTCTATCGAAAGCTTTAAAGTAGTCTATAAAGACTAAGTTTGTCTCTAAATTAAATTCCCTTCTTTTTTCGTGTCTGTTTAATAGTGAAGACATCGTCGGTGCAAGAGCATCCTTTCTTGAAGTCTCTTTGTTCTTCAAATTATTTCTTATTTCGTAGCAAGATTTCTTTATAGCAATAAGAACCATTACATCATTTCTGTTCAACTGGCAACAGATGGTTCTTCTCTACATTGTCTGTACATTTAATTAGCTATGGCTGCAGTTATAACTTTGTACAATACTGCAGACAAATGATTGGCCTGTAGTTCTTCGCAAAAGAGTTGCCTCCCGTTTTGGGTGGAAAATAACTGATGCCGCGTGTGAGCCATTCCGGGAGTTCCTTTGGGTTTTCTAAAATTGTATTAACAGCCTTTGCTAGCTGAGAATGTAATGCTGTTAATTTCTTAATCCAATAAATCTGGATCTTATCGATCCGGAGGGATTTTTAGTTTCCCATGTTCTTAATTGCTGGGAAGAGGTCCTCTACTGAGAATTCGTGAACATGTTCCATTGTTTCCTCGAGTCCATCGGCAGCATCGATTTCAGACCGGAGTCAAGTTGCGTCTTTGTTGTAGGATCTGCTTTCATCCCAGATTCCTGCCCAAAATGTTTGTCATCTTTTGAAGGAAGGGTAGCATTGCCATTCGCTTTTTGAGCCAGATTACGATAGAATCTCTTGGCCTCTGCTATTGTCCGATTATTATTATTATTATTATTATTATTATTATTATTATTGCTGTTATTGTTATTATTATTATCATCATCATCCTTCTTTAGGGATTAGGCATAGTGCCTGTTCCAGCCTCCACCTCATTCTTGGCCTTCCAATGTTTCTCTTTCCTCTCAGCTTAGAATTCAGGGTTTGCACTGGAAGTCTGTCTTGCGGCATATTTCCAATATGGGTCACCCATTGCTGTCTGTATATCTTAAATTTGTCATGTACTGTAGCTTTCCGCTCTAGTTCCTCTCTTATTTTCTCATTTATTATTTGGTCTCTTAATGTATAGCCCTTTACTACTCTCAAAAAACTCATTTCTGCTGATTCAATCGTCCTAAATCTTCTTCTTTTTGAACCCAAGTTTCACATTCGTACAGTAGATCTGGAAGGACCACAATATCATAAAATTTTAACTGAGTTTCTTTTCGTGCTTTCTTTTTAAACGTTCTACTTATAGTACCACATATTGCTTGGAATTTATGGATCTTGCTGAAGATCCCCTATCTCTTCCATATGTAATTTCACACTCTAGGTAGTTAAAATGCGTCGCTTGTTCTAAAATCATATTTTGAAGTACAATCTTTGTCCTTATTGATTATTTTCTTTTAATACCCATTACTTTTGTTTTATTAACTGATACTATCAGATTGTACACAAAATTTGCTCCAGATGGTAAATAGATCTTTGCAAATCATATTCATTTTCCTGCAGAATCACCTGGTCGTCAGCATATAAATAAGATTCTTTTTTGCCGTAAAAAAATATCCCTTTCGAATTCAGAGGGTCTTGAGTATATTTAAATTGATAACAGAATATCAATTTTGAAGAAAGCGCTGGCGTTGACCACAGATGGATGGTCGGAACGATAGACAGAAAGACAGACGGACAGAGACGATTTGGCCGCGGATCGATTATTTGGTGTCAAGAACTACCAAAACATATTTCGACTACTCAACGTATTAGAGGATGTAATTTACCACACATAGGTAAACAATATATTCACATTTCCGTTACCAGGGCCCGGCAAAAGGAGTTTTTCTGTTGAAAATTCACCGTTTTCGACACATTTTACACGTTTCTACAAGTTTTTCTTGTGTTTCTTATTTTTATTTTTCCTGCACTTTTATCATTTTATTTTTTTTTCTCTGGACCTCTTTATTTGCGGAGGGGTGCAGGTCCCCCCTCTAACCGACACTGCGATTACAACAATAACAAATCCAACAGCTTGAATTAAGCATCTCAATTTGTTTCCATAAAAAAAATACATCATTTTTCTTTGCTTTTTTAATTTAATAGATTTCGATAGATATCATTTAAAAAACCTTTTAAGAGAATTTTATTTGTCATTTTTGGAGATGATTTGGGTTATCAAAATCCGACCCTTAGTTATTATATTCCCCATCCTGGGGATACTATAATAAATGTCCGACTGTGAGTCGAGTGTGATCGGTACATTAAGATTTGTTGTTGTTGTTGTTGTTCAAAATGTGGTTTGGTCTAATGTGTCATATTACAGATTATGTAGAATGACGCAGGCTAAACTCGGTTCTTGCCGCGAATATATTATATTTGTTTTAATTATTATCCGAAAATATTTTTACGGAGCAGAGAGAAAGTTATGTAATGCTGCGCGAAAAAACGGCGAATTTTCGACAGAATAACTCAGGGCCCTGGTCACGAAAACGTGGATACATCCAGTTGCTAAACTTAGAAAAAACCTCTAACACGTGGTGTAGCAAGAATTTGTTTTGTGGATCCTTGAAACAAAAAAAATTGACTGATGGCAAAACCTGTCAGTCTGTGAACAACGCTAGCGGCCAAATCGATCAGCCGATTGCCTCCAAAGTTGAAATTCCCCAATCGATGTGGCTGATAGAACGGCCCCTGGAATTTGAAACCGTTATTTCAATTTTGGAGAGTACTTTACATGAATCCCCTGGGACACTTTTCAAATAAAAAAGGCTCCATTGTTTTTGTTTTGTTTTTTGTTGTTTTTATTTGTTGTTTTTGTTTTCTTGTTGTTAAATAGTGTGAAGGAATTTAATAGAATGGTGCAGGTCTCATGTTCGTTAAAAAACATGATTTTTGGAAAATTGCAAAAGTTGGAGACAAAGATTTATTATGTATTAAAGACAAAGATTTTTGCCCTTAACGAAATTTATCCCTGAAAGACAAATTTTGAAATAAGGTTATGTACAGTTTTTCGATCATTGGAGTACTTTTCGCGTAATTTTGCATGAAAATACGGGCGAGAAAGTACGTGCTGTTTTATATCCACTTGTTACTTAAAAGTTTTGTGAAAAGTTATAATTAATAGTTACTGAAAAAATGGGGGAGGGGAAGGGGGGGTTCCTCATCCTCCTACCCCCCCCCCCGGGGATCCGCGCCTGTTCTACTAAATCCTTAAAGCACTTCAAAAACACTTTTTTTTGTAGGTTTAACTTTTATATTCCCTATGCTTGTAATAATGAAGCTAAAGCTTTCTTTGCTAATGCAATCTATTCCTCAATATTAGGTTGTTAAGCTTTTTCCTACACACTTTTAATAAAATATTATTAGTTTTCCTGAAATTTTGTGTTACATGATGAAAAGATTCAACTTTAATTTCAACCTGTCGTACACCATGTATTTTAAAGCTATTTCTTTCTTAAAGCAATCAACTTCTCAATATTACCTATCTCATTCTTTTTTTGGTCCCCTGAGGCTTTTTCCAGCTTTAGGGCGATTGATTTTGACTATCCTTGCCAAGTACCCACTATGTCCCTCATGGGGATACACTTGTGGACTCCTCAGTCTTTGGTCAGTAGGCTCACAAGGCCTTCCATGACAGCACACATGCATGAAAGACAAGAAACAACCATGCCCAAGATGGTACTCCAACCAGTGACCCTTCAGACCAAGGTGCTGAGTTGGCATGTGCTCTAGCCACCTCAGCCATCTAGGTTGTCGAATTGTTTCATATCCTTTTTTTAAAATATTAGTAATTTTCACGTACGGTAATTTTGATTTATGTCATTTTTCAAGCGATGGCTTGTGCTCATGTTAATACGATAGATGACATTATAATATTTTGTAATTATTACCAATAGTATGACAAAGTATGTACTACCGCAGAACAGCTATTTATTTAATGTGAATGGAATATTTCAATGCTGGGTTTGCAGTAAGTTGTCAAAAATTCTGTTTCTCTATTATTAAATTGTTCGCTTCAAAATCTACCCAGAGCCACAAGTTAAAGTCACATAAAATTTTATAAATTATTTATTAATATCAAAATAAGGAGTGTACAATATCTTCATAGTTGCTTGTTAGCAATAACAAAAACTCAGGATTGGGTGATTGGTATCATACTAATTGTAATATCTAATAACACTGGCTATGCAAGTAGAAAAAACCATAAATTCTAACCACGTTCATTAACTAATTCTTTATTGTTAATAAACCACAAACATCACTTTCAAATTCATTTAGACTTTGTTGGAATCTGAACTTGGTAGTGGAAACTTAATTGAATTTGTTGAGAGTACCTACAAAATATTTTTAGTTCCATATTCAAATAATATCTGATACACTGGCTTGGAAAGTTAATAGAGTTAATATGAGCTTTGTTATGACATAGCATCAAAAGCATAAAAGAAAGGTAATATTGCCATACCTTTGTTTATTTTTAAGTTCTGCTTTGATGTATCAAACTACACAACCATTTTCACAATACAGTGCCTAATAAGTCATAATGGTACAATGTTTATTCAATGTAATGAAGTCACAGCTTCCATACTTTGAAAGATTATATATATATATTTTTTTTAAAGCAAGCAAGTGGCAATGTTAAGGGTCAAACATCACAACCTCCATATATTTCTATATCTGTGACAATGTTTAAATGTGTGAGAGTTGAATAGGTAACAATAATGTGCAAATACACCACAGAACAATATTAGCCATTAGTAGTCATTGTTTTTTGATTGTATTGACACTTTACAAAGATAAATTTTTCTTTTAAAAGATATTCAAATAAATAAGTTTTTAAATAAGTTTTACTAACTATTTCACATTATAACCTTTCAATATGATATGGAAAATGTGCTTTCTTTTTTAGAGATGGTGTGGGAAGCTTAGCAACAATCTCATGTTTGGACATAACTGGCTCTGTAAAGTGATTTACGAGTCTATGCATGTATTTAATTTGAAAATAATCATTTCCTTGTGATGAATATTACCTGCCTCACATAATACAGATTACTTTATTTTTGGAGGCTGATGTATACTTCAATTTGATTAACACCAATTTTTTGAAGTTTTGACTGCAAAAATAAATTGCATCACAAAACACTTCAGACAGTCATTTTAGGTTACAACTGTAATTGAATGTAAACATTAGTTGTACATGATGTTTCTGAGTGAAGCAGCTATAGAAACTATAGGAACACAGCCAGCAGAGATATTTTGTGTACACGCAACGCTACTTAAATTTTTTGAAATTGTGGTATTGCTTCAATCCTTGTAATGTTATCCCGTGTTACATTAATTGGTCAGTCACCATGACAGAGATGTGGCTTATCCTAGATAACCTATATAATACAAATTCTGGCTGCAGAATATGCTATGCATATTATTTTAGTTTCTATAATTTGTGTGCCTTTCATAGGATTTGCATAATTTGTGACATTTTAAGACCGGGCTCTTTGAAATATTTATTTTACAGGAATCAGATAAGTACTGCCTGCCACACAATTCCTGATTTAGAATCCTAAATCAGAATGCTTTTTTATGTCAAAGGTAGTGACTCAAATTAATTCGATAGTTTATTTTTATTTAATCTACCTTCATACTGCTACATCCTTCATTATAGATAGGGTATTTATAATGACACATAAGTACATTCTAGAAGCAAATTACAAACAATAGGAATTGTATACTAATGAGAAAATGTTAATAATAAATAGGGCAGACCAGGGCTAGTTCACACAAGGGACTGACTTGTACTCAATGTTCTTACATTGGCTAGGTAGACTCCATAAGACCCACCTTTGTATCTCATGTCTTTCATCACCTAATAAGCCACAAATGTCCCAGTTAGATTAGTGCAACAAAGGTACATCCATGATCTCAAAATAAAACTATTTTCCTAATATTATCATTCACACATACAGTAAAAGCTCCAATCCTGGCCACAGATAAAAACATTTTTGTTGTTTTCTCAAGATTTTTGAGCTATAGCACTAAATTTCTTATGTGAAACTCAATGGACAATATCTACTCATTCTGAATAGATACATTGCCTAAAAGTGGCCAATTCTATTTGTATTCATTTATTTTCAAACCCTGATTTTGTTTCAGTAGTGGCCGCTGAAAAATTGCAAAATTTTTGTTGTGGTCAGATACCCAACACAATAATAGCCAATGGATATTCTAGCCCCTAAACATATCTGAGATCAAAAATGTTCAAAGAAGTGCTCTTCAACTTACTTTATTGCAATGCCTACTATCAATAATATACCCAATATCAATTTATCCTTAACATACAAATTAAAGAAAAATAAATTATCTTTGTTTAAATCCTCACCACTACGAGGCATAAGCTCCATGTTGTGTGAGTTTGAAGCCAGTGAGAAGTCTTCAATTCCTATTTTTCAAATCAAAATTTGTGCTTGAATATTGTACCCTATTACCTATAATTTGATAAAATATGGATAATTTCTGTCTTATTTTCAAAAGCAGAAATGTCCTTAAAAGTACTAATATGTTCATGGTAATTTACTTTTATTTAGGTGCTATACTGTGAACCCATGCTTCAGCCCACAGCACAGCAACACAGAAGGTTTACTGTGCAGTCTCTCCCGCATGAGCAGGCTTTGACATGAGCAGGCAGAACATATGAGACCGATTACACATTTCGTGTGGTAGCCACAAAAGTGCATGGTTCATCAGGGTGTTGACTTGGTGGGAACCTGTCTCTAGAGAAGGGGTTCTCTTCTGTTGTTCCTTCTTTGACAAGGTCGACTTGTATCTAGCGAACATCAAAGGGATGTAATTTTTTGTTGCCAACCAGTGATGTTAAGTTTTCTAAAGAGTTTCTAGGGTTAAAATCTGCAATTTTGCCCTCCTTACCTGTTGCAACTTTAAGTTCTCTTTAACAAAAAATTTCAAATAATTAAATCAGATTACTTACTCAATGTTTTAAAAAAGAAAAGAAGCTTTTTTTGTTCAAAAGAGGGCTGATTAAATCAATTTAAAGACTGATTTTTTAGTACTTAATTTTGAAACTACCAAGATTATTGTGGTTGTCAATGTGAAACTGTTCTGCAAGACCAAATGGCATTAAATTTATTGGCTTTTTTTTTTTTGTGTAAATAAAACATTGAGAATTATTCCCAAGTCCTGTGCCAACCAACCCTACAAGTTGGCACATTTTGTCGTGATGACTTTTAATGACTAGAAGTTTAACTCTCAAATATGGAGCAAAGAAATAAATAATAAAACACACACACAACAAAGTAGCCAAATAAATGTAGTTTCCTTTGATATATTCATTGTCACAACTAAACCATAATTGCATAAAAGATTAAAAAAAAACTGCTAACTGGTGCCCCAACCAGTCTCCCATACCTTCTAAAACATTAATTGAAGATTGTATGACTTGTGATATTTTTTGACTCATTTTATGAGTAGGTATTGAATGTATGGTGATCATTAATTCAATGACTCCACACATTACTATTTAAACCACACATTATGTCCAATTATCAGTAGCACACTTGCTTTCACTTTCTTGCTACCGCTTACGCAGTAGAGAAGGTTTGGTCTAACGTGTCATATTACAGATTATGTAGAATGACGCAGGCTAAACTCGGTTCTTGCCTCGATTATATTATATTTGTTTCAATCATTATCCGAAAATATTTTTACAGAGCAGAGAGAAAGTTATGTAATGCTGTGCGAAAAAACGGCGAATTTTCAGCAGAAAAACTTATATTACAGTGCCCTGGTAACGAAAACGTAGAGAAATTCAGTTGTTAAATTTAGAAAAAATCCTCTAACACGTGTTGTAGCCAGAATCCATGTTTTGTGAGTTCATGATACTGAAAAATTCTAATGACGGCAAAATGTGTCTGCCTGTCTGTCTGTGAACAATGCTATTTTTTATTTTTGTTTTTATTATACGATATTTTAATTTTGTGGTGTACTTTACACGAAGCCCTGGGACAATTGTTTGACAACAAAATGTTTTAAAAAAATGGCTCCATTGTTTTAATAAAATTTTGTTGTTGAATAGTGTGAAGGACATTTAAGAGTGACTACGTAAAAGCATTTGATAGCCTTAAAAGAAGATTATTATGGGAAACACTGAAAAATATTGGACTCCCTTCCCACCTTATTACAGCAATTCAATCATTATACAGAAATAATAAAATCATGATCCGAATGCTAAGAAATGGAAAAAATCAGCATATATAAACCAGGGAGTAAGACAGGGATGCCCACTCTCGCCAACGCTTTTTAATATATATATGGACGTGATCATTAAAAAATGGTTGAAGACTTTAAATGATGTTTTTAAGATTAATAATGTCGAGATCCCAACATTACTTTTTGCTGACGACCAGCTTATCATAGGAAAATCTGAATATGAAATTCAAATAGCAGTCCACAAGTTAAGTCAGGTTGCTAATGAGTATGGTATGAAAATCTCACCAAGTAAAACAAAAGTGATGGCATTTAAAGGACTTGAACCTTTAAGAGCAAAGATAGTTATATATGACCAAATAATTGAACAAGTAAATGAATTTAAATATCTTGGATATCATTTTAATTATATAAAATCAAGGGATATGGAAATAAAGCTGAACAACTTCACATATTTCTGTGGAACGTTACAGCGAACTCTACATCATAATGCGCAAAAGGAAACTCTTCTCAGATTTTACAAAGTTATTGCTTTGCCATTAGTACTTTATGGAAGTGAGAGCTGGACATTAACATCAGATCAGCTGCGCCGAATTGAATCTGCAGAAATGAGATTTCTTCGTTTTGTGGCAGGATATTCACTATAAGACCACAAAAAAAGTGTAGATATCAGAGAAGAACTAAATGTTGAACTGGTTATAGATACCATAAAGAAATATCGAGAAAACTGGAAAGGTCATGTCCTGAGAATGCCAGAACATAGAATAAGTAAAACTATTCTTCAATATGTACCTAAAGGAAAAAGAAGTGTAGGACGTCCCTTGAAGAGATGGCATGAACAATTCTGAGACGGAACAGACCAAGAGGTCTAATCCTTGCTGTCAATGATGATGATGATGATGATGACATTTAAGAGAATGGTGCTTATGTTTGTTGAAAACTTATATTTTTCAAAAATTGTAAAAATTCAAGATTTTTTCTGCGTCTTTCTACAACTAGAATTATGAAGATAGGGATTTTTCCCTTAATGAAATCTTTTCCTTAAAGACAGATTTTGAAATAAGGTCATGTACAATTTTTTGAAAATTTGAGTACTTTTAGCATAATTTTGCATGAAAGTACGGCTGAGTAAGTATGTGCTGTTTTAGCACCACTAGTTTATCAAATAGATCTATCCTTTTCTCACTCCATTTTTTGGAGCAATTATAAATTCATTGTTTTGGTTACTCAAACTTATGGATTAGATTATAAGAGGAATGTTCATTTGAAAGACATTAAATTTAAATACCTAATCTTTGAAACATTTTTTCTATTAAAAAAATAAAATAGTGTTAATGTAATACTCAATAATGTAATCTGAAACACTCTCACGAAATTCCTAATACTTTTACTTGTGAAATTGCCAATGTTATGTACTATAGTAACTTCGTTTTGAATTTTGCGGGTCCGCGGAAAGAGAAATCGATCTGAAGGTGTTCCTTTGGTAGTTATTTTAAACCTTACAACTAGTGTGAGAAGTGATATTAAGTATCATTTTCTAAAGAGATAATTTATGTTTAAAATACACTTTTATGTAAATTCTTCAGACGATGAGACAATTTCTTGCTATTTTAATTGTGTTCTCGTCATAATAAAAATGTTGAGTGTGAGTAATTTCTTGAATAAATATATATTTATTTTAGTAACTGTTTTCTTCAGGAACTTAATTTTTTTTAAATATTCACAATCAAACTGAACGAAAAAACGAGTGAATGTACCATAAAGGCGACTACAGAACATAATTAGTTCTCTATGTCGATCTCGAGCGCTCTCCATTGCACCATTCTGTCCAGCTTCTGTCGTTGGATTTGTCGTCCATGAATATGTGTTGCATTCCTTAGAAGAAATGTATTACATTATTTATTTTCTCCTAAAATAAAAGTCAAAACGTGTATTAACTTCAGTTGTTAACGTTTTCTGCCCGACTGGTGCTCGGTCGCGCAAGAATAGACGTCGACGTAATCTTTTTTTCGAGAGTAGTAGTTCGGCATCAGTCCCCCACCACATCGTGGTGAGGTGTGGTCTTCAGCCATTTTTTGGAAGAATTTTCTTCTCGATTAAGTAAAACAGGAGGTAATATTTATTTTCATGTATCTTATCGTGAGCATGGTAGAACGTTCTTTAAAGTTTAATCATTAGAAAATATAGGCACAAACGTCTGAAAGGTAATGTTTAACCTGAATTGGTGACAGCCGGTTCTTGTGCTGTAGATTACTTTCGTTGTCTTGCGTGTACTGTATTGGTGTTTTGTGTACAATACATGTAAATAATGAGGAATATGTGTAATACTTTCGTGTACGGTACCATGATGTAAATGCTAGTAATTAAACTCTACCTTAACCGAAGTAACTTTAACCTGTCTATGCTTGTGACATTTAGTTTATTCAGAAGCATTGAAATTTTTTGTTTATTTAAATGTTATGATATTATAGAGTCAACTGGTAAGTTGTACAGCTAAAAATTTAAAACTTTTCCTTTTTAGTAAGCTTGTGTTAATGTCATTGTGTTTATATTGTGCATTTCGATACAGTGCTTTTCAAGACAACAAGTTATTACTTTAACATGAACATTTACCATGGTCTTAACTTCAATTATTTTAGTAAAATGGCCTAATAAGTGCTTTATAGTGACATATTTTACAGCAATATTGTTATATAGATTTTTAACACTGTTGGAGCAATTAATTTGGTTGAAAAAAAGAAGTCATAATCTGTGATATTGTGAGGAGCCTTGAATAGATTTGACCAGCCTTCTAGTAAAATTAGTAAAATGCTTCATATGGGTATTTTGAAGATGCTAAAATAATTTGAAATGGAGAATTTTTGTTTAATGTGTGTCCATTGTGATCAGTGACAAGTTACTCTGAGAACAAGCTGCAGGAATTATACTTTGACAGCATTAGTCGATTGTAGATGAATACACATACACATACAAAACCAGCAAGTGTCTTGTAATTGCTCAAAAGTTGAGTGTATTGAAAGGCCTTGTGTAACTGTTCAAGGTGAATAAATTTCCATTGGTCATGCACATGGAAGTTTGTCATATAGACACTAGTTTCATTATTCTGATGTGTATTCTCTGTTCATATAGATTTTGTCATGGGTATACCTAGGAAACAATATTGACAATTTTAAAAAAATTTATGATCTAATTGATATAAATTATTATAAATCTCTATTGTGAACTTCAGGACACAATTTTATTATCGAAATTTCTGCTTTACAGTAGTAAGCAATAATTTTTGATAATACAAAAGTTTTCTCGTTTTAGAACAAAATTACAAGCTATCGTTTTGGAATTTTCAAAATTATAAAACAAGTTTTGGTTGCTTACTATTGATTGAGTAATTCTGAAAAGAAAATTATTTAATTGAAAACATGAACAAAAAAGACTAATAGTTTCAATTTTTGGTACATGTATGATTTAGTTAAATTATGGTTATTAATTTTGCGCTAATATTAATTTTTCTCTCTTTTGACAATACTTTTAGGATATGTTATAATATTATTCTCTTACCTAGTTTATTCTAGTTTCAATTGTTAAAATAAATTATGTCCATCCATTTGTTAGCTTGTGCATTGAGTGAAGACAATGGTATCAAGATTAAAGAGAATGTTTCAACGTATATCTGGAAACTTATTAGAAATAACAGAAATTTTTTAAAAAGTTCATTAATGTTTTAAAATAATTTTCATTTAAAATGATTTTGTAATTGTTGTGGTAAAGGAAAATTAATTGAGGTAAATTACTAATTTACTAGAAGTGGCGTGAATTATGGCATTGTTATAAATAAATAAAATATAATCTGGTAAAAGTATTAAAAATGTTATTCCCCAATTAAATTCAGAAGCAACAAGAGTCACTTCTTTGGCCATTTTAAGTTTATCATATGCTTCTGTATGTATATACTTGTAGATTCGAACCAGAACCTCTTAATTCAGACTATTATAAAGGAGATTAAATTGGTGTATCACACAGAAATTGCATAAAGCAATGACTTTGATAATTTCTGCCCTAGTATTGTCTTTGAAATTATTCAGATTACCAAGTTGTAAAAGAATTCTGGTTACGATAATAACCAGCAATGATTGTCTTCTCTTAATATGATATTGTATAGTAATATTTTTGTTTTATGGACAGACATAGAAATATTCCACTTTTATTTGCACATATTGAAGTTAATTAGAACAATGGTCCATGTCAAAATTTATACGCCTCTTCGGATGTCGGTGTGAATATGAAAATTGAAATTCTCATTTAAAACAAATAAAGACCATTAAGTTGATGTAGACAAAGTCTGACTTGATCTGTCGTAAGCAGTGATTTGCTTAACTATTTTATTGGATTTTTTGTTTTAAATGAGGAATTTGTTTTTTATATTCATATTGTTTGGTTAACACCTCAAGTATGCAACTCCCATACATGCAAATAAATAAAGTATTTCTGCCTCTGTCTATAAGAACAAAAAGGATATCATACAATATCATAATTTTGGAGAACTGTGGGGATAAGAAGGCCTTTTCTTTTTCTTCAGTGCCAACATTTTGGCTATTTATTTGGCGTGGTTCAGGGCTGTGGAATTATGTTGCATGATGGAAGGATGGAAGCATGTGGAACATGTGATAATCAGATGTTCATTAATGCAATATTAATACTAGAGCTCTGAAGCAGGTCAAATAAAGGACCAAAATGTTGACACTACAAAAAATGCCTTATTGACCTACCCTCACAATTCTCCAAAATATTTTAATTTGAGGACAAGATCAACATGACATATAAATTCAGTGTTCAGATTAGAGTTTAATGTAGAATGTGTTTAAGTAAGATTTCATAGAATTGTTTAACTTTGATGTTGGGAAATTGGGGCTTAGGGAAATGTAATTTGTTCAGTAAATTATATTCTAAGCTGTATTATATTTAAGGAGTGTTCATTTTTTTATATAAATTGTAAATGAAAATTTTATGTATTGCTTAGAATGGAGGTGAAAGTTACAACTAGCTTGGAAATGTGTGTAAATGTATGTATATGTTTGAATGTGTGTTTGTTGAAGGTAAATGTATAAGCAAGCATGTATATTGGTACCTAAATGTGCATGTGTGTAACTAATAACTTGAATGATAATAACCCAAATGATGGAATAGAAATTGTTTGGGAAAATGCATCATGTTTAAACATCATGATGCTATTAATTATTAATTCATTGAAGAGATTCATTGAAAAATTTTCTATCTGGTTTTGTGGCTAAGAATAAATCCATTGCTTATTTCCCGAAAAATTGCATATTGTTTATCTTTACCCACTTCTCTTTTAGAACTAAAATTTTTACCATAATTTCCAATGAAAAATGATATTGACATGGCAGATCTTTGTTAGTTCATGTTGTGAGTTTATGTAGGTGTAGTAACTATTATTTTGAAAACTTTATAAAGATTTTTTTTCTGTGATATATGTATTTGTTGTTAAAAGCAATTATTCTATTGGTTTTATGAGTGGATTAACATTTATTGCTAATATTTTAAATACTTTTTATTGGGTAAATATATTCTGTTTTGGTTTATTGTTTCTTTAATGTTGTATGAGTTAGTATGCATTTCAAATAAGTTTTGGATTGTAAGAGGATATTTTCGGAGTAATAATTATAGTGCTGAATTACGTATTTGGGATCTCCAATTGGTTGGCTTGTATTAACATAATTTTTATTAATATGTAAAGAATAGGACTGATGGTTTGGCCTTGGGCTGCTATATTGTCATGAATTTGTATTCGTAGTTTTGGTTGCAAAAAATACCCTTGATAGGTTGCATAAAGAATATATATACACACACACACACACACACACTTCAGTAAAATTATAGATAGATCTGTCAGCCATCACATTGACCACTGTTGAAATTTGTTTCCTGAATATCTTAATTTTCATGTGGTGTCTTCTCTCTCTCTCTCCTCCCTCCCCAGGATTTTCATAATGATTTTTCTTCAAAATTCATTTCAGTGAGATCTTTCTATTTTAAATGTATGGTCAGTTGTCAGACATTTTTTCAATGCTTCAGTAATCCGTATGGTTAATTTCCTGATACTACTATCTTCATTTTTGGAGTTAAGCTGATATTGGTGTTTCATATTCATATTGTAAAAGATTAAGCTTTGATTGTTGCCATATAAAACAAAGGAAGAAGAGACTTTGGAAATAATGAAGCATTTGTAAGAATAAAGGAAGATACTATCTGGGATGAGAAGCAAGATGGCAAAGAACTTGGAGAAGGAATGTTGTCTTGAGCTGGCAAGCATGGAAGAGGACATTGGGTAATTCTCAGATAGACATAGAAAGATAGCAGAGTTGAAGAGAAAGAAGAAATTCAGAAATATGTTAATAGGCCATTTTGATTTATCATGTATATTAAGTTAATTTAGAATATAAATAATAAATGAATTTGTTCTTTCTGAGCACTACACTGGAAATTGAATCATCATCAATGAAAGAATCTTGGAGAACGTGAGTAAACAAAAGATTTTTCAAGAACAAAGAAGAAATATTACAAGATATGTTTTAATCTTTCGCAAAAATATATGCGATTAAAGACCTTTGCAGATGTAGAAAGAGCCTAAAATCAGACATGGAGATGAATTAAAAATTGTACTTGACTAATGTGTTTATTGCAATATCACAATTGCATTTTTGCTCCTTTGGAATTATTGGAGATCTTATTCAGCTGTCATTGTTACATAGAAGTTACAAAGAAATGGATGGGTATCTATAGAACTAATTTTGTATGTGCATAGAAATTGAGAGCAAACTAAGCAGCTTATGGGCATGTGAGAGATGTCGAAGGTTTTGTTAGATACCTACGATCTCGGTAAAAATACAAAAACAATGATGCTCTTCATATGTTCACTGAAAAATTAAAACAAATGAAATATGTTCAGGATATCACATAGCGCTTGGCTAGGCTGCTGTGGCTGGTTGGTTGCAGCTCATTTTAGGCATTCGAATCTGTATTACTAATTTCACATGCACACAGAAAATTGAGAGAAAATTTAAGCAGCATATGGTCATATGAGGAATGTCAAAGGTTTCATTACATACACAGGAACTGAAAAAATCAGAATCTATGAATTAATTTCATACGGATGTGCAGAAATTGAGAGAAAACGAAGCAACCTCTGGTCATGTCATGAGGTGCCAATGGTTTCATTACTTACCCAGGAACTTGGGAAAAAACCATAAACAATGCAAAAAATTTTTCACTAAAAATGGAAATAGTTGATTAAGTTATTCTACCTATTCTCGCAGCACATACCAGCTGAATTGTAGTAATCATCACATCACTGTTTATGACACAGCTGACGTTGTGCAACACTAAGGCTCAGAAGAAGACCTCCCCGCCCCCTCCCCTATTAAATATTTGTTCACATGTTACATTACAAAACTGCAGTTTTTAAAAAAAATATTTTTGGTATGTACTGTATAAATACTATATTACGTTATTGCAGTATTGGTGAAGACTGTTTTTGCTGAAATATTTATTTTATTATATTGTTCTGTGCAAGTATTTTATTTGGTTTTCTGGAGCAGTGTGCTCCTTTTTGGAAATCCATTTTATGTAGTTTAGTTCAACATAATTTTTGGATACATGCGAGGGATATACAAAACTCTTCAGTAAAAATTTCATGATAAGATTGACCAGTATGTGAAATTAAACTGTTTTGCAAGTATGAAACTATATTCAGTTTCCCAAATGCACCTCTGCTTTATAAGACACGTTCCCTCCAAATTTTCAGAAAATAACATGAACAAAGTGTAATTGGAAAGGGCATCAGTGATTCCAATTTACGTGGAAGTTCTTTTCTTTCAGTGTTCAATAATTGAAGAAGCTTCCATTTACTGATTATAATTTACCATTTTCTGATATTAAAGATTAATTGAATACTCCAGGTTTATAACATTTTCAACTGGATTGTGGTAGCATAAACGTTTACCTTTGGGAATTTTTAATTGTTATAGAGATAATTGAAGTAAAATTTTTAATAATGTTTTTATTAATCTTCAAATATATAATATACCTTTACGTAATTGTTGCCACAAATGGCATTGTTTTTGTGATATCCCATCAGTTTTGTAAAAATGAGTGAGTAGGTGTACTACATACTTTCATTAATGACATTTCAGGTTTTTGGCTTCTTTTTTTTAATGTCGTTCACTGAAGTGGCCATGAAGTTTTAAATTTACTTCAACATATATTTCAATATATATTTAGAGGTAGGATGTTTATTTAAATTGAAATAAATGTCAATATCTGAAAAGGGAAAAATTGCTGGTGTTTGGTAGACATTATTCAAAATTTGTTACAGAAATAGCTTCATTTTATCCCTAAATAGTATAGTTAAATTCAATTTGAAGTTAAATATTGTTTCTCTCAACACTGTAATGGTAGGTTGAAAAATATAAATTGAGTACTATGAGTACATAAAAATTGTTCCTAATGCATGTCAAAATAGTTGTGGCAGTAGCAAGCCTTCTCTCACAGAAGAGAGGAAAAGGTAGCTTGTATATCTGTAATAATTTTTCTGCTTGTTTTAATAGCTATGTGATTTTTTTGTATTAACTAATGTGCTTCTGTTTTACGAAAAAAAGTATAAACTGTACTTTATGGCTGTGGAGCAATTTTATACATAAAGGACTATCCATTATTTTGTAGCTTCTTGTCAATTCATACTGTACAGTATGTAGAAAGAAAAATCCTTTCAAGTTGGACATCTCCCGTTTTTTAGAAGTGCGACAAATTTCAAGGAATAATGTATTTCTGTATTTCTGGTTCCAGAAAAAGTCTGTTTTTGAGGGATGTCTAAACAAAGTTGTTCTATTTTTTCATTTGATACAAGAAGTAAAATAATAAAGTAAAGATAAATTATGAATTAGTTAAAATCATTTGCTTAGAAAAACTACCGATATTAATAATTCTGAAGCCAATTGACCTTAAATAGTTTTTTTTTTTTTTTCCAGAACCTTTACGATGCAGGATTCATTAATATTTGTTTGGTTAATTTTTTATTATTATTATTGTACCTGTAGAATTTTTGACTGGAAATATGGTAAGAGTGCTTTTCATACCTTTCAGATTGGGAAGTGGAATGTGAAATTGAAAGTGATATTAGATAGCCTTTTACTATTTTGTTGCACAAATTTACATATTCTTGTGAATAATTTTTGAGAGACCAAATAAAACTTGTAATAAGGCAAGGTTTAGTTGGTCTTTTTATTTATTTATTTATTTATTTTAATTTGTTTCTCTGCTATTTGAGTATTGCCCTGTTTCCTACCCAAGGGGGTATTATTTTGCTAAAAATATACATTGTTGTGAAAATGCAGTTGTAAATTATGGTTTGCATTGTTTAGACTAGATTTTCAATGGCATTCTTTTGCCTGTAATGTGCAGTATAGCAATATAGCTTTTGCTGTTGCTTTAGTTATGCTTCACATAATAGATGTAGGTATGTTGCATTCACAATATATTTGTATTTGTTTTCTATGGACTACTGTTCATTGGTGCTGATTTTGTGAAGAATTTTTGAAGTGTTCAGGATTCATACTTACGTTCTGCTTGTTAATAACTAACATAACTTCTGTTTTAATGCCCTTGTGAAGAAGATTTAAATTACCTTTTCAAATTGTGATTTAGTATATTAAAAATTAGATGCTTTTACTACCCTTTCTTTGTTACGGAAACATGTTCTATATAAGGGATTTTAATGATGCTGATTATCTGTGGGAATTGTTTTGAATGTGCAAAGGGAGAGATTAAAAATGTTTTATACTTAATTGAAAATGGTTCATTAGAATTGCGTGGAAGTTGTACAAGTATCAATTTTCTTAAAGGTGAAAAACAATGTATTTTTGAAATGACTAAGTCAATATCATTTTTAGAAAACGGGGGGGGGGGGGGGGGGTTATTGAAAAATTCTAAATTTCCATGTTTATTATACATTTTAATTCGTAATGTTCTTTAAAATTTGGAAGTAATTTTAGGACATCACATATTAAAGAACTGCAGCCCGTTGAGTTTTGAATACTTTTTTGTGTCTTTCCAGTAGGTAATCTATTATCAATGATTGGACATACAAAACAGCTCTGAAAGTATATTCACCTCCATTTGTATATAAATTTATTGATATCCTATATTGTAATGGGTTTAAAAATATTATAACTTGTTATCTTAAAGTGTCTGTTCTTGTTCATTCATACTTGTTCTTTTTGACCCTTTAGTTTTTTTAACAGATCTTTATTTTACTATCGTAGTGTTTACATAATAACACTATGTAACATTCTGTAATAGGTCTTATTGCGACAGTTGTGAGGAACTATTTGTCCTCGTCATCAGGCTATAAAAAA
This sequence comes from Gryllus longicercus, assembly GCA_038098605.1. Lineage (NCBI taxonomy): Eukaryota > Metazoa > Arthropoda > Insecta > Orthoptera > Gryllidae > Gryllus > Gryllus longicercus. The sequence goes on from JAZDUA010000239.1 coordinate 1,015,937, forward strand.
TGTTTACATTGACAATGGATAATCTCAGGTTAAATACATAAATATAATAGAAAATACATATTAAACTGAAAATTACTCAATATAAATATACAAAGCATACCTTTTTAGAAGTATAACTTAATCATAATCTCTGTGATGCTATTCAAATTTCCATTCTCACCAAGGTACATATGTACAGTGGCAAGACATATTTGTGGAAATTATTTACGCGCCATGTAGACTACAAAGGCTCTCTATTCTCGGCATGGAACATGCAAGGAATCAGAAGGAAGTGGAGTAGGGGGATACATTTTTCGACTATTGAATGGTATCCTCCTATTGGTGGAAGCCCCATAGAGTAATCAATTTACCAATGTAAGTTTTAAGTAATGGGTGGTTTCGATATACACCTAAATTCATTTGTTACATGACCACCCCAAAACTTAAATTTGATATTCAGAAATTGGATAGTAAACTATTTAAGCATGTTACTTCATTACAAAGGAAGATTCTTAATCTTTGCATAGCTGAAAAATTTACAATAAAGAAAAAATTACAAAATGTATTGAAACATGTAGAACTCAACCTGGCATTTTTTTATGAGTCCTAGTGTGTTTGATAATTTTTTTATATCACAGAAGATACAATTAGATAGACTCTATTCTTTGGATTTAGCCAAAAAGGATAGGTAATTTAATGATCTCCTAACTGAGAATAAGCTTAAACGTGAGAACAATGAACATGGATATAAACAGTTTTATAACTTAACTAATACAACAATACCAGTAGGAGTAATTGAGACTGTGAAACTGGTAGAAATTTCAGTTTTCCTGTGGAGAATCATGATAAACGAATTGTGTTTGAGTTTACCAAAGACTTGGAAACGAATTTATTTCAAGTACCTGAAATAGCTCGGAATACTATGAGGTGTTCCATGTCTAATAGGTTGTCAAAATTTATTAATGGTCCTCTGAAGTATAATAAACAAGAACGCATTATCATACAAAATTTGCATTGTACTGAGAAATTTTTAAAACAGCACCCTGATGTTAAGATTATTCAGTGTGACAAAGGAGCATACGCAGCTATTACAAGGGAAGATTACGTAAACAAGGTAGAAGAACATTTTTCTGATAGTGTAAAATTTCCAGTTAAAAATAAACCTAATAAATAAAAATAAAAATAATAATAACTATCTCAAGGTCATTCAAAACTTGATAAAAGAATGGAAAGTAATTCATACATACCACCACTTTGAATGGAGCATATGGACTAGTTAAAGTCCATAAACTAAATTTACCCATCAGACGAGTAGTATCATCCATAGGAACTGTAGATTATCAAATTATTTAAACCAAATATTGAAACCAGTTGTAGAGAAAGATTATACATGTGGAATAAAAAATAGTTTTGAAAATTCAAACCTGAGAATGGTCTCATTAGATGTAATAGCTATGTACACTTCTATTCCCCATGAACTAATACTTACTGCAATTGAAGATGGAATAACTAGTCACTCAAAGATTCTGAAAATTCCCAATGAACAATTACTCATAGCTATTAGAGCTATTTTTAATCACATAGAATTTAAATTTAATAACTATATATATTTTCAAGAGTGGCACGCCTATTGGTGGTCCATTGAGTTCCTTGTTTGGTGAATTTGTTATGAGGGAACTAGAACAAGAAGTTCTTAAAAATGTGGAGTATGAGTTGTAACATAGATATGTGGATGATACCTTAATCATTCTACCTGAGAAGTCAATAAACACTGTTTCACAGAACTTTAATTCTTACAACCCTGGTATTCAATTCACATCGGAAGTTGAACATGAATCGTATATTAATTTTTTGGATGTATCCATCTTTCGGAATGAAACCTTTGCGACTACTAACTGGTATAATAAACCAGAATATTCTGGCCTAACATTAAAACTTTTTATCTGGCCATCCTGTTGCAGTGAAGAGGGCAGTTGTATTTCATCTAGTGGACAGAGCATTAAAACTTTCTGCTCCACAATTCCACCAATGTAATTTGATGAAGATAAAAGAAATCCTATACTTAAATAAGTACCCATCTAAATTTGTACATAAATATATTCAACAAAGGGTTAAACTATCAATTCTAATTCCAAAAGAATAATTAATCCCAACATGAGTAATTCAGAAAAAAAATTCAATTTTATTAGTTTACCATTTATTCCTAAGATTAATAAAGGAATAAAAGATCTAAATTCCAAATTTAACCTTAAATTATACAATAGTGTTATGAATAAAAAATAGATAGTAAAAAATGTTCAACATAAACGGGAGAAAAATTATTTACAAAATGTGATATATAGAATATGGTGTCAACAATGCCCCAAAGTATATGTTGGACAAACCATGAGGAAATTAAAATTAAGAATATCTTATTCCAGCAATAGGAGGATACCATTCAAATTGTCAAAAAATGTATCCCCCTACCACACTTCCTTCTGACTTCTTGCATGTTCCATTCCGGGATTACAGAGCCTTTGTAGTCCATATTGCGTGTACATAATTTCCACAAATATGTCGTGTCACCTTGGCGCGAATGGAAGTTAAAATAGCATTGCAGAGATTATGATTAAGTTATACTTTTCAAAAGGTATGCTTCATATATTTATATTGAGTAATTAGTAGTTTAATATGTAATGTATTAAGTTGCCTATTTTGTATTACATTTATGTACTTAACCAGAGATTATCCATTGTCAATGTAAACATTATTTTTTATAGCCTGATGATGAGGACAAATAGTTCCTCAAAACTGTTGCAATAAACTTATTACAGAATGTTACGTAGTGTTATTATGTAAACACTACAGTAGTAAAATAAAGGTCTGTTATAAAACTAAAGGGCCAAATAGAATAAAGTTTAAAAATATTAGTGTCATTAATACATCTAATACACTGTGCACATAAGAAATTTATAGGAATGACCCATTATTAAGATAACTTTTTAATGTGCCTCAACTTATTGTAGTTTAAAACAACTAATAATGTTCATCCCGGTTTTGTTGCATTGTAGCAGTATTAAATGTAAAGATTATCTCTACAAATTCTTAAAAATGTAGACTCAAAATCAATTATTTTGTATGTCCTAAAACAATTGTTCCATGAAAAGAATTTTGTTTATGTTTTACCATGAGACCAATAATTTATTTTTCTTAGAACTTCTACTTTCTTACAATAATAGATTTTACTGGAATCAGATTTGTTCTGTAATTTTTCTGAAATTTGTGTTTAAAACTACGCATAAATAGTTCATTTGCAGGCTAAATGCAATAGATGTAGTTGTTTAAATAAGATAATTTAGAAATTTATCATTTAGAAATTTATCATTTTTAGAAACTTTAGAAGTGTGGGTCTTCTTTCGTATTTGTTTGGTTTTGTATTTTCTCTAATACGTGCACATTGAATTGTTCTTTCAAATATTTGTGAGATAATTATTAGGAAGTGGAAGTGGACATATATAGCGAAACATTGGTTCTTTAATGTTTCACTGCTTCCGTTATGCTCTAAATGTATGGATTGAAGTAGTGAACTCTTTTTAAGTTTGTATGTATATTACTTTTAGGGTGGAATAGTATTTATTTCAAAAGCACACTTTTGTTGTTTTCCATTGGTTCTTTTGAATGTTGATTTTTCACTATACTTGGGTTGCATCTTTGGCTTGTGTACAGTGCTTACTGGTAGGAATAAGCACACTAGATATACTGCTGCATGGATCAGTTGCACACATAATTGCACATTTCACAGCTGAAAGAATGAAAAAAGTGTATATTGGTATTTTGGTATACTGAAATATTTCATAATATATGAAAAGTCACTTTCGGAAGTCTGTCTCATCTTCGTGACTTATTGCAACACTTCATATTCCATTCTGCACTCAAGGACCCAAATACATTTCAGGGTCTCCAGTCACATTTGACAGAAAGCTGGAACACACATTCTCCATTGCCTTTCAACTTACAGGCATATCTCTATGGACCGGTTTACCCGGCTAATCCAGCTTATTTGTGGAAATTGTCAATTTTCCAGCAGTGCAACCAATTCAGGTAAGAACGTAGCTTTTTTTAGGACTAGCTGCAGTGAATCATTATTGTACATTGTGATTAATGTGAACTTTTCTTCATTCAGCCCTATATTTGCTTGGACAAATACCATTGGGTGTTCTAGTTAGGAATTCATTTGTAAATTAGCCAGATTTTAATTTTTAAAGTTTGTCTTAAATTTGCTTGTATGATAATGATTTGATTAAATTATATTTCCACCAAGTTACTTATTCAATAGAACCTTGCAATAGAAATTAAAGTGTAAAGTACTTCTTATAGTTGTTAGCAATATTTTTGCTGAATTTTCCAAAAATAGCCCTTTTAATTTCTTAAATTAAATCTGCTACTATTTTGAAAGGCGCTGCTTATAATATTAGTTACCTTTATAATGTGTGTCCACTACCACCACATCCTCTCAACTATACTATTTTTAGATTAGTTCCCTGAAATCAAGATTTTTATTGTTTACCAGTTGTTTGCATTAAATACATTTACACGTAGAGATGGCTGTAAAGTTTTCCAGTTCTGATTTGCTGTCCATGTATTTATGTTCACCCACATTTTTCCACAATGAATTGTTGAAACATGGAAATTTAAAATAACCTAATCTGCTAACTAGTTTTTGTAACAGTTCATTGTGAATAACTGGCTTATCAAATATAAATTTTTCAATGAAAGAAAAATAATTCTGCACCAATGAAATTGTATTTAAAATGAAGTTAGGGTTCTTGAGGACCCTGTTCTTTCAGTCTTTTAATTAATTTTCAGAAACTGAAGTGTTGGTTTTGTAGTATCACTTCAACGAATTTTGGTTTAAAAAATTGTGCCTATTACGTCACATGACAAAACTTCAAAAAACATCCATTTGGCTCGAGCGCTCCACTGTAGACGGAAGATGGCTAATTTGAATGTTTATACAAAAATCATTGGACGATGTCGAAATACGAGGGACGTTCCAGCTACTTCTCTCATTTTGCCCAGGGAAGTTTATTACACGGAAACAATAGAATGTCAACAAAATACAATCTTTTGGCTACTTATTTTTTACGTATTCATCGTCATTGATACATTTGCCATACAACGAAATCAATTTCAAGAAACCGTCCATGGAGTAACAGGTGCCCAGCGATTGCAGGAAGTTCTGCGTAGCCTGCGGTCCCTTATCGTTGCTGCCGTCTTCAACGCGGGGAAAGAAGTGGAGGACTGGAGAGGCAAGAGAGGGACTTGTTTCTTGCGTGGAACGGCGGACTTCAGTTTGAGTATATGGCAGTAGCCGGTTTGACTGTCCCTGCAGTTCGGAAATCAAGCAAATTGGCTCTTTGCACTCCAGAGCATAGTGGACATATAATCTTCCCTACGAACAGCGACACTGAATTCATTCGTGGCGGGTGGGCGAGAAGTGTCATTGAGGCGGCACTGAGAGTAAGTGGTGCACCCAAGTATCGTTGGCTGTGATAATCCCCAATAGTAGACCAACATCCTTGCTCTCGCTTTCGTACATTTTAACTGTTTTTGGCGTAAAAAAAAAAAAAAAAAAAAAAAACTGTGTGTGACGGAGGTTTGTCATACTTACTCCTGTGATCAGAAGGCCTCTTGCCAGCCATTTGACCGACCTCTACCGATATCCCTGTGAAGGAAAGAGAGAAAATAAAGAAAAACGTACTTTGAGTATTCCTCGTAGCTGGAATTTCACCATTTTCAATTCAAAAGCCCCTTAAAAGCTTGAAATGCTTACTTGAATCACGCTTCGAACAGTTAACTTCATTAGATGCAATGTTGCCAGATGGTCTTAAAGCATTTCGCACGAGATAGCGCTGCTAAAATTAATTCAAACGTTTTTTATGTCGTGTTTAAAATATGGAAATTGGTATGGTATGGAAAATAAAGATATACGAAAATTATTACGAATTGTATAAGATATTTGTATTTTACAGTAAACACATTTTTGGTATACAAAAATATATAACTTTTTACATAATGTACGTATATACTGTCCGATAATTTGCTGTTGACATAGCAGAAGCGGTTCAGTTATCCAATCAGAGGCATCAAATTCTTATGACGTTCCTGCAGAGTTGCCGGTGCTTAAGAAAATGTGAAATATTACTGAGCGAAGAAACTGAAAATTGAAGAGCGCTATTACTATTTTGGTTATGTATCGTGTGTGCGCTTCTGTGTCGTCTATTGTGTGCTCTTATTGCGATTTGTTTCTTGCTACTGCTAATACTGTTTTGATCTGAAGAACGACCATGTGGCTGTCGCGCGAGTAAGTGGCAACATCGCTCTACCCCACCTCCAGCTGTCAAGTACACAGGACTATTATTTGGACATTACACACATTGTGTAAGTTTTGTTTTAAGTGGTTTCACGCTGTGCACGAGTTACGAAACTTTAGAGGTATCTTTGTCTCACTGATTGTAATGACTGAAAAAGAGATCTCTTTTTCTTTTTAAAAAAAAAAACTCCTTAGTTGTTTCCATTACTTGATTATTGCTGTAATTCGTTCCTTTTTATAAATAGTGTGGCCCTCTTTTACCAATCTTTGGTTGTTACAACCGCCCAATTTTAAACGAGGGAATTCAGTTAACTAATTTTACACGCCTGTAAGTAATTTTCATTATGTTTAGATATATTGAAGAAAAAACGGGCGTCCAGAAGAGGGAGGGGCAGGTGGGGCAACTTTCTCCTGGCCACGACTTCATTGCAGCTCCTATTTTTTTCATTCATAAGAAAAAAAAATATTAATCGTTAACCCAAATTTAACGTTGAGTTATTTGATGCATGCAGAAATGAATTATGTTTATTAGGGAACAAGGGAATTTTTTGTGTCACATGAGGGTCCCCCTTTAATCAGGACCAGGCCCCAGGCCCCTAGTTTTCTTCGGGCGCCCTTGAATATACCTGCAATAATCATAAGGAACTATTGGTGTCTTTTGTGAGACACAATACATTTAAAGAAAATAAAATAAAAATACGTCTACCTCCCCCAAGTAAATTTGCTCCCTAGAAAATACTTTAAAGGCTAAGCTTTTTATGGGGAAATCCCCCAACTTGGCAATATTGATTAGAAGACACTTTTAAGTTCGTCAGTCACGGAGCAGGACAAACTAGTTAGACAATTGCCTCGTTAGCGAAGCGGAGTGCATACTTTATTCAAAATGAAATTAAAAAAGAAATCCTGACTGAAATGGGCTAAAGCTAAATCTGATAAATTATTGAAGTTGAGAGATAATGAAAAGCCTTGTTCGGTGCTTTTTTATGTATTTTAATTATCATTTCATTCATGCAGAAGCTTCTTTTTGATAAAAGTGATTTTTATGTGATAATGTAGCGGTGTTTTTTTTTTTCTTTTCTTTTTTTCTTTCTTTCTTTCTTTCTTTCCCTTCCTCTCAAGGCTAACTATTGTATTGGTACATGTGGTGGTCGTGAAAAACTGACAAGTAAAAAATTTAACTTTTGAGGAAAATAATATAAAATTCTAAAGACGCTCCAAAATTCTGGTATTTTTCTGACTTGTGCAGGTTCAACGTCTGATTGAATTAGACTTTTTTTTCTTTTCTCCCTTTCTTTCTTTCTTTCTTTCTTTCTTTCTTTCTTTCTTTCTTTCTTTCTTTCTTTCTTTCATTCCCATCTCCTGTCTTACATTGGTTGTTACTTGCAGTCGCTAAAGGTTAAGAATGCCAAACCACAGTCCTATTCTTCTCATCGGATGCATTGTTTCCAAGACTGCGTGTATGAAAAGCGAAGATTGAAATACATTGTTTTGCATTATCTGTAGCATTAAAAAACGATAAAATTGATATATTGATATGCATTTATACAGTCATACTGCATAAAACAGTGATGTATCTTTAAAATGTAGTATTTTTTCACGTCTTAGAATGGTAATGGACCAGGCTCTATTTTTTCCTTCCTTGAAAACACATCCTTGCGCAGATGTACGTACGTATCAAACAAAATTATCTGCTCAAAATCACTTGATTCAAATATATGTACTTAGAAAGGTGGTGACGCTGAAAATATTACTAGACTTTCGGCGAGGCTATTAAAAATAATTTAGCCGCCTCTCGGGTTTAGATTTTTCCAGTGGTCATAAATCTTTGGATAAACATGTTCCACCTGCCCCTTGTTCTTTTGGTCCCGTTTCTTTCAGTTTGACGTATTTACTCCCCTTGTCCCGTTTTATTTCCTCGGCCCATTTGCACGCTTGATCCTTTGTCTAATTGGTCTCCTCTTCCCATTTTCCAATTTTCTCCCCTTACCCACTTCGTCCTTTCCCCGCTTTGTCCTTTTGGTCCTTCAGCGCACTGCGATTGTTATTTAAAAACGGTACCAAGATCCTGTGCCAACAACCCTTGCTACAGAACATAACAATACAGGACAATTCTTAACTCATGGAAGTGTTAAACGGGTATTTTGAATAAGTTATAAACTAGCAAATGCAAAAAACATTGTATGTAACACGTCCTCCATTAGTCTTTAAGGGCGAGGCCGGAAGGTTCTGTGAGGCGGAGTGATAACGGGTAGTTAACCTTACGCTTCTGCATGAAAGTGAGGCGGAGTAGTTAACCTTCTAGCATAGGACTTGTTTAGGACTAATTTGGAGGACTTGTTACATAAATAACTATTAAGGGATATGTGACATCCCAAGGCTTTATATTATTGCGAAGGAATTTGGACAGTAGTTCTACGTAGTTCACAGCTTTTCTATTACCAAAGAATTGAATTATGACCTTTTGGAGCGATGTCCATGCAGCCTTTTCAATACCATTTAAACTTGCCTGAAAGTCATGATCCTTTACAAGCTCCTTTATTTAAGCTTCAAGTTATTTTCTTCTCACTGATCTTCGGGAATGTTTAAGTACAATAGAACCTCGCTAATCCGTACCTCGCAAATCTGAAATTTCGGATAATCCGAACAAAATTCGGGATGGGGGGAAAAAAAAAAAAAAGGAAAATGCTTATTTGCAGTGTAACGATTGTATTTTATAATTACTGTAGAACTGAACAACTAATTATTGAAACACAAGTTGTCTAAATGAAACGTTTATTGCACTGATAATTACGGTGTATATCGTATGTTTATGTATCAGTAATTTTCGCTTAGAAGAACTTGCAAAATCGGTAATCTTCTTTTGCTGTAAGGAACTGAATCTGCTTGATGATGCGATCGCTGCGCTACGTAGCATTGTCTGGTAATCCTCTAGATGTATTTGTATACGTACGGTACATTTTTTTCGGATAATCCGAAGAGACCACACCCCCAATTAGTTCGGATTACCGGGGTTCTACTGTATAGGAAACCTGGCCCATTGTTATCCATCGTCTTCCCAAAATGTTTCATAAATCAGAGTTTGATCTTCAAGGGAAGAAGTCATGAGTGTGCATGTGCATACCCACTTTCACATGCAAGTGGTTGCGAAGTTCCATTTTTTTGTCCACGTATCAAGTGTCTGTGAAACCAGTGCTTCTTTTCAAAATTATTCTCGCGATATCTGCTATCCCACTGGCATAAAAAACAAAATGTAGTGTATACTTGTTGGAGACCCAACAAAAGTGCGATATCTATCAAATCGTTGCATACATTACACAAAAGCTGTTGAAATGTTGTCGATAACGTAAGTTTCATGATGCCATACGTCTTTCATATGGATTGCTTAGGCAAGAGGAATCGCTTATTTATCGTTTCCAATACGAATAAGCACGGTTTTTAAACTTAGTTTAGAGGAATCTATTCAACCGCCGTTCCATAGGATCATGATCACGATTAACTCACTCAGTAATGCATCGAAATTGGTACAATACACTATATTACCTTCTTCGGAGAATAGGCATTCGAGGTCTTGTTCGTCGATGCACAGTACCCGTGTGGAAGAGGTTCCAACCTTTTTCATTAGGATCCCAACAATTCGGCCCGAATCTTTGAGAAGTTTAGATTTTGATTACGACTAGTAGAATTGTACTGTAGAAATTTCGAATACGAGCACGATCAAGTTCCCCTGATTCTCAATAAAGTTCCTACGAGGTTCTGTAGACGTTCCGCCGAAATCTGGGCCTTCAGTGTCATTTTCTATACTTCAACGCCAGGCCTAATACCTGAAGGAAGGTTGCGATTTTGAACGTGTTTTTTTTTTTTGTTTTTTGTTTTTTTTTTTTTTTTGTTTTTTGTTTTTTTTTTTTTTTTTGTCTCGCTTGTGATTCCAGGACATTTGATAATGCAGAAATAATAGTCCATGGAGTTTTAGTTTCCTCCATACCATTGGAGTTGTAGATGGCATATTTCGCGAATTTCTAAGCTAACCACCAAGTAATGTTACACAAGACAGCAAATATGAGGGGCCCAAGATTTGTTCTGAACACGGATAAGATACCGGAAATAAAATTCATGTGCCTTTCTTATCAAAGCGCTGAGTCGCTGTGTTGTGTACATGAGTCACCGCACTTCACTTCTCAATTCCCGAAGTTGCTCAACTGCTTTAATCGGTCTGGCGACTAGTATCTTTAGTGAATCCTACAATTAAATATTGTTGGTGACCACCGTTTTGTAATAAACCAGCAAGCAACAAGCATTTCAGCCTAAAGTCACGTGGCTATCTGGGAAATATTGTTGTATGGGCAATTTGTCGATGGGCAATTTTTGTTGTATTCAGCTTTAGCATAGCAAACTACAAAATTAAAAAGGTACATACCGTTTTTTGATACTGTTTCAGGTTGATACTGTTCCAGTATACATAAAATGGTATTTTTTCACATTATTCTGCAATCCGATCCATGGATTTTTTTTTTTTTTTTTTAATGGTATCGCAACCACTCTGTGCACTATAGAAAAGTGTTTGTTTGAGAATCACAACATTTCTAAACAACTAAATATAAATGTTAATTACAGGAAGGATTTTCAGTGCAAATTCAATCCCTATTTATTATTATTATTATTATTATTATTATTATTATTATTATTATATACATATCGGCCATTTATGACCACTCTACACGTTATCTTCCAAGGCCCAGTCATGTTTATCCCAGAGATATTAACATGTGTCATTATGGGGATCAGCTTCTCGTCTGTATCCCTTAGTAAGACAAGGTTCCTAAGCCTTAAATTATGAATTATGAGGTGATAGGAGGATGATGAGGAGGGGTGGAGAGACCATCACAGATATGACCATGTGTACACAGGACTCTGCAGCCTCATCAGCACAGGCAGCTACTGCCACAACCGTCTGCACCATAGGGGCTGGCATTATTATTATTAATTCTTACCTATATGTGTAACTAAGTAGAATAATGTTGTAAGAATTAAAGATAAGAAGAAGAATAAAACAGATATTTCATATTTTAAGTATTTCAAATTGCTTTTACCAAGGTAGAATGTATGCCGTTTTAAAAAGATTGATTTCATTTGTGCAATAAAAATGAGAAAGTGCTTTCCTAAGGCCATGAGAAGGTGTTTCTGAATATTTCATTTGAGACTAATTGAGAATAATAATAGTAATAATAATAATAATAAAAATAAAGTTTTGATTAGTAACCTTATTTTACATACCTATAGTTGAACAGTAGTGTATTGTTTAAAAGTGCTACTGTGTTCTGCCATAAAATGTTAGTAGTTGTGTCTTCAAAGAAATGTGTTGTTTGCTAGTAACTAACAGAAGACAGCATCCTAATTTCACTTTCTTCATTCTAGAAGAATTAGTTGGGAAAAGAGGGAACAGATAGTAGTATCTTGTTGTGTTTTTGTATTTGAAAATTGTGTATGTGACAATTGTTTTGTTGACAGATGTGTATAATTTTGATTTATTTTATTGTTAAGACCAATTACTTACATGGTACTGATTGTTTTCTTTCCTTGTTACAATGATGTGTCCTTTGAAGAGAGCTAGGTCAGGTTTGAAGAACTTTTAATCCTAATGTACTCTTTCAAGTAATCTTAGCAGACTTATGTAACTGAACAATGTGTTCACTGATCTTCTAAACAATACTATAGTGTTATGACTATTCATTTGTCCCTTGTCCACCTCTCAGAATACTTTTGAGAGTTGTTTTGATACCTTCAGACTTTTTCTTTGTTGTGTACTTGAGATTTGGCCAGACTTAATTTGGCCTATTTCATAAAATGTTGCTGGGAATAAATCATATGATTATGCATATGACTGACAGACTGAAATGAGAAAAACTCAAGAAACAAATTAATATTTTAGTGACAATGGGGAGTAAGCTAAAGGGATTGGAAAATTGAATTCTTTTGACAAGAATTTTCTGCATCTGGAGTTTTGTGCACTGTTTTTGAAACTAAAATTTTTAAAGTAAACATTGCTACTTGGTAATTAATTTGTGTTTTTGTTCTCAGATTTCATGGCTGCAATCAGAAAGAAACTTGTGATAGTAGGAGATGGTGCATGTGGTAAAACTTGCCTTCTCATTGTATTCAGCAAGGATCAGTTTCCTGAAGTATATGTCCCAACTGTGTTTGAAAATTATGTTGCTGATATAGAAGTGGATGGAAAACAAGTATGTATGCAGTAATTGTTTAATAAAGTCATCATTATTTATGGTGTTCTAATATGGTGTCATTTTTAACTAGGTTGAGCTAGCACTATGGGATACAGCTGGTCAGGAAGATTATGATCGTCTCCGGCCATTGTCATATCCTGACACAGATGTTATACTCATGTGTTTCTCCATTGACTCTCCAGATTCTTTGGAGAACATTCCAGAAAAATGGACACCCGAAGTTAAACATTTCTGCCCAAATGTCCCAATTATTCTTGTGGGAAATAAGAAGGTTGGGTTCCATAAGTGGTTTTTGTTGATATACAGTATTGTTTGTCAGTTCTTTCTGAGCTGTGGTTTTTAATTTCAGGACTTGCGAAATGATCCAAACACAATTAAAGAGTTGGGGAAAATGAAACAAGAACCAGTGAAACCAGAAGAAGGTAGAGCTATGGCAGAAAAAATTAATGCTTTTGCTTACCTGGAATGCTCTGCAAAAAGTAAGGAAGGTGTACGTGAAGTGTTTGAAACTGCAACTAGAGCTGCTTTGCAGGTATGATCTAATCTGGTGATAAGTAAAAGCATTTACAATTAAAATTTTCTTAATGTTAAATTACATTAATCTTATCCTATGCTTTTGTATGCCTATAGTTAGGTAAACAATATGATGGACACCAAAGTATTACTTTATTCATAAGCAAAGAAAAACAAATATACATCGATAATCAATTACTGTAAATTTGTTATTTAATTTGACTAATAGGGATATTAATATCACAACTTCTGTAATTTTAATTGAATGTTTCCTACACTGAAATATCATTTTTCCAGGAGATAACCTCTGCAACACTAATATTTCTATTAGTATTTACTGACACATATGCCTGTACATCACCTTTCGTAATTTGTTTGGCAGTTTTTTTTTCTGTCTGTTAAGAATTATCACATAACCCTCAGCAAAATTACATGATCTATCCACCATCATGTTTGAGATTCATGATATCAGCTGCACTGTCTGCTAAGGGAGTCGCTGAAGATTCCTCTCTCCATTATTTAAAAACTTTGTATTTATTATACTTTTCTTTTGGTTTGATAAATAGTAAAGCCTCCAGTCTTAGCAACTTCAGTACGTATACTTCTAGGAATTTTTTCAATAATTTCCATTGTACTTTGTCTGCTTCCTACTTTGATTGATCACTTGGCTCAAAAGTAGCATACGACACAATAGTTCACTACCCCTGAAATCAATATACATACAATATGCCACTGAAGTCAATACTACTAATTGTATAGACCAGGGGTTCCCAGTGGAGTTGGTATCGACCCCTGGGGGTCATTGAAATTTTGAAAGGGTTGATTGGGGGTCTATAGCCGAATATGAACCAGTGATTGATAGGTATAATGAAGATCCCATTGACCTCAAAAAAATATTAAAGGAACTTTATAATTAATTTGTTTCTGATGCAGAACAACAAATTATATAAATTAAAAATTTTCTTTCATATCAGTTATTTCTCCTTAAGGGTGGGGCGTTCGGGACGTAGCTAGGCTGGTGCAACTGGTGCGCTGCACCAGTCCCCTGAAGTAAGAGAATCTTAATAAGGGCCCCTGTGAGTGGATGTCAACAATGAATGAAACAAATTGTAATCTATGCTTATTTTGTCCATTGCACCAGCCATGTTATTACTGCATACCAATGTCACTTAACTCTTTAATTTCCCATTCATTGCAGATAGGGGCCCCATTTTGACTTTGTGCTCTGGGCCATCCCAAAACCTAGTTATGCAACTACTTAGCATGTTTAGAAAATAGAAAAAATTATAACAATGTCTACTCAATGATATTCTGTTGTGGAGAAGTGGAGCGAATTTGTAATTTATAAATCTGCTTTGTTACTCTGTATCAGAAAAAATACACCCTGCAATATGTACTGGAGAAATGTTTTGGCCACTTAAAAACACTTAAACATTTAGTAACCCTTGCACAACAATTAAAATAGACTAGAAACTCCGCTACTCGTAAGTGGAAGCGTCATCGATTATTGAAAATCTTGATATTGATCAAAATATTGGTGTACTAACTTATCTTAGACGTTTATGTTCAGTTATTTATGTTATAAATGTATAATAAGTTATAGATAATAAAGTAAGGGGGTCAATGGACCCAACAATTATTATAAAGGGTTCGATAAATGAAAAAGTTTGGGAATCCTTGACATAGAAATCGCTAAAAATAGACTACCCCTACACACTATGTGATTTTTTGGGCAAGAAAAAAAACAAATTTATATTGTGAAGCTCTGGTATTAAAAAAAAAGTGTGTAAATCTTGCTCTTGCTTGTAGTAAATTACTCTTTCTAAGACTTGTGTAGCCAGAATCAACAGTTTATGGGTCCTTGATGTAAAAAATATTGGTTGACGACAAAACAGGTCTGTCCTTTCATTTCTGTGCAGTGCTAGCACGTAAACCAATATTATACTACTACATGGACCTGCTGAAATGTTTTCAACGAGCAAAATAATTTTCTGCACCGAGACTTGAATTCAGAACCTCTGTGTCCAATGTTTTGAAAAAACTAGTTGTTTTCATGCAATTTTTGCTTGGAATTCATGGGGAATAAATCTCAAAAAACACTTTTTTTTTTAATTCCGCCAATAAAACAAGAGATGGTTTAAAAAATGGGCATAGTTCTAATTTTTGTTGAACTTACTGAATTTTCAAAAATTGCGGAAATATTGGAAGAGACTATTATATTTTTAAGCATCGGCCGTGAGTGCTTTGCAGTGGGAACATCAGAGGAACTGAATGATGTAGCAGTTAAGTGTGTGTAGCATTTACTCAATGGATGAGTTCAAGGCTCAGCTCCGAAATAATTTTTTTCTGTTTGAAAACACTTTCACAGTTTCATGTACTAGAATAATATTACAGAGCAGTTACAAATAATGTGAGGAAGTGTGTGTGCTCCACTTGTTGAATTGGCAATAGAAATCTCTACCTCGTTTGTTATGAGGCAACACTTAATGGCCATGCTATTTGACATAGAAAAGGCCTACACCACCACTTGTAGGTATGACATTCTGCAAGCCCTGCAATCTTAAAGATTTACTACAAGCTGCCCTGTTTCCTCCAAATCTTATTTTGAAAAGATCTTCCTGTGTTCAGATTGCTGATGAGTTGTTTAGCCTCCCTCTAGGAAACTGTATTTGTCATGTGTTGATAGTGAGTGTCACTGTTTACCATTGCTATAAATGGTACTGTGTCAGCCGTGAGAGAACCTGAAAAACTTTGTGAATGATTTTGCAAAGGCAACTCCAACTGCTCCTTAATAAACTACACAAATGGAGCATCTCCATTGGCTTCAACTTTTCTCTTATGAATTCTACTGCTATACACCTCTGCAGGATATACCACTTGCTTGTCCATTAGTTCCGTTTCACTCAATCCACCAAGTTCCTCATACTGACATTTTATTAAACTCTCACATGGCCTACCCACATCCCTAAACTGCTAACAAGATTTGTCTCCCCTTTAAATCTTCTGCGTGTGCTAATTAGTACCTCCTGAGTAGCTGCCTGCCTTTGTCTATTACAGTTACAGAGAGCATTCATCTGCTCAGTTCTGGTTTACAATAATGCAGTGTGTGGATCAGCAGCTCCCTCCACTCTTAGACCCCTTAAGTGTCCTCCACACCATTATCTACATTTCCACAAGTGAGTTAGCCTGTGAAATCAGTGACATACAAGTCTGATATTAATATTCCCTCTGTCACCGTGTCAGATTTGAAGCCATTTATGAAATGCTAATTACACCATATTTTCTCCAGCTATGTGAACCACTAATAAGGGTAAGACATTAGTCACCTCCTCGAACAGGGAGGAAGTCCCGTGATGCTATTCTACTATCCCCCCCCCCCAGACATCACACTGAATGTTAAATTAACTAATGAAAACTTGCAAGCTTTTAAAATTTTTACCCTGTATTTTCAAATTTTTACAAACAGTTTACATTTGCTGACCTACAAAGTCATTACAAACTGCATGAAAGGCAGGTGCTGAAGTTTTTATGTTTCAAGCAAGTAATTGCAATAAATTTTCACAAATAGTTAATTTAGTTCCAATATATCAAAATATTTGCTCGAAGAATTTAAGTCAAGATGTACTCAACTCCATTTCAAGTTCTGCTTATATGTGCAGTAATTATTGTGAAAATTATGCGCAGGCCCTTTCCATTCCCAGAAAGGGGAGGGTGTTATATTTTTATTACACCTCTTGGTTCTTGGTTCCCTTACATGTTTCACTATTCAGCTTTTTTAACTTTCTACCCTCTGTCTTTTACCTTTGGGTTAGCTACGTTTATTTTTCATAATTTCTAATATCTTTTATTTTCTCCAACTTTTTACCTTGAGTGAACCATTTCGGAAAAATCATCATTTCCACCATCAACTTTAAATTTTTGCTAATGTCTTCCATTACTCATTCTTGCATACTTATTCCATGACTTTTCTGCTTCCCCCTTAGCTTTCAAGTTTGCCTTCACTCAGTGAACTTCAGAGGAAATTCATATTTTACTGAATATAATGATAAAATTATATGTAATTTATTTTCTTTCAAAATAGTAATTCCGTTTTCTTTTAATTTTCATAGGTCAAGAAGAAGAAGAAAGGCAGATGTCGGCTGTTGTAAATGACTGAAGTTAGAGTTGCTAACTGATCCACAGATGCGCATCTTCATTGATTTTCTGAAATGAATACTTCAACTGAAATGATATTTAGGTATCAGCTGTTGCTACAGCCTAATCTTTAAATCTTCATTCATTGTGGAATCAGTACTGTGTTGATTCATGTGCATAATATACACTTTCCTGACATGCTCTAGCTTTTAAATACCATACAGTTTCTGGCTGGAGTTGTTTGTGTAGGCATGTATTGTCACGGTGTTAGGTCTTTGTGGGCATCCTGTTTCTGAAAAGTATCAGGACTGTTTTCATAGGCTCACAATCAGTTCATTTTCCTCGATTTTTTTAATACCGACCAAGGCGCTGTCATTTATGTAGATGTTATTGAGTGTGTTTGTATTTTATATATTATTTTATTTGATTATGAACTATATTTTACTTTATTCATAAAATATTCTGAAAAAATATGCATGAACTTCTTTTGAAGATTCTTCTACTCTGCTAATATTACAAATAGAATTTCATATTTTTAAGAGTTACGTGTATGCAGGGATGCTCCTGACAAATTGGTATCAACTAAAACGTCCAGGTGCCTCTAATTAATTATAATCATGTAAGTCTTTGTATTTATGTATCTATCTTATGAAACTGAATTCAGTTATAAGGAACCAAATGATTTTTTGAAACTCAAGCCATAGACCTTTGTAATGAATGATGAGTGGGGTTTCCCTTCATATTGTAGGGAAAGAAGAGTGAAACATGTTGGTGGGAATTTGTAGTTGATCCCATTTTCATATTCTCTGTATTCAAGGAATACTAAATATTATTTGCCTCAGCATGATTTATTATTGTATAGATTGCTTTCTGCCAAATGCTTCATTTGTCTTGGATCTTTTTGGGGATCTGATTTTTGTGTACAAAATGTGTAAATTTCAAAGAAAAAAAAATGCTGCAATGAGAGATTTGTATCTTACGAAGGAGCTAATTTTGTGTCCTGAAGTGAAGATGGGAAGTTATTTTTTTATCCAATGTATAAATATCTGATATACTTTAATGAATACTGTGCATCATTTTAACCTTTTTCCTTTTTTTCATACAAAGCATGATATGAAACTTTCCTTTTTCTTGGATTAAGGTAGTTTTTATGGATATCTACAACTCACATGAGCAAACTTCCAAAGATGCTGCTATGGCAAAAAAGCATCTATTCCAACAGAGCATTTGTATTTACAGTTAGCAATATATGTCTGTTACTACTTATTTCTACACACTGTCCGTTGATATTTCCTGTCCTAATTTCCTAAATGTTTGAGTTTGTTAAAATAATACATTTATAAATTTTGTCATAAACCATTGTAACAGGCAACTACCTTTCATCTTAAAACTACTTGTAATGTGCATTCATTCTTACTGCTGGTATTTTGCCATTTATGTATTAGAAAACTTAATATAAATGCTGAACTTTTGTACTGAGTTATAGCATAGGCATTTATGCCATGATGTGAGTTCTCTTTTTTCAGTCTTCCGTGCCCAACTGCATTGAATATAACCATTGTGACATAATAACATTAAGTTTTGCTCTCACTTTGGAATCAAAACAATGAATACCCTGAGCTAAATTGAATATTGTATTAAATGTGGATTTGTTTTGAAAATGTTAATAAAACAAAATTTCTTGTGAATTTTGCCATACTTTTGTCTTGTAAATCACACACATGCATTCTTTAGAAATATTGAATGACAGTTATGAAAGTCAAGAACCAAAAGAGTTTTTTAGTTTCAAGAATCGAAGCAATAATGAAATGGGTTGCTATGAAGCCTATTGATGTTTCAATTATTGTACCTGATACTTTTGTTCTTTTTCGCCCACTAATTTCATGAGAACTTTCATTCTGCCAACAATCCCAAGGATACATGATTTTCTATTAATCTGTAATTAAAAATTTTTGTTTAAAATGTAATATACTTAATACATAAATAATAAATTCAATTTTATATCTTGATTATAGTATGTTAATACTATAAGTATTATTAAAGAAATCAATTAATGATAAACAATTTCATAATAAAAATAAGGATGATTTTCCCTCCACTCAATGCATCATTCAAATTAAATTGGTGCATTGTTATTTTTTGGAATTGTATTTTTCATTGTTTTATCTATAAATTTATAAAAGCACTGATCTGAAAAGGGAATGATAAAATGTTAATTTATCAGTGTTTTATGGTTTATAATAGTACTTTGGTTGATAATTAATTAAAAAAATATTAATCTTCCTCTTGCTTGACCACAAAGCAACATAATTTGTAATAGTTTTTATATCTACCGTAAGTGTAAGAAATTTCATGGTATAATTATCAGCAGAGTCAAAATTTAGACCTTCATAGTTTATGGCAAAACTTTTATGAAGATAAATATCAGAGTACTTATGGCAGTGGTTTGGAATCCCAACGGTAATGTTACTACTACCCGTTTCCAAATGGGCAAATGTGCTATTTAAACATTTTTTTTTATTGCACAAAGTACAGGTTTTTTTAAAGATACTGTCTTAAACATCACAAGTGGATTATCCAGCATTACTTCTTTGTGATCTAAATGGCTATATTCAGAGATTCAAGAGATGTTAATGTTGAAAGTTTCGAACATGCAATACGAGCTGAAATGAGACATACAAAATTGTAATAATAAAAATTGGGAAGAACGAGATTAATAGAAAAGTGAGTTTTCACTGAAGTTGATAGCAATTTCCGGTAATATTAAAGAGGGCTTTTAGTCATGTTTGCATATCAATATTTATTAATTACATGATCTCAAAACTGCGCTTGCCAGGAAGGTGAAGGACATTACTCAAGAATAGATCTCCCCCATCTCACATACAGTTTTTACTTTCTTTTTTTATTTACTAAATAAATAGATTAAACAGTTGATATGCCTTAGTATGTTAGTATCCCCCCCCCTTACTACATACACAGTGAAGAGAAAGTACACTGCTGTTTGTGAAAATTGCAGTGAAATTTATTCTACAGATTGGGAATATCACAGTATGCAAATGATTTGAGTTACTGGACGTGCGTTTTGGCCTCGAGTATTTAGTACAATGTGAAGCCGCTACGCGCTGCCACCAGAGCCTCTAGACATCGCGTCGTGGCATGGATTCAAAAGCAGCCTGTGTATACTGCTGGGAGCATACCTCCACGCTGTTTCTCTGCGTGACAACAAAGCATCGACAGTGGCTGCAGGAGGAGTAGAACGAATAAGTTGCCGACCGAACATATCCTAGACAATTTCGATAGGCGAATGTGCAGAACAGGGAAACCGGTACCCGTCGTTCTTCGCAGAACGCTTGCACATTCCTTGCCACATGCGGTCGGTCAGGCATTGTCCTGCTGAATTATGGCATGTGGAGCTGCTTGCAGCAAGGGCAGTACTTCGGGATCTAAAACCTCTCTGATGTAGCGGTTGCTGTTCAGATTGCCCTGAATACGTATGAAGTGAGATTGTAGCCAATGGCACCCTAAACCATCACACTTGGCGTTTGTCCGCTATCACTACAACGGGAAACTACTCACAAACTAATATCTAAAAGTGATAAACCGCAAATCGAAAACTTTAGTGAAAAGACGGTAAACCTATTCATAAAGAATGTTTTAGTTAACGACGGCAAACCTCATCATACAATTAAAATTAGAAGACGATAATCCACAAATCCAAATATTTGCTATTCAATATATATATTTGCCAAATATCTATAATGTAAATGTTGTACATATCTTTTGTGTTTAAGTCAGCGATTAACAACTTGATGTACATTTTTAATAATTCCTGGATCAACAGAAGAAAATAAGCTTTAATTGAACTGACAAATCTGCGAGTGAACATTTTGAATAATACCTCGATCAATTAAAGGCAAAAAAGCTCTCACTCAACTAAAATCTGTGAAAGAGACGCTCTTCTAGAAGTAACCTAACGTGCCTGTGGGCGGTTGGTCGCCAATGCAGTGTGACGCTTACTCACATCACCAGAAATTATCAACAAACAGGTAAAGTGGAGGCCGCATGCAAGAAACTCAATATCATCATTTCTCTACATTCCAATGATCACAGACAAAACTCTTTCTGACAAGTCTCAAACTATTGAAACAGCTAAAGCTGATGAATCACCAATCATTGAATCAAAAATCCCCCAAAAAAGGAATACAGCGGTAAACCAAAAACAAATCTCTACATCCACATACGAAGATACATCCTTTCAACAATCAGGTGACAAATCAGAAACCATCACTGCAGTTAAATCTCCTTTATACGACAAACCAACAACTTCAATTGATAAACAAATAATTTAACCCACCCAAATAACCGCGGCAACAGAAACCATAGAACATATAACACCGCAAGTTATAATCATCAACAGAAAAGACAACGAAAAGAGCTTCAACTCATCGAACATGCACAAGACTTGACAAAAATTAGCAGTCCAAGCACGGAATTAGACAAAACACGGAATTAAACAACCCTGAAAAATCAATCAGAAATGAAACCCACAGCTTAAACCGTACAACTAGTTCAGAACACAAAAATGGAGGTTGGTCATGCACCAAAAAGTGCTTCAGAGTTCGTGATACAACGTTACTCAATCATATTAAAACAAGATAAATTAGAACCTCTAGGATTCTACTCTATTGAATTCAATCAAAACCAAATAAATTAACTCAAAAACTTCAAATACATAGGACAATATAAAATACAATTCGATGAACTAAGAAACAAAGTGTACCATTTTCAATCTAGATACATAGGATATGCAGGAGACGACAGTTTAACTGAACGCCCAATTACAGACAAATAAACACCGTGTAAAAATGCGCAAACTACAAAGGGGAGCACCCTGCAAACTACAATGAATGCCAAACTCACATTGAGTCAAAACCAGTAAGGCAGCTACAAATACAAAAACTCAAAGAAGCTAGAGACCTGGAGCAAAATCCACAATCAATATGTCATCTACAAATTAATTCCCGCATCTACAACAAGGATCTACAAAGAATGCACTATCTGCATGAAATAACAATACTTGTCAAGGCAACTTAGACACACAAAAAACAAACACATCCTAGCTCCCCAGACTCTCTAGGAGATATAAAATAACTTCTAGAATTTATTAAGGGCATTAACATAAAAAGTATCATTACAGCCATCAAAAATATAATAAGCATTTTCAAAGGACCAGGAGACTTTACCACAAAAGCATACTCGGCCTTCGAATTAATCTCTGCCTTTTTCTAAATGGCAGATGGCGAAAACACTTTACTACACAGCGTCATGGAAAGCCAATGGTACAATTGCCAAAATAAAAAACCCTCGTGGAAAAAATATCTCAGGATTAAAATGGCCATTTTATTGCTGCAAGAAACCCACCTCACACAAAACCGAAATTTCAGTCTTTAGATTGGATTGGATAGATAGGATACTTAATTTATCGCAACGTCAGAGAAACGGGACCAGGCAGAGAACGGCCATTACAATAAGAAGAAGATCGCGCGGCGGCGTAAGCGCGTGGCGATGGTGTAACGGTTAGCGTTTAGGACTGTTGTACCCAACTTGGCGGGCTCAAACCTGATCAAAGCCGTGGATTTTTAAGGGCGAAAAAATCCTTTGTACGCCTTCCTTCGGAGGGGAAGTAAAGCCGGCTGTCCCATGTAGATTTACTTGCATGTAAAAGACGCCTTACTTGCATCTAAATGACGCCTCTAAGCTAAACTCAAATCGCCTGTTTCTCGCCCAAGAAATACCTCCTTTCTCTGCTAGTTGGTGAAAGGAGCGTAGCGAAATTTGCGTGGTCAGACGGAAGAGCAGGCCTAATGGCCTGAGTCTCGCCACGTAAAATAAGGCATCAATTCAGTTCAAGATCGCTGCCACATACTAGACTAACAACACCCCAACTAAATCACTTGGAAGCAACAATAATTGAATTGGGAATTGCCACAGTGTCAGTTTCCCTCGTGTTGACATATAAAAGTTCCCAAAAGTCACTGATATCCGACGAACTATACGCTCTACTACCTACAGACTCCATAATAGTAATGGATGGTTACTTCAACACTAAACGATTAGAATGGGGCCGCCGCTATAATTCAAAATCAAGAGATATCCTACATTACACTGCAGTCAACCTTCAATCTCACATCGTCTCCCTTCAGGTCCCATTTATTTATTTAGTCACGTTCCATATGAAATATGAAATTCTCGACCTTGTCATTCATTCAAACTCACTTCAACCCACCACGCTCCGATTCCTTCATGAACTCCACTCCGACCATTTTCCTTATTATGAAATTTATCTTGGCGCTTTTCCGTTATCTCTCCAAAACCACAAAAAAATCTCCATAGATTGTAAAAAAGTATAAAGACAGAATATTTCATAAAATTAAACTATCAAAAACTAACCCTAACACCCTTGCAGAGATAGAAAATAAACTGGAGAAACTAAATCCCATCAAAGTCGCCTGCAAATCAGCTTCAACCAAATTAGAAGGCCAGAATAGAAAAGACCACAAAGAAAACACTACCTACATATATGTTAAAGCTCACCCAAGAAAGAAGGGCACAGACAAAATTCTATCACCCATGAGACCCAAAAGATAAATCAGTTTTCCAGAGAACATGCCGAGAAGTATCCCGTGTACTAGATGACTAGCGCGCGGAAGAGTGGGAAAAGTTTCTAACAACAGCTGACTTCAAAGACACGATGGACATCTGGAAAGTTCAGAAAGTACTAAAAATCCGTCACCACCCATTTCAAGACCACACAACCTAATAACTTACGACTCAATTAGGAAATCTGAAATGTTTGCTTCCATGCTTCAATCAAGATTTACACCGACATCGACCAAAAATTACTACTATATTGTAACGAATATTGCATCACCTGCAGGAATTCGCAGCGCGCGGATTGCGTTGTCTGCCGGCGCCCTCCCTTCCCCCGAACTGGACGGTTCCAGGCTATTCGCGTGGAAAGGTTGAGCAAGTGCCGGGTGTGTCGAGACGAGCGCCGGCCAGGTATAAATGGTATGCAGGGAATTGTGGTCTGCGCAGGGAATTGATGTCAGCTCAGTGGACCGTGGACAGTGCATAGGACTGTGCGATAGTGTAGATTGCAGAGAACAGTGTAAATAATCAGAAGAAGTTTACTGTGTAAATAAATAATCAAGAGAACGGAGTCGTGTATATGAAAAATAATTACGTGAAGAGCACAAGAACTGCGTAATATACTGTGGCGCCATATCAGTCGCCTTGTACAAACGTTACACAATATTAGCCACGTGCATTTCATGCACATGAAATGCACGATGAAGTAGCTTGCGACAGCGGGCAGCGCTGGCGGGAAGGGGCGCCGGGCTGAACAATGACAAACCTAGGGAGCGGAAGGGAAGGGGTACCGTATCGTGGGTGGCCACTTGTGAACTCCGTAGACATGCTGGCTGTGGAAACGCGTCGGCGGAAACAGCGAGATGACGGCGGCGGCGGACGATGACGGCAGAAACAGCAGTTCCGTCAGCCGGCCCAGAAAGTAATATAAGCGGACCCCAGACCTAAACTCCTTCTGATTCTTGGGCGCGTCGGTAGGAAGTCGTGTGGGTTGTGCACGGCGCTGCATTTCAATGCATAGGCTACTGAGGCAGGGAACTGAAGACGGCGTGCTACGTCGAGACGGGAGGTGCGGCATACTCGCTTGTATGCTCACGGAGGCAACTGGTGTATCACACCGAATGAGATATCAAATTATCAAGCCAACGGTGGTGGTGACCAGAAACATTCCTTCTGGTAACGGGTCAATATTGTTTATTGTAATTACTGTAAATAATATTCAGGTGTAGGAGCATATTTCAAATAAATACTCACTAAATTACAAACTGTTCACGTCTGTGATTTATTGCCCCGGCAAAGACGCCACAATACCTGTAAATAGATCAAGTATTTTGCATTAAGAGTGTTTTGCATTAGTGTAGCATTAAGAGGCAAAATAAACATCTTTGTTAAAATTTTACCTGTGTGTGTGGGTTTTAATTCACCACCGAAAAAACGTTACAATATCAACGGTGAATGCATTCTGCTTCACGACAACTTACAAACAAATTACGATGATACAATTATAAATCAAAGGTAACATTCACAAATTTTCGCTGATGAAACAATAAGTATAACAGAAAATTAACTACTAGATCAGACCAAAGCATTTAATATCAATAAAGCATGCGGTCCTTAGTTCATAAATGTAGCCATGATTAAAAACTTCAAATCAAAAATGCAATAATGGTTTTCTCCAAATAATAAATGCGTGCTTACATATATAAGATATACGTGCTTACATATATAGGTGCATATATAGGATTACATTTATCGGATGCTTTCTCTCCCCATGGAAGGAGGTTATGATCACAATGCTAAACAAACCTAATAACAATTCAAAAGATCCACAAAATTACCGGCCAATAAGCCTACTTCCACTGTCAAAAATTTTCGAAAGATCACTATTGTCTAAAATGTTATCAAAATTAGAAGAAAACAATGTCATCCCGGCCACGCAGTTTGGATGTCGTAAAGTTCACTCGTCGGCAATTCAAACCCTCCACTTAACATTAGATATATCATCCACACTTTCTCTCCACTGTGCCCTTCCGGCAATATTATTCGGTTTTTCACAAGCATTTGACAAGGTAAACCATAGAATACTTCTTGAAAAATGCCATAAATTCATACCAAAACACATCTGTCGTCTTATCCTTCCGAGTCAATTATCAATCCCAACGTTCCTCAACCAAAGTTATCTTAACTGATGTCCCACAGGGAGCCGTTCTCTCCCCACTACTTTTTTCGCTCTCCATTGACGACCTCCACATTCAACCCATGCTTCGAATTATCAATTTGCCGACGATGTGGCATTTACTTCTAAATTTGCAAGAACCAACGCAGCGGTCAAAAGATTTCAAGACGCATAAGAAGAGCTAGCAAACTGGAGTAAATTAAACGGACTAATATTAAATAGTGACCAATGCCATTATTTTCAATTGGAGTGACGAAACGCCACCAAATCCAATCCACCTAAACGGAAAAACAATTCCATGGAACGACACGATACTTATCTGGGCATCCAATTCAGCAGCAAATTAACATGGGTAAATCAATGCAGAAATGCAGCAAAGAAAAACGGATCAAACATATCTAGATTATACCCTATACTTCGTGCATCATCTATCAAAGACAAAACCAAAATATTACTTTATACGAAGTGCATTCGAAGTTCCGGGAACATATGCAAGTATATCCTGGGCTACCACAGCCAAAGACCACATCAACTATTTAACAAAAGCAGAAAACAGATTTGTCAGAGTGACATTCAAACCAAAAATTGAAATACCTTTCGAAAACTACCTAACGCAAAACAACCAAATCCCCATTTCGTCTTTCATATTACATACTGCAGCAAAACACATTGAAGATATCTTTCAAAATCCTATTTTGATCCGAACCTTCCAAAAATAAATAATACTACAGTAAGAGACCTTCCACGGCCGAAAACACTTTCCAACAGATGCCAGATACCTCATTTCTCCATAGCAACAAAGTTGTGTCCCCTCAAACCAGTTCATAAATCCTTTACCTTTCCAATCACATCAAAATCCCTATACCTACTACCAATTATAGCCATGAAAACCATAATGTAATGCGCAAATTATTCAATATATTGTAATAAAAAAGAAACCCCCAAATAAAGAGTTTTTCCAAGACCATATACGCTTGACATAGCAGGATTCTCCACTATCAAAGAACCCCACCGCCATACCCCCCGGCGGAAGAGCGCCAGTAGGCGTCGGCCGCCCAGATTTAAAAAAATCCACCGATGGTCTCTACTGTGCAATAATTGAAACTTTTGTCGCCAAGCGCTCACTTCACCGCCAGCTTGCCTTGAACTTCCGGGAATGTCCGCTAGAGGTCATTGAACAATTTCAAACATCGCGAGTTAAACATTCGTTTAGTTCAAATTTCAGTATTTGAATTCCTTTGTCCCTAATTCATTAAGTACAATATTGGGAATTTTCACTATTTTCTCCCACATTATTTAATCTTGTGATAACTTTTAATAAAAACCGATCATTTAGAAAATGTTGGTTTTAAGCATTTGTAGGTTGGCATCGCGGCTAGTGTGTGAATTCCCTAGTCGTATTGTAATGTGGAGAGATCAAACATGGCCATTTCGTAAGCTGCTTGAATCGTTTCGTTCGTGTGTAGGTTGCAAGTGAAATGTCCTTCGAACAATAACAGTATATCACTGAGTGCAATGTGGTAGTCTTGTTTTATTGTTTTATTTTATAATTGAAATATGCGGAATAGTTTAGGTTCATGTGATCAGAACCACATGACGAAATGGGAGACTTTTTTTAACGTCCCCGTACTCCATTCGAGGAAAAAATTAAGAAATAATTGGATCGGGTGTTGAAAAAATAATTGTTTAAAAATTGCCTGAATTTCACGCAAAAACTAGTCATATTTTCGAGAAATTGTAAATGGCCTTATTTCAAGATCTTTGTCATAATTACAGATTTTGTTAAGAAAAAAAATCGCAATTTTCAATATTGTAGTTGTAGGAAGACGCCGAAAAAAGTTTTGCAATTTTCGTAAATTCAGAGGTTTAAACGAAAATTAGACCCAGCCATTTTTTGTGTCCTTTTCGCTATCCGAGGACAAAGTTTAATCAATTTGGAGCCATTTTGTGAAATTTTTTAAAATGTTGAGGCTTCATGTAAAGTACATCCAAAAGGCAAAATATCAGTTTCAAACTCGTAGAACCTCGAGTTCATCCAGATCGACGGGGAGCGATTGATCCATTTAGGAGCAAATCGTCCGAACAGTTAAGGCGCTAGTATTGATCACAAATAGTCCTAGATGTCTTGTCGTCAATCAATTTTTCGGTTTCAAGGACCAACAAAACGTGGATTCTGACTGCACGTGTTACAGGAAGTAATTTCCTACATAAAAGAATATTTATTTTTCGGTCCCCATAATAAGGATTTTCTGTCGAAAAATCGCTGATTTCCGCCGCAGCATTGCATTACTTTTTTACTACGTACGTACTAAGATGAAAAAGTAAAATATATCGGTCGTCTTGGCCTTTGAATACGCTTCACTGATATTAACATTTGAATGAGTGTTTGAAAACGACCTTTTGTAACACATTATACTCGTAGTTCAGTCTAAAGTATGTACATAAGCTAACAAATACGTAATATGATGTTCCGCATTCTGTGTTTTTGAACGTAAAATGAAAATAAACGTGTACATTCTAGTTCGTAGATGTAATTAATTAGACGTTCCGTTTTGCAATAATTTTTTTCCATGAAACATTTTTAGCGCTAAAGCATACGTTCCCACTCCTTTGTATTAATCGTTTCAAAAACAGTTGAAGGGCTCTGTAGAACAAGAGGCTATCCACATTTTTTTGTGAAATTGAGTTATTAGCATTATACAAAACATCTAATATTATTCTTGTAGTGTAATTCGTTATTTAAATTAAGTATGGACTTATATTCAAGTGTACTGTGTTTAAAAGTTTTAAAATGCACTAAGTTATATGAGGGGAAGTCCAGGTGAAACCCTCATTATCTCAGGACTATGTCAATGTGGGAAGCCGCTTGTTATACTGAGCCCGTCAATTCTGTAAGCAGTATCTTTTTTAAATTAAACTATGATAATTTCTGGCTATTTCATTTCCTGGTGATTATGAGATGGTGATTATGAGATGATTGTGAATGGTGCCCTGCTTCTTGATTTTTAGGTAGGTCATATTTCAGAGATTATCGCGAAAATATTTCACCAAACCGTGGTTTTATGTAAAAAAAATCCATCATCATAGAAAGAAAAATTATCGAGTACTTTGTTCTGAATGTATTGCTCAGGGAAGGGGCAATTTTTGTTCTCACCAAGGACGCTCCAGAAAAACAATGTCAGTATATCTCCCTCTCCTTTTCGGAACCCGGGTAACATGAATGTGGTATGCCAAGTGCAACACGAAAGCGTACAACGCATAACCGGCAAGCAGGTTATTGATAGGAATAGGACAATTGACAGAAAATGGGGATTCGAGGTTGCAAACCAAATGTATTAACCGATAAATATGGAAATATTTATCCTTAACAATTGACAGATGACAGCTGTAACTAAATATATTAACCGATAAATATAGAAATTATATTTATCCGTAACAATTGACAGATGACGGCTGTAACAAAATATAGTAACCGATAAATTCGGAAATAATATTTATCGCGAACGTTTGGGGACCGCGGCAGTAGTGATTTTGTGTGTGTTCACGAACTTTGAAATGTTTCGTGATAGTTTGACTCACTTGTGTTCAGATCACGTCATTTAGACATCTAAAATTTTTAGGTGAACAAAAATTTTGGTAAAGCAGGAGCTTGATTTGTTTTGTTTTATTAAAGAACAGTATGTATGTGCCGTATGGGGGAGGACAGTGGCGGATACATGGGGGGGGGCATGTCCCACCCCAAAAGGCCTAGAGTTTTCGTTTGTTACCCCCCTTTATTTGGCAAAATTGATATATTTATGTTGGAATTATGTAAATATTTTTTAAATGTATAGAATCATATATACACTAAAATATAATAACAATTGTGTTTATTATTTATCAAAAAACTACGATCCCCCCACAAATGATCGACTGGATCCCCCCTGGGGAGAAGTGCAATCTGCGCACGTTTTCTTGAGCTCTAAATCTCTTCCCCACCTTTGAACCATAAATAGTTGAATGATGAATAAAAGTACAAACCAAACGAAGTTAGTAATAGTTGGAAAAAATATTTTCGATCCCGAGTTGTAGAAAATGTGTTTGTATCGATAAACGAACTACAGATTTTAAGTTTTTGGTATTCTTAACAAAATAGTAACCCGCCTCAACTCCTACCACAACTAGCAAGAGGAGATCTCAACACAATGTGAAGCTACATTTTAGCTTCACGACAAAAGTCAATGCTATCTTTTCACATCCACAAAACCATTTGACATAATGAATAATACTAGTGTTCACATTATTGAACAATGTCCCGAAAGTGATGTTATCCGATGAGATATTTACACCAAACCAAGTTCAGCAAGTTGGCATGTCTGCATACAATAAGGGGTCGTTAGTCCTGGTGACCATTTAGCCCGATCTTCCCTGTGCCAATTTTATTGACGGTTTAACTAGGCTATTGAATACCTGCTTACATTTTCACGAAATTATGTGAAAAAATTCATAAAAATTTACGTTTCACAACAATTGTGACAAATTTTGGGTAATACGAGAGTATATTGTTTGTTGTTCTTGAGCAGTATGTTCTTGCTTCGTTTTGGAAAACAATTTTGTGTGGTTTTGTTCAGCGTAATTTTCCCTACTGCAGGCCACTAGTAAAAACAATTTCTTTTACTTCATGTTTCTTCTTGAGGGACTTTCCATCGTTCATGGAATATTCATAAACAATGTAGGTTACAAGGCAAGCGCGTTATATTTGGGAAAGACAGCACAATGCGTTTTCGCCACGCCTTATCGCCTGAATTCAGGATTGCAGAGCTGCTGTGTAACCCAATTTCTGACAACGTGACTTGTATTCCAATTAGGCCCAAAACAAACTATTTTGTAGGGAAAAATCAATGCGTCCTGAAGCATTAATAAACAATGAGCTATTTCAAAATATGATGTGGGGAAACGGAAATGTCTTATTTGCGTATCGTTACAATACTCCCACTTCACGCCCCATATGATGCAACGTCAGAAGCACTTTTCCTTAGCGCTTTATCGGTCGTGGCGATAAACTGGCCGGGTCCAATATCGTTTTGCTTGTGAAATTGGAAAAGAAGTAATGTAAGCAGAGCCATTTAAAGCATTTTCTTCTTAAAGGCTCTATGATCTAGACCCAAAAGGAGGGTATAGATACTATTAATATTTTACCGATTCCCGTTTTGGTTGTATTTATATGCTCACATAGAGCGTTTGCGCGAAACATTTGTTCATTCTGTTGTACGAGTAAATATCATTCTTATCAAAGAAAAACTATTCACATTTTTGATCGACTGCAATGACCTATTTGATATTTTCACTCTCGTTGACATTACCTATCAACAAATAAGTATCGTAATTACACATATTTATTGAGCTCAGGAAAGTAGTTATGACAAAAATTTTCATTGTAATTACACACACACACACACACACACACACACACACACACACATATATATATATATATATATATATATATATATATATATATATATATATATATATATATATATAAAACGATTGAGTCGCAATAAGCACTCAAAAGTTGGTTTGACAAAATACATTCTATGCAAAAAGTGCATTTGAGAAACATAAACACTACGGAAACATGTACATTGTTAATGTGTAATAATTTACAAAAGAAATTGATTTATTTGTTAACAAAGGAAAATTAAAAAAATTAAACTAGTGATGCTAAAACACCACGTACTTTCTCGCCCTTAGTAATGGTTAGCTAATAATACAATTTATACCACAAATTCTCTCCGAATCAGCACATCTCAGTCATCATTCTTTGTAAAACTCATTAGAAATTTTAGAACATTTGGTGCGAAAAAGAAAAATTTTCAAGCAAATATCAACCCAAATTTGACAAATATATCTGCTTTTAATACAGCTAAAACATGTCCCAACAATGAAAAGTAATTCACAGAAATTCAGCTGCTGTCTCCTGACTCGGAATGCCATTGTTGCTTTCCAATCTGATAGTATTCCCTAGTGTAGGCTGGTGCCCCAACAGATTGCCCCTCCATCGAATGATGGAAATGTAATTTCCAAAATTCAGAGCACTGATATATAATAAAAATGTAAGCAACTATTTTGAATTAATTAAACTAAGTTAAAAAAGTCTATATTGAAACATTACTTACATAATTTTATGCTTAGTGTCCGTGTCAGGTATATACACTTTCCGCGCATGTGGTTCTGGCTTTGATGGGCACTAAAGTGTTTGTATTAGTTCTGAGACAATTGACAGTAGTAGAATTCATACAAAACCAAAAAGAAATCGAAAATACGGTGATCATCTCGAGCACACGCAACTGAGAATGTATATTCCTAACGTATCATAAAATATTTTTCGGTTATCTGATGTGTAGAGCAACCGTACGACATAAACACTAGTCGCCACTGCTTTCACATGTTTTAAATAGTTTCTAAACTTTTGTACCGCATAACAAAAACTCAAAAGTAAGAAACGAACAAAGAAATATGAAATAATATACAAATTCAATCTTCGGTAGCATTCCAACTGCCTGGAATCACTTCTCATATTACGTTCACGAAGCGCAGGAAATTCGAAGCGGGCGACTATGCTTGATGCCAAATTGCACAAAAAATACTCATATTTTCAAAATATCCAACGTGATTCTATTTGAAGATCTGTTTATGATGAACACATTACATTTAGAAAAAAATGTATTTTTACAATAATTGTAGTTGTAAGACGACGCCGAAAAAATATTTTAAAGAAATTTACAACTTTGCAAATTGTTAATGATCAGAATTTCAACGAACGGGAGACCTGCACCATTCACTTAAGCATTCTATACGATATCCGATGTTAAAATTTAATCAAAAGTTTTGGTGCCATTTTTCAGATAAAATATTGTTTAAACAAAATATAAAATATGCCTATATTTTACACAAAATGACGCGAAAAGTACTCAAATTTTCGAAAAATTGTACATGACCTTATTTCAAAATCTATCTTTAAGGAACAGATTTTATTAAGAAAAAAACCTCTACTTTTAATATTTAAGTTGTAGGAAGACACTTTTTTTGCAATTTTCGAAATACTAGGGGTTTTTCAACGAACATGAGATTTGCTCCACTCTCTTTAATGTTTTTTACACTATTCAGTAAAAATGTTCAATCAAAAACGTTGGAGCCATTTTTTTAAATTTTGAAAATATCCCAGGAGCTTTCCTGGGTATCCTGAGTATACTCCAAAATTAATATTTCGGTTTCAAATTCAAAATAGAGCGACATCTGCCAAATCGATTAATGAATATAAATTTTGGAGAAAATCGGTTGGACAGATTAGCCGCTGGACGGACGGCCGCTGTTTCCTGCAGTATTATGTAATTTTCTCGTCTTATTTAACTCAGCTATTCGAAATCTCGAAGGAGTTTATTAACAAATATACTTAAAAGTGTATTAAGACCTTATTTTCGAAGTTTCGCTGTTACATACATATATATATATATATATATATATATATATATATATATATATATATATATATATATATATTGAAACGCGGAGCGTTTCTCTAATTAATTAGAAACGCAGGGCATGTTATTCCAAGTACGCCCATTTTGAATTGCGCGGCAACGGCGGCGAGTCACGGACGCGACAAAGGAACGAGTCTGGCGCGAGAAGGCGGCGAGACGGGGCGAGACGACGGCAGTTGCAGTGTAGAGCAGAACTCGAATGAGAACGGAGCGATGTTGGTGCGGGCGGTGAACAAAGGACAAAAGGAAGTTCAATAATGTAAGGGAAGCTATCAAGAAGTGAGTTGAGTGTGACAGTTGGAAATATTAAATAGTGCAAGCTGGTAGTCGTGGAAGTAGCATCAGGAACAGTGGTGAAAAGGGCAAGAATTGTGAACCGCGTGGTAGGTAACAGCATGGGTAGTGACCACGTGCCTGCATTATCGTAAAAGATTAGCAGAGAAGAACTGGTAGATTGTGCCGCAATAAAGCATCGAGATAAACTGCAAGGGAGAGGCGGACAGTAATAGGGTAGTGCCTGCCCGATTTGGAGAACACGTGCAACGGTCGGAGTTGAAGCAGACGCATTGTGCAACCGCTGCAGAGGTGGCCGGTGCCGCGGCCGTCCACGCCGCCAACCGTCCGAAGGCCGCCGATTATCACAGCCGTTAGGCGACATCCGAGAAGAAACGAGCTATTTTGGTATTCGAGGTATTGTGAAATCTAAAATTATGAATGTAGTTTTGGTACCAAAACAGGGAATAAGTAAATTGAACTTGATGTACTAAATGTGTGATTTCAGTAATAAATTGTTTATTTGTTCAGAGAAAATTATAATGTGGTTTTTCCAATGTTCTTGTCAAAACTTTACGAGACCCATTCACGAGCAAAGACACCCGTCCTTTCTAAATTAAATGCAGTGAACAGTACCGCAAATCGAGGTACGTCACTATATATATATATATATATATATATATATATATATATATTCTAACACACCCACCTAACACACAACTGGTACCTTCACCACAGCCGCATGAACTGTAAGCGGGTTGATAAGATATTATGCTCGTGAAGCGAGCTTAAAATCTCGGGAGCAGGATCTTCAGGGTACGAGAAAGGTTTGAACCCTTGACACAATAAAAAATCACACAAATTGCACATAAACGAGCGTATAATTTACCCAAAACTCTGTGGCATAAGTTAAAGACAAAGAAAAAATCAAGAATAGAATCACACTTTACAAAAATAATCAAAAAAACACAAATAGAAACCTTTACAGCCCATTAAATGAATGAACACTTAATTTTCTTCAAAACTAATTCTCTGAAACAATTTCTCTAACCTACACTGGGAATTCCCTTTGAAAATTAATTATGTCTAAATTTAAACTATCCTAGTTACATTTGCACATGAAACCAAATTCAGTTTACAATCTCTTGCTTTTTTTAAAAAAAAATATTACATGCAAAGAACAAAATGTGGGCAAGTGCACTATTCTCAATTTATAATTTAACTGTAACTGCTAATAGCAGAATAATAACTGTTCCAAATAGAATGTTGTAAGGCAGGCAATAGCGTATCAAAAATCTCCCACTACAATGCTACAATTCGTTATCACCCGTGTCCTCGATTTCCTGCACTTTCCTATACTAGTCTTTTTCCCTGCCGACGCGAACTTGACCTACTTTTCGATGGATTTGAGTGTTACCTCGAAAACTGCCGTTTCCTGCCTGGAAGGTCACACGCTGGCTTCTGCACCGAGGTTGCTGGATTCCAGCGTCTGCGTCGTACGCCGTCTTCTTGCGCCCTCTTCCGTTCTTGTGGTCGGCCTCTTCTTCTCCCTCGGCTTCTTCTCCTTTCGCTTTTCCTAATCGGCCTCTTCTTCTCCCTCGGCTGCTACCGGCGCCTCTGACTACGCCCTCGTTGTGGAAAAATGTCTCTTGCACTTCCGTGAATACTAGTGCAAGTTCCTCGCTCGTTGCTACTTTTACTTTGTTAAATAATAACTTTCAATGTTTTTCGCACAACGGTTAACTTTACTTCCCGTGATGCTAATTGAGGAAACACTTTCCTAAATGTTCAAATCTCGCGGACGACTAACTAGCACGTCTGTTCGACGCCGAAAACTCCTATCTAGCAGTCGTTGCGGCGGCAAACAATATCTAAGCTGCCGTTGACGAGCGGTGATGCAAATGCTGCTTACCCGACGAACGGCGACAATCAGAAGAGCTGCTTACTCGACGCGTGGTGGCAAGAAAAGAGCTGCTTACTCGACGCGTGTTGGCAAGAAAAGAGCTGCTTACTCGACGCGTGTTGGCAAGAAAAGAGAGCTCCCGCATGCGCGTTCGCCTATTTATGGTGAGATGCCTGGGGAAATTCTCCGTGGCGGGGGTATTTCTCCTCCTTCGACTCTTCACCAGGAAAAACGTTGCTTGCTAGTTCGTCTTTGATTAGTACGGGCAACGGATACCAGGCTGCGCGTTTAGGTACTCTGATTTACGCCAGCTCTCCTCGCTGCCTGTGGGTGTTCATGCCGACGAAACGGTGGTGTTATTGGGTCGCACAATCCCATAACGCCACAATATATATATATATATATATATATATATATATATATATATATATATATATATATATAGAGAGAGAGATAGTATTTTTTTAATAACCTCCTCCGAGATTTCGAAGCCTGAAAACGCCCGTGGCAGACCGGGTGAGCGAGCGCAGCGCGGTTTGAAAAGGACGCGCCCGCAGCCTACAATACTGTTGCGCGCTATGTCTGCGGCACGGCGCAGGAATATAACGTAGAAGCGAAGGAGACTGGAGAGAGATGTCGCGCACTACCCCTACGCGGAGGGTGCGTGCATAAATGGGCGAACCCACGGTCAGTCATCCTCTTTCGTTCCCATTCGCCGAGCCAGCAGCACACTCATCAGTTCTTGACCGCCGATCTAGCAACAACTTCGCCGCGTTACTGGGTAGGAGTGTTGGACGTCGGACAGATGCCTAAATAGTCGTCTGCGAACTTTGTTAGAATTTTTCTGGAAGAAAGCATTTCTTCAGACAAAACGCGGGGAGTTAATCTAGTCAATCAGTTATTGTGGAGCTGAGGACAGTACAATAGGGAAATAGTTCGTGCTGAGATCGAGTAAATTTCAATCAGCGGCGAAATTCGGGACAGTGCGAGCGAGAGCTATGCGTACGCACGAAATGCGTACAATTTCTTAATTGAGGTGCACGGAACATTCGCACGCGAGCGTAATCAGAAATATCGGGGGAGACAAAGCAGGCGAGGACGAAAGGAGTCGGGAGAAGGAGACGCAGAAGACTGCGCAGAAGACAACGCAGGAGACGGCGCAGAAGGTGACGTAGAAGGCGACGCGAAAGATGACGCAAGAGGGCAGCAAGAAGTCACCGGCAACCCGGGGTTCGCGATCGGCTGCGCAGAAGCAAAATCGTGCGTTGGAGCACGGAGGAGGCAGCTGCGAGAGGTAACGGCGCGCAAGCGCCGAAAATTAGGTCAAAGTCACGGCGACCAGGGATAACTTGTTAACCAGGAAATTATGAGGGAAATAAATATACAGGAGGCATCTGAGTATCATTCATATATTCTTGCCATTTTAAAAATACTATTGCCTACGAAACTGTAAATAGATCAATATTAGTTTATGTTGTTCGCGGTCACAGCCAAATTGATGTAGAGAGTGTGGTGCATCTGTATACTTTATTGTAGTAAAATTATTTGAATGGAGTGTTAAATTGTACATTATGTCATTGGTTAATGTGGATAGGAATTGTAGCAAATTTAATTAGTCAGAGTTACAACGGGTATTCCCAGTGATTATTTCTGCGAATACTTTAAAGATTAATTCTTGCTTCATTGAAAGGGTTCTATTTTTTGTGCTATTGTGTCTCAATTTTAATTTTGGTGTGATTTTGTAAGCAACGAAATGGGTTTTAAGATTTTTGAACCCTGTTTAACGGATTTCTGTGTATAACAAGCTCTGAAGAGCACGATTTCTGCGAGGTTCCCCAACAGGCGATTTTGGAATTACTATCTGCGGGCATTCGTCAGAATATGTATGTATGTATATATATATATATATATATATATATATATATATATATATATATATATATATAGTGAAGTTCGGTCCAATCAACCAAACGTCCCAGTAGCTTACGCTACTTTTACGTCATAAAAATGGGTGACTCTCGTGTGGGGGTCCTGTTACCTCCCCACTAAAGGTATCCACATAAATACGTTTGCCGCCTGATCAGGCATTCTTTTTGTTCTAGTCGCCGTCGGTACTACTTGCTTTTTAAGTAGGTAACGTTGTATGAGCAGTGGTGGTAACATCTTGAATACGTGGTGTAATAATTAACTTTCGCTGATAGCGCCAGAAAGTGTGTAAAATCCGGCATTGTGTGCAGAAATGAGAGTTTGTACTGTATTTCGTAAGAACTGTATTTCGTAAGAACTGTAACATCGTAAGAGGGGTGGTGAAACGAACGAATGCCTTAAGCGACGCCAGAAATATTTCAAACGCCATAAGTTAACTACGACGTGCAGGGGCTTTTACGCACACGAACGTTCCGACTCATCGAACGGGCAATAATGTAGAAGGCGCGTGTGAACGGGCGTTCCCTCCGGAAGGAGCAGAAGGAAGACTGGTGTCGGCGTAACTTGGTGAATTAGGAGTGCGGAGTATTGGATGCTTCCTAATGCTCTCCAGTAACTTCCTAGGAGAGCAGTGCGCGACGAGACGGCGGCGCATCACTTGCGCTGGGCCGAGGCTACCGACGGAGCAACCCGGCGAGACGACGGCGTGCAGCGAAGGTGAGGTCCTCGGCGCCACGAACAGCGGCGCGCAATAGCCAGCGAGATAACGAAGTAAATTTTGCAACGTGACTGCGAAGTGCGTTGTGAGTCGATAGGCCGATGACCGTTAGCATTTCTCGACTGATAAGCGGTCGCACCCGAATGAACTAGATAAACGAGATGTGAATTAGCATAAATTAGAGGGTAACGTTATTACCGTTTTATGGTGAAATTAAAATAGCACTGAAAAACTGTATAGTGTTCAAAAGGAACAGATAAACTGCATTGAAAACTTTATAGCACCCTTGTACAATTTGTTTTGAAGATTTACTTGAATTTTTCACGTATAAATCGATGAAACAACCATTCTTTTTTATTACTGTGTTATGTTACGTAATGCAAGTCTGTCGTTTCGAATTTGTGTAAAAGCATGAGCAGAATCGTTACGTTTGTGTGTTTGGTCATCTGATTTTGAAGTGTAGAGCAAACTATCTTGTTGTAGTCTCCCAGCATCTGCATATCGTACATACTCATGCGCAGGGGGAAAGCAGACGCCTGTTGAATAAACCGCTCGAATGCATCCAACTTCCAGTCTATAAGGGCAGACGAGGAGATCACATCTTCTAGGGCCTCTTGGTCTTTTATACCTTCCCAAGTCTCAACCATATTGAAGCCTATTGGGCTCCCTCAGTATCGGGCAGCTTTGCCTGTCTCTAGCTGCTGGAAGTCCCACCGCCAGCGTGTAACGTCGTCCACACTGCTGTTTCCAGCAGGCGACAGCTCAGGGTCCTGTCATGTCGCCCGCCGTGAGAACCTAGGTGCTCGTGTTGCAGGTTATGTCCACGACGATCGCAGAGAAAAACATCCTGATCCCGGCCGCACCCAGTGGCAGTCATGGCAGCCTGTGGTGTGGACCCGAAATTGCATGAAAATCCTCACAAATTAATTGGTCGGAGTGAAAATGGAGCATCAGTGATGTCGGAGAAGGATAATGGTGTGGAAGCTATTTTGCAAAAACATATCGTTTTGCACACTTCGTTCACTGCTAGGCCAAGCAGTTGAATTTAATAGTAGCAAAATGTGCTTCCCAAAACAAAGTTGCCAGAATTTTTTCTAGTCTTGAAGGGTTTTGCTGCTTTTTGCCCCGGTCATCCAAACGAATGATTGTGATAAACAATGTAGTGAAAAGACGCCTCCCCCATGGACCTAATACTCGTTGGTCTTTTCAGAGCAGGACAGTTCTTGTTGTTTATGCTCACAAAGATGAACTGATTCAATAAAGGAGAATTCAATTAAGGAGATAATTGATGGAGAGTCTGACAATAATACAATTAGAAATACTGTAGGATTGCTAAATTTGTTGAAAGATCACATCTTATGGTATTTTGGCTTGAGTTTTTAGCAAAGTGATGCTTCATGTTGAAATTTTATGTAACCAGAGCCAAAAGAGGGGTGTCGATGCTTTGCAAGTTAATGATAATGTTTATGTTGGCCACGTCGATCATCGCCAGGCTCAGATTCCCCGGCCGCGACGAGGGAGGTCTATACATAGAAGGTAGTTTTGATCCAACACGCTTTCGAACAGTCCGAAAGCCCTTCTGCGCCTTATATGGAGGTTCGTATCATTCTGTCCAAGCCTCAAGGCGGTCCGACAGTAAACCCGCGTAGTTTGTCGATCGTAAGCGTGAGTGTTATCAGACGCCAATTGATCAGGTCTCCGCCCTCTCCGCCCTTGTGGATGAGGTCTGTAAGGGACCGCCTCAGTGCATCAGGGACACAACGGGTCTGGAAAGAACAACTTAATATTAGACGAAATGTTCTCTTCCGGGCCAACCGTTTTTAAATGTACGTAAGAGAGGCGTTCCACCCCAGGTAGAGTGTTGCTGCATTTCACCAGCTTCCGAATAACTTCCGCCGGCGTGAAGTCAGCAGTGCTCACCGGGCTCCGATGGAGATGGCGCGGGAAGAGGTCCTCGGACATGACATGCGGGGCGCTGCTGTAGAGGGTCCTGTAGAATGCCTCAACCGCACCGCCTTCGACGCCACGCAGCTTGCAACGTCCTTCTCGGTCAGCGCGTGCATCAGTTTTCACTGGTAGCGCCTGTGTACTCGTGATGGCTTTTTCGGTACCGTGAAGTCGAGCGGGGCGTCGTCAGGCGTCGTCGTCATGCAGCGGGCGCAATACGGCAGAATCTTAATTCGGAGCGCCTTCTGCATTTCGCCGATACATTTTTCTTAAGTGTCGGCTAATGAAGCGGTCTTCTCTAAGGTATTCGGCTGGTTCACGCGCTCTCACTCTTCAGGCCTCTTCACGGTATCCGGCTGGATCACCGGGACTGCCGCCGTTAGGTCCGTGGACCATAGAATATCCCTCTGCTACTGCACTTGGGGCAGGAGTGGCATTGAAGTTGGGGTGGAGGGGGCGGGGACTTCACCAGGGGGTTGCACTGCCGGTAGGCGGCAGGCTGACAGTGACTGAGCTGATTCCACGTCTTCTCTCGCTAACCGCTAGTCCGGCGGGTCTCCTCGCATGCGTTCGTCCGGCACGCGACGGCGTTCGGTGGGTGTCTGGCACGCACTCGCCGCAGGGGTATCGGTCAGCACCTCGGTGTTGCCTTGGACAGCACTCCGCCGCAGGGGAGCATGCGATGTGTTGCTTACCCCTGTAGCTTCACGAGATAGTCCAGCAGTTCGTCCAATTGCATTCTGCATTGCTTGTGTGTCTAACAAATGCGAACGACTAATCCGCATACCTCCTTAAGGGAGTTGGGGAGTGCAATCGAGGTTCGATGACTGATCACCGCCTTACTCTGTCACTACTTTTTCAATGTAGTCTGTTGCCTTAACTCAGACCAATTTTAATTATCTCTGATTTGTCGGATTCATCTCCGCCCCGCATAGCAGAATAACTAATAAAATATTGGAAAAATTCATTACATGGCGCTGTAGAACAAAACAAAATATTCACGTCAAATCAACACACATGTTGGATTTTGTGAATCTATATCATTAAATAACTCCTAAACGAAGCGTTCTAGGACATTAGAAACTAAAATCTTGAGGCTAAAGGCCTCAAAGAAACGTTTATCGCACCGAAATCTACAGGATGAGATCTGTTGAACATTCTATTACATTTTTGCTGGGGGAGATAGGGGGCGACGAAGAGAGAGAGGCAGAAGAAGAGAAAGAAAAGATGATGACGGGCAGAACTATGTATGCTGGATTCCGCTTGTGTATTATAATTAATACATTGAAACAATACTGCATTCAATTATATCACATTTTGGTTAAGATAGTATCTAATATTCCTCCATTCCGCAAAAATTACAAGTGGGGGACTATTAATGAATTTCCTATATTTTTCCAAAGATTATTAAAGTTCAATTAGGTAATATTTCTCTCTATGTTAATAATTATTGCATTTTTTATAAAATACGAATTTAAAAAGACATGTAATAAAAATTTTCGAAGGGAATGCCTTCTACTCGAATAGCGCAGGGGACAGAAATTCAGTAAGTTAACACTTTTTATATCTGATGAAAGGGCACGTTTGTCCAAACCTTTCATACATTTTATTTTATCATCGTCGCTACGGTCATGATAATAGTTATTTCGAACATTTTTCTAAATGAAAAGGTAGTGACTTGACACGTATGATAGAATAACGCTTCTTTAATTCAAATGTGTGAACGAGGTGTGCAGCCAGAATTTTAACAAACGGAAGGGCGCAATTATCATTGTAAGTAAACGTGACTAGAAACATAAACCTCAGCATCCGCATAATATAACCAAAAACTTACGGATGCTCTAGAGCACACTTACACGTAAACCAGAGTTTGCCACTCAACACTTTCCCGCGAAACGTTTGAGATGTCATTCTGAACATCTCTAGACATCCATAATACGTCACACATAGTTTTAACGTTTTTTAACGTTAAATAAATAAACGGAGATTAAATATACCTTGATGAAGAATAGAAAGTTAGTAGATTTGCCCACGTAAGTCTTCGCAGGATATGAGAGAATCTCCTATTATTTATTAATTTATACGATAGATAGCACAGCGTTCGTCGTGGCGAAATTTGAGAAAGAGCTGACATAACCTCAACTCACAATAGTATTTTGTGTTGCCACGAATGAATGTGTCCTGTGTTATTTTGTGGTAAAGAAAGGAAGATGATCCTTCACTGAGTGAAGTAAAAGTTTAACAAGAAGTGAAGATTTCCTGTACACACAATGTGCGTCAGTGCAGTCACTACAAAAGTGGTTAACTGGTTATAACGATTTGAACAATAAAATGCCGTGTCTTTAGGTGTCATCCGATGTCACTCCGTCCATTAGTTCTGGTTTCAGTAATTTGAACTATGGAATCCAGTCTGTGATAAACATAAAAATTATTTAATCATTTTTCGTCATTAGTACAAATATTTAGTTTACAAAGAATCGACCAAGCTTTAAACGAGTAGCAAAAATGTTCTAATTCAATAAATAATGAACTAGTAAAAGAAAATAGCTTTAGTTTAAAAAGATTAATCGATACTCTTGTTTTTATGGAAATAGGCCAGTCTTTTAGATGCCATGAGTCAGAATAGTCAAATAGTTAGGGATTGTATGTAGAATCACTGAATACCTGGTTTATTATGATTCTGTTTTCACTAAAAATTAAACAAAGAGAGCAGTGTACCTACTATTTAAAGGCATATTTCTTTTGTTCAGAATTAGTTGATTCAAGTTGCCAAGTGATAAGTTGATTGTTGCCATTGTTGTAACTGATACCATAAAATAAGAAAACAGCCTAGCATCTTTTGCAGAAATAATGTTAAATAAAACAACAGATACTTCAAAGAAAATGCAAATAGTAACAGTTATAAGACCAATAATGAGGAAGAATGTAAAGGAAGGGGTTTAATATTTTTTTCTATTCATACAGATGTCAGAAGTAATTGTCTAGATTTGGAAGGTAAATATTAGTACATGCATTTTATGAAGTGGGTGTAATGTCTCGAAATGTGTTAGGACTTCTTACACTGATAAATAACAGAAATCTATCAATATATTTTATACATTGTTTAAGTCATACATTTAATATAAATGTTTCACAATCCACAAACTGTATAAAGCAATGTAGATTGTTTTTCAAATTCATGACAGACAATTTATTTTGATGATTTGTTGTTTCTTCAAAAGAAACGTTTTTCTTCATAACAAGTGCAGACATGTTGTATTGCAATAGTAAGATTGTGGAATTCTTTGAAACTTTTCAAAATATAAGAAACAAATTTTGAAGATCTGTGGAGAGAAGATGATTCAACGAAAATAAATAAACACCGCGACCACAAAGTAAACCTTTGAGAAGGAAAATATTGGGAGAGAATTTATTAATATTGGACAGACTTATATTAAAAATGAACCAACAATTTTGAGCAATAGAAACAAATTAAATTTGTTTCGCTAGGGGATTGTGATAATGTTATTTCCTATTGAAATTATTTTTCTGAAAGTCTCTTTTCTAAACTTAAGGAAGTAAACTTTTGACATTCTGCATAAAAGATGAAAGGAAAGCTGTATACGGATAAGAAGATAATAATACTAGTATAAATCTGCTAGTAAGCTGAACAATATACATGAAGTATTTACTGAAAATATAAGTTGGTATAACTTGTTTTAACTTTCCCATCAACAACATCGAATGCGGCTTTTCAGCTCTAAAAAACGTCCTTAGGCCAGGTGCAACTCACCAATCTAAAGATTCTTTCCATTAAACACAGGCTTCTGAAGAGAGGAAGGCAGCAATGTTTTATGACCTGTGACAAAGAAGTTTACTCAAAAAAGAAAGTTTCTGTTCAAGAAAGCAAAACGTAAGTATTTTCTAATTATTACACAGTTTGAAATATTTCACAATTCTT
This sequence comes from Gryllus longicercus, assembly GCA_038098605.1. NCBI lineage: Eukaryota > Metazoa > Arthropoda > Insecta > Orthoptera > Gryllidae > Gryllus > Gryllus longicercus. Next base: position 1,060,211 of record JAZDUA010000239.1, read on the forward strand.
TTGATATCTTTTATATATCTTTGAATACTTTGTGTGTATTTTTTATTTAAATGCTCTAGCATTTTGATAGAGTTGTGGAGGGCTATCAAATGAAACACGCACTTCTAAATAACACAATAAGGTCTTTTATTGACCGATATGAAACAAATACAATGAAACACGATCAGTGCTTAACGACGCGTGAACAGCAACTGCGGTCGCGGTGGTTAACACAACTGGAAGAAGTGGCGGAGCCACTGTCGCTATCTTCTTACGGTGCAGGTCGCACCATCTAGTGGTATCTTCGCTAACACTTCCCCTCGAACTGCAATGTAAGATCCGCTCCCAGAACGTGAAAATGTTCCAAACCAAGCATCTTCATACATTTCTTATGGTTTGTGCTAGAGAGACCCTTTGTCAATATGTCTGCGGTCATCCTTTCGGACGGAACGTGCTGAACTTGAACCAATTTTCTTCCAACAGCATCTCGAACAAAATGGTGTCTCAGATCTACATGCTTTGTACGAGCATGGAACACCGGATTCTCAGCCAACTGCTTTGCACCATTGTTGTCGTTCTTTATGATTACCGTAGTCAGATCTACTCCAAAATCCTTCATCGGCTGCTTTATATACAAGGCCTCTTTCGTAGCTTCTGAGAGTGCCATGTATTCGGCCTCGGTAGACGATAAGGCCACTGTTTGCTGCTTCTTGGACTCCCAACTTACGGCCCCCCACTGACCATAAAAACGTAGCCTGTGTATGATTTACGGTCGACGACGCAGTTGCCCCAATCAGCATCAGTGTACATTTCCGGAGGTCCTCTTGATCGATGATAAACGAGTCCAATATCTCTAGACCCCTTTCAAATAACGAAGCACCCTTTTGGCGGCCTTCCAATGCGAATCCCCGTAGCACTCGTTGAACTGACTCAAGTGACTCACAGCGTGCGCTATGTCCGGCCTCGTCCCTACAGACAAGTACATCAAAGCCCCTACTAAACTTCTATAAGGAGCATCCGACTGACAATGACTCTCTTCTCTCACGAGTTTGACGGCAGGATCCAAGGGAGTAGAAACAGGGTTGCAATCGATCATATTAAACCTTTCAAGTAGGTCATCGATATATTTTGTCTGACAAACTGCCATGTGGTTCTTGCCTCTGGAGAATTGCAGCCCCAAACAATATCTGAGGTCACCCAGGTCCTTAACATCGAATTTCGTCCCAAGTCGTTTGATGATTTGATCGATTTCGGTATCACTCGAAGACATCACCAAGATATCATCGACGTATACGATCACGTAGCATGTACGATCATCCTGTCCGACGCGATAAACACAAGGATCTGCCTCCGAAGGCGTCGCCCCAAGTGCACGAAGTTCCTCATTTAGCCGTTTATGCCACGCTCGCCCAGCTTGACGTAATCCGTAGATGGCTTTGTTGAGATGGCATACTGCATCGAACTTACGAAGACGACTCAACATCTTCTCGGCTTCTCTTCTCACGAATTGATTTTCCTTCTCAGTCTCGACGATGAGCTCCAAGATCTCCTTCAAATGGTCAGGTATCTCCATATAGATGTCCTCTTCGACGTTCCCGTTCAGATATGCTGTTGTGATGTCAAGCTGCCTGATCTTCAAGTCCTTCTCGACAGCAACAGCTACGGCAGCTCGTACCGAACTCAATCTTGCCACAGGGGCAAATGTGTCGTGGAAATCGATCCCAGGAACCTGTGAGAACCCACGTGCCACGACGCGTGCCTTTGGTTTTTCGATGCTTCCGTCAGGTTTATATTTGTTGCGCAGAACGAATCTGCTTCCAATGACCTTCGAATGCTTAGGTCGCCTCACCAACTCCCAAGTGTTATTCTTGATCAGCGACCTGACCTCAGACGCCATGGCTTCCTTCCAAGCCATAGAATGCGGACCTGAAACAGCTTTGGTCAAGGAAATCTCGGCCGTGCAAGCGGACTCAGCCTCTTCAATCTCGTCTTCGACGTACCCTTTTCGTGGTCTTCCGGGTTTTCCTGTCCGGATAATAGAAGGACGTCCACGTTTTCGACGCTGCACCGGTTCTACATGCTCTTCGATTTCATCTTCATCGTTTTCAGCACGTTCTGGGAATCCTCTGAATCCACCTTCATCCTCAGAATCAACAGGTGTCATGAAAGGGGATTCTGCAGGCGTCTCGAAATGGTCGTTTTCTCTGTTGGGCTGTTCCGAGATATCTTCAGTGTTGATCTCAACATCAATCCACTCCTGGCCATGATGTTCGTTCGACCGATCAGGTTCTTGGGAAGCTGTTTCCGGTGCCTTGACGCTGTCTTCCAGAAACTTCACATCTCTGGTCACTTCAACGGTTCGAGAGCTAGGCATCCATACTCTGTACGCCTTGGATTCTTCAGAGTACCCGATGAATATTCCTTCTTGACTTCGTACCTGGAACTTTCCCTTCGTCGGATTTTTGTTCAAGCAAAATACACGACATCCGAACACCTTGAAGTGCTTGACCGATGGTACCTTACCGAGCCAGGCTTCATACGGGGTTCGGCCCTTTAACTTTTTCGTTGGACATCGATTCCGTATGTGATTTGCTGAAGAAATCGCCTCAGCCCAAAACGATTGCTTCAAACCGGACTGGAACATGAGGCAACGGGCCGTTTCCACCAAGGATCTATTTTTCCTTTCCGCTATCCCGTTCTGCTCCGGTGTGTATGAAGTCGTCAATCGGCGCTGAATCCCCTCTGCCTTCAGAAAGTCATCGAATTCTTTATTGACATATTCCCGACCATTGTCGGATTGAATACTCTTAATTTTTACGCCGTGTTGCTTTTCTACGAATGTCTTGAAACTTTTAAACTCTTCGAGAGCTTGTCCCTTCGATTTCAGAAATCTCACCTCTGTCCAACGTGTGTGATCGTCGATAAACGTGATGAAATACGTAGATCCTCCGTTTGACTGGGTGCGCATCGGGCCACAAATGTCGGTGTGAATTAATTCTAATTTGGTCGTGGTTCTGGTCGATTCTTTTGGAAATGGAAGCCTGGTCATCTTCCCCTGAAGACAAACTTCGCAGTTCTTATCTTCAGGCACGTGTTCGAAGTCCATTCCTCGAACTGCTCCGTTTTTCGATGCGCTAAGAAGGTCATGGTAATTGACGTGGCCCATTCGTTGATGCCAAACCTGGGCTGAACTCGATGCCCTAGGAGCTTCTCTATCCTCACCAACAGGTTTTACGGAATTGCAGTCCTCCGATGGTTCGCCCTTCACGAAATATAGATTGTCAACTCGATTGGCGATCAGCTTCGTTGCGCCTTCTGTATCTGTTACCATAGCCTTCTCCTTCTCGAAAATTACTCTGTAACCACTGTCCGTGATTTTCGATACCGACAACAAGTTCATCCTAAGTTCTGGTACATTGAGTGCGTTATTCAGGGTCACGTTACATTTTTCATCGTCTTGCCAGGTCACGATTTCAGCAATACCTTTGCCCTTTATGTCGGTCGATGCGTTGTTGGCTAACCTCAATCCGCTAGTTTTTCGTTCCTGAATCCTTTTAAAAACATTAACGTCTTTACAAAGGTGCGAAGTGCACCCGCTGTCTAGGCACCAAACATCTCTTGCATTTCCGCTCACAGCTTGACAACTCTCGGTATCTTCTTCGACTGCTAAGAGAGAGAGATTCGACATCTTTTTACCTCCTGTCTGTTTGTCATTTGGGCAATCTGCGGCTTTGTGACCTTTCTCGTGGCACTTGTAGCATTTGTATTTAAACGACCCTTCCTTTTTATATTCTTCTTTGTCCTTCTTGTTTTCCTTCGGTTTCTTCATCTTCTTCTTGTTGACGTACATAGCCCCTTGCGATGAACTTGAAGTTGCTCCGTTTCTCCTGGCCTCGTACTCTTCGATGATTTTGGTGCGTAGATTTTCAGGCGTAGGCAGTTCATCTCGACTCTCGATAGCGACTCTGAAATTTTCATAGCTTGATGGTAAACTATATAACATCATTATCGCCAATTGATCCGGATTAATATTCACGTCCATATCTGCTAACTTGTCAACTGAATCAAAGAAACCCTGAAGGTGCTCACGAACATCTGCCCCCTCACTCATTTTGTATAAAGTGAGACTTTTGAGTAGGGTTGCCTTTCGCGCAGGCCCTTTAGATTGAAATGTATTTTCTAATTTTAGCCATAACTCACGTGATGTCGTGCAGTTCTTTACCAAATTCAGTTGACTTGCGCTAATTGACAGGATCAGGTCTGATAAAGCCTTTTCATCCTTTGTTTTCCACTCTCTAATGGCGTTAGCGTTGTCGTTTCCCGGTTCTGGCTTCACTGCAGCGCCACTCACATAGTCCCACGCATCGTTCTTCACGAGTAACGCCCGCATCTGCAGCTTCCAAGTGTCATAGTTGTCGCGTCCGAGCGCCTCGATGCGAATAACACTGTTCGAACTCATCGTGTCGCACTGTCACTTTCAGGTTTTGTCGCGTTTCGGCAAACAAATTACTAAAGTCCGCGAAAAAAACAAATAAAGTGTCTGGAGGTGCGTTACCGCGCGATCGCACACTCAGAACAATTCAAACGTCTAGGAAAAGCTGTTCAATTCGATCGCGAACGTCACTTCAGTGCGCGCCAAAATTGTTTACATCAATAACAAGTACAAGGTGGTTCAAATATGACCGGGACTGATTTTTTTTCAAATACCCCGACATACGCATTAACTGCGCCGCCTGGAGAGAATCTAGCCACAACCCCCCACCTCCCTCCTTTGCAGGTTAGAACCTGTTCAGTCGCGTCTGGGTCTTGCTAGAACGATGAGTGAACAAAAGGTGCCGCGGTGCGTGGAACAACGCATTATCATCAAATTTCTCGTTGGAGAAAACGTTCAACCGTCGGAAATTTTGCAGAGACTCAAAAAACAGTACAGGGAAGAGTGCCTCTCACGGACCCGTGTGTTTGAATGGTGTAAGTGTTTCAGAGAGGGACGAGAGCGCGTTGAGAATGAACCTCATAATCGTCGGCCGCGAACATCCATAACCCCAACAAACATTGATCGTGTTAATGCGGTTATTTGTGAGAACAGGCGCATCACTATCAAAGAAGTTGCATCAGTAATTGGCATCAGTGTGGGTAGTGTAGAAGACATGATAAAAAACACCTAAAATATAGAAAAGTGAATGCTAGGTGGGTTCCACGCACTTTGACGGACGAGAACAAATTGATGCGCATGCAAGCTGCCAGTGTTCTTCTAATGCGGTTTGAAAATGAAGGAGATGCATTTTTGAAGTCCATTGTAACCACTGATGAAACGTGGGTTCACTATTTTATTCCTGAGTCCCAGCAGGCATCACGTGATTGGCGACACGCCTCTTCTCCAAAACCCAAGAGAGCGCGGAAGATCCGTTCGGCGGGAAAAGTGATGGCAACATTGTTTTGGGACTGGATGGGTGTTATCCATGTAGACTTTCTTACAGAAGCTAACACCATCAATGCAGCTTATTATTCAGCGCTTTTGGAAACAAATCAAAGAAAAGATCCGATCCAAACGGAAGAGAGGTGGGAAACGGGTAGCATTCCTTCAAGACAATGCACGGCCTCATACTGCTAAAACAACCATGGCAATCATCAGCAAATTGAAGTGGGACCTTCTACCACATCCGCCGTACAGTCCAGATTTGGCCCCAAGTGAGTTTTACCTTTTTGGACAGCTTAAATCACATTTGCAAGGCATGCGATTTGCGGATAATGACGCAGTCATCCACAGTGTTCGGGAGTGGATATGCCGACAACCAAAAGACTTTTATGAAAAGGGCATTAGGATGCTCCCAGGACGTTGGAAAAAATGTATAGAATCTGGAGGGGAGTACTTTGAAGAATGACATGTACAAATAAATTTTTGCTAATAAAGTATTTCGTAAAAAAAATCAGTCCCGGTCATATTTGAACCACCTTGTATGGCCGCCGACGCGAAGGAATCGGGCGATTTTCGAATCACGACCGATGTCACGCTTTTGTCAACGAATGACTCAGCTTGTCTGTTCACACAAGTAATGCACCACTTTTGTTCACGCTAGTCGTGCCGTATTCTTGCATTTTGGCACTTGTTGCATACTCAATGCTTGCGACTTGGTCGTTTCTATTTTGCAATCACTATCGAACAAAGAAGTCCTTTTTGTCGTGGAATAGCCCATTTATACGGCTGGGTTCATAACCTGATAGAGTTGTGGAGGGCTATCAAATGAAACACGCACTTCTAAATAACACAATAAGGTCTTTTATTGACCGATATGAAACAAATACAATGAAACACGATCAGTGCTTAACGACGCGTGAACAGCAACTGCGGTCGCGGTGGTTAACACAACTGGAAGAAGTGGCGGAGCCACTGTCGCTATCTTCTTACGGTGCAGGTCGCACCATCTAGTGGTATCTTCGCTAACACATTTTCATATTATTATTATTATTATTATTATTATTATTATTATTATTATTATTATTATTATTATTATATTTATTATTATTTTGTTAGTTTGAAGGCTTGGCATCTAAGTCTTTTAGCTTTTTACTGATTGACGTTAAAATTAATCATATATTAAATCTAAATTTTGTAGAAAAGATTGGCCTCTTTCAAGAACTGTATTGTTTTGTCAGTTGCTGTCTTGTCGGTGCCGAGATCTATCTTCATGTTGCCTCATGCCGCATCTGTGTCTAAGTCTTGAGAGATCTACGCAGTCTATCAGAATATGTTTCACTGTCAGAAGTCTTCCGCAGCTGCAGATGGGTTGTTCTTAATTTCTTAACATGTATGAAGAAGTCATTCTTGCATGGCCTATTCTTAGTCGGGTTATGCACACTTGTTCTCGTCGAGGGTAGCTGATATTTGGTGACCATTTACTGATATTCTGTTTAATGGGGGTGTAGTTTCGTGTGAAGACTGTTCCACGTGGTCTGCCATTCTGTGAGGATGCACTTCGAGACAGCATTTCTTGCATCTTGAGGTCGTATTTCAATATCTATTTCTGATTGGATATTCCCGGCATTTCGTGCTGCAGAATCGGCTTCTTCATTGCCTAGGATACCCAAGTGTCCAGGGCACCAGATGAACGTAACTGATGCTCCACGCTGCTCTAATTTATGGCATGCTATGAGAATCATTTGTAGCAGTGGGTCTACAGTTTGGCGTCTGTCTATTGCAGTGAGAAGACTTAGCGAGTCTGTGCAGATGACGAACCTTCCTGAATCGAGAGTTTCACAGTGTCGCAAAGACTGCAATACTGCATGTAATTCGGCAGTGTACACACTTGCTTCAGGTGGAAGCTCCCAAGCCCTCGACAAGTTCTCAGTTACAAATGCGCTTCCAACTCGATGTTTTATTTTTGAACCATTTGTGTAGATTATGATGTGATTTGCCATGTATTCTTCGAGAACTGATCAAAATCTGACTTTTAAATCTATTGGAAGGCATTCTGTTTTTTTTACACTGGTAGTATCGAGTCTTACTTCTGGCATTTTTAACATCTAAACTGGAATTTTATATGGTTCATGTTTCAAACTGGTGGTAGGACGATGTAGCATTTGGCTACCTCGATTGCGCGGTTGTTGGCTGGACAAGTAGCTGAAGGTCTTTGATCGTAAATATTTACTAGCTTTGGTCGAGTCAATGAGTTTTTCAATGAGTGGCCTTTTCGTGCATTTTTATTTACAATTAATATTGTTGAAACAAAGAGAATTGAAATATTTTTACGTAACTATAATTTTAAATTTTAATGAAAATACTTACCCCCAATAAAAGATCCGAAATTCCGCCTCTGCATTTACTCTTACTGTAGTAACAATGATAACATCGCAGAGCAACAGAAAGGCTATAGCACAGGCTCTGTGAGATCTAAACAATTGATCATTGACTCAGTGGTGTGTGGTCAACTTTATCTGAAACAGCTCAAACTGCACATGGCGTATATTGATTACCAGAAAGCCTTTGACCCAGTGGCATATACCTGGCTGATAGAAATACTTAAGATCTATTAAGAAGTCGAACTAAAAGTTATCTCATTCTTGAAGTGATGTTGAATTGGCGAACAAAAATTATCTTGAATAAACCTGTTAACCATATCGAAATGAAAACTATCAATACGAAGAGGTTTTTTTCCAAGGAGACTCAGCTCTCTCTGATGGTATCTTTATGGGTTTACTATGATCAAGGTGATAATCCTGATAAGGCAACTAGATTAAGCATCATGATTGATGCTGGCAGTGTACTCGAGTAAGTCAATAAAGTGAATGTAAATCCTGTGTATTGTTTTAACTTATTTTAATAATACCACGTATATAATGTGACATAGCACAGTCGGTATAAAGAACGAGGTGAAGAAAATATAAAGGTACAGCTAAATGTTTTGGTCTCTGGAAACAAGAAAAAGAAAATAATACACCGTCAACTCCAATAAAGGATGAAGAGTGCTTACAATGAAAAACGGACGATGAGATTTATGACAATTCATTCTATAGATACATAGAGAGGATTACTTATTGGCCGAAGAAAATTATCAACTTTACAGTGAGAAAATGGAATCGTCTATGCGACCTCCGGCAGTTTTCCTTTGAAGGTAACCTAAAGGAAAATTGGGAGAAATAGCGATGCTTTGAATTATATTTAAAAACAAACCGCTCTTGACTCAAAACCCGAAAACCGACAAATCGCAGTGCAAGCAATTACTATAGAGGCAATACATGACACTCAGCGATGTAACGGGAGACATTTGACGCTAGCGCCCCCTAGTGGCCCAACCTGTCGTGACCATTGTGATTACAAGTACAAAACGTATCAGTTGGAATGTTTTTTTTAGTTTACTTACGGTTATGTTTATTTACGTTTCACAGAGTGATTCAAAAGTTGTTGTAAATGTATTTAAATTTGAATTTGTCGCCGATTTTCCAGTTCACGTTACTAGGTTTGCTAGTGAGGTATTTTCTCCCATTAACAGTAAGAGAAATATTAACATTCTCCTATATTGTCTCTATAGTATTTGGTGTTACTATTTGTGATTGGTGACGAGGCGCTAGAGAAATAGTTCAAGAACAACTAAAGTGGAAACTTTGACACTTTTTGACTGATTTGAAAAAACTAAGTGTAAATGGTGTTTTTTGAAAACTCAGTGATAGCTTCATCAAAGATAGCATGATTTGTGACATTAGAGATTCTAAACAGAGGGATGCTTTGTTATGTAAAGAGAACCATGAAGTAGTCTCTTTCCACCATGAAGAGAACATCGATCTCAATCGTTCTGTGAATATATGCCAAATAGATGAGCTGGCAACGTCACAATTAAGGACATTGGATATGTATACGAAGGTTTACGTGCTACCAATTGATCGAGTCGCCAGGAAACGAAGAAACAAAAAACTTCCCGCCAATTCACAGACGAATATGTCTAAGAGCAGCAGACCGACAGATCGTAATGCAGAACAGTCGACAAAGCAGAAGTTCAACTGATTGACACAGCAGCCATCACAAAAAAGCAGAAAATCATGTGGCGGATGTAACACAATCCACAAATACCACAGTGCCCTGTGCATGGCAAGTATGTTGGCTGACATCATTTTGCACAAGCATGCAGAAACAGCTAAATTCTATACAAAATTATCAATCCGGTGTATTTAATGGCACATAGTTTATAGGTGCCATTTCAAATTATTGTAATGTAGATAATGAATGGTAGGAACAAGTTATCATTGATATAAATAACTTTATAAATGCAAAATTAGATTCAACGTGCAACGTGATATTAATTAAAACTTTGAAAGATATTGTAGTTCTCCATCTTGAAAAAGTATCAACAAAATTGAGTGCATATGTTGGATCCAAATTGCAGGCTGAAGGAAAATGTTTGTACCTTACGTAGCAAGTTTAAAGCAGAAAAAGTAAAACTTTAGATTTTGTTATCGATACGAAACACAAGGATTGTATTCTTACGATAATTGGTTTGTCTTCTATGTAGAAATTAAATTTAATAAAAAGAATTGAGTTAATACAAAATGTAAATAGTACCCAAAATGAAATTGACAGTGAGACGCAATTTTACATCAAACGTCTGAAAAATTTCAATTCTTGTTGAAGACAAGAAGCCATATTTTAAGTACCAACCTGTCAGTGTGATGAAGTAAGAGTGGTGTTTGTTTTGGAATAGCACTATTTTCTCAGATCGGTCAATAATGCACAACAGACCAAATCTGGCTGTGATAAACAAAAAAGAGAGTAGTCGCGCTGGATGACCATTCCACTTCAAATACTAGCAATCTGCGAAGTAAATAGGTACTCCGAAAAAATAAATAAGTACTCAGAACTCATGAAACCCATCAACAAACATTGGAATACATAACATCGTAGGCTTTCACGACCGGTGTCAATAGAAGATAAAATTTCCGGACCTGTAGTCCGTGATCCACTTGACATTGAAGGGCCAAACGTTTCGTCCACGTCTGCGGTGGACATCGTCAGTGACGGCAGGGTCGCGGGCGCAGTGTTCGGGGCGGTGGCTAGCTGGCGACTTGAGTCGACACACAAACTTTATTTTCTTATTCTCTTTATTAACATTGGAATGTTGAAAAAGTTGACATTATTCCAATAATTTCCTCTGGCACCAGTGGCAATTCTGGAAATCTGATGTGGGGCCTCAGATATCTGGATATGAAAGAGGACGTATACAAATTTATGCACAAGACAATATATCTGCGAAATTATATATTGTAAATTCTGTGATTGTTCTTTGATTTTGTTAATCTGTACAATTAATAATATGAATGTACAAAAATGATAATAATGAAATTTAATAATAATAATAATATTCTGTATTGATAAAATGTAGAACCATACAAACTCATTCGGCTCATGTAGTCTACATTACAAAGGACAAATGCAGCCAAACAACTTATGTCTGCAAAGGATGATTTTTCGAATCGCAGGCAGTTCACAATTAATTATTAAATCTATAATATGACATCGTTTACGATGTCTATAAGAAAAGCCGACGTCTTAAGCCGAATTGCTTAACTACGTTCCGTGAAGTCACAGAAGTTATGCCCCTCGAGACACCACGGATTCCTGGACCGGTGACCGTCTGGGAATCCCGATTACTAAGTGCGCTGAGCACGTGGCCGAAGGGATAAAATGCACTGACTGACTGCGACGTTATGAGACAAAAGCCAAAAAAAACTTACTGGAGGATTACTCCATATGTATGCCCAAAAGAGGTTAAGACACATGTTGCGAAAAACACGCAACATTTTTTTAAAATAAATATTTATTTATAAAACGGGAAGAACGTGGAAAACATCTAGAATTCGTGACAGGAGTAGGATGCCCTATGAGTGTGCAAGGATTCCCAAATTGAATGTAATGGTCTTGAGTAAAAGATGCTCGTGGTAAACCAAATTAATAATTATTCATTAAACTGGCAAATCTGGCCATTGTTCAAAAACATATTTACAATATATATTAATGTCTGTTACTGTTACGATTGTTACAAATATTTCGATGACCAATTTTATCACACACCTATATTATTATTGTATTTCACTGCTTAAATCGGTCATCAAATTATTTGTAACAAAATTAATCAATTTTTTAAATGTGTGGTAACGTGATTTTTATTATTGTGTTGTTTTGGGGTCTCGGGGGTCTCCCTCCTTAGTTGGGGTCTCGGAAACCTATAGGTTTAAATCATCTGTAGCTACGACACCAGCTTTAATGATAATATGTGTTTGCCATGTATGCAACATAAACTTCACTTGTTTCACAAAGAACTGTTTGAACAATTTAACGTTGGTTGCAGTGTGTCTTGCAGGTATTGCAATTTACGTTAATGGGTGGACACAGCGTTTATTGTAATGGATAAAATATACAGTATGTAGAATGCTATGTCATATTTTTCATTTTCAGACAATTTTGCACGTGGATTTTAACACTTTGTTAAATGTTTTTCGTAATACTGTCCCTTAATATATCTGCAAAACGCAACCGAATAGAGGAATGAAAAGGTAATTTCAATGGCCGCCGGCCGTTAAAGAGCCAAGTGATCTTCAAACTATTTTTTAAACTTCGAAATCGGATGACAAACAACGTAAGTAACATACACACACAACATAAATAACACCCACAAAAGTAATTGTCAACTGTTTCAATTAACGTATTCTAATTTTTTACTTATAATTTCTCATCATAGTAAATCTGAACATTGAATGAACTATTATTATTATTATTATTATTATTATTATTATTATTATTATTATTATTATTATTATTATTATTATTGCTAATTTATAGTCTTTTGATGTTGATGCAAACTCCTCGGTGCTGAATAACTGTTTAGAAATTTTAATTCATTTCGATACCTATTGTCCAATATTTTTTCCACTACTGACGAGGGCTCCCAAACTCCAAGTTCTTTCGACGACATACCGCCACCATTTAGACAGGCGCGGATCCACGGGGAGGGAATTGAGGGAAATCCCCTCCCCTAAAATTTTTCGGTAACTACTAATTTTAATTTCTCATCAGGCTTTCAAGAAAATATATTTTCGGATTATCATTAAAACGAATAAAATTGTATCGCAGCATAAGCTGAGTGTAGCCTGCAACATTTCATAAATCTGTAATACGACATTCACCGAAAACATTTTGAATTTCTTGTCCCTTGCTCTGTTTAGAGCTGAAGAGAGTCTAATTTTAAAAATTCCGCTATATTTTTTGGAGGGTCTACTATTGTGTGCATACCAACAAATCGTTTAGTGCATTTCGCAATTCTATAATCTACACAAAGGCGTCTTATTTCTATTGAAAGAAGCATTGAATGAAAGACCGTCTTTGGGTATTACTTTTTTTTTTTTTTTTTTTTTTTTTTCAATTCATTGTAACTAGCATTCCGTTGCTCGTCGTTTCTAGTTCATCAATAGTCAATGACACAAGTTTTTCTCGTTGACATGTGCTAAAAGTATAAAAAATTAGAATATTTTTTTAAGTAACCATTTGCTTCCAGTAAACATTTTCTGTTATGTCCTTACGATAAAATCTTTGCCTACTTGTAACTGTCGTGTCTGAAGCAACAATCCTATCGATTTGAAATGAAAAATGGCGTTGCACTCCTATGTATCAAAAGCAAGGGTGTTTCTTATTTATATTATTTTTTTCTTAAACGAAGATGGTATTACAAAAGGTACTGAACGACACACGACCGATATCATAAATAACAGACTTGGTTTGTTATAAACCACAGCTATCACCTCGGTTTACAAACTTCAGGCGCGTCTGTTATTTGGTGTTTATCGGCCTAATGGCGTTAATGACTATAACACGTCAATTATGACTTGAGTAATTTATTGTATTCATTATACATTATATGTACAATGATTTTTGATCCAAGTTTACATTGTATTCACTACCTGGCGTAGAAAACGTGATTGTAATGATACTATGTATGGATCTACGAAATTTTATGTGAATCAAGTTCAAACATTTTCTCCACTTTCAAGCTTTCTTGGTAACGAGAAGTTGTTTTTGGTGATGTGGAAATTCAAAATAGGCGGTCTCAATCCTCTTCGGGATTGTTCGGCTGTAACTTCGCGTACTGCCACAGTTGGCCAGAAATTCTGTACGTATCTCGAGTTTGGCTGAGGCTGCTAGCTGGCAGTCAAGAAGCAAAAATGGCAGCAGATGGTGATGATGTGATATCTGATGTAGAAAAGGTATACAGTTAATTAAAGAGTACTCTCATATTATATTCACTAATATAGGTGCCTTAACATTGAGAAATAGGGCAATTCCATGTTAATTTGTGTGCGAAGTAAGTAACGCTTTGTAACAAACTATTTCCTCTTTCGTGTACGATTACTTACTTAACATTTCGTGTTTTCTTCACATGAGACATCAGTGTTGATATCAATATGAAAAAGAGTGTGTGTTATCGGTATTTTGTTTATGTGTGTCAAAAGTGCCCCATTCATACCAATAGTTTCGCAATTAATTCGAGGATGTGATTCCGGGCTTTGGGGCGTTGCCCTTGTCAAACCTACGGCTCTAAAGAGGCGCATTGTTGCCATGTGATTACTCCTTTTCCAGTGACAGTGAATATAAACGGTACCATGTCCGTTAAAGTAGATGTGTAAAGCGCATACGCAGCGCTATTGATGATGATCAATGTAATATGTTTGGTGAATCATGGTCATTTACAAAATCGGCGATGGATTAATTATGTTATCATACCTGTGTTTGTGCATAATTTTTTAACTGCTTATTTGATGTGATGTCACTTAAATGCAAATAGTATGTGCTGAGTAGGTGAACATCACACTTCTAGTGTATATGGCAAGTTATGCACATGTAAATAGTGCCTCATGTGTGTTGTGTTATCTGCCATATATGTATTTTTTTTGCCATGTTTGTTTTATGGAAGTCATAGATTGTATCATTATTCACATGCTTTTAATTTTTAGGTGCGGATAGTATCAGATTTTATACTACATTCCCCTCCTGGAGAATTTAATGAAGTTTTCAATGGTATGTCCTTATCAATGTCTACATCTACCAAATTATTTTCAAATTTTGAAGGGAAAACTGCTTTCTAAATCTTCATAAAACTCTCTCTCTCTCTTTCGGCCCTGTTTATGTAATTTGAAAGGAGCGTAGGAATCCATGGTGTCATTAAAAAATTGTAACATTCAAAAACAAACACTTGGTAATCATGCATTTGGGGTAATTCATTTTAAAATGATTGATTAAAGTTGTTGATATTAGATAAACTAATTAGTGTTGCCTGACAATATACTTTACCCATTCTCCGAATGTAGTATGGTTTTAACCTTTGCACAATATTTGGAGGGTGGGGAACAAGATTTTTAGGCTCTGTATGATTCAATTGAAAAACTTATTTTTAAACTTACTTGTGTCATTATTCTTTCATGGTTTTCACTGTTGTTTTTAACCTGTATCTACATTCTATTATTGAACTTTAATTTACATTATATTTTGGCTCCTCAACCAATTCCTGTTTTAACAAATGTTTTTCAATATCCTTCTTGTGTTGTCAAAATGAACAGTATCTCATTCACCCATTTATTTGCTTCATTTATTAATTTATATACCTATCAAGGCAACCTTTAGTTTTATCCATATAGTCTATTGGATTGAAACTGCTCAATTTGATTCTGGGGAGAGCTGTGGAGAAAAAGCGGTTGTTCTGTTTGTAGTGTGCATCATGAAAAATCTGTGATATCTGAATATGCTGTCCCTCATGTTAGAGTACTCATTTCACAGTTAACTTAATGCATTTTAACTGTACTTTCCTGATAATCATCACCCTCTACAACCATTTCTTAGTATGCTTTAATAGTGATAATTCACTTTGTCAGTTGTAGTAAAATGTTAGACATTTGCTGACAATGTTCAATAGATTTCATGGTGAGTGTTAGTTGAAATTGGTACAAAAGTTTTAGCTTGGAAGCTTTACGAAAATTGCATTGTCAGATATGTGATATAACCCGTTCTTCAAATTTTGTATGTTAAGAAATTTTTTGAATTGTTTTGTTACACATTTTAAATTAGTTGTAACTTGTATATATTTCCAGTTTCAAGAAAAGATTTCTTTCCTATCAATTTTTTACATTACAAGCAGTATTTTATTATTAAAAGCATTTGTTTTAAAAGAAAATTGTTTTTGTGACGCTCTAAAGGTTAAATTTTTAAACAGTAAAACTAATATTGGTAGATTGTCTCTCTGTAAATAAAAAAAAAAAATATATTTAAAGACTAGACCCTTATTTTTATTAATTTTTTGTATGATGCAATCTTGGCCCTGCATAGTTTCTTTACAACCTTGAATTGTGTTTAATATATTTTTGATATTCTATAAAGCATGCAGTATCCAAATTATATTGTGGAGACATACATTTATATGAAGCGGTTGTTCCAAGAAAAGTCTTAAATTTTCTAATTTTATTTTTCAGATGTCAGAATTCTACTAAAACAATGATAGTTTATTAAAGGAAGGTGCTTCTGGGTATGTATTAATAATATATATATTTGTTATATTAGCATACATTTTTAAAGATATTCGCTGCAAGAAAAGTTTGGTCATGGAAGTATGGACTATTTGAACCGTGTAATTTTTGGTTATGTTCAAATGTGATGCTCATATAAATCAAAATTTTAGTAGTTTTTGTGTCTCATAGAAAAGGAAGCGCTCTTACCACAAATTTAATTGTGTTTTGTGTATTATGTGTATATAATAAAATTTAACGTTTGCTCTTAATTGATTAAGATTTTCTACCTACTTTTGATACCTTCACTTTTTTTCCTCACAGCTTTTTAAATTGTGCAAATTTCATCATCAATAGTGGCTTCAATCAAAGAGATATGATTTTCCCCCCATTATGTGACTAGTTCTAGGGCCAGATAAAAAATGAAATAAGCTCTAATTTGTTGAAGAACCTAGAGAAAAATTATTCTTACCAAATATGTAAAATTAAGATATAGGGTTGTTGGTAAGGTTACGTTACATAGTGGCATGGTATGGAAGGAAAATTTGAACCTGCAAATGGTAAAATGAACAGATTTATTTGGATATTGACTCTAGAATGTTCAATCTTCATTTTGTTTTATTTATTTTACTTCTTTGCTTTACAGGTAACTGTATTACTGTTACAAATGTATTATTTGTTTATTTGGCTATTAATCATCTTTGTTTTTCAAATATTCTAGGGAATTGCGAAACACACAGAATTCAGCCTGCCTCTGATATTTAATTTTAATTATAGAACCTTTATTTTATATCTACGTTGTTACCATTACAGATTCTTTATTGTACAGTTTTTTGTTTCTTGCTCAAATCTGGAGAATGTTGCATTTGGTATTACATGATAAAAATATTCACAAGCACTATCAATGCCACACATCCGTTAAAATTACACCATTGGAAAAGACGATTTTAATTCTGTATTACATTTTCTCTTCCATACTTTAAAACTCAGGGCAGTTCAAATTTCATGAATTTTTTGTAGTGAAAACTGCACTAATTACTATAAAGATACTATGAAGAAGCATAAGTAATATACAGTCCAAAAACAGTATGAGGATCTTAGCTTTTACTTAAGATTGTGAGATTTTTTTAGTTACAAATACATCCATATTCATGTCTGTGAAAATCGTGGGGATGATATGTGCTAAGTTGTGCAAAATTCTTATAATTTAAAAACTACTTGCTTGTGAAATAGGAAAAATGTGAAGGTACAAACTTTATTGTGAAAAAGTAATATCTATGTTGTGGTTGTTGACGTATGGTATACAAATGGTTTTTGAGATGATTAGTGGTCAAAACAGCAGAAGCCTTCAGTCTGCTGAAGAACAGTTAGAACTAGCTGAATTTTATTAAATCTTGGGGTGTTCAAGTTTTTTCTGTTGTGTCCACCTGTTCTGTTCATAAACAACTAAAATACACTGTTGTCCAGAAATGGGAGTTTATGAATGACGTATGGGGAAAAAAAACAGGGTCCCTATGGTTTTGGTATCAAGCATGTTTGCACCACTTGGTAGTTTTGGTACTAAATGCAGTGGGTTCTTGAGAGGACGTTACCGAAATGAGCTTTCAGTGGGTTTTGACATGGTTTTCTTGTTACCCCCCCCACATTCCATTACTTCTTTCACCTCATAATCTTTATTGATGTCATCTAAGTATATATTATATTATAGTGTGATATTCTATTAAGTGTGTGTGTTTATATATATATATATATATATATATATATATATATATATATATATATATATATATATATATATATATTAGGGACAGTTCTCATGTTTGTCACAAACGTGCATGTAGCAAATGGACATTGGGGTCATTGAGTCTGTGGTAGCGGTATGCGAGCAATGAATAGCGTTCCTATAAATAGGAAACTTACAATTCTTTTGTTAATCAATGTTACGTCATATTCAAGAGCAGGGACTCTACTATCCGCACAGAATTTCTACACCTGAATCCCTGGTCCTTATTTTACCATACATAATTGAATCATGAACAGAAAAATAACAAAGCTGATGGCAACATTGTATAATTGGATATTTTTCGCTCCTGTGTAATAAACTATTTCTTTAGGCAAATGAAGTACAGATCTGATTTGATAGTATTGCCGGCAAAAAGCGCCCCTCCCCCCAAGATACATACATACATACATACGTGGGCATGATCACTGTTATACCACATGTAGGAATGCCTGGTGTAAATTGACTGGGGGGTGGAGATTGTGTAACGCTACAAGGGAAGATGGGTTTTGGGGCCGCATTAAATAGGGAGTTTTAATTAAGTCTTACGTACAGTGATTTTTTTTTTAATTTTTCGCAAATAATTCCTTTTATTCAGTCTTATGTTAAGACAAAACATTATATTAAAAAAATAAATTAAAAGCTATCATGAATAAATGAGTACATTAAATGAAAATATTATTCCTTTGTTGTACTTATTGGCTTGTTTGATTATGAAGAAAATATTCTAAATTGATATGAAGTATATTTTAGAATCTAGTACATGGGACTCCCTTGTGTCATCCAAGACAGCTTGTTGGCAGAAATTATCTCGCCTAGGAGTTGCTCCCTCAAAAATTCTCAACATTCTTTGTTAATAGGTGCAGTCAGCATCGCAAACTAATTTTGACAATCAATAGCTTTAAGGTTTTATTTGAATCACTGAATTTTGTGAGCAATGGATTCAGGGGGGGGGGGGGGGACAAGATCAAAGATGTTGCAAAACAGTGCAAGATACATTTTCAGCATTGGTCCTTACATGTCTGTGATAGTAGTAGACAGAAATCTGTCAACACCGTGTAAGAATGATTTTGAAACATGTGATATTAATTTATATATCAAATATTGAAATATTGATTCTGTAATTAATAAATACTGGATTTGCAGTAAAAAACACCAAAATAAAAATCAAAATTTTGCAAACTGGTGTTACGTAGCCCTTAAAATTCAGTTAATCCACTTATCCAATGTTTTATCTATTGAATGTGACATTTAAGGTGAATGAAGTATGAGTTTAGAATTTTTATTAGAATTAGTTTGTACATATTGCTTAAACAAACCATATTGACATTTTAAATATTATTCGCACACAAAATTAAATTAGCATAAAAAATACAAATATACCTTCAGAAATCAAAAATAAATAAGTTACAGAAGAAACCTTCACTGTTTTCATTGTAATTTACAACTGTGTATATTGACAAATTATTTTCTGAGCCAATTGTATCTATTAACTAATGCTTCAGACAGGAAAATCTTCGTTCTACATTTACACTTGCTTGTGAGTCGTGGCTCACTCCGACTTACCCGTGCACGCAGCTAATAGCGGTCAAAAACTACGTTCATTCTCTCTCGTGTCTCGGAGGGCAACGTCTGTTCCGAGAAATTTGATGAATTTGAAACGCAGTGCGATGGCCATTAAGCTTCGCGCCCGGACATAAGGTCAAATGTGACGCGCTCATGCAGCCTCGTATTGCTAATTTCAGCGAAGACGAAGAGTGACGAAATGATATATTGCCCGATTGGGAAGGTACACCTCGAACGTAGCGTTAGCTGAGCGACCGCAACCAACGACAGCCGACTGAGTTCTTGGTAACACCACATATCCGTGCTGCAATAACTCAGAAATTTTAATTAGACATTAGGCGTCACGAAAGGTATAGACGCACAGTTCATAGGGCAACAAATGCAGAATTGATACACATTCAACAGCACTCGGGTTTCACAGACCACCCGAATGCACTTCTGGTTTGTCATGAAAACTTTCTTACTTAAAACAAGTTGATAATATAAAAAAGTTTTTATGCAATAAACCAATGAAACTTGCAAATTCGCCCAGTAAAATCCCCAAATGTGCAATTTTCAAGCAGCGTTACGTAAAACGTGCAATATCTTGCAGTCACTCCCAAAACGTGTGATTTCGTACTAAAATAACGTCCTTGTCACAATTCAAATTGATGTCAAAGTTTCATCCAATTTCAAGTTAGCAAAGAAAATATGCAGTTTCACAGGAATCAGGTCTTCGGTATTAATAGACGTCACAAATTATTGTTTTCACCGTTTTATAATTTACATTTACTTAAAAAATAGGGGCTTGGTAAAATGATACGTAATTGTTTAGGGAGTTCAAGCCGGAACGTTCGTGGTTCCGTTCAAGCTCTCGTTTCACGGAGGAAGAGGGGGGATTCAAAATACTCCAAATTTGCGTTGCGTTATTTATGGACTACCCCATATCTATGTGCTTCATTTATGGTTTATGGTCAAATAAAGGAAACTCGAAAAAGCGTTCACAAGATCATTCTTAGGGATTGAAGGAAAGTTGCGTGAACTTTTTGTCACACACCCCGTTCCCTAAAGAAAATAGTCAGTACTATCAATGCTACTACGAATGCACGAGGCGACTTTTTAGGTTTATTCATCGCGTGTAGATCGGAAAATTACGTAGCCAATTATGGGCAGGGTACAGAAGTAACAAGTATATTCTCGTAATATCGAGACTGGCGCGACCTCGTTTTTTAGGGCGCTGCTCCGGCATTCGCCCGGTAGTGATGAGAGAAACCACAGAAAACTACTGATCAGAGCAGCTGGCTGCTATACCTACCGGTCAGAGTCTTAACAGAAACAGCGGTGCACATGAGGCCAACTCAGTCGGTATACATTTTGAATAGCAGCCCTTGTGAAGTGGTGGACTGGAGCCTGTTTTGTACGACGTGCTTAATTACTTTTGTGGCCTGTAACCAACAAATCCGTTGCTTCAATATTTCAGCACATCGTAGTAAGCAGCAATAAGAGACCAAAAATCTAGAAAAAAAAAAATGACTCAATTGTGGAAAAAAAAGAAAAAAGGCAGGAGACTAATTTGAATTTCATTAAAAATGGCATGGAACTGTTTAAGGATATGTTATGAATTTAAGTAGTAAATAAATTTGTCTGCCTTTGGATTTATTTTTCTTAAAATTAGTAGACATAATGACTACCGATATCTATTATTACAAATTGCCACTTTCTGGGAAACCAGGAAAAATCAGCAAATATCATTGCTCCTGAAAAATCAGGGAAAAATCATTTTGTAGAAGAGTTAGAATTCAGGGAAATGTGTAATTAAATCTTTAAAATAAATTTGGCAGTTCTCAGATTTCGCCAAGACAAGAACTTTTTTTTTAAATCTCAACAAATTGGATGTCTATTTTTTGCAAACTTAACAAATGTTCAATTCAACTTAACAAATGTAACTTCAATTTCATTCTCCCCATAGCACGTCACATAGTTTTTAACTGTTTTTCACGTAAATAAATAAATAAATTTTAATATAAGTATAAATTCACTAAGAACATAAAATTATAGTCAAATCTCCAGAATTTTTACCAGAGATTTTGTCTCAATATTAATCTTTATCTGAATCCATTGAACATGATCCTCTACTGCACCACACTTGTTTAAGTATGTTGTGCTAAAATTCAACAATGGAACACTTTCTCCCATTTATAAATTCATAGCAGTTCTGTGTAATTTATGTATTGTGGAGTATACAGATAGGAAAAAATTGCCACCAGGAAGATAACAAAGAATTATGAATGGTATAAAATGTTTGTAAATTTTGGTCGTGGAACTCTTTAAAATATCCTATATTTTTGGCAAAGAAAAAGAACTTGGTGGAATGAATTCAGCGAAAATTAGATTCAGTGGGTTGCCTTTGTACCAAATGTTTCTTAACCAAATATGCCAGTAGGTTAAAGTATTTGGAATCTCCCATTACTCCCACCAAATACTATGTTTTGATCCTCCGAAATCCCAAGGATGCAAAATTTTGACGACTGAACTTGGAAGGAAGGAAGAATTAAAAAGCAGTGAACAAATTTCGTTGGACCACGAACTATGTGGAAATCCCCTCTTAATATTAAAACTTTAACATTGTCGTCCGTCGGCTATACCCGACGAACCAGACGATTAGCTTGTGGTTAACAACGAGCTAATAGTCTGGTTCAAGTGCTGAATTTAGAAACAAATTGTTTTCTGTTGAAAGTGGGCTAAGACGCTTATTATCAGTACCCCTTTCTACCGGAGAATATCGATATGAGATAATTTTCAGGCTAAACGTTTCTTGTTCTCGACATGGAAACTTCCCGTAATCAGAGTGTTCTGGTGACGGAAACGAAAAATTGAACAACATTGAAGATTGTAATCTTATGTCGAAATTCTAAAGAAAAACAAAAAGAAAATACCTGGTAGTTCTTTTCTGATAATCGTGGAGACAAGCGTGTTTTCTCTTCTTATGTCGTTAATCAGCTGTGTTATTAGTTTTCAAAGCTAGGAAAAAAAGAACAATATTTTAAAGGTAGTCAAAGAGTTTCTTTGTGCAAATGTTTAAATTGTTCAGTAATATCACATCAATTTGGAATTTTAACTTTAAAAACATAAAACCTGCGAATGTTTTTTTGCGCAATTAAATTTTGCTAAATACTATTAATAGACTGAAGGTAGCCATTACATCGGAAGTTTGATCAAATCTATAGCTTTTACCGATGTAAATAATGTATATTGCGCGGGAGCGCCATTTTTATTCTCAAATATTGCTAACACTCAATGGAATCGTTTATACGTAACTAAACCATGAAGTTCGGTAAAGGGCTTCGCATGACGCCGCCGCGTTAAATCTATTAAGTCAACTGAAATTATATCACACATTAATTATAATTCTTCAATGTGATAGAATACACAGCATGGATTTATTGATCTACGCTTTGTGTGTTATATAGGTTATGTTTCTTAAAAATATCATTCAATATATACTTATTAATGACCCAATATATATGTCCCAGTATCTTCTCAATAAAAAGATGAAAATAATTTATCATATGAATTAAATTTGCAGTATGAAATGTAAAATTGTAATAGAAAAAGGTACCAACCTTTCACACGACGATCATGAAGCTTACAAACCAATATGAAGCTCTCATGACAATAATGAGCTCAAGCAATAATGAACTCGAACAGTATTTTTTTGCTCTCTAAGCCTCCTCCCCCCCCCCCCCGCGTATTTTATGTATAATGTATTATAATTTTATATTATATAAATACGTATGCCCTACATAATTTATATTTAATGACAATTGTAAATTTAATTTTATTCATTATTTTTAAATTATTATTTATTAATGCTCTACCATAATACTTGCATCCGCCATTGTTGGCTTAATTTGAGGGTGGCAGGCTGAATTGATTGCATTCTTTGGAGGGCTGTGTATTATTTAATATAATATTTATAGTAATATTTTTTATATCATATCAATTTTAATTTTATTATATTAGTGTTCGTAAAAGAAAGGGGATAGGGATCCTGAAGCTCAAGACAGCGTACGGATACGAGAATAATCTACGATACAAGTCGTATGTCGAGATTGTTTCGTATTTATTTTTGTTGGGTTGTGATGAAATAGCAATATAATACCCAATCTGTCTCGACGTTCACAATGCATCAAGTAAAAAATCTGTAAATCCAGGTACCAAATTTTACAAGAAAGATGACACTTTATCTCTGTTGATGTGTTATTAATCAGCATATTAATATTGTAATTTTATATGTAAACATTTATCATACTTTTTAACTTAAACACTTCAAAAGTCAAATATTGTATTTCAATGGGAATTAAAAAATCATTATCTCAGGGATGGAAAGAGGGGAGTTTTGATTTCCAATTACAAAATAAGGAAAAGCTATTATATTCGAATTGTATCATGGGAAATAGTGAAATAGCAACAAGTAACAATACAGCAATAGAAATTGGACATGTGTAACAAAGCGTCACTGCGCCTTAGAAGTAATTTGTATTCCAAGTACAATTTGTAAATGAAGCGCGTTTTCACTCGCAGGTATTCGTAGTACATGCTTAAAAAATACACTAGTTCCATTACGTTGGCTGAATCCCATGAGGTTGGTACTATGACAGGACAAGCAAAAGTGGTGTCCGTTCCCTGTAAGTAAATTGTATCCGAATCCTAAAGAAAATGACACAATATTTATATATTAAAACATTAATATTAACAATATTAAAATATTCAAATGAAACATTAAAAATAGTAATGATGTTAGTACTATAAATAATACAAATAAGGAACTATATTGTTACATTGATGTTACAGATTTTATTTCGCTTTCACTTTCGTTATGAGGATTTTCTGTCCTGGTACTTACAGCTGCTAATTTTTGTTCTCATTTTTTACTTAGGTTAGAAATTAACTGCATTGAAGTTTTGAATTCCTGTTTTGGTTTTGGGGTCAATGGCGAGTTGGGTACTATTAGATATCTGTTTTGGTTTTAAGTATTAAAACTTATTTCATATTGCTCCTTTCATTTTCTTAATAATGTATTTAATTTTTTGTCGCAGGCAGAATTTAGAATCATTTTGTAGTTTGGTATTGATTCAAAATGTAGGAGAAATGTTTTCCATATTCAAATGTAGGGTACAATCAATGGCACACAATCGCAAAGTGTGTGATATTGTAATAACAATCTTATACCAGAGATTTAACGTATCTGTGGGATATCATGAAATCTGTTTTAGGTGAGAAACAAAAGCTGAAGTTTCATTATTATGGAACTAGAATTTGAGTTGGCGTGTTTCAAATGTGAGAGGAAAAGACACACATTTTGCCAAATTATTTTAATGAAAAGCTGGGTAAATCGGAAGTTGACGGTGTCACGATTCTTTTTACAGGAAAGTTTCCGTCCGTCAGTAATAATAATAATAATAATAATAATAATAATAATAATAATAATAATAATAATAATAATAATAATAATAATATTTATTGAGTCACATATACAATTACAATCGTGTATGACGAGTCAATATGATGCCTTGGGTGGAGAGAGCGAAGTTATATTACTGTTCAGGAGCAAACAAGGGACCATCTCAGCATTTGCTCAAAGGACCAGGGAAACTGAACAAAACCTGATCGAGATGGGGTCATTGGCCTAGAAATACAATACTTGTTACAGTTAGATTAAGATATTATACAGTAGATAAATTATCTGCTAATAATTAACAATAATAATAATTACATTAACAATAATAATTACATTAACAATAATAATTACATTAACAATAATAATTACATTAATAATAATAATAATTACATTAATAATACATATCCATTATGTTTGCAACTACATCAAATTTTACAATAGTAGTACATTCTATATTTATAACTTGAAATGGTGAGGAGGCAAGTTTTGACCAGTTTTCTTCTTCTTCTATTCTCCTATTTCACAGGATCATTTTCAGCTTGAAACAGTTCATATGAAACAGAAAGTCTAATGGAATAAGAAATTCTTATTTATTTATATTTTTTAAGGGAAATGTAATTTGAAAATTCCTTTACACTGTAGAACATGTTGTTAAGCAGGAAAGCTTTCAATTTACTTTTAAATGTATGAATTGTGTTTATGTCTTTGATATCATTGCCTAGTTTGTTGTAAAGTGTAATGCCCTCTATTAGGGTACTTTTTTGATAAAGTGTAGTTTCAGAGTGGGGAACATGTAGGTTATCCTTTTGACGGGTGTTGTAGTTATGTACATCAGAATTTAAAGTAAAAGTGTCTTTGTTTTCCATGAGAATTTTCTTTGTGAAGACCACTATTTCAAATATGTACAAGCATGGTAGAGGGAGAATCCTTAGTTTATTAAACAAGGGTTTGCAAGACTCCAGCTAATGAGTGCTGGTCATTGTTCGCAGTATTCTTTTTTGGATAATAAATGTGCGAGTGCTTTCAGGGGCATTTCCCCAGAATATTATTCCATATTTTAGGTGTGAGTGCACATTTGCAAAATACATTGTTCGAAGTGTCTCAATGTTGGAGCTTGACCTGAGGGTGTATAGGGCATAGCAAGATTTGCTAAGCTTCTTGTTAAGATTTGATATGTGAGTGTTCCATTTTAGGTTTTCTTGAATTGTTAGTCCGAGGAAGGTAGTTTCATGAGATATTGTTACAGGGTTATTGTTTATGAGCAAATGCTGTGAGAGTTTGTCTTTACATCGAGGATTCATGAAATTTAGAGAGACTGTCTTGCTGGTGTTTATGATGAGTTTGTTGTCTTGAAACCATTTTACTAGTGCTTGCAAAGTTTTGTGAGTAGGGAGTCTGTTCTCAACACCGTAAACATTCCGTCGTGAACGGGGATGGAGTACGAACCGAATGTGAATTTCAGTTCGTATTTTTCATCCTAGGAATTAATTTTATACCCAACGTGGTAGAAGTGGGGCAGACGCAATTTCCTGTGGAATTGTGACGCTTCGCTACGCGTGTCCAAGTTGAGGACGAGGCTCGCGCCTTCGGCCCTCGCGTTAACATAAAACGTCCTTGAGTCTGTCCAACGCTTAATTACCAACGCATTATATGTGAATACTTACCTTAAAAGTCGTTGGGCGTTCATACCAGAATATAATTTTCTTTTCTTTGAAAGGGAACAGTATTATACTGACTTACACGAACAACAAACAAAATTCCAACACGAGAAATAATAAATCATTAAAAGTAGCCGTGATACCGCAAACTTCGATCAACCAAAACCTGCAACAAAGTTTTATTAAATCAAATAGTTTGTATCTTAACTCAACAAAATATTGAAGATCTCTGTAGAATACTTGAATACATTGAAAAATCATATAATTTACATTTGATTTTTGTTTCTTATTAAGAACTCTTGATGGTTGAAACCCCTCTTAAGCAACTGCCTCTCTCCACAAGTGTGTGTTCTGTTTGAATTCTTCAGTGATCATTTAATTGAGGTTTCATTGTTAGCTTTAAATATATCAATATGAATAACAAGAGAAAGTATTCTGTCATGGTAAGCTGTATTACTTGCTAGAAGAAATGAAACAAATGTTAAATAAATAAGTTGACACCCATATTAAATTGTTTATATTTGTGCTTTTATTTTGTTTGTTTTCTAAAAGCATTATTTTCCTAAGCCTTCATCTTTGTATTGCTAAGGTGGCAATTTGTTTTTCTTCTAGTTTTGTGAACGCTTTGTATTTGTACATAAAACAAGATGTCATTTTAGTTATTAATATATTAGCATAATAATTTGGGTTATCAATTTTTATTCCTTTTCAGAGCCTTTGCGCATTACAACAAGGATCAATTGACTCCAGTAAAAATAGAAGGATCTGACCATCAGGTACTGATAACTGAACACAATGACCTCGGAAATGGACGATTTGCTGATCCTAGATCAAGACAGAGTTTTCGATATGATCACTTAAGGAAAGAGGCATCAGAGTATCAGGTATGCTAGTTGTAATAAATAAATGAATTTGTGGCTGAAGTGAACCTATTTGAATATTCATGCTACATTTATCATTAGCCATGGGAACCTGATCAAGTTGCTGAGTCATGGAGATCTACTTTGGAGTCAGAATTTACGGTCTACACTTCCAGCCATTATAAACATGGAATATGTAGTGTGTTTGGCAAAAGTGATGGTGATGAAATTACCTTAACTGCTTGTATAGAAGATCATCAGTTTCAACCTAAGAATTACTGGTAAGCACCTTAAAATACCAGATTAACAGTACAAAAATGTTAGTCTTCCTTGCATTATTGCAAATAAATATCATTTGGTTTTCCTTGCCTACCATCATGCTAATGACGAAACTGCTTTCCTAATGTTGGTTTATGCAAATGATATTTTATAACAATATGAATTCAGAGTTTTTTCTTTCCCAAAAATTTATACTGGTGAGAGTGAGAGTGAAGTATTTGGTAGGTATTCTTAATAATGTGTGTGACACAGTTTAGTCTCTTGATGCCCTGGCCTGCATTATTTTTGCTGTTATTGAACCACTTATTTTGTATAAATTGAATTAATCTTACATTATGTCTACTGACAATATGAGATACATTTGGTATTAAATTTTAAAGAAATGTACGTTTAGAATTTATTATGTACTGATTAACATTAGTGGTCATTAGAGTCAATTTGGTTCCCAACAATTTTTTATAATTTTTCTGTTTATAAATTAAAGAAGAAATAATTTTAAATGCTTAGTTTAGTACTGAGCATAGAAGATATTGTTTCTTATGTCAAATTCAGTTTTGCCAGCTAAATGACCTTTTTTTATACTAGATGTTCAATATATCTTTTCTGAATATTTAAAATAATACAATAACCGATTCTAAATATTATAAGTATTTTAACTTAAAGTTGCTGCTCCGTAAAAGAGTGCCACTTGGGGCTGTAGCATATTTAACTCATATGGAAGTTCAGGTCGTACTGTATGGCGATTGCTATTTCATTAATATTTCTGTAGTAGTTTGTGTTTTATATTTGCTGCATTTCACGACGACTTGTTTTAACACTAAATTTTGTTGACATGCTGTCGGTGAGGTATAAATAAAATTATATTAATTTACTAGTGTTTTAGAGTATATTATTCCATCTTCAGGGCTTTCTATAAACCTATCAGTTGTACTAGATTTAAATCAATTGATAGTGTGTTAGATTCAAGATATTGGCGTGTGATGATGTACCTGATAAAATGAGGTAAAGTTTCATAGTAAGTTCTGAAGGTGGAACAATATATTCCAAAACTTGGTGAACAAATTTAGTTTTATTTGTACTTGACTGATGAGGTTGTAAGAACTGGTGCATTTTAATGTGCTAGATGCACCCTTCTGAGATAATGATTTTATGCACTCCTGTTGATTGATACTCGGTCCCCTTTAGTATTATGTATTACGTTTCAGGACAGATTACTGAATTGATATGAGACCTCGACATTAACCTCCTATAACATTAACAAGATGGCCTTTGCTGGAATAATTTCTGCATTCGAACTTGAACCACTTTACTAATATGTCATTGAAGATAGATAATGCAAGGTGTTAAATGAGTAGGTTTATATGAGTCGTGAATTTTGATATTGAGTGGCTGTTCAGAGAAATGCATGCACTATAGTGGATTGTCTTAAATGAGTAGAAATTGTGAGATTGTAAATGGGAATTAGTGTGTTTGAAACATGAAAGTTCTGCGTTTTCAGATTTTTATCTAGAAAATTATGAAATTACTTTTGTACCTTATTGTTTTATTCTTCATATTTTTAGTTCATGCTCATATAGGTATGGTGAAATGTTCTTAATTAAGAATTCTTTATTGAAAATCTGGAGAAAGCAATGGTATGCGATTAGGACTTCATTTAATTTTTGTTTTATTGTCTTTATTTTTAATTTTAAAAGTACTTTTTAACATAGTGAAGAAATAATTGTTTAGTAGCTGGGTTAATCAATAATGGTAAATTTTTTCCTGTTTGTTTGAAAAGCAAAAAATAAATATCTTTTAATATTGAAGTTATTCTAGTTCGTACATAATGCCTGGAAAATAATGTGGTCAAATGCTACTTCTTGGTCCAGGTTGTCATTTTCTTGAAAAGTAATTAAGCTTTTAAATACTTTTATTTATATGTTATGTGGTTATTATGCGGAAGTCAATGGAAGAATGCCAGTTTTAGTTATTTAATTGATAATAGTAATCTATTTAAAAATATTGATTATCAATTTAAATTCAAATTAATTTCCAATAATTATTATTTAAAAAATGGTATGCAAGTCAGATAAATGAATATAATACTTTAGTTAGCCTATGTTTTGGAATCTACCATTCCTTCATCAGGGCTATGAAAGCGGTACAACACAGTTAAAAATTAAATATAACAAAACAGTTATGAAACAATTATTGCTTTAACTAATAAAAACTGACAGTTAAATATTTATAATGAACAATTCATATAAATAAAACTAATAACAACATACTGTAAAATGGAGTGAATAGGATAACTTTTAATGTTCAAAGACCTGTATCTCCTAAAGCAATTGTGGTAAACTGATGAAACAAAATCCATTTATGGGTCTTGATCTGTATTTTTTAATCCTATTTCTGATTTACTGTAAATTGTTAAAAGGGAATTATTATTACTTTGATTGATCAAATTGCATTGATTCCATTGGTCTAGTCATTGGGTGAATAGGATCAGTCATGTAATTTTCATTAATTAATGCATTAAGATGCTCGTTAGTGATTAGAATGACTTAATTTATTTTTAAATAATGTTTGCAAAATAGGAAAATGAAATACGTACACTACTGCAATTATTTTATGTATAAAAACTTACAAAATGGATATAAAAAATTCACAGGCAAAATAATACAACTTATTCTAAGTACAAATGTTCAACAAAAAATGTGTGTTTTCCCCATTGAATTTTGAAGACTTTATTCTCCTCTCGACTTGAACAGGAGTCACTCCACATATATCGACTACATCTGGTTAAACAAACACAGTTGTTTTCTTTCCGACCCTCCTTGGGAGGCACTTCACGGTTAATAGGGATACAGAGGCAGTGACAATTTTCCCTATGAATCTCCTATTTCTCTTGTTTGTGCCAAATTTAACAATGAAAAAGTCACCAGGATGCAGTTCATAAGGGACAAACTTCTCAGATTCTCTAATGTTGCGTATGCTGTCACCTGTGTTCTCTTGCAATCTGGAATTATCATTGATAGAAGGCATTGGTGAGTTTTTTTCAGGATCTTCATCAGATTCTTTTTCATCAATTTTAGAACAGTCACTCTCGCCAGAATCAGGGAAATCTTCTAAAAATACGCTTTTTCCTGTATGCACAGAAATCCTAGATCACGGTTGTCTCACAGGTGTTTCATCGGTCCCTGGTAATTCTTGCAACAGTTGGATTAGGGCTTGGTGAACATCCTTTTCATTAGCAGGTTCTTAATAACTCGCAACACCAGGGATGCTGCTTATTACTTTATTTGTATTGAATAGATTTGGACACAAAGTCAAGCGATTAAAGGGATAGATCTGGTCAGCACGAATGACTAGTGTCGACGATTAACGTCTCTTCAGCTGCAGAGAGTGCAGTTTGTCCCCCTTGGGGACACAAATCCCTTCTTTTTTTTTATACCTCAGTGTAAAACTGTGTATGGAATGTTGAAATTCCTGGCAGTTTGTTTAATGCTGCACCCTCTTTTCACAGTAGCAATTGCTTGCTCGAATTCATTCTTGCTCCTCTTTATGTAGGCTTTCCCATGAGGATCATGATTTGTGATTTGCAGTATTTAAATTAATTTCCTTTCTTCATAATCTTCTTGGTTTCAAGAGCCTTCACTATGTTTATGATCAGTTCTGGAAATTATATGCAAATGGGAATAACAATGATATAGACTTCCTGTAAATAAATGCTTCATTACATAAATATCTATAAATCTTAAAATGTTTGTGTGAAGTTAACCATTAGTGCAATGAGGCGGGCCATCTAATGTGAAAACTACATCTTAAAAACAAAGAAAAATAAGGCTTTTTTAAAAATGTTACTACTTGTGATTTTATGTTGTCTAACCCAATGTTAATGTATCTAAATCTTGCTCTTGTAAAGTTCTTTTTACATTGGGGCATGTAATTAAAAGTTAAATTAAATTAATATTAAATTATGTTAATTTTTAAATTTTTCTTATTTTGGTTCTCTTTGCAAGAATGTTTTTAAAAGTGTATTATCAAATCATGAAAACAGTAATGAATATTGAGAATTCTAGTTAATATTTTCCTTCAATAAAACATTTTGAACATAAACATTTTTGCTTTGTTGAAAACTTTGATATGTCATGTGTGGAGGTTCTTTGTGGAATTAGAAAGTGTTAGTTTTATGAGTGTTTAAGGAACTAGTGTTTAAACTTGTTTATGTTCTTGGAAATGAATGTGCATTGAAAAGATAATAAGAAAGATGAAAATGCACTTGTAACAGTCACCTATTTCTTATTTTATTAAAATGAATAGAATGCAATATGAATAAGTAAAGATGAAGTACAAATTTATTCAGATAGTTATTTAATATTTAGTTAGTATTAAGGTAAACAACATAATTTAAGAAAACCTAAAATATTTCATTTTTATTTATGTTAAATTTATAGTAATCTTAAATTCTGTTATTTCTTAAAGCATTTATATATATTTTTAATTAACCATGAGTATTAACCATGTTTATGTTGCATTATTTATTAAACAAGTCAACCTAAATTATTTCAAACGGTATCTTGTTAAGGCTTGTAACAAGTTAAACTTCTAATTCTCAGGTACTATTTCATTTTTTATATGTTCATTTATACAAATTGATAGAATGCATTTTTATAATCTCTTCGTGCATTTTATAAATGAAAATCAAGGCACACTTGAAAAGGCATATTTTGGAAAATGAATGTTTAAAGTAGAAAAAAGTCTAGTGGGCATTACTGAAGAGAAAAAAATTATTTAAATCAATTTTACTTTCTTGCCCTTAAGAATGAACTTTTTCTCAATTAAATCATTGCCATCCTACTTTAATGAAATTGTGTGTGGTTAATGGACACATTACTTATTTATAGGAATATATAATTAAAATATGTATGTGAATGTGTGAGGCGGAACCCTGTGTTCTTTTAGTTGCGGCTTCACAATCTTACTTTAGTGACAAGTACGTTTATGAGAAAGGGAAGGGAATAATATTTTCAATAACTTATATGATTTCAGGAATGGTCGTTGGCGTTCTCAGTGGGTCATCACTTTTACCTCAGGTACTGCTGAATTGCGAGGATTATTGAAAGTTCAAGTTCATTATTATGAAGATGGCAATGTTCAGCTTGTTAGCTCTAAAGATGTTAAAGAGGTGCTTAATATAAGTGTGAGTATTTTGTGGTGTTATTATAATGGTGAAGGTGGGAGCTGATATTTTTTTATTGTGTTGTTATCTTGATTTTTTTAATTTTTATGGTGTTACTGTTCTTCAGACTGAACAGCAAACAGCTAAAGAGTTCCTGAGGATAGTTGAAGAATCAGAAAATGAATATCAGACAGCCATTTCAGAGAACTACCAGACTATGTCAGATACAACATTTAAAGCGCTACGGAGGCAGTTGCCTGTTACTAGAACAAAGATTGATTGGAATAAAATAGTGTCGTACAGTATTGGAAAGGAGTTGAAAAGCCAATGATGACATTCTTGTTGTTTTTAGTTTGAGTCATTTATACTATGGAATTGATCATTGGAGGGGTTTAGAGTCTTCTTTCCTTTATCCACTTATGTTTCACTGCCATTAATGATTTAATAAAAAATTATATTTTAAATTTAATAACCCAGATGCTTCCATATTGTAGTATACTACATATCTTATGTGTGATAATACTTCTGGCTGTTGGTTTTTGAAGCATATTTTTGTGTTAAAAGTACAATAGAGAATTTTAAAAATTATATTACTGACACTATGTTCAGCTAATGTGATTTTAGCAAATAGTTTGGCAGCAAGTGATGTTTTAAATAACTGTGTTCAACATCTGTACAAACTATACCAGTGAAAGTATAATGAACTGTACAATTTCAATGAAGTGTGTTAGAGACAGTAAGCATCTAAAGCTTAGGTCTATTGAAACACATGGAGTTCCTTTTATATTAGGTAAAATTGTACAGTTGGAATCATGTTGACTAGAAAAAAATTTTATGTGAATGAATAGCAGAGATTTTTCCATTGCAGAGTGGTTTCGTTACTTCTATTGCTGAATTCATGTGAAAAGCAGATATATATTAAAATGTTGAAAATTGCTCATTTCTTAATGAATTCCTCGCTGCTGTGTTTTCAGACAGATTGCGACTGGTTGCATATGTTGAGTGCTTATACTGGAAGTGTGTTTATCAATTTGAACAACAAACCACATAAAGAACATGATGTTTCTAAGAGCATGTTCTGGGTGGAAGAAACTGAATGCAATCTGTTGTGCCATGTGCAAGTGTGTGAGATAACAAAGGCTTCCTTAGTTTTTAATTAAAAAATGCAATTGATGGGGTTAAGACTGTTGTCTGGTTGTTAGTAGTGCCTCATTTGGAAGACTTTAGTGACGGTTCTGGTCGTATCTGGTAGTTGTATCTTTCTAATTTTAATCTGACTTTGCACCATGATCGCCTTGATAATTCTGGGCATCTTTGTATTTCTTTTTAAATTCTTTATCCAGTGTCACATAGTTACCCTGATTGGCATAATGCATAAGATTCCTTATTTTAAACTTTTGATTAAGAATTCTTAATAAATCTTTCTTGTAATAAGTCTGTTGGATTATAGGTTCTCTTGTGTGTTTTTTGTGTGTGTTTTGTGCTGTTATGATCCAGAACATCCTGTGTGGTCATGCGTGCCTTTCATCTGGTCTGCAAATTTACCAATTAGAGTTGATCTTTATAAATGTAGTTGAGAAATAAATCATGAATATGCAAATTCATGTCATCTGCT
The DNA here is from genome assembly GCA_038098605.1 of Gryllus longicercus. Classification (NCBI taxonomy): domain Eukaryota; kingdom Metazoa; phylum Arthropoda; class Insecta; order Orthoptera; family Gryllidae; genus Gryllus; species Gryllus longicercus. The sequence goes on from JAZDUA010000239.1 coordinate 1,094,581, forward strand.
AACTTCTGACTTGAAAGAAATTATAATATATTTATGAGTCATGTTAACTTTGGCATTAGTGCTATTGTATACACACATAGTCAAAGCAAAGAAAACACCTCCAGGAGTGGATGCAGAAATGGGGTTTAGGTAGTTCTACTCCAAAATGGAACGAACAAGAAGAAAGAAGAAAATATGGTTATCCTGGAAAGCTCAGCTTTAAAACAATTGTTGGTCATTTTTAACATAAAAATGTGACATAATGCAAATAATGGCTTATGATGCAGTAGAAGACTATTTAAGCTGGTTTGGAATAGCATTTAGTTGTACATTGGTTCCTGTGGTATAAGATCATCCCATTTCAACTGTACCATCCCTTTGAATGGAAAAATCTACATATGTAATTGTCGATACTTAAAGGATAAAGTCATCTGTGTAAAAGTTTATTTATTATGTTGTATGTAAAAGGGGAGCAAATTCAAAATAGAGCACGCTCAAGCTATAATTCCATGGTTATTCTCTACACGTGTATAAAAGCAATATCATTTAAATTGATCCATAAATTGTTATTGTATATTTAAGCCTGATTATTTGAGTTTTCCTACAATAAATGCATGCCTAATGTTTTTGTTTCATATTGAACTGTTTTATTAAAAATGGTTTAATTTATTAAGACAATGCTCCCTTCAATCAGGTGAGAACAATCTTATATTCCAATAATGTAATATAGTTGGAAGCAAAAATATGTCATTTAAATAGTTAATGTGGATTCTTATCTTCTTGAAACTAAAAGGATGAACAGTGAAAACTGTTTAGGTTAGTAAAGTGTAGTTTCGTGGGTTGTCAGGGTTCTTCTTTGCTTTGTCTAATAATATAAAGATTACAAAATTTAATAGTAAAGATTTTGTAGCATGACCAGATTTTCAGACCAGACAATTTTTTGACCCCTGGGCCATGTGATCAAAAACAGCAGTGTATAAAACAAAGTGAATTAATGTGGAAAATAGTATAGTGGTGTAATTGTGATTTTTAACTTGCTAAAGTGCAGTTTAGTTCTCTTGCAGACTCTGAACCTCCTCATGGTGTGGTGGCTGAGGAATGTTTGTAAATAAATCATCTTCAAATAATGAGCTGTTAATGATTGTTGAGATAGTTTTTAGATACATAATTTGATCACAATCAAATAAACAATTTTTTACATATTTTGGTAGAGGAGGATGTTATTCAAGTGGTGGATATTACTTTTTTTAAATTTCTTAAGTATTCCCTTGTGCTTGTACAAGATACTTTCCTCCTCAGATATGTCGTGTGTCCAAAAGTGAAGCTGACTGTTTGTGTGCAAGGTGAATAAAAGGTACTTCTCATAAGCTGAATTATGTTCAGCATAACCCTTATATATAATATTTGTTAATTTTTTTGGCATTCTGGACCTTCTAACTGCCTTAAAATACAGAATACAATTACATTGCAGATGAGTGCATAATTATTATAATGTTGAATAGTTTCTGTTTATCTGAAGTTGAATAGCTTGTTTTGAAATAAAATTTAGATAAATTACTAGTTATGTTCTCTTTATATTTTCTCTAGTATCTGATATCCTTTTCAGTCCTTTTATTTGTTTGGTCAAATTATTACATTCCATTATGTGTTTCATGTTTCTATATTTCTCTTTTGTTTGACAGCAAAAGTATCAAAATATTTGTACATGCAATTAAAATGTGCAGTCTTGCTAACACGAATTTTTTGAAAACCCCAAAGATCAAACCCTTTCCTGGAGAGAAAATTTAGTTAACTCGTTGGGAAGTATAAGTCAGTACTAGAGGGGGAGTGTGACTCCGCCAACTTTCTCAACCGCTACAAGCCCTGTGGAAAGTGCCCCGCCTTTCCCACGACCGCGTGCTTCGACGTTTGGGCTTGCCTCCGCGGCTTGGTGTCTGGTTGCTCAGAGCTCCGTGTCGAAGATGCGTTCCTATCAGTGCCGTAGTGTGTGTGTAAGAGGGGACGGTCGGTTTGCTACGGGTAACCAATAATAAAATGTTATAGTTGAAATATCAATATTTTTTTAGTACTTAACTATTAATACATTTAATAGTTATGTATTTATATCATAAATAAATATAATAAAATACTAAGATGAAAGGAATGTAAATTAAAAACCTGCATTTGTTAATAAGTTATACTTCGTTTTGGATTATTTATATTTCAATTATTTTGAATTACTTAGTTTTTAATGTATTATAACCAGCTGAAGCTACGCGATTCCTATACTTCAAGGCCAAATGGACGATGTTCTTCGCGCACAGAGGGGAGGAAAGGAGGCGCACGAAGTTCAGATAGTCTAGCGGTGGTGAAACTCGCCGTTCGTCTAAAAGAATGTTGGGTGGCTACGCACATGCGACATTTCGGTAAATCCCTAGTACTGTGGACGGGTTGCTTGCGATTCACCGAGCACCGAACATTCGGTATTCGCTCTACCCACCACGTGTCGGTCTTTGGGACACGTCAAAGAGAGTGAACATTGGCCGAACACATCAGATGTTCCGGATTGGACGAAAAGTAGCTCGCTGCTCGGCTAATGCCAAATGTGTGGAGCCGCCAGGGCAAACCATTAGCTTACTCCACCCCCACGTAAATTAAGAAAGTGGCCACACCCACCGAATGTATCAGCTTTTAGTTCAGAATCCGATTGCGTGGGTGAAGGTCGTGTGCGTTTAATTCATGATGCAATCTGAAAAATGCGTTATAAAACCACTAAGGTAGAGTGAAAATTTTAAAATTATTTATGAAGTGGAAAAAGGCGTTGAAAGGAAAGTTACCGAGGATGAAGTTGGTACCGCAAGAAGTACTCTTCAATTTTAAGAGATAAAATTTACCACGCATTTTGCTGTATAGTAAGTAACAAAATGAAGACTTCAAGTCACCTGCATCTGAAAGATGCAATGTTAAAGTGGATGAACTACGCAAAAGATATATTCCAGTACAGGGCTTCTTAACTGTGGAAATGTACCCTTTGGAATTAGAGATTAAATAGTTTCAAACGAGAACACGATGGCTGGAAAATTTTAAAAACTGTAATGGAATTGTGCAGAAAATAATGTATGTTTACAGTGGCACGAGTGTGAGCGAAAGAGACGACAAATTGTTTACCTTGTTGGAGAACAGAATTTTAGATCCAAGGGATGCTTCAATCTGACGAGACAGATTTGTTTTTGTAATGTTTGCTAGAGGAATACCATTTAAGGGCGAAAAATGTGACTGTATGACTCGTAATGAGAGGATAATGGAAATGGTTTCTTCGAATGTCAGGAACTTAAAACTGAAAATTTAATTATAATAAGCAGGAAAGTCCAGATGTTTTGTAAAAAAAAAAGTTATTTAATTCACTACCTATTGACTGAACCTAACAAAAACGTTTTAATGACAAGTGTAGTTTTTAATCTTAGCTACAGAAAAGTATGCAAAATTTTAGGAGCTTAGGCTTGCCATGTCCACTCATTAAAGGGTGTTCGTTTACTACAATTCCTACCTAATATGACTTAATTGCAACCACTCGATCATGGTTTAATGAAAACTTTAAGTACTTTTACAGAAAGATGACTTCAAAGAGTACCATGAAATTCTGGATTAAAGTACGAAGTCGGTGACATACATTCACTTTATTATGTTGTTAGAAAGTAATGGGAAAATGTCCCGACGGAAACAATCGCATCTTGCTTGCACAAGGCCGGATTGGGCGAATTTAACTTTATTTGCAGAACCGCTGAACATAAGCAATCGTAATCCTGATGAATGGTTCGAATTTCGAAATTTCAATCATGTGAAGACTGCTACACCTTTAATACTGATGCAGATCTCCCTGTAGCCGCGCACAAGATACAGAAGAGGCGCAGTAAGGAAAATCTTCTGCAACAGGCTCTGGAAAGCTTGGACATTTCCCGACAATATGAACAAGGACAGTTACCAGTTGGTGACGATATTTTTGATGCTGTTAATTTGCTACGTATTGGATTTTGTGGAACAAAGGCTGCTGCAAAGCGAGACAGTATTATACTAATTATTGATTTTTTACGTACCTGATTACTGATTTTTACTTTCTCGCCTTACGAATTCTTCGTAAGAAGAGAAAGTTATATAATCGTGCGTCGGGAAACAACGAATTTTCTTCAGAAAAAGTATTATTGTCGGGCCCGAAAAAGTGAATAAATCCTATTGCTAAAATTAAGGGGAAAATCCTCTAACACGTGGCGTAGCCAGAATTCGTGTTTTGTTGGTTTTTGATACCGAAAATTCCATTGACAGCAAAACGTCCGTCTGTCGTCAACGCTAGCGGTTAACCATTCAGCGGATTTTCTCCAAAATTGATATTCCTCAATCAATCTGGCTGATGTCGCGGCCCCTGAATTTTGAAACCGATATTTTAATTTTGGGGGGTACTTTACATGAAATCCCTCAGATATTTTCAAAGAAACCTCTCCAAATTTTTTGATTAAATTTTGTTGTTCCATTGTGCGAAAGACTTTTAAGAGGATGATGAAGGCCTCATTTGTGGTGATATCTTGGTAATATATAAATTTTCAAAAATTACGAAAAAAAATAAAATAATAAAACTACAAAATTGATGAAAGAGGTTTTTGGATCAGACAAAGTCTGTTACACAAAATTAGGTTCTTAAAAATCCATGTTTTGTCTGTCCGTCTGTAGTTAACGCTAGCGCCTAAACCGTTCAGCTGATTTTCTTCAAAATTGATACGCGTAGTATCTTGATTGATTTTAACGGACTGGAGGCTTTGGGAGTTTCTAACGGATATTTTGATTGTTCAAGGTTTTTTTTACATAAATCGTGCATTTACCTTTTTATACCTGTGTCAGAGATCGCACCACGCGTCGCTTCTGTGGCGTTGTGGTACGAGTGCCGGCACGTTAACACTGAGGTTGTGAATTCGAGTCTCGGAGCGGAAAAGTAATTAGCTGTTTGACAACACTTGCTGGTTATATAGTAGTGTAATGTTCCTGAGCTTTTAGAACAATACGAGAAAATATGTGCTTTGGCAGCACCACTAATTTAACATTAATTAGTGTTTTAGGTATTCAGAACATGCAGCTTTTTTTATAATGGAACGTTTACTATACTGTAAATTATATGCCAATATTTAAATATTTATGCACTGCGCATGCGTAGTGCGAGTTGCGCATGTGTAGGGGCTCAAAACTGGTACACGATTACGTGCTTCACGGTATGTAATGAGTTTTATTACGCACTTTAATCATGGCACATCTTAACCCTTACAGACATGAAATTCGAAGACATGGATTCAAACTGACTCCTCTCATAAAATTTTCATTTGTAACTTCCGTTTGTACTGACCTTCACTGTCCACAGCCGTCCTCTGTCTTATCCCGTCGGATAAGATAAGCACAATTCCATCTCACAGGCGAGCAGCGAGTTGGTGATACCTTCTGAGGGCTGTCCATTTTCACACTGTACGCGATGCTTGAAATATTCTCGATTAGTTAAATTTTGAGTAACTTCCCGTGTGTTTCGGCTGCTAAAATTTTGTAAATACTTAAAAAAATACTTTTATGAAAATGGCGCGTCATACTTTGAGTGATATTTTTAGTCTTGAATGCTGCGAAAAATTAAAATTGCAAAAGTACAATATTAATTATAGAGAGCTGTTCTTTAAATAAATATGTTTTAAAGTATTCAAGTTTTAAAAAAGTTCCTGTATATTTAAAAAAAGTAATACTTTTCACGTAATTATTGCTGGAAGTAAATTAAATTTTTGAAAACTCAAAAACGGCTCAAATGTTTTCCTTGGATGCACCAAATGACGGTTAAAAATGACGCAGGTCCCATTTTCGGCGAGTTCTCTGCATATTCGAAAGTTACAAACAAAAAATAACGTTGCAATTTTACAATATTGATGATACAGAGTTTTTCATTATAGAAATCTGTTCTTTAAAACTAGATCTTGAAATAATATAAATTAAAATTTTGAATTTTTGAAAAGTTCAAATACAAATGATCAATTATTTTAGATAGAATGAGATGGGTTTGAAAGGATTTCTAGAAGGCATTTGCCTGCAAAACAAGGCTGAAAAAGCATCTTTTGGGATATTTTCCAAAATCATTCATTTTAAACTCAAGTTATAAAAATAAATGTACGTGCTAGTAGCTTCTAATTATGTATTCTGAAAAAAGTGATGTTGGTAATAATGTATGGAATTTGTGGTGTTGCTTTAGATTGGCTATGTTCGTACCTTAAACAACGATCTCATATGCTCAGACCTAAACAACGATCTTACTTGCTTTCTTCTTCAAAAGAGGAAATTAAATATTTCACAGAAAAACAATTATGGATAACACAAGGGATTAGGACATCATGTAAAAACAAACGAATTCTTTCTTTCATTTCTAAGCATCATGAAGTATCTCAAGGTTTCCTCCTATACTTTAAAAAATACAAATCATTGTTAAGAAAAGCCATATGGCAGGTTAAAATGCATGAAACATGACCAGGATATTTTGAACTCAAATAATAAAACAAGAGCAATGTGGAATATATTAAAAAAATCGACCGAATCAACTAGAAACCTCGTAGAGAATGTTGTTTTAAAAGATAACGACAGAAATGTGAACGATCCGGCAACAGTGGCTAGCCTCTTTAACCAATACTTTTCGAGAATTGCTGCCGATCTCAGTAAGGGACTTCCGCCACAAAATTCAGAATCAGACGTTTCCCCAAAAATTTTAGGCACGATGTTTGTTTCCGAAACTTCTTCCCATGAAATTCTGAAAATAGTCGGTATTCTAAAAAATAAATATTCGGCCAGTTTAGATGAATTTCCTGATTGTTAAAGGCTTGCGCGATTGTTTGCGAGGCTTGCCCGCCATTATACACCTTTTAACTCACATATTTAATGTATCCTTATGCACAGGAATTTTTCCAGATATTTTTAAAACAGCTAAGATTAAGCCGCTTTTCAAAAAAGGCAACAAAAATGAAATTCATAATTATCGACCAATTTCTCTTTTGTCGGTTTTTACATAAATATTAGAGAGACTTTTTTACGTACGAATGGAAACATTTCTTAGTAAACACAATAGTTTTCAGATTGCCAACATGGGTTTCGAAAATCAAAATCTACGGAAACAGCCATATTTTCTTTCCTTAAAGATGTCGCCTCATCCATGGATCAAAACGAGCACCTATTGGAATATTTTTAGATCTTTCAAAAGCCTTTGACGTCATTGATCATAACATTTTACTCCCAAAATTACCTTCGTATGGAATTCGTGGTGTTGCTCTAGATTGGTTATGTTCGTAACTTAAACAACGATCTCAGAGAGTAGAAATACCTTACTGGAATAATGGAACATTACGTACACACCTTACTGATTTTTTGCCAATTGTATGTGGAGTCCCGCAGGGATCGATTTTAAGCCCTATTTTCTTCCTACTGTACGTAAACGATATGCCCCCGACAATTAGAAACGAAAGAACAGTTCTCTTTGTGGATGATACGAATATTCTTTGCAATAAAGAGACCGTAAATAGTACAATATGAGATATTTCAAATTGGTTCCATAATAACAAATTAATAGTAAATGAAAATAAAACAGTTTCAATGCAGTTTTCCATTTCAAATAAACAGCGCTGCACTTCACTGAAAATGAACGGTGTGCCACTGACTGATGTTAAGGTAACAAAATTTGTTAGGGCTTTCAATTCAAACCTTACACGTCCATTTAAATGAATTGAACACTAAATTAAATTCTTTATGCTACGCATTCAGAATTCTTTCAAATTCAGTAAGCCTACACACTACTCATTGTGTATATTTCGCGAATGTTCATTCCCGCCTGAGATTTGGCATAATATTCTGGTGAAATACATCTTATAGTTCCCAGACTTTTAGATTACAAAAACGAATTGTACGAATAATAAGCAAATCCCACCCACGTGATTCTCGTAAGCCTTAATTAATAGGGCGCAAAATCGATCCGTGCGGGACTCCACTTGCAATTGGCAAAGAATCAGAAAGGTGTGTACATAATGTTTCATTATTCCAGTAAGGTTCCTTTACTCTTTATTTATTTTATTTATTTATTTATGTCAAAAACAGTTAAAAACTGTGTGTGACGTGCTATGAGGAGAAGTTATTTTGACGTTCTTTAAGTCCGTCACAATTATAACACGAGATAAAAATGATTAATTTTTTCCGTGCATTATTTCGAACATTTTGGAATTTAATATAATTTCGAAAAATAATATTTGGGGGGGGGGATGAAAAACACGTTTCATATTTTTGCTTATACTCTACACAGAAAAAAGTTTTAAAATCTGGGATATCAAGGTCAAATTTTCCTTAAATTTGTGCGATTTGGTGTAAATGACACATAGTAACAAGATTTATCCACTTTTTTATCACGCAAAAATAATTTTTCTGTCAAAAACTCCATGTTTTCCGCGCACTATGATCATACTTTCTCTTCTTGCGAAGTAAAACGAGAGACTAACTAGTGGTGCTCCAACAGCACATACTTTCTTTTTTTCTGACTTTTGCACTTTTCTAAAAGTCAGAGTTCAAAGAATGAGACTGTGCCATTGTTTTAAGGGTCCCTTATACGATCAGTAAAAAATATCGAAGAAAAAATTTGGAATGGTTTTTGACATTTTTTATTTGCATTAATTTCAAGCAGAAATTACGCAAAAACCACTCGTCTTTTTTCAAAAAATTGTACTTTTTTTAAGATCTGTGTTTTTAGAACAGTTTTTACTTAATACAAAATCTGTCTTCGAATGTGTAATTCTTGTTGCAATTGCAGATTGTCTGGATATATAATTTCTGCTAGTTTTTTGCTATTGTCTAAACAAACTATAATATAACAAATAGACCGCATAACTAGCAGATCCTAGCAGTGTCATTTGTTTATAAATTATCTTAATAGTCGCATTTCGTTGAAGGAATCGGTATTTGCGCAAAAAAAATTAAACATTAGTGCGCACATGATTCTTCGGAACAAATAATTGGAAATATTCTGAAAGGGCTGGATTAGAAAAAGAAAAAGAAAAAAGTCACCTCCTTTCTACCCTAGTCCTCATGAAAAAGTTTCAAGTCTCTAAAAAATAGTGATTTTTTGTGAAGCCGGATTTGACGTGGAATGACTCATATTCCGTTACGTGTCTCTAACACGTTTTTCCAATATCCTTATTTATGTAGATCACATAAACATCTAGTCATTTGCTGTAGAGGTTTACATAACAAGCAACTTAACATAACACGTTGGGTAGTCACAATTCACGTTTTTGAGTTTTTGACACCTAAAAATAGATTGACGGCAAAACGTCTGTCTGTCTGTCCGTCCGTCCGACTGAATGCGATTAACGGTAACACCTCAACTGTTCTGATGATTTTCTCTAAAATGGATGTAGTCCGATCGATTGTAAGTAACCCAAGTCACTGCGAGTTTAAAAAGGATTTTGATTCTTGAAGTACTTTACATGAAGCCTCAATAACATTTTTTTCAAAAGTAGCTCCAAATATTTTGATTAAACATTTTTCTCGTAGCGAAGAGAACACTTAAAAGAATGGCACAGGTCTCATTTGAAATCCCTAATTTTTTGAAATTCAAAAAAATTTTCTGCATCGTCATTCAACGTAATTGAAGACAGAGATTTATTTTTGTGATTAAATCTTTTCTTAAAAGACAGTTCTTTAGGAAAGGTCTTTTAGGATAGGTCTAAAAACATTTTCACAAAACCGGCTTCAGGTTTTTTCTTTACATTTTCACCTCGTATGAATTAAAAGATGGCAAAAAATGGTGCTGGTTCCATTTTCGGCGAACTCAGTGTATTTGCGAAAAATTCAAAAATATAATTTCGAAAAGTACAACTCTAAAGATACAATTTTTTGTCTAAAATTATGTTCTAAAAAACATGTTAAGATTCGTTTTTTTTAAGATTTGTTTTTTAATATCTACCTGGAGTTAATGCAATTTATATATTTTCTCTTAAACAGGTCTATTGTTTTCCACGGATAGAGCAAAAGGCTCTTACAAATGGCGCAGGTTTAATTTTCGTTGAACTCTCCGAGTTTTCGAAAATTGCGTGATAGGAATAAAAGAGACCAATGTTTTTAAACGTTAAAAGTGAGTTCGGTCGAGTGACTGCGTTGTGTAGTGGTTGCGCGTGACGAGTTAACTCGGTGGACTTGTGTTCTAGTCTCAGCTTGGAGAAAAAAATGCTGGTTGAAAAAACTTTTGCCGGTTCATGAAGTAGTATAATCTTGTGGAGCCGTTACAAATAATGCGAGAAGGTACGTGCTGTTGTAGAACCACTAGTTGTTTCATACAACCGAAACGCCTTTTGAGAATGGAAAATGCTGCACAATACGTGTAGACGTTTGAAGATGCGTTGTGAGTGCTTATGATGTTAGTCGATTCCATTATATTATTCAACAATTTGTGTTATATTGTGCATTTTCTTCGTTTTGATACTTATAATGCTAAAAGGAATGGGAGTCTAAATATTGTGATATGAATTCGGAATCGATCTTTCTCCTTCTTCTTTTCCTTCTCCTTCTTCTTTTCCTTCTCCTTCCCCTCCTTCTCCTCTTTCTTCTCCTTCTTCTCCCCTTTCTCCTCCTTCTCCTCTTCCTTCTCCTTCGCCTTGCCTGCTCTTTCTCCTCCCCCTCCTTCTTCTCCTTCTCTTTTTTCTTCTCCTTCGCCTTCTCTTTATCTTTTACCTCCTTATCATTCTTTTTCTCCTCCTCTTCCTCCTTCTTCTCCTCTTTCTCCGCCTTCTCCTTCTCTTCCGCGTCCTTCTCCTTCTTCTTCTTCTTCTTCTTTGTTTGTTCTCTTTGCAAAGAACACTCCATATTCGTTTAGAACTACAGTCCCGTAATATTAATTATCTACTTGTTTAATATTGCAAAGCATGTATATTTATTTACATTGCATTATTTTTAGTCTGACTCATCGTATTTGATTAAGTATGGAAAGGAATTGGCATTAAAGTTATACACACCGTTTTATAGTTTCATAGTTTTTATAGTTTCAGTGTATTTTTGTTTGAATTTTATAAAAGGAGAACGACCGTTTATTAAATTTGTTTATAGATCAAATAGAAGTAATATAATGACAGTTAGTCCGGCATAAGCATCACACTCCCTTACGACATTCACGATTTGTCTTAAATTTCAGCTCATTAAAGTAATTCACTTTTCATTAAAAATTGGTATTAATGTGTTTTAATCGTGATTATGTTCAAATGTGAATGTAAGTGAGGATTTCACATTTGAGAAAATGGCCATCCCTCACAAATTTTCCATCAGCAAATGTCTTGTGTTTATTGACAGTAACTTATTAAATAAGAGTTTCCTATGCACTGTCCGTGGTAGTTTTCTACCACACGCACACACACACACACACACTATATATATATGTATATATATATATGTATATATATATATGTATATATATATGTATATATATATGTATATATATATATATATATATATATATATATATATATATATAGAGAGAGAGAGAGAGAGAGAGAGAGAAGATTTTGTTTTAAATTACTATTTCATCAATGTACAAGTATTTAATACTTTTATACTTAATTATGTATGAAATTCCTACAAATTACGAAGATATCGGAATAGGCAAGAAAAAGTTCATACATTTAAATTGCCACTGCCTTGAATGTCATTAATTACGAAGGCTTTTGCTGGCACTACTGGTTCCAGTTTTGGTAAAGGTAGTGAAATGTTCTACGGTCGGTTCAAAATTTTTAACAATTTTTCTAGAGTGGAATTCTTAGTTGTGATAATTCTTTGAATTCAAAAATCACGTGCCGATTCAGATATTGCATTTGTTCTTTGCAGAATAATAATAAATCTACGTCAAGCACTCTGTGAGTCTCTTGACTGTGCGCGTCGATAGCCTACTGACTGACCTAAGAAGATTACAAACACCCTCCTGGAGTAGTGATCCTATTAGGCAGTGATGCCATTAGTTATTGGCTTGCTAACTCAGTGGATGCGGAGCTGTGGAAAAGGAAACATGTGAACGTTCTCTAGAAGTTCTCGTAAAAGTTGTTTTTCGTTGCATTACTTAACGAAGCTGGATCCTTTCAATAAAATGAAATGTATCTTTGATCGAGGCAGGCATCAAGGAATGTTATTTTACGGAGAACTTTTCATATTTGAACTCTTTAGTGCTTTACGTGTACATTGTGGTTTCAAACTTCAATAAAACCATATTTTTGCACGCCATGGTGACTAAACGTGCAATAAATGTCGACATTTCATAGGAGTGTTTAAATTTTGTTACGTGCAGGTACTACGGACTAGCGAAACATTCTTATGGCGTCTACTTTCAACGAAAGGCGTAGGAATAAAATAGTTTCGGCTGATACGTTTCTGACATCGATTCTTTTTCAGGCCCTAGATATGAACAACAGGGCAGTCATGCTGGGGTGCTACGTAGTTGCAATGATCTGGATGACTGGAATATACGCACAGTAAGTTTCACTTAATAATTTGTTTTGTAGAGTGCACCCTGTGGCCGTTAATATATCACTCACGTCTGATGTTTTACAACGAAGGAATTTTATCTTGTGAAAATGATTCCCTTTTTTTGGTGAAAATGAAAATATGTGATAATAATGTGTAGAGAAACTATTGGAAACTTGTACTTATATTTTAATATTTAACAGACACCGCTCTGTCGTGGTGTCGATATTTTAGTGCGTTTGAATTTTCATTAATTTTTCACTTTTATGTCAAGCAAGAATGAAACTATCCTTCATTTGCCACATCCTTGTTTGTATTTACTTTATTTGAATGATTTCCTGCATGTGTAAAATAGGTTTTACGCATTTGTAAACGATGGCAAAGTAAGTGGTTCTTGTATTGCATATTGTATGAACGTATTATGGACGACAGTTGTGCTTAATTTATATTTTTGTCCTTTTCTGCATTTTCATTATTGTTCAGTTGAATCAATAGAAGTCTGTGCAATTGACTTCCGTAATTTAGCCGTATTGACCCGTACGCTTCCGTTACGTAACGCATACCTACAAACCTCTTTTTTAATTTGACGGAGAAAGGCTCACAAAAGAAATATCTTAAATTTCGTAAATTAACGAGCAAGAAAAGTAGGTCATAGGAGAGCATTATACATTACTTTGAGAGAATAGATACGGCTATAAAATGTGGTGTATGTGAATATTGTGGATGTAAAAATAGAATTGCCAGCGCCACAGGAATTCAAAATTTTACCCAAACCACGCTTTTATTATTGGAACATAATTAACCTTACGCCAGAGTCAAATTACTTTCTACTTGCCATTTCCTCTGAAGTGAGGAATGAACGTGCGAATGAGTAACTCGGTCTTGTTTTTTCCCTCCCCGTAGGTACCATCATCATCATCATCACCACCACCACCACCACTCGCAGAGCCACAAACACATTTCAGGGGGGGCGTCCGGGTGGGCCCGCAGCGCCCACCTCAAGGCGGGGGCCGGGGGCACGCAGGCACTTCGAGCCTCTCGCGGCTATCGCGAGTTCGCGTTTCGTAGGTCGCGCATTCAGCAGCTGAGGTGAGTACAGGATTCAGGCAGGTTTTCTCTGCTCGTAATTGCAATCCGTTGGTTTTATGGACTCCAAAAAGCGATGTTCACTCAGCGTTTCTTTTTTCATGTTGCGTGAGAATAATATTCATTTTGTGTCAGGCTTTTGCGTATGTTTGGAGACCAGAATATTTTTGGCTTTATTTAACTTCCGTGCTCAGTACAGTGCAGTAAAATACGCCAGTTGTATGATAATTTATCTAAGTCATTTTTATATCGGTGGCCTTACAAATGGAAAGCAAAGTGATAGAAAATACATGCACGGCATGTAAAGCCCTCTGTTATTGACAATTGTGAATTGGTGATGAACAATAGTTTTTCGCATTCATTTACAAAATACAGCTAACGAAAGAAGTCACCTTCATGTTAGTATTTTGCTTTTGAATCAAGTGATGCGAAAGTGATACCTCCGCGTTGTTATTTTCTCTCTAATAACCGCATTGTTTTACTTGAAAATATTATCTGAATTGCACATATTTTTCACGAATTAAGATGCGTTAGTGGCTTCTTTTGCTAGCACGGCTCTGGTATAATGACTAAAACCCTTTTCCCTCTTTTCTCTCTTCAGAAAACTACCTCGCCCACCAGACTCGTTAGAACGATACTTCTACTGCCTACGGTAAATATTTTGGATAGACCGATTGCCCTGTTGCTTTGACTCCTCTTCATTTTGTTTATAATGGCACTTTCCTCATAGCATTTATGATTTATTTTAGCCATAGTGCTCTTAATTAAATGGTGCGCCACATTCAGAATGCGATTTGTTTATGTGGGTTGTAGAGCGATATTCTCTAAGTGTCCGGAGAGATGTTCTGCAAAATACAAGTAACAAAACAAATATTTCTGTACCTGACCAGTAGTGGCGAGCCGATGTACGTTTCCCGTCTGATGCGCTTAAAGCAACGTGCATTGCAAGAACCACTTATTTGTAGTCAACAGGTACAAAGATTAATAATACAATAAATCTGTTATTTCGAATTGTGCTTCGACAGTGTTTAGATATATGCTAAACGATACCATTATCACGCCTTGCTAGTACAAAATTTCGACTATCTTTTAGCCTATTAAATTTTAGACAACTTATTGACGTTATTTCCAATTCTTTGTTTCAATAAGCCTCATCAATATTACTCAATAGTCATAATAGATACGATAACAATTGTAGTGTACTTTCTTTACTAAGAGAATTCACATAAATTTGTTGTAAAGACAACATTAGAAAACAATTTTTTGTTTTTATAAAAAAGGATACATTGTGAACAATATATTTGTAAAGGATTCTATTCCATGTTGCTGACTTTACTATTTCTTACTTACTTTCTTCTTTCTTTCCTAGAATACACTCTCATTAAATACAGTGAAACAGACGATTGTGAAATGTGTGGTGTTTCATCCAAATTGTTAAAATTATAGACAATTGACTCAGTTTTGAAATGTCAGGAACTGAATCTAAAAATCTGACAATAAGTTTTAATATTTTTTCATCTCAGAACCCTCACATGTCATACCCAATGAAAAAAGTGACTTTACCGCTACATGTTCAATTGCGCGGATGTGATGACATTTCGTCTGTTTAATAATTGATGGCAGTAATTAATGATGAGTGTAGAATTCCACGCATAATGAAAGATAAATGTTTCAAATTAAGTCAATTATTAAATGTGAATATGATTTGAGACATTGCATTAATATTAATTATTCTACTTATGATTAGTGACACGTTAAACAATACCGTTACCATGTTTTCTTGGCATAAGAATTTTATTTTTTTGTAGTCTTTCTGGTTTTAGTCTGCAAAAACATTTTTTTTCTAGAAAAGTTCTTAAAATCTAAAATGTTTACTGATTTTTGAAGTATTTTAATAAACTAAACTGGGGATACCTGTATACTGGTATATTGTAGAAGATTACACGTGTTCCGTAAGGTGAGAATGTTCGGTAAGGTGAGGGTTATTCGTGACTATATTACTCATTACGAGTAAATATGAGCAAAACATGATTACCTAAATGTTTGGTGTTTGGGGATTCATAGACAAAGGTTTTACTTTCTTTGCCGTTCTACTTACTTCCGTCGTAAAGAGAAAGTATTGTGATGCTGCAGAGGAAATTGGCGATTTTTCGTAAGAAAAAACTCGTATTGAGGGGTCTTCATATCGCACGAGTTGATAAATATTGTTCCTTTATTTAGTCAATATCTTCCTCTATTATGTTATACATATATTATTATATTATGTCAGAATCCACGCTTTGTGGGTCCTTGATGCCGAACATTTGGTTTATGAAAAAGCGACTCTCAGTTCGTGTATCAGTCTGTGGTCAATTAAAGCGCCTAAACTGTTCAGATGATTTTCTTCAAACTAATATTCCCTTATCAATCTGGCCTAAGTCGAGGCTCCATTAATTTGAAACGGATATTTTCAGTTTTGGGAGTACGTTACACGTTACAGGATTTACATTTTCAAAATTTCCTCAAAAATGGTTCAATTTGTTCCCCTTCGCTTAGAGCAAAGGTCGCTTAAAATGTGCCTCAGGTCGCATTTTCGTTGTATATCTAAATTTTTGTGAATTTCAAAATTTAAATTTCTTTCAGCGTATTCATACAACTATATTATTGAATATAGATATTTTTCCTGAATTAATTTTGTCCTTCAAAGATAAATCATGAAATATAGGTGAATAAAAAATATTTTCTCAAAAACGACTCCAAATGTTGTTTAAATAAATTCCTCGTTGAGTACGTTTATACGTACGTTTATAAAAAAGGGGCAGGTTCCATTTTGGGAGTTCTCTGTTTCGGAGTTCTCTGTTATTTTCAAAAATCGCAAAACTTAATATTGCGAAACTACAATATTGATGATAAAGGGTTTTGTCCTTAATCAAATCTGTTTTGAAACTTAAGATTTTTAAAGAAACCCATGTACAACTTTTCGAAATTATGAGTGGTTTTCAAACAATGTTTGCATGAAATAAAAACAATTAAAAATATTTTCTCAAAAACTGCACGAAATTCTTTATTAAAATATTTTCTTCGGATACAGTAAAGGACGCTTAAAACCGAGCAGGTCTCATTTTTCATTGTTTCTCAAAACTGCATCAGTTACACATAATGAGAGGAAGTTTGTACTGTTGTAGCACCACTATTTTTCTTTAAGTGGAAAAGTGACCTTCCAAAACAACTTGAAACCTTATCAGACAGGCGTGCAATTCTTCACCATGCTGACGGAAAGCAATGTCCTGGGTAAAGTACATCGCGACCCTTACACACCTTTTTCACACAGGACCCTTACGGAGGAGTGTCGTGTAAGTTTAGTATTGTGCAATAAATAAAAAGTATGGATAAAATATATTGAATGGATGTAGAGTTGAGTTAATCTCATACGCGACAATTGGACTTGTCCGGAAAAAATCCATTACTGAATATTCACTCTTCTCATAACTGTATACAAAATAACGTAGTTCAAAAGTGGTGTTATTTTTGAGTTGTAGTCCGAAGAGTGAAGGCATTTCACGTATTTCATTACAAAACCAAGAACAGACGAATAATTTGTGGCTGAGAATTTCTCGATCCGATTGTATTACAGTGTTTTGGATAATTCTAGAATTTTTGATGTTTTCTGCGAAAGAATGTTTTCTGTTGTATCTTCCACAAAATTTTCTGTGTATTTTTGTTGTTGCAAATGTCTTGCTAGAAAAATCCAATGTGACATTTTGTGATAGCTGCAGAACAATTTCATTTACAGAATAGTGTGTATTCGGTACTTGACATAGGGTGCACGGTAACGTAGTCTGACAGAAAATGGTATCTGTTAAAAAGTAGATTGAAAATCAACAGCTCGATGGTCCTAGAAGCTGCTCAAGGTTTGTATCCCTGCTGCTGCTTTTCACAGTTCGAGATGCCCTAAATGTTTAAATTCTTCACGAATTGAAGCATCAATCAATGACTTTATGGACGTATTCAGAAACGTCAATAGTAGCAAACGAAGACAGGGGAATGGGATGAGAGAGTGTCGACCTAAACTGAGTTAACCACCAGGAAGTGTTATACAGGGAGACCCACCAACTATGGGCCACTCTCATAACTTCTAAACGGTTCACGATATCGAAATGCAGTTTTCGCTCAAAAATGAGCAATCATGGGGCAAGTAATATGGCGTAAAAATATTGTTTGAAATATTTTTAGTTTTTGAGAAATTTAATCATCTTTGATTTTTTAAATGGAACCATGTATTTTTATCACTAGCATTGGATAGACCATACAAAGGGGAATGCAATGATAAAAAAATGTTAATATTTTGATGGTATTTTGGGTATAAAATTATACTTTCTGACTGGTGATTTTAAGTTAAGCTTACACTCTTTCCTGTAGCTGCCTTTGCAAATGTCGTCTTGCGAGAAGGTGGCCTTCGCAGTGCCGGCACTATTGCGGGAAGATGGTAGAGGCCGGATGTAGGTCGGCTCCGGATTTCGCTATTAAGCGGGGAAAGAACACATCACCATCCGTCATAAAATATGCACTGCATTTACGGGTCTAATTGTCATGGTAGTTGACGCGGCCGGAAACACGAAATAATTGATCAATCAATCTAATAACATGTATCATCATTAAAGTTAACTTAATGACTTTGACATAGCTTTGGACATGTTTGGAAACCCTGAGTCTTGTCAATAGCCACCTGAATAGAAATAATAAGAGCCAGGTGGATGTTATAAGTATTAAAACAAATTATATATTTCATTTTTTGTCAATATTTGACTTGTGTGTATTTTGAAATAAATTAATTTTAATAAACCATCATCATTAAATGTTAAGAAGTGATCTAATAGTTGAAGCTACATAAGTGACTCTGAAAAACTACAATGCAGAAGGGCCGAAAAAGGTAACCTTTTCCAATGAACTTGTGTTTGAAATTTCCTTGTAACGAAGTTACGCATGCGATATTTGCCCCTGGTTGTTGGGAAACTCTGTATGCACTAGTATTTGGCATGTCACGTTCTGACGCACTAAACGTGTGTTCGTCTACCTGCCAGACTTGAGAGCATAAAGAGTTGTCTAACAGGGGCAAATATCACACGTGTAACCTCGTTGTATGAATTAATATCCAAATATCATTGGCAAAAACTTATCATCTTCGACCCACCTGCATGCCCTTGAAGTGTAAAACATTTATTCCGCGACTCTTGTATATATAGTATAAGCAATTTATTGTCGAGGTAAGAAAAGACGATGACAATATAGGCGGAATATATTTGCGTAGGGTTTTGTATGAAATGAAATATTCAGAGAAAATTCCACACGTACCTCGTGATCGGCATTGTGCATTTGTTCAGCCAATCGGGTTAGAAAACATATTTATGGCAGAAGTTTAGAGACATTAAAATTCGTGTGTATTATTCTTTCTGCCTGATTCTTAGTGTAGTTAGAATTAATACTCTATTTCAAAAACGTACATGCTTTTCGTTGGTATTATATTGAATCATTGCATTTGCAAATAAATTTAAATCATATGACTGATAAGTAGTTTGTATTATTTTTATATCATTTAGTGTTTTGTATATTTTTTAGCGAATGCTGAGGCGTTCCTTTTGTTTAAATTTTGAGCACTTAATGTTCTTTTCTTTTTTCCAAACATCAGATTAAATTTTCAACATATTTGAATGTAAGTGTATAAAATAATAGACTGTAATGTAAAAATACATAAATACATGCACATGTTACTGCATTCTTGCAAACGATGATGAACCCTAATGCAAATTAGCGCAAAAGGAATTTACATTTTTCTTTAACATATTTTCACGATTGATGTCAGTACGTCTGTGAAAATGACATGACAGGCATGTACTATTACATCCACGAAATAAGCATTGTCATAATAGAGACAAATACTATCTCTTGCAGGAATGACGATTGACATTATCTTTAATCATTGGATTATTTGAGTTTGCAGAGACATTCACTAATAAGAAACCCATTATCTTAATGAAAGCACACCGTCTATTTTACAATTAAAGGAAGTGGCACATTAACAATGCTTCCCATTCAATAAAAAAATAAAGGTGAATTAATAGAAATGCGTTGGAAAAATAAAGTTCGTTAAATGATCGAGGCAATTCAGAAAAAATATATACTTTCACTTTGAGAGTAATGTTTATACAATGAATTTTTGCTAAAAAAATGCTATGTTAGATTTTGCTTTTGCGACTTTTTCCAGTGCAAGAAGATGAACAACTCATTTTCTTGATTATTAGTAATTTAATCATCTGAATATGGAAAAGACGAATTATATGATTCGAATTTATTTCCATATTCATTTCTCGATATTGATGAATCTTCCTTTTTTTATGTTAAAAGATTTTCAGACTAAGTCCAGCATAAAAATAGGCTATTTCGCATATATTTATTTGAAAATTTTCTTAAATTATGTTTATTTGATGTTGCAAGAAAGTTTGTGCTCAAGACTTTCTGGTATTTTCCTTTTTAAAATATATTCACCACTGAATATGCTTCCATTTCAGTTTTATCGATTTATCCTATACAATGTTTTCCTTTCAAGTTCACAGTTATCGGATTTCTTACAGTTCTTTGTAACTGAACATATCTTTCATTTCGATATTATGTTCCAAAAAATCGCTGTTCGTATTGATAATGGGAACGCTTTCCGTCATCGTTCTCTTGAAGGAATGATTATTTCTTTTGCACAAGAGAATATGAACCTTTTGATGCGTATACTGATAAATCATGATTAATTTAGTACCAAATGGTACTACATACATTCTTGATTTCCTTAGACCGACGCAGAAGATGAAATAGATACTAAAATTATGTATTTTGTATGTTTATTATGTGTTTGTATTTTGTAAGTATGTTTCGCTTGACATGATTTAAGTTAATATTTAAACAAAATTAAATTATTTATGATCGTCTTCCAGCAATATTTTCTGATCACACGTGGAAATATATTTTGTCAGTGGAATCACGAATTTCCCGATTATAGAATACATTCTTTGGCAGTAACATTGGTAAATGTGTACATTGTGTACAATGTATTTCTCCCAGTGTACAAATGACGAAGAGTGTAGCGGCTCAGTTGCACCGCATCTCAAAACGCGTTTTTGGCCATTATTCCTTCAACCGCCAACTATGAACTGCTTTTCTAGTCGACGCCTACTAATAAGCATCTCCTTTGTGCGACACGTATTTTCGTGTAGACAAAAACCCGTGATATGTTGTCATTAGGTTTTGGATTTTTATCAATTATCATATTTTCCCCCTTATTTATATTTTAAGTGATTTAAGCATGCTTCTTAGCATTCTGAAAAAAATTTAGCAAGTTTATGAAGATTGCAATTCAAGTGATGTTTTTTAACTTTTAATTAAAAATCATTATATAATCATCGCAGGGATCTGTTTAGACCAATTGTTTTTAATGATATTTTTAAAATCCCTTTATTTTCTTAAACTCGTTGAGGACTTTTTAATACAATGTAATAGCAATGTACAGTATCTAAGGGCGGTAGTCAAATATAGAGCACCTGTGGTGAAACATTAAACGGTGCTAAAACAGCATGCACTTTCTCCCCCGTATTTTCACGCAAAATTACACGAAAAGTACTCAAGTTTTCGAAAAAGTGTACTTGGCAGTATTTCGAAATCTATCTTTTAGAATCATATTGCATTAAGGGAAAAATCTCTATCTTTAATATTTTAGTTGTAGGAAGAAACATTTTGAACGATCGCGATTTTCGAAAATCAGTTTTTTAACGAACATGAGACCTGTTTTCTTAAGCGTCCTTCACATTATCCAACAACAAAATTTAATAAAAAAAGATGGAGCAATTCTTTTGAAAATTTGGAAAATGTCTCACTAACGTCATGTAAAGTACCATCAAAATGGAAATATCGGTCCCAAACTCAAGAGGGAATATCAATTTAGGAAAAAAATCGGCTGAACGGTATAGCCGCTAGCATTGTTCACAGACGGACGGACAGACACATTGCCGTCATTGCATTTTTCGGTAACATCGACCCGCAAAACATGGTTTCTGGCTACACATATTAGAGGATTTTTTTCTAAATTTAGCAACTGGACGTATCCATTTTTTCGTTACCAGGTCTCTGTAACAAGAATTTTTCTGCCGAAACTTCGTTCAGCGTTACATAACTTTCTCTCTACTCCGTATGGAGAAATGTGTCTCTTGATTTTCTGTTAAGTGCATAAACTCCTACCAAATTTTAAGAGATAAATTCATATTTTGAGTTTTATTGGTTGTATTTTTATGAACGAATTGATCATACTTGCATGCATATTTTCTAATTTTTAAGGTTTTGGAAATTCACCCGTAGTTATCTGCCATACTACATACTTATTGGAAGACACATAATACAAAGCTCAACAGGAAGAAAGTATTTCATAAAAAACAGTGGATTGCAGATATTCTCCTGCATACTTTACTAGAGATGCACGTATTTCCGTAAAACAGATGTGACCATGGGCATGCGCAGCCTAACACAACAAGAGGGCCCAAGTACAATTCTGGATCCCTCTTCCATTGAACTTTTCCATGTTTACAAATGACATATTTTAGTAGAAAATAAATAAAACATGTTACAAAGAGAATTAGAATATAACTTTAATAATTACTACTGAAAAAAATTATCATCTCTCCCTCAACCACAAACCTATGGGTACGTTTCTTAAAGTTGTGACGATCGATTTATACACGTATTAATAAATACAAATGGATATACGTTGAACTATTTACGGGGTTGCCAGTCTTAAAGAGCCTCTTCCACAATTGTATGAGAAATTCCTTCATTTACTCGGTTTGGCAAATTAACTAAAACTGTGATACGTTATGGTAATTAATTATTTCATGTGTATTAAACTTTTTAAAATGTTGTTTCGATGATTGAAAAAGCATGGAGTGGAGATGCAGGTGTTAAAATAGTCCTGGAAGAGGTGCCAGGAGATAGGGCCATGGAATAATCTGGTTGGTTTAGGAGTGAGCACCGGCGAAGCTCTGAAGCAAATGAGAACTGGCGAGTGATCGGAGTTAGATTCAGGAATTGGTTGTTGGGAAATTCGATTGTGAATATTTTTGGTAATTATTATGTCTAGGATGTCGGGTGGTATTCGGAGATTGTAGGGGAAATGCGTGGGGTCAGCTGGGGCAGCAATATTAATGTTATTTGCATTGCAGAAATTAAGAAGTTGGGCTCCGCTTGGAGTGGTTGTACGGCAGCCCCACGATTGGTGTTTGGAGTTTCAATCACCTCTGGCTATGGTGATATGGGTACTGCAAATAATAGTTTTAAATGGGTGGGGTTTGTTGGGATATTGGGTGGTTTATACCTGGCGATTATGGTTATGGGTGGACCTGCACGTTGGGGGAGGGCATTGCTGAGTTTTCAATGCCTGGGGTGATGAATGGGGTACGTGGGTAGTGGTTAATGTATTTGTTGACGAGGATTGCGACACCCCCTATGCCTTTGTTGGAAGGTCTGTCTGATCGGTATATAGAAAAGCCAGGGTTGGAAAATTTTGAGTTCGAAAGGAAGTGGGTTTCGGTTATTATGGCTATGTCGATGCAGTATTTGGCAAGTAGATGGGCAAGGTAAAGTTTCTTTTTGATAATGCCGTTGGCATTTCATTCGAAAAGGTTGATATTCTGGTAAATAATAGGACCCATTATTCAGAAAGAGAGTGAGGGTGGACATAATTATATTTTGTATTGAGGGAATCAGAGAGGAGAGTATCTGGTTGATAATTGATTCTGGGTATTGGGCTGGGAATAGTTCCAGGAGGGCCGGGAGGGAGTTGGGAGGGGTGGGTAATTTTTAACGTGAGGGGAGGGGGGAGGGGATAGTTGATGAGGTTGTGACGGTATGCGGGTGAGGGTACGGACGTGAATTATGAATATGGGGGTAGACTGGTTGGGAGCCTGGGCGAGGTAGTCTCTCCTGGGTGGGCGAGACTTGGCGAAGGCAAGTTGCTTTTGCTGAAAAAAGTACAATTTCTGTCAGCTTCTCTATGCTTCCCTTTACAGTTCGTACAAATAAGCTCAGCGTGGGGGAGGGGGCAGGGTACACGAGGAAGATAGGTGGTTTTGATGCACTTTACATTTCTAGGAGTTTTGTTGCAGTAATTTGTAGTGTGACCAAAGTCCTGGCAGTTTTTGCATTGCAATATTGATAGGTTTTTCTTTCTGAGTTCAACTTTTACAACGCAGTATAGCAGAGTTTCTATTTTAAACAGTTTTTCAAAGTCTTCATTGTTGTCTATTTCCACGGCACAAAGCGGCATTGGGAATCTATCAAATTTATAAAGGCGGGTGATTTTACTCGGTGTTATGTTTTGTTTTATGAGGGCATTCTTGACTTTATCTGTGAAGGAGGTATACACCCCCTAATTATAGCACTTTTACACCTATTCTGTGGGTCACTATAGGTATGGAACTCATGTTTATTTTCTTTTAGGAAGTTTAGTGTATTCCTGAAGTCTAAGCTTATGAAAGTATTTACATCTACCACTTGGCCGCGATTAGGTGTGGAGAAGCTATTCGCACAAATTTGTTCAGTTCACCTACGAGATTTTTAAAATTTGTTGGACCTATTGCGTGCAACAAATAGGTGGTGGCTTAGTTTCTGGCTAGGGTGGTAGCTGGGAGGGTTGTGGGCTGTCTGAAGCATCATCGAGATTGGCTAATCTACTCGGCGAGCAAACTGAGTTCTGATATTGTTCGGGGTTCACTTGTTCGACCCGCTTTCTCTTTGGGAAATTTATTTCACTGGTGGCATCATAGTATTGGTGGCTTTGCTGCGTAGCATGGAAGTGCGTTTGCGGAGCGAATTTACTTGCGCCAGGTGCGAAAACGTGTTGCGGTTGTCCTTGCCATTGCTGGTGATTTGTATGTTGAAACTGATGGTGGAACGGAGGTAGTTGTTGGTGGAAGATGTGCTGTTGGTCGATAGATCCGGGAAGCCACTGTTGAGGCCCCCGTTGACTGTGTTCAGCGCCCCTGAGATCGCCTCAGAGAGCAATGAGTGCTGCGTATCTTGAGGTTTGAGCATTGAGGTTCTGGTTGTTAATACTGTTCACAGGCACTGAGTGGGTAACTCGGACGGAGTCGCACGACACCCTAATGTTTTAAACAACGAAAACCGTTGAATTTGCACTCTCGAAAACTCACTAGTAGCACAAAGTTAGAACTCAATAAATCGCACAGGCACAAAGCTGCACTTGAAGCCCCGGCGGGCGTATCGCTTGTCGCTAATGTAAAATTACTGTAATTCTATTTTTTATTCAAGGGTTGATAAAATGTTTTACTTGTGTGGGTATACAATGTGCCATAAATGAGACACGATCAAGCTGTTTTAAAATAGATCTATGAACTTTTACGTTTCAATAAACAACAGGCACCCCACATAAGTTTACTTCTTACCTGTCAGAAGTTAAAAAAATCCGAAAATAGAAATTTTCTGAAAGCAATGAAGCGCGTACTATGTATCGACGGGTTGTCACGTTAAGGCATTAAGTAATGATTCAGACTGATACCGCTTATTCAGAAAATTGCTCTATTTTGGCGGGAATAAAATTATAGTATAAATAAATACGTATTTGCGTGTAGACACCAAATGCGCAAAAAAGCATAAATCCGACAGCATCTCATATTCAACCAAAACGTGGGTTGCGTCATTATCTCAAAGAGCATTTTAAGTTTTAGTCGAATCCCTTGATTACGCTCTAAGTCGCGGAGGTTTAGCGATGCGAGACACCGCGGGTTTTTTATTGGGTGGCCGTCTGGGAACCCCAGCGACGAGCCCCTCACCGAAGGGATTAAAAGCAATGACTGACTTTGATTGACTAAAATTAAAGGAAAACTACCTCAAAAGCGTTTCACGCCAGAAGACAGACTATATAAACATAATTTTTGTTACAAAATTGTAACAGAACCTTAAAAAAAGAACTAATTCTACATTATTTAGCAACGCGTTACATAAATTTTTGTATACCATCATTATAAACGACCTTTTCTGTTGTAAGAAATCGTTCACAATCGGGAATTGTACGGCACAAATAATGGCGTATTAGTTCTTACGGCACGAATGATTGTCATCAATCATTCAGCCAATCGCAGCGAGAGAATCTTGGGGAGGTAGAGGTAAACGGAACAGCGAACCACAGTTTTCCCGCACAGAGATCAGATACCCGATACGTCACTCTTGTTTCGCAAAATAATGTTTGATTAACTTATAAATTTATAATGCTGTTATACACAAAATAGCGTATGCAACTCGATTTTCACTCAAACGAACGTATAAGATGGGCTCAATAAAATAATATGTAATATTAAACTATAGTTTTTTTTTAATTCCAGAGATATCGATTGACGAATTAAATGCAAAACCTGTAGATTTCTTTTGCCCGCAGTAATTACGTGAAGAGGTGAGTTCATACATATGCATATTACCCTATGTTACATAATATTTTTGAGAAATTTAGTGATTTTGCGTCCACACTAATTTTTAATAGTCTGCCACTATCGCGGGATGTTATTTGCATTTTTCTCTGTAACTATCATATTTATTTAGAAGACCAGCATAATGATGATTATAAGAACTGTCTTGTTGCATTTTGGATTAAGAAACACCTTCTTGATGTAATTGAATTCGAGAGGAGTAGAATTTAAATGTCCAATACATCTTCCTATTTGTCTTCTTCTCCTCGATTGTGAACTAGTTATAGCCTGTTTAAACAGTCATGTGAGTGATTTTTTATACTCAATGATACAAACAAAACGGGGAGTATAATCAGTGAGTAAGATGGAAATGATTCGCATTCATTTCACAAATCTTGGCTGGCCTCCATAACTTCTTAATGGTTCACAACAAAGAAATCCAATTTTCTCTCTACAATGCTGAACACAAGTAATATGTTGTTGATGTACTATTTGTAATATTTTAATATTTGCAGAAATTTAATCGTCTTTGATCTTTTAATCCATTGAATTTATTCACCTGCGATAATTGGATCATAAAAAAGGGGATTATGACGATATGCCACTTGTTAATGTAAAGTAGTGTAAGTAATATTGTGTAAAAATAGTGTGTTGCTGACACGTTATTTTATATTGATAACACGTTATTTGATATCGTAACAGCGACGTGCAAAACTCCCTGACTTGGCGGCGAGTGCTCTTGTCTTAGTGATCGCGGTTGAGACCGTTAGCTGGAAGGGGTTCCAAAGAGGGGGGTCTGAAATGGAAGCGTTGCATTTGCCCGTGATGGTGATATTAGGAGCCGGCCTAAACGTAAAATCTCTAAATTTCTCAAAAAATATTGTTATGTAACATAGGGGAATATGCATTTGTTTTAACACGTCTTTCCATGCTCCTCATCATAGGCTAAAAAATATATAGGGTTCCATTTCAAAAATAAAAGTCTCGTTATCTCGTAATATTGTACTCGATATCTGTAAATGCTACTGTATTGTGCATCATCCTATGTTCCACACGTTAATTTTAGTGAAAACCTCTTCTTGGTATCTACAACGGTGCACGAGATATTGGAAGGGAACATCTTAAGTGAGCACATGAACATATTTTGTGCAAGCAAAAGAGTTAGAATATATCAGAATTTAACAGAACATCTCAGGTAAAGTCACGAACAAATACAAAATACGGTCACCCTGACCACATGACTACATTGAACAGTCCCACTTCTATACACAGTACGCAATCCATGTAAAAAGCACAATTTAAGTTCTGCAACATAATTTCAGCTAATTTGATCTATTTCTAGGGAAATATTTTGCTCCAGATAAAAGAAATTAAGATCATATTAGGAAAATACATTTAATACACCACACTTGAAATACAATGATACACAATGAAAATTATATGAAGTTCACAATGCAGCTTGTATAGGAGCAGGGCATAAAAACAAAAATAGCATAAATTGTACAAGTCTAATGCTAAAAATTGACATATATTCTATCTTAAGTCATTAAAAGTATTTGTAACGTTTCACTGGCAACATCATTGATTTTGGATAATCATTTCCAAAACACTAATTCTTACATGCAATGACAAACACTACTTTTCCCATTTTACTTGTACAATAGAGCATCTAGCATTTCACTTCAAAATTTCATTTCTGCATATCGTTTTACACATTTCTTGACAACAGGAAACTTTGTACAAAAACAAACTCTTTTTATGCAGTATACAAAATATTAGTACTGTATGACACCACCATTGTAACAAATATAAAATCATGAAATGACATTATGTAGTTGAATGAAACCAGTTTACAGCATCATGAAATCAGGAGACTTATATATATGAAATAAAGGGATTTCTAAATCTATTGAATTTTCTTCCAAAGTGTTACAATTAATCAGTATAATTTTGAAGACTCTCTACTTGCGGTTATTTCTTTGCACACAGAACACACGTTGCCCAGTCATTTTATTGTAGAACTAGTTAAACATTCACTGTTTTTCAAGTGTACAATAGTTTTCTATATCGATAGATTCTAAAGTAAGGTCGCAACATGTTTATGTTCTTAACTGTTAAAAAAGTAACTCATCTCTAAAGAAACATAAGGCGAAAGAACTACACTGTGTTTTGTCGCTGACTCCCCCCTATTGGTTTGTGTTTAAATTACCATTAAATTACCATTGAATTACCATTAAATTACCATTAAATTACCAAACACCATTATGAATTGGCGGTTGCCTGTTTGGTATTTTGTTGCTGTCAACTACGCCAGTTGTAGCAATATACAAAATCTGAAGAAAATCTCAACTCTTATTTGTGGAACTTCATGTTACTTTCTTCAGAATATTTGCAACAACATAACTCATAATGGCATTGTTATGAACTTGGTTTTTGATACATAAACGGGGTTTTCCATTTAACGGGAGACAGTGAAAACTGAAGAAATTCGAATCGACACAAATAAAGTTAAAATTTTCAAGGGAACAGTTCACCTTTATTAAAACTAGTGCATTCCCGCGTCGTGGGTAAGGTTTTATTAATCGAAAATTTGGAGTCTGCAGAAAAAAGTGACTTTTGTCCGTTTCTTTTCTATTCCTGATAGATGGCTCAATAAACTCAAATCTAAGTCTTATGTTTATTCAGTAGAGAACAGATTTTAATTCGTAAAACTTCTGTGGAGATACTTCTCCAAAGTTGTGGTTCAGGTAACGCGTGCTTCTTCGCCATGTGGGACAGAAATCATTTCTTCATTTTGTATTGTCAAATGATCTATTATACTCTACTATATGAAGAATTGGTACATATTAATATGCTTTTTTTGTCATTTCAAAGTGTATGAAACGCCAACGGAACGTTACAAGTACGCCGTAAGCGTCGTTTAAAAATATCTCGCCCTTAGAATTCAAAACAGCTTTTACTTTGCATCACGCTTTTCATAAAATATTTTGTAAGAGCATAGTGAATATACAAATAGTGATGGTTGCTGTTATTTGGCGTAATTGGCCGACAAGTGTCACAGAGATGGTAGTTGAGCATAATTGTTGCAGGTCAAATCGTGGAGGACACACAGCTCCGACTCCTCCTGGAGAAACCAGCCTTTCGCTCAAAGACATCCTGCCGCTGGATCCCAAAACGTACGATAAAAATCGGCCTCCGAAGGTGCAGGGGCAGCCAACGATTGTGTACTTTCATGTCACCGTGTTGTCACTTGATTCTATTAACGAGGAATCTATGGTAAGATAATTTGTACACAGTCTGTAATTTTTCTCTTTACTCCTTACTTCTCAGGAGCCTTCTCGAAGCCTGTAGTCCTTTTGCATCTCAATTACAGGAATTCAACCAACTGACAATTCTATAAACCCAGTCGCTTCTGTTCAGTTTCAGGCATGGCGTATTTTAAATTAATTTTATTCTAATATTTTATTCTTCCCTGATTTTGGGGATCAGTTCATTTGAATTTAAACCCAATGAGTCCCTGGTCTCAGTATATAATTGACTTTTAATTTTAATAATTATGACTTTTTTGTTTTGGCAAATAATTATACAAATATCATTGCGGTTAAATACTAACCATAGGGTACTCCCGGATAGGATGGTAAAAAGTACCCTAAAATCAAATAAAATATGAGTAGTTAAACTATGTCTCTTATCATATAAATAAGATTTCGGAAAGGTTTCTTAGCTTTCCTCCCACCACCACTTCCCCTCCACAGTCAAAATCATGTTTGTTTTTTTGTTACCTAACATTAAATTAACCTCCGAAGGATTACAAAGCTTTAAAAATATGATAAATAAGTAACTAAAACCAACATCAAAACATTACTGGGTGCTACAGCAATGTATATAAATGTATAATCAACACTAAAATAAATGTACAAAACTGTTGCAGTCATTTCCAAAGTGTATTTAAAGTCAAAAGTGATTTAAAAGGGGAAAATGATAAACATAGGTTTTATTTTTTTAACTATAGCTCACGAATTGAAAAAATCCGAAACAATTCACAATTGGTGTTTTCAGGGGAAGTTTTAATTTTTTTCGTACGTGTTCCAGGGTTCTATGGCAGTAAAAAATATTTTTTGTTATTTTTTTCAAAAATAATTTTTTGCGTTTGAAACCGAGAAAATAAAAAATGTTGGGAGTCTTATTTTTCTTTTTTTCAATCAGATAAAATAATGTTAAGCAGACAAAATATTAAAATAAAAGCATGTTTTTAGCTGTAGAGGGATAGTGATATTTGGAAGGGGGTTAAGAAACCTCTCAAAAATCTTTTTTTTTATGTTAGTCATTGTTTATCTACTCAAAAGTAATTTGGTTTCCGATAACTTTTTACCATTTTATCCGGTGGTACCCTTTAGTCATTAGAGTGAACTTCAAATAATAAATGAACATGAACTTGAAATAATAAAGAATCAATACATTTTCAAAAACGTTTTTATAAAACTATTAAAATTAAATGAACCACCTTTTATGTACGGTTTATTTTGTGTAATTTGTATTATTGAAATGACGTATTTTTCCTCGCAATGAAACTACTAGTAATATGTTACAAACGTAAATCGGGTGATCATAAATGTTATTTGGTGTTCAGTAATTTAATACTTAATCAGTTTTAGTATTTTTTTCATAATGTCACTTTTTAAGAGATTCACGAAAAAAATCGAAAGATTTCAATTTTATTTAAGTAGTGCTTCTACTCTGTCGAATAAAAGTACATATTCCGTAAGTATTATATTGGAAGGAACGTGCTCGGTTTACAATAATATATTTTTGGAATGCTGCTATGCTTTTGCTTATACCTGGCCACAGAATTATTCTTCCCATTTCACGGCTCTTCCCTCTTTCCCACGATTCGATATATCCCGTTATAAAGCATATAACGGGAAATATCAATCGTGGAATTCAAGAGCTCACAATATCTGCCATACTGACACATAATCTAAAGAAAAATTTTTTCTGGCTGATTTTCCCTCAATTTCGCCAGAAGAGTTAGTAATTATACCGCTTTACATTTAGTTTTATTAAATTCAATCACTTGCGAGAATCATAATTCTTGGAAAGAATTCTAGTTCATTGTTGTTTGATGCTGTCACTAGATATTATTAGTCGTACACCGAGGGTCGCGGTATTAACGCAAACCTTTCGTTTTCGTTCAGAGAAGATTCGGAAATGCTCGAGAATAGCGCAAAACTGTGCTTACGTTTTGAGGGAAAAATGAAACAAACTGTAACAACAAAATCTTCGATCTGGTACATAACATTTGAGGTTATAGTATTTGCCTATCCAGATTAGTACATTAAATACATAATTTGTACACGTTTCTTTCTCGTCAGTAATACACATATTTATAAATCCTCTCCCAATTTCTTAAAGTAATTCATATAGTCAAGTAATTAGCAACCTTAACTTTAAATACTAAAGCAATCCAAAAAGCATACCATTTATCACTCAATCTAGGCGCCCCTGGATCCAAATGCACAAATATATGAGAATAAGTAACACTGTACAAAAATAGCAACACAAATGGTAAAAGTAAATAAGTACATACCTCTTCAGCAAGAGTGAAGCGGCCGAGGGTGACTCCTTTTGTCACTGCATGATGACGCCAAGACTCATATTCCCGTGAGACGTTAGCTATGACCTGATTCGTACATCACGCACCAATATCCCATTACTGAAGCACGTAACTTCCTTAAACGTAACTTCCCTTTAATCCCACCTTGTGGCTTCCCTGTTGAAAAACAAATAACACTTCACAGAAATATCATTTATCTCTTCATTGGTCATTATTTTTGAAATAATGACGTATGCTATTCCACTATTGTTTTCTTGATGACTTCGAAATTATGTATCTGCTGTAGAGGTGAATGTGAAATGGAAAGCAATACATCTATGTTGTACAAAGTACACCGTGAGTCTGGTAGGGTACCATTTCTATTTCAAAATTGTTATACAATGATTTATTGAAAATTATTCATAACAAAATTTACAAAAGTTGGATGTTCAAGAATACATGTTTGATTGCTTTTACTACAATTCTCGTTTTGGAGGCAATAAGTAAGTAAAACGTCATACCATTATAAAGTATTTTTTCCTCTTCATTCTTTCTCTTAATAAAAATAATGAATTATTTTATTTTCTAATCGTTAAATAAGCTGTAATAAACGATATTTATTCATAATTAACATTTTATAGAAGCATTGCAAATCATTACATGCAAGTTTAGTTTAAGAAACTTGGAAATCATTGAAAGAATCCACGGAAGATATATTGTTTTAATACGAATGTAAAGAAAGTGACAGCGCTGTTGGGGAAGAAAACGACAATAGTCACAGAACAAGAAAGGCTAAGTGAAGATGATGTCAGTTGTCTTTGAGGTATTGGAAGAAGAGTCAAAACTCAGAAATAGCGTAAAAATAGTTATTCTAAATATTTGAACATAAAAACTAACTATATTAATATACTAAACAATTGTTATAATTGAGAAGTTTGTTGATATTTGTCAAATCCACTGTAGAATTAATTGTGTGACTTCTTTCGTGACATTACACAATTTAGTGTGTAATCCCCCATACTTCTCTCATTATGAAAACTAAAATTATGATATTTTTAATCTACAATGATTGATTTTGATTATTTTTTAATAAATTTAACAATTTTTGCTTTATTTCGCATCTTCCATATTTAGTCATTCATTCGTAATTTGGTTCATTTTCTTCTCCTGTTAATTTTCTGTTTTTCAACTTGACAAATAGTAATTTCTTTGTATTCAGCTTTTAGCCTAATATTACAATTCAGATTTAAATTACATTATTTTACTTATTGTCGTACACCTTTATAAAATAGTTCTTCCTTTAGTATCTTCTACAATTTTAATGGTTGCTAAACGTTTGTTGTTGTTTTTACCGCTTATTGCTAGTTTGGAAACATCGCCCAGACTTGTCTTTGACTATTGTAGTAATACCATTGTAATTTACTTGTTTGTGTTTTCTAGTAAATCTTTCATTTTTATTATTGTCTTCATATCTCATATTTGTAATTTGTTCATGTTCATCTTCAATCTTCTTGTACTTAAATGTTAGAAACACACTATATTTCTACCAGTGAGTGGCGACTCCAGAATGACGGACTTAAGGGGGCCCAGAATATTTAAAAATTATATGCAGTTACCACACTCAACATACCTGATATATTAAGCTTTTTTCAATCCTATCTTTGCCCCAGCTCTGCTTTTTCTTTCTTTTCTTTCTTCCCTATTGGGGCATAACTACTGCATTTATTCTCGCGTGAATATTGCCTTTCTTTGAAATTCCTTTAAACAACATTGCTTTTTCTAAATTACTTTTTTTAAAACTGTTATCAAGAGTTGAAATTTAACTAAATAGTCCCTTGAAAATGCCCGAGATATTTGACCCCTCTCTTTCGCCAAGACCGCGCAATACAAACTACAAACCCTAATTCAAAATCCGCAAAATTTCATTGTATCAATTAGGTTTATGCGACTAAAAAATAAAACCTATTTGGGCCTCAAGTTCGTAATGTTTGAGAATGAAATATGTTTCATCCAGTTGTTGATTAGCATTAATTTTTCGCAGAAGCTTTAAATACATCTCATTGTTTAGGTAGCCTGTGAAGCTTAGGTAGGGGTGAATGTTTAAGATTTTACTGGCAAATGTTTCGTATCTTTAATTCCACTTTTTGTCCACGTTTTGACACCACCAAATAGAAGACAATGAAAACAAAAATAATGTTTCTTTCTTGATAACCGCTAATCCACTCCTATTTTTCACATGTTAATCTATTAATTTCTGTTATATGACCTATTTTTATCACTGAACACTTATGATTGCACAAGTCTGGTGGAAAATGTGTAGAACACGTTTTCGTATGCAGAACTCACGCTCTGGCCGTAAAGGATTTGTGACGGGCGAGTAAGGTGAGCTCGCGTTACCCTCTCT
The DNA here is from genome assembly GCA_038098605.1 of Gryllus longicercus. Taxonomy (NCBI): domain Eukaryota; kingdom Metazoa; phylum Arthropoda; class Insecta; order Orthoptera; family Gryllidae; genus Gryllus; species Gryllus longicercus. The sequence goes on from JAZDUA010000239.1 coordinate 1,128,653, forward strand.
TTCCCGTACTGCGAAGAAGCCTCTCATTACATGGCCTGGCAGCGACCGCAGGCTTCTTTTGACCATCGCCCTGTTGCCAAATCCACTGCTCTTGCCATTCATCGAACCTCGACTATTGTCTCTGAACGAGGATAAAAATAGCATATGCATACTTAACAATTTGTTGTAGTATACCTCAACAAAATAATGTACGTAATTTCCCCAAACCTGGGCATGGGGACGTGACATTGTGATCTTATGGTGGAGATATCTCTGGTACCAGTTCCCTTCCATAACTTTCTACAGAGCCAGAAAAACTCTCTGGTATTGCTTGCTCATATTTAGACAAACTTCCTTGTACACCCTTTCAAATTAAAAATGTGACCAAGCACATTCATATCGAAACGTAATCTGTTATTTATCCCTTTCGTATTGAGGCGAGTAATTTCAAAACGAAATTCAAAGGTGCAACTATTTTATTTCACGAAATACTAGGTTAGAATTTAACAACACGAGCGCCGGACGTAGCTTGTGGCTTCCACAAACTCTTGGATGTTTGACCGAAGTGCTCTTGCTTAATGTATGCCTGCTTTTCCAGTTCATTTAATGAGTGTGGAGATCGGTTACGATGTACCAATTTATAGGCTAATTCTTGAAGAAGAATTTGTTGTGAGCCCACCAAACCGAAAAAAAGGTGCATATTGTGATAATTATACAAATAATTCAGATAGCAAACCGTATATTTCTCAATGGGAAAGTACGTTATTGAAGTGGGAATTTTATTCTAACCCTGGCGCATTTCGGATCTACACGATTGGATTTGGACGATAATTGTTGTCGCCAGGATCCACGGACATTTACCACTCCACGGGCCATTCAAAGTTTAGAAGTAGCTTTTGTAGCGGGCGAATGTGGGATCTCACGTGAAATGTTGGAAAAGTTTATTTTTCCGGGTCTTTGCTTACGATTTTTTACATCCTGCAAACCCGACGAGGCCTCTGAATGTTCCACCTTCATAAAGTAACAGTCCGAAACAAAGCGTCGTCTCGAAAGTGATGGTATGTAAACAGGTACACTCTACCGCGAAGGGGTAGCATATCTCAAGAAAAGAAAAAGCGTGCAATTCATTAATAAAATATTCTCCTGAACAAGCACATAAGGCAGAACATTGTTTAATCAAATTACTCATCCAATTTCCCGTGAAGGCGTACCAGCTATCTTCAGGCACAAATGAACAAGAGAACAAAAATGTGTTCATCATCCCGATCCTCGCATCGATTTAGTTTCTGCATCTTATGTCTGCACAGTAAACAAATAAAAGATTAACTTTTTTTCCCTGATCTATAATTATTTTACAATGTATAAATTGTTCTGTATCTCTTCTGTTGTGAGTTGAATAAAAATGGCGTTTCCTACCAGTTCTTCAGTCAACTAAAATATATTTAGTTGACATTTTTTTCTCAGTTTCATAAATGATTCATTATTGAAGTAAATATTTTTAATTATTTCCCAGACCTACGTTGCTGATATATTCCTGGCACAGAGTTGGCGTGATTCAAGGCTACGTCTGCCGGAGTACATGAGCGAAGAATATCGAATCCTAGATGTCGAGTGGTTAAAAGACATTTGGAGACCAGACTGCTTTTTCAAGAACGCTAAGAAAGTGACCTTCCACGAAATGAGTATTCCCAACCACTATCTCTGGTTGTATCATGACAAAACGCTGCTATACATGTCAAAGTAAGTAGCCATCTACAAGTGTCTCAAAATAAAAACAATGTTATATGAATTTATAGATATAGAATTCGTTCCTAATTTCTAGGCAAACCTCATGTGCACAGATGTTCGGCAGGTCACGTTCTGTCGTAGTCAAGGAGATTAAATGTGGCTGTCGAATATCTACACATACGGAGTTGCCAGGATATCAGAGACAAATGCCCCATGTGTAAATGCATATAATTCTTTTATATGCAATTTCACAGTATATGTTCGTTGGCGAAAAGTATAATTTTCGATACCTCTACATGTCCGAGTGTTTGTAACATTCATTCTAACAACACACCCATATACTCTCGACCCTGACCGAAAGTAGGCGTAGAAGTTTCAAAGGTTTGTATTTTTATCTCCGTTTCTGTGTACATATGAATTAATACCATTGTGTGTGATGGTGGAGTGTTTTCGTTTGCCTTTACACCATAATGACGTGTGATATCACAACCTTCAGTACCACACAGTGCGGTTGCCGCCTCAGTCATCAGTCCCCATTATGCAAAAGAAATGCATTAAAGTACAGAAAGTGGAAACTCTCGAAAATACTTGTTTGTCAGACTCACCTGTCACGTTGGATTTTACGGACTTGTATAGTACGAAAAGGGTCATAATTAGATCTTAGCCAAGAACTCTCTCGATCTAGGTCAGAAAAGTAAACATGAAGTATCAACACAATTACAACACCATTAAATTAAGCCAAGTATTTTATTAAAGTAGATTATATTACGATGGAATTTAAAAACCGTACTAATCAAATCATTTCTGAGACTTCTAAAAAAGTTACTTTGTCACATGAATAATAAAACTCACTACTTTACATTGACAGTGTCCATTATTGCATCGCATGGAACTTACACACTTCTTTCCTGCTTAACACCTTTCAATTGTGTTGAACTGTCGATGCTTCGGCAATATTCAAAACAATATAATCCTTACGAATGGCAAACTAGGTAAATTTAAATTGGAGATGAGCGTGAAAAAAGGTATTAATGTTATTAGGCCGACGGAGTGCAAATAACCTACTAAGTTTGATATTTGTGTTATTATCGGTTAAACAATACTCTACCAATAATATCTTCTAACGGAAAATGGATAAATCAATACCATTGGTAACGAAAAAGCGTATAAATCAATACCCCCTTGTAATGAAAAAGTGGATAAATCAATACATCTGGTAGCGAAAAAGTTAATAAATCTTGTTCCTGTATAAATAGTAAATTACTTCCTCAAACACGTGTAGTCAGAATCGATGTTTTGTGGTTGCTTGATACTGACAAAACGATTGACGGCAAAAGTCTTTTTGTCCGTCGGTCCGTCTGCCCGGCCATCTTTTCTCCTTCCGTCTGGACCTCTGTCTGTGATTATCGTTTGTGTTAAAATTATTCAGCCAATTTTCACGAAAATCGATATCTCCCAATCGATTTAAATGAACTCGTGGCCATACGAATTTGAAATGGATATTTTAATTTTTGGTGAAACCTTCAATTACATTTTCAAAAATTTTAAAAAATGACACCAATTTATTTATTTAACTCTGGTTTTTGAAATGGTGGAAAATGCTTCAAAGAATAGCCTAGGTCTCGTTTTTGTTTGAATCCCTGAGTCTTCGAAAATTACAAAAGTTCAATCTTTTGGGCGCCTTCCTAGAACTACAATATTGAAGAGAGAATTTTCTTCTTTCATGAAATATGTTCTTCAAAGACAGATCTTGAAATAATGCTATGTACAATTTTTCCAATATGTGTGTAGTTTTCGCATAATTTGGCGTCAAATAAAAGCAATTTAAACTAGTGGTGCTACAGAATGACACAGACTTTCTCATACTAGTTAGTTTTCTAATTTCTTATGCTGGTCTAGCTTTTCGGTCTTGCCATATATCCCGGTCAGCTGCCGTCTATCGCCGCCCACACTACGTTTTTTTTCTTCTTTTTCTCAGTTTTTCGGGGTCCTAAAGGTAGAACCGATATATTACTTTAACAATATTAAAGAGTAAAACACCGTCCTCTATATGTCAATTTTCATTGAAACATTTGGATCCGTCTCAGAAAAAGGTATTTAAGTGTTACACCAAATGCAAAATTTGAAGCTCTTTTTCACAGAAAATTTTTGAGTTTTCGAAAAAGCCATTTAAAGCACATCCACTCACAAATGCAATAATGTATGCCAATCGCGAAAAATAAGCATACTCAAGATGAGAGAGATATTTCAAAACAATTATATTTGTCTATTATTTTAACAAGCAAAAGAATACCCTCAAACAAACTTTATGTCATATTAAAGAGTGCACGTTTGAACGTTTCTGAAAATGCAAAATTTGTGCTCATTTTCACAGAAAACAGTTGAGATTTCGATAATCTTTATCTGACAATGTTTAAAGAACATGTACAATAATGTAAACACATCGCCGCTAATGTAAATATTACCATGGTGAGAGAAGAGTAAAAAATTGTAATTTTTGAAACAACAAATAGAACAATATGGCGCTTATATCATCTTATAGAGTACATTTATCACTATGACTAACAGAAGTTTAAAGAGAAATTTAGAGCGGTTTTTGAGAAAATCTTGTTTTTGTTATATTTTAATATTGCACATATTGCACGCAATACTGCGCGAAAACTACTAAAACTTTCAAAAAATATAATATGATCTTCTTGAAAGAACTAACTATGTAGAACAAATTTTATTTAAAGGAAAAATCTCTATCTTCAATTTTGTAGTTGTAGGAAAACGCCGAAAAAATAAAAATTTTGCATTTTTTGAAAATTCAGAGTTAGAAGTGAAAATCGGACCTGTGTCATTTTTATAAGTGTATTTTGCTCTATTATTTCAAAGAAAGTAAAGAAAAAATTTGAAGCCAGTTTTAAGAATATTTTGGAAATGTCCCAGGGGCTTTATGTACAATACCCAGAAATTTTTAAAAAAGTTTTCCAAAATCGCGGCGCCTTGAGTTGAATTAGATCAACCGGGTAATATCCTTTTTGGAAAAAATCTTACGTATGGTTTAGGCGGTAGTGGAGTTCACAGATGAACGTTTTGAAAAAAAAACACTTTTTCGGTATCAGGGGACCCCAAAACGTGTATTTCCGTTGAAATATCGAAATCGATTTCCGCAGCATTACATAACATTGTCTGTACTACGTATATACGTACGTATACGAGAACGTGAAAAGTATTTTCTCTAAAATTGATGCAAACGTTTTCTTTAAAATTTCTCTCGTATGTATCAATAGACTAGTTAAAAAGCGGTTCTGGTCCTATTTTCGGCAAACACTCTATATTTTCGAAAATTGCATAATGTTAAGCAAAACTACAATACTGAATATGATTTTTGTCTTACAGGAAAAAGAAAATAGTACAAAAGGAGGGAATTGATCATTTTCTGTGTGAATTGTTGAAGTTCTCACGTGGGAAAAAACCTTCCGATCTTTTGTAGTTTAAGTGCAATTAAAAAGGTGTTAACAAGTAAAGCGCACTTATCTTCATTGAAAATGAACGTCTTATGTTGTGTTGCTGCGTTTTCGTTGTCACACCAAGCTGAATTTTGGCTTTATTTCATATAAATCACTTTGTGCCGGTGTTTGTTAGTGAAATATACATACCACCTTTTATGTTTTGCAGGTTAACTCTGGTGCTATCCTGCGCAATGAAATTTGAGTCATATCCACATGATACACAAGTGTGCTCCATGATGATAGAAAGCTGTGAGTACAAAATTTAGAAATCAATTAATGCTTTAAAACTATATCTCATAAACATAAACGTTTTATGATTTTCTACTTAACTTGTTCAGAATTGCAACTGACAAGAAGAACTTTCAAGTTCTAATGATGCTAATGGGGAACTTCAAATTTGTGAACTTCGATACCATATCTCCTAAATGTTGGCACTCACACTCCTTTCTTATGCCTTTTAAGAACACGAAAATAATGTGTTTTTTTTAGTGTCGCACACTGTCCATGATTTGGTATTCTTGTGGAATATGACTGACCCGCTTGTTGTGAATCCAGAAATTGAACTACCACAGTTGGACATCTCCAACAATTACACCGCTGACTGCACTATAGAATATTCAACAGGTAAAAACATATTGATGGTTTATAGTTTACATTGTTGTAGTGATAGTTTCGTATTATTTTATTGATGATTGAAGATTACAGGATTAGAATGTGACAAAACTGCGCTCAATAGTATACACACAATGATGAATGATATGTATTTCATCAATATACGGTAAATGAAAGACAAACCTATTCGCCTTGAATTTTAAATTGAAGTTACATTAATGTAATAATCGTATTTTTTGCAGGAAATTTCACATGTTTAGTTGTAGTATTTAATTTGAGAAGACGTTTAGGCTATCATCTTTTTCATACTTACATACCATCAGCATTAATTGTTGTTATGTCGTGGATTTCATTTTGGATAAAGCCTGAAGCTATACCTGCAAGAGTCACACTTGGAGTAACTTCACTGCTCACTTTGGGTATGTATCACGTTTTTTCATAATATTTACTAATAAATATTTCGTGATACAAGGTGGTTCAAATATGACCGGGACTGATTCTTTTTACGAAATACTTTATTAGCAAAAATTTATTTGTACATGTCATTCTTCAAAGTACTCCCCTCCAGATTCTATACATTTTTTCCAACGTCCTGGGAGCATCCTAATGCCCTTTTCATAAAAGTCTTTTGGTTGTCGGCATATCCACTCCCGAACACTGTGGACGACTGCGTCATTATCCGCAAATCGCATGCCTTGCAAATGCGATTTAAGCTGTCCAAAAAGGTAAAAATCACTTGGGGCCAAATCTGGACTGTACGGCGGATGTGGTAGAAGGTCCCACTTCAATTTGCTGATGGTTGCCATGGTTGTTTTAGCAGTATGAGGCCGTGCATTGTCTTGAAGGAATGCTACCCGTTTCCCACCTCTCTTCCGTTTGGATCGGATCTTTTCTTTGATTTCTGTTTCCAAAAGTGCTGAATAATAAGCTGCATTGATGGTGTTAGCTTCTGTAAAAAAGTCTACATGGATAACACCCATCCAGTCCCAAAAAAATGTTGCCATCACTTTTCCCGCCGAACGGATCTTCCGCGCTCTCTTGGGTTTTGGAGAAGAGGCGTGTCGCCATTCACGTGATGCCTGCTGGGACTCAGGAATAAAATAGTGAACCCACGTTTCATCAGTGGTTACAATGGACTTCAAAAATGCATCTCCTTCATTTTCAAACCGCATTAGAAGAACACTGGCAGCTTGCATGCGCATCAATTTGTTCTCGTCCGTCAAAGTGCGTGGAACCCACCTAGCATTCACTTTTCTATATTTTAGGTGTTTTTTTTATCATGTCTTCTACACTACCCACACTGATGCCAATTACTGATGCAACTTCTTTGATAGTGATGCGCCTGCTCTCACAAATAACCGCATTAACACGATCAATGTTTGTTGGGGTTATGGATGTTCGCGGCCGACGATTATGAGGTTCATTCTCAACGCGCTCTCGTCCCTCTCTGAAACACTTACACCATTCAAACACACGGGTCCGTGAGAGGCACTCTTCCCTGTACTGTTTTTTGAGTCTCTGCAAAATTTCCGACGGTTGAACGTTTTCTCCAACGAGAAATTTGATGATAATGCGTTGTCCACGCACCGCGGCACCTTTTGTTCACTCATCGTTCTAGCAAGACCCAGACGCGACTGAACAGGTTCTAACCTGCAAAGGAGGGAGGTGGGGGGTTGTGGCTAGATTCTCTCCAGGCGGCGCAGTTAATGCGTATGTCGGGGTATTTGAAAAAAATCAGTCCCGGTCATATTTGAACCACCTTGTATCTTTAGCACCACTTTTATCTAAATGAAACCAACATCTCTCTAAATAAAACAATTAATCTTCTGACTTCACGGCTAGTAGTGCAACAGCACCACTGTATTGTATTATCTCTAACAGTTACGTAACGATACAATATAACTTGTTTCCTATTAATTCTTTATCTCCATCTCTTGAAAAAATATTTCTACCCCCTCCCCCTACAAAAGGCGAACAGTTCGAATTTGCAATGTTTGGCAATTTGCAATTTTCCAAAATTCACACGTTTTAATGCAAATCATACCATATTTATAAGCGGACTTTAATTTATTCAAGAAAAACATTTCGCCTTTGCCTTTCCTGATATTTGCACTTCGACCTTCACATGTTCGCGACCTTGCCGGAAACTCTACAGCACGAAAGAGTGTGTTAATGATGCACACGAAAGAGTGTGTTAATGATGTATGCATATAAAAAAGGAGTTATTTCCACAAATGCTTTCGAAATTTCAACAATGTTAAAAAATATATCATTTGATGTATTTGTGTCTACAAAACTTGCGAAAAATTATCACATACTCCTATAATGTAATTGTTAACATTTGAAATGTTCCAAAACAACGTAGTACTTTAAATTCTTGAATGTTCAAGAGCGGTATTCAAAAAGACGCTAATTGCGTGTGATTTAGTGTATTGTGTTCTACCTGTACGAAATGATTTTAAAAAACGTTGAGCTGTTTTCGAGAAAATCTTCTTCGGTGTGTTTGAAGAATCGTCACCATTTGTCTCAACATTATGTGAAAACTACTAATATTTTGAAAAGAAAAAAAACTGTACATGAAATCACTTAAAGTACGCATACAGAGGAATAGATTGAATTTGGAATTAAAGTGTAGGATAGGTTGAAAAAATGTTGAAGCAATTTTCGAAAATTCAGACGTTTTAATGAAGATCGGACATCTACATCATAATTTCCTGCGTCACCTAGATTTTACAGTAAAGTTTGAGTAACTGAAGCGAGATAGAATCTGTTTCTTTTGGATATTTTCACATATGGTCTATGGAAGTGCTCCCAAAAAAGATTTTTCTCATACAATGCCTTCACAAGCAATAAAAAATGAAAAACCGACCGGAGTCCTATAAAATGTGATGCTATTGAAATGTCATCTGGCGGTACAATTGAGTAGTGTTTTTTATTATTATTATTATTTTTTACGGTGTGCGAAGGCCTTCGAAGAGGGAGTGACTGAGGCGGCAAACGCTCTTGAACTTTGTCCAATATTGTTTTTCTTGGGGACCATCAACTTCCTTTGTCGTCTGCAACTTTCTTTGGCCTTACATTCAACAAGAGCTTACCTTGGCATAAACAAATACACAGTTTGAAGACCCGGTATATGTCATTAATGGACCTCCTCCGTATCCTTAATGGTAGCTCATGGGGTGCAGATAGTCTCTTGCGGTTATACAGGACACTCGCATTTCCTGTCTTAGAATATGGTAGTATTGTGTTCAGGTCAGCGTCTCCGACAACGCCCCGTCCGTTGAATTCTCTCTACAAAGCCGGCATACGTATTTGCACAAGCTCCTACCGCACGAGCTACTTCGAATGCTACTTCGCGGAGGCTGGAGAACCGTCTCTGAGCCGTCGGCGAAATATTTTGATCAGCTTTTATTGTTTGAAATCATCGGCTGTAGATACTCCCCGAGCGTCATATATACTCAGACCATACGTACTTCATCCCCCGGGGTATCCTATTCTGTACTATTTTGCAAAAACTCAACGTACAACACCCCAAACCTGTGAAAGGCCTTCGAAGTCCTCTTTCTCCTTGAAAACGTCTCCGGGCCATAATAGACCTTAGACTGCCCTGCATTCTTAAAACGACACCATATATATTTATATATATTTTAAACAATATATTTAAAACAATTATTTTCACCATATATTTAAAACAATTTCAAGAGATAAAATCCACGAACGCTGGCCGCATCCTTATTGACACTGACGGTTCCTCACACAATGGCAAAGTAGGATGTGCCTTTATCGTCACATTACGCGCAGTTTTCGTACCGTCGTGCATTATATAGCGGAGAAATATGCTATTAGGGCGTTAAAACACGCTCAATTGGCGTCATTACAGAAAGTAGTGGTGTGCAGTGATTACAAAAGTGCTCTCGAATCCATCTCATCCTTCTCTTCTTGCGACCCCTTAACAATGAAAATTCATCCTAAAATACATATCTAATTCAGCATCATTACAATTTTGTTGTTTACCGAGTCGCTGGATACGCGGGAATTAGAGGAAACGAAATAGCTGACCCGGCAGCAAAGTTGGCCGTGAAGAAACTAGAGTTAGATATGCTTAGTGTTTATAGACGATACGAAGCCACTTTATTAGGCGTTCCGTACTCAAAGCATGGCAGAGTGGCAGAACTCGGAATTTAAGCTCACGAGAATAAAGGACTTCCTTGGGCTTCCTCATCACGTGGTGCTAGGTGAGTGGAGATAACTCTTCTGCGCCTTCCAATCGGTCACTGCCATTTTTCTCATGGGGTATTTATGAAATGTGAACGAAACGAAGGAAATATGATATGAATATGTTTTTATGTAAATGTGATGAACGCATACTTTTAACTTTCTTGCTGCTGCCCACGCAGTATAGAGAAAATATTTTTTTTTAAAAAAGATAGAAAAAACCCGGCGAATTTTCGACCGAAAAACTCTTATTGCGAGGCCCTGGTAAGGAAAAAGTGGATACATCGAGTTCCTATTTATAGTAAAATACTTCCTCTAACACGTGTCATCATAACGTGTCATCCATGTTTTGTAGGTCCTTGGTATCGAAAAATCGATTGTCGGCAAAACGTCCGTGAACAACGCTAGCCGTTCAGCCGATGTTCTCTAATATTGGTAATCCCCAATCGATCTCGCTGATGTTGCGGCTACGTATTGAATTCGAAACCAATATTTTAATTTTCGAGCGTACTTTACATGAATCCCCTGGAATATTGTCATTTTTTTAAAATGGTTCCATTTTTTTTATTTAAATTTTGTTGTTGAATAACGTAAAGGACGCTGAAGATAATGGTGCAGGTATAATGTTCGTTGAAATCCCATATTTTTCGACAATTGCAAAAATAAACATTTTTTCGGTGTCTTCCTACAACTAAAATATTGATGATAGAGATTTTCGTAATAAAATCTGTTTTTTAATGACATGATGAAATAAAGTCCTGTAAAATTTTTCGAAATTTGAGTAGTTTTCGCGTAATTTTGCTTGAAATATGGGCAATTTTTAATTTGTTGAAACATTTTTTCTAAAAGACGGCCCCAAATTTTTTGATTCAATTTTGACCTGGCATAGCGTAAAGGACGCTTAAGATGACGGTGCAGGTCTGTTTTTGGTAAAAATCCCTGATTTCTCGAAAATTAGAAAAATCCAAAAGTTTTTTGGGATCTTTCTACAACTACAATTTTGAAGATATTTTTTTCGGAATGAAATGTGTTTTTTCAGAAACTGATCTTCAAATAACGCTATGTTCAATTTTTCGAAAATATTAATATTTTTGGCGTAATTTTGCTTCAAAATTCAATTTTTAAATTTCAAACATTTATTTTTTCAGAAATAGCTCCACTTTTAATTATTTTTTTTTTCACGTATGTAGAAAAGGATGGTCAAGAAAGTAGTGCTGGTACCATTTTCGGCGCATTCTCCGTATTTTCAAAAATTGAAAAAATTCAAAATGGTAAATTCGAATTTCCTGAATATCGTTTCAGGTGGTGTTATCACCTCTCTGATTACCAAGCTGATAAAGAAATTACTGTTTCTCTAAAAAAGCAAATGATAAATAATGTATCGTAATGATTGTAATCTTCTTATAATGAGCTTAAAATTAGTTTTTTATTCAATATGATTAGCAGTCAGCGTTAGAAACTTTTGTTGTATTGGCTACAAATTTACATGTTTATTCGAATGTACACTGTGCATTAGCAATTTAATACATAAACAACACTCACCTAAAAAAAGAAGGCACAGATATAATTTTATGTAGGATACACCACCCAATAAAACACAATTATTTAAATGAAGATTTTCACTTACTGAACTACTGTTAATATTATTATATGCATAAGAGTTTGAATTCAAGCTCTGTGGTTGTTTAAATATATACTCATTGTTAATAAAATAAATTATAAAGTAATGTTTTGTTACATTACTGCTTTCTTGGGGCATCTATAACTTTAATTCTATTTCAAGACATTAATTATGAAGATACTAATTGTGGATTTGCTTGGTTGGTAGTCTTCACTTAAAAGAATTTTCATAAAATCCACGACAATGAAAACTGAAAAACAGTTCCATTTATGGCAAAAATGGTGTTTTTGGCAAGAATTGATAAAAAAGTATGTGCCCATTGTTGCATCACTTGCTGCATGCATTCCATTGCCATCGACCATTGACATGTGTTGATGTGGATAGAAATTGTGGTACAATAATATTACACAACTACTAAGAGCGAGAAATTATGTGGTGTTTTAGCATCACTAGTTCATTTTAAATGTGGATCTGCAATACGTTCTCCTCAATACATTTAAATCTAGTCCTGAGAATATGTGAATCTTTAAAAATATACATCCTATACAATGAAAATACTGGCACAGCAATAACCACAAGCAATAGGCAAGGGGGGGCAAGGATTAGAAAATACCTTGTTGTAGTTGATAAATAATAATCACAGGTATGCTATATTGAAAGATGGTTGACTAAATGTATGAAAGTTCTGTGGCCCTCAACCTAAGCAGGAAATTCACCCTTGTTTCCACTAATAATGTCTGAATTACAGGAATTCACTCTAATATAACTACTGCTTTTTTAACACACATTTTCACACTAAAAAAATATAAGTTAGTAGATGGTAATGTAGAAGATGTTAGCAACCAATGCTTGGCATTCAGTAATGTGACACTGTAAAGGTAGGCCTTATAATGGGGGTTGATTTCTAGTTTTGAGAGAAAGTTTTTCTTTGTTTCAGCTACACAAAATACCCAGTCACAGAAGTCTCTACCACCAGTCTCATATGTGAAAGCTATTGATGTATGGATGTCTTCATGTTCTGTATTTGTTTTCCTTTCTTTGATGGAATTTGCTGTAGTCAACAACTACATGGGTCCAGTTGCTACCAAAGCGATGAAAGGCTATTCAGAAGAAGATATAAGATCTGCACTCGATGATTTCAAGGTGACAACAATTGATTTGTACTTCTTGCATATTATAACTGTTAAAGTAAAGTAGTAATTTATATTGTAGATATGAATTACATTTAAAACCTACACTTCTAGTGATTAAAGACTCCCAATGCATTTCTTTGTACAACAAAATGTGTAAATTTGTTTTAGAGACAAATGCCATTTATATCAAATCATTTGATACACTAGATCATTTGCAGTAATTGCTTCGGAGAACTTGTCCAAAAGGGAAAAATGCTGTAAATAGAATCTAAAAGTTTAAGTTGCAAATTTCTTGAAAAAGTGAGTGAAAAAAAAGAAGAAAGAAAAAGTCTTAAACACAACCGATTTTCTTGTACATAAAATATTAGCTTCAAATCATTTATTGAGTAAAGACAATAACAAAGAAGCCTTGCACAGAACATTGATTAACATATTTTACTTATCTATGGACAAACCATACAAAAGGAGATATTTTAGAGAGTGACTACCAATCTTCTGAACGGCTAAATGATATTGACCTTATAAAACATAATGAAATGGAAATTATTGTAGATTAATTTCTTAGTAATAAAACCTCAGGAAGGGATGGAATAAATACAAAACTTCTGAAATATGATCCCAAGGTAGTAAAACAATGTCTTCTAGATGTCTTGAACTTGTGCTGGATAACATAAGGCCTACAGCATCCCCCAAGTGGGATGAAGTAACAATAATACTTAATCAAAAAAAGGGTGATCATTTAAATCAAAATAATTTGAGAGAAATTACTTTGCTAAACACCTATAAATTGTACTCAAAACAATTATTCGCCCATTAAATGTAATAAGTAAGAGAAGAGCAGTGAGGTTTCAGGAAAGGAAGATCATGTTCAGATTGTGTACTATATCATACTGCAAACATTTCAAAAAAGAAAAGTTTCCTACATTCATCCTCTTTATGAAAAAGCCTTTGATAATATTTACAGAGAAAATGTATGGAGTTTATGTGCACGAAGGGCTATCTTAGCCATCTGGTTAAAACCATCCAAAAGCTTAAAAAAACACAAAAATTAAAATAAATAAATAAATAAATAACAAGGACTGAAATATATATCGTGTGTCAAACATGGTTCCCAATTGGCATTGTTTAATATTTACATAGATTTGGCTATAGAAGAATGGCAAACACCATCTCCACCTGAAATATATGAGGGTGTATTATTCACGCACGTTTTCTTGAGCCCTCGCTTCACTAGTTGCAAGAGAAGTGGGCAGTTTGTTTTTTTTTCATAAAAGGAATTTTACATCAAATTTGTTGTTCATTTTTCGAAGCAAAATAGTTTCTATTACACAGGAACAAACATTTCTGGTTACCAAATTTTGCCTACAACACTCGATGCTATCATTTATTCTTAATTCAACTAATGTTGGCAAAGGAGTGGGGGTAGGTATTTCGGAGCTCAAGAAAACTTGCGCATATAATATGTCCTTTGAGACTATGCTCTTTGCAGATGATCAACTGTTTGTTGCAGAATCCAGAAATGATTTACAAATAGCAACATATTAAATACAAAAAGTAATGGTGGAATATAATTTTAAAATATCTGTTACCTAATGTAAAACTATGATTTTTGTCAGTTTAGAACATGCCAAGTGTGAAATAGTTCTAAGTAATACAATTTTAGAATGAGTTTCCACTTTTAATTATTCAGGCTTAATTGTGGCATATTTAATAGAATGTGATCTTGATGTCAAATTATGTAGATTCCAGAAATTGTGCTAACAATTAGGAAAACATTAAAAACTAAATCTCAAAGCGAGACTCAATTAAGACTCAATCAAACACTAGCTGTCTCATTAAACTATGGATGTGAAATTTGGACTTTAAATAAACTATCAAAATGAAAAATTCTAACTAGTGAAATGAAGTTTCTGCAAAACATGTCTAAATATATTTTATTAGATCATAAAAAATATGGATATACAATTTTTTATGATCTTAACTTTTTTTATCTCTCAGAGTAAAAAAATGAAACAACATTGGTTCTCCTGTACTATAAGAATGAATGACAGACTCCCTGAACAATTAATAAATTATGTATCAGATGGCAAAAGAAGAGTTAAAAGATCAAGGACAAGGTAGTTTGATGACCTAAACATTAATGACGTTAAAGATGGAACAGGCCTTCAGGCCTAATCCAATGTGTTGAAGAAGATAATAATAAATACATACTGTATCTAAAGACACGGGAGTTAACATGCCTAAGTGTTAGAAAGGCTGCAACATAAAACATAATATAAGAAACATATTGTTGATATGTTTAAAATATGAGTATTATGAGTATTAACATATGAGTATATGAGTTTTACATATGATGTGTTACATATGAGTAAATGGTGCATATTAAATGATTTTAATTTTAAAATACAAAATATGTTTTTATCCCTCATCCAATAGCATTGAATTTTATTTACTGTGCTTAAAAGTCAGAGATTTATTTTGAAAAACTCCTTAAAAACTTGACGCTACATTCACGCCATTACGAAAGCCTTAGCCATTACGAAATGTTTTACATAACTGGAAAGCAGAATCGTGCAAGATCTATAATATACACTGAGAAGTATCGATTTTGTAGAAACTCACATGAAACAATGGAACACTGAAATGTAGCAATATTTTACAAAAGGTCACATGAAAACGGAAGATATAAACTCAAAAGGAAAAGATTTTTGGTAATTTGTCATTTTTACTGCAGAACTATTTAGCTCTCAACCCCAAGTCAAATATCCTGAATTGGCATGAACTGAAGTTTGAAATTAAAAGAAACAATAAAGTGGTACAATGTAAGATTTGTAAGAGAAGGATAATGTGAAATTTTTCACCAAAAATGAGATAATTGCTTTGCATCTTGTTACATTAATTTTTTTGATGAAAAACTGCAGTAATTATATTTTCCTTTGGCCAAACATAAAAGTACATCTCTTTATTTTATCTCATTATCATGCACTAACATTATTTTACAGATTGATTGATGATTTTATTTTGTTTCAAAATCTCATGATACTCCTATTAATTGTTTAAGTTTGTTAAATTCTGCAATGTAATTCCAAGCATTAAGATTACCATACCCAGGTGTGTCAGCGACACTAATGACCTTCCTGATTTTATATAAATTGACAGTAGTTCTCTCTTTGTCTGGCAATTATTGACATAATTTTCTGATATTTGAAGCAAATCTAAAACATTTTTTCAGTTCTTTATTCATTTTAGAGTATTGTAATTTCATGACATATACAGGAATATTGTTAATGATCAACACACAGCTGTACATTGGAGTCTGTAAATCTAGAAGCCATAAGGAAAGCAGCCATATAAGTGGCATAAAAGAAAACTTTAGTCTCATTAAAAATCATATAAAACCATTCTGTTTTATCTATATTAAATTTGTAGCAGGAATATTGGAAAAGAAGTAGGCTGTTACTATATTAAAAATTTGTATCAGTATTTTTCATTACATGGATTGCCATTTTCTATAATTTTTTTTGAAATAATACTTGATAATAATAGTAATAATTTTTTTTCATTTGTGTATAAGAAAATCCATTAAATAAGGCTTGAGTTTTTAAGAAATCATGATCAAGGTAATCAGAGATTTCAATTATAAGTAATTGTGATCTTATGGAGAAAATACATATGTATTGTGAGATTTTCCAAATGTATGATGTATTATAATTAAAAAATCAACCTGTTCAATTCATTTAGAGCAATAGAAAAGTCACTAATGATTCTGACATGTAATATCGAGGTTAAACATATTCCAAAGTATTATTAATAATTATTTTTTAATGTACTTCACAAATGAAAGGCCTGTGGTGTCCGTGCTGCATAATTATTATAAAAAAAATTACATAAACTACTGTAAGTTTTCCAAATTTGTTGTGGTGTGATATGAGTTGTGATGCTACAGTCTGAGTAGAAATGCCAAATTTTGGGCATTGTTCTGTGATTTTCTATAAAAGATAAAAACTCATTTTGATTGTTTGCACATCAAATCTTCTCATCCATTTACTATAAAAAGGAACCCAGTGTACATGTGAACTTGTAATATTCTTTTCAATTATGTTGTGCATACTTGTTAATATTTTTTTTGTTGAAGATAAGTGATTGATATTTGTTTTGTAAATAAGCAGGTTAGAAACCATAGGAAGTAATCAGAATTCAAATAAATTGAAAGAAGGGATAGAATAAAGAGAATTCAATTCAATTTGTCAGCCTGAAATTTAGTTTCAGTGGTATTCAAAATAATTATTTCCTATTGTATTTTGTATTTATTTTAAAAACAACTCTTAAATTAATTTTAAAAATATTGTTTTGTTTTTCTATAAATATACTTACAAAGTCATAGTGCCAGTCCGGATGGCCAAGATCGCTAAGACAGTAGTGCCGTAGCGATCTTGGTTCGAAGGATCGTGGGTTCAAGTTCCACCTCGGGCATGGTCGTATTGTGTTCGTCCTTTCACCACCTATCATCATCATATCGTGTCATCCTCACAGTTACCATACCGTTACATGCAATAGTGGTCGCTAATGACCTAGAAGTTGATGCAACCTTAAATTTAAAAAAATGTATTTGAGCTCATGCTTTTTAAAAAGTATTATCTTTTCTTTTTTTTTTTTTTTTTCAGGAACTAGATACTTGTGGACAAGGACCAGTACAACCAATGAGACCTATAACTGCTACTATTCCACAATATGCCACATTTTGTAATGGTCGGGAAACAGCGTTATACATAGACAAAGTATCACGTTTCTTTTTCCCATTCTCTTTCTTCATTTTGAATGTTGTTTATTGGTCAACTTTTCTATGAAAAGGGACTTGCTAGCTTTTCAGCTGTGAGTACCTTAATAAGCACTTGAATTGCTTCAGGATGAACAGAAGTGCATTGGTGGCATTTTTACCTCAGGGAAAAGTGGGAATACTCACTAATGAAATCTCATTTGAGTCATATTTTATCTCTGAAATGTGAACAATGGCTGGGTGAGATTTTGAATTTAAGTGGAGAAAATGGATATGAGAATCAATGAATATGATGTACTTGAGAGTTTCATAAGTACATGTTTATTTTTGAATTTCAAACCATTGTGTTACATTCTGTTTCAATATAAAACGTACTAGTACAATATTGCTACAGGCACTACTGAACTTTCATATCCTCATGTTGACTAAACTTATGAATTGTTAAGCAAGTGCCTTTTCATATTTGCCCAGCATTTTTAATGATAATGTGCATGATGTTGTGCAAATTTTATGAAATTAATTGAATGAAAGTTAGACAAAAACATTTCATAATACTGTGAAATATTGGCATTGTTGTTGGAACAAACATTGTTTCAACATAGAAGTAATACATGGTATTTCAGTTCTGCATGAAGACAGTCTGAAGGGGACACTGCAGAATGTGTTGTTCCTCTGCACAAAAATGAAGTTCTTCAATATGGACTAGATAAACAAATCACTGTCTTTTTAACGAAATTGTTCACTCAACCCTGCAGTTAATAATACTTTCTGCATATTATAAATCAGTCTCACTCTCCAGCTGTCATTCTTCTACTTGTTTTTATTTACTAATGTATTTATTTTCTGGTCAAAGTTACTTAGGCATTGCAAAAAATAATTACTCGCTACCTCTAAGATAATAATTTTCCCATTAACAGATCGAAGAAGACACTGTAGTTTTTTATATTGTTTTGAAGTATTCATTTCATAATGACTAAAGTTTATTCAATAGTTAAGTGATATGAGATTAATATTCAATCACACATGATTATGGATTATTTCAAATTAAACTGTTAATACACTTGGCCATACTCTGTATAGATTAAATTTGTCTAATTCTTTCTATTTAGAAATGAATGTTGATAAAAATCCTGAATAAAACTGTTATCACAGATTTTCCAGTAAGCAAGTGGCAATTTATTTACAATAGAACTTTCCATAATGTTTTTTGTTTTGTATTCTTATAATCAAAAGAATCAGAATGTAAGCTCAATTGTTGAATTAAATTCTTTAGAGGTGGTCCAGACCAGGGCCAGCGGAAGATGTGGTTACAGTGGTAGTACTACCCACATGAAAATATTCCAGGTGGGTAACCAATTACCCACCTGGAATTTTTACACAAATTACAAAAAAATCCAAACTATATTGATCGATTTCAATTAAAGAATTTTGAATAAACTCCATATTTTTATACCATTATCATACGTTCCTTTAAGAAAACTTAAATACGTGACCCCCTTCCATGGTACTACCCACCTGAAATGTATACCTTTCGCCGGTCCTGGTCCTGACAATGAGTATTGATTCGAACATCAAGTTTTTAACAGGACTTATGTTACTTTTGAAAGAGTCAAGATTTTGGAATTAAAAATTTTTACTCGGGTATAATAATATTTCATATGTTACGGCGCAGGGCAGACCAGCGACCTCGGCGACCACATCGATCGAATTTCCCTTTGATCAAACGTCCCTGTGAAACCATCGAATGTTATAATTATTCAAGGTACCGAGTTCACATTTCGTTCAAACGAATCAATCAAAATGTCAAGGAAATCACCGGTATCTTTTCAATAACAGCAACGATTACCAAGCAGATTAAATATCTTCGATTTTAAAAAAGGAATATACTTGTATCATTTGTGGTACCGTAAGTCTTGCGAAATACACTCCACAGTAAACATTACGTCGTTGATTGTTTTAAAATCACTCTGCATCAATTCGCACTGAGAGCCCGTTGTCTCTACTTTCAACAGTTTAGGTAATTTCCGAACTGCGGTAAAAATGCAAAACATTTTTCTCTACTTCACTGTAAGAATCGCGCCATTCCCGAGCAAGGGCGTATTCAAGTGAGTTGGACTTTTTCAGTTATAAAGATAGTGACACAAGTGGCGGCTCGTGCCTATTCGCATGTTCGCATGTGCACACTCATATTAATTCGGGGCATTTTGTTCTTAAACATATCTAAACAAGATGGAAATATAAGTTCTCTCAGAGCGTTTCTGAAAAATGGAATTTCAAAACGTGCCGTTCGGAAGCAGCGATTGACAGTCCGCCGCCAGAGCCCTTCGTGAAATCCAGTCCGCGCACACTCGGGAACTGCGAACGAGTAGAGTACATTGTTGGCTGCCGCGGGGCTAAAGGGGAAAGAATGAACAGTGTCTTCATGTACGGCAGGAGCATTTGGCCGAGTGTGCGATCGCCACTGCGTCTGCGCAGTGGCAATGTCAGCGAGTGCCTTGACATTTCTTGAAGAGATAACACTTAGCGATCACAAGTTTGTTGGAGAAATACGTGAGACATTAAACGAAGGAAGTGTGAGATATATCTCCTCTGGAAAGAGCTCTCATCCCTTCCAATGAAACAGTTCTGTAGCGCGCGAAACGCGAACGCATTGCTGTGTAGTGATGCATTCATAAGAATTGTGTTAATTTCATATTATACACACATTATCTTATATTTTGAAGTGAGTTGCAATTAAAAATCCATTTCGAATTAATGAAAACCCAAATGCGTTTTGTAAACGTATGTACGTAGTTGGCTACTTTTTTAATGCGTTTTGAAAAATCGAAGTTCTCTTATCAAGCGTGAAGAAAAATTTGCTGAAAAGAAACTGTGTTGAACTGACTTCGTGTTTCGTCACAGTGCAGACGGCTAATTATCTAGATTGTTATGAGTTTTCGGTAACTTGTACTTTTAGCCTAAAATTTGTACGGCAAGCTTCTGGAAAATACTTTATAGCAAAAGTGCAAGTAAAAAACGTTTACAACCAATGTGTGCAATAGAACTCTTAACACCCCTGGAAAAACTGTTCCGGAACGTGCTGAGTAGTTACGCGGCAATCTGACTTCAGTAATAAATATTTCGGAGGAGTCCTTGTCCAGCTAACAAGGGAATGCCGTGATGTGAGATGTCGAAACCTGTCCTAATCCTTCTATTCATCGGAAGCACATGCCGTATTAATCTCAAGATCACACCTTTGGATGTCGATACACTCTGCAAGTCAATTAAAAACATCCTGAATTTTCAAATTGGCCCTTTGCTTTGGCCGATGTAAAAATGGTCAACCCTGCAAAGCAGGTGCTATCCAGAGCGTTCGCTTGTGATTCAATACCACTGGTCGCCGCCAGCGGAAGACTCTGCTTCCAACGTCGTTTCCTGCGAGCGGCAGGCGGGGAGGCAGCTGCCCCTCCTAGCAGCTAAAATAATAAAACTAATAACACTAGCATTAACTATACACAGTCTTAACTACTAATACAAGAATTTCAGAATTTTAGTTTTATCTGTTGTTCATTTTTGTAAGAAATGCATTTCCTCGTGATAAACCTTGCCGCAACCGCTCATCTTCCATCCAACATGGAGCTACTTACCCTGGAGCTCTTTCCTCACGAATTGGAGAGCTCTTGTCGGCGTCTACTGCGAAACAGGTCAGTTGTGTAATCACACGCGAAAGGTCTGGTGCAAACTGGAGAAGTGCGGTAAAGTTGTAAGTCTTTCAGAATTTTCGAA
Organism: Gryllus longicercus; assembly: GCA_038098605.1. Lineage (NCBI taxonomy): Eukaryota > Metazoa > Arthropoda > Insecta > Orthoptera > Gryllidae > Gryllus > Gryllus longicercus. The sequence goes on from JAZDUA010000239.1 coordinate 1,149,980, forward strand.
TGAGAAAATTGATTTATCGACACAAATAGGCACAAATTAAAGAAGGGCGAAAAAAAATGAAGCTGTGAAATATGAATTTGATTCACAAAACAACTCTTAAATCTCTTCTTTACATAATTTAAATATAAAGTAGTTATATGATATACGTTTTCAATATTTAATAATTATGCATATTGATATTAATAATGAAAAAAGTAACAATCTTTTACTGGCAAGGAAATCAAATATCTCAAATAAAATGGACTTTTACATGAAGAAAAGAATTGAGTGTACTGGGAACAATGGCCTGCTCCCACCGAATGTCATTTGACCTTGAGGAAACAACCCTCTACAACGCCAACCTGGGCGCCCGCACGCTCGCCACTCGGCTTGCGAGGGCTGTCCAAGTTCTCTGTAGAAACGAAAAATAGTACGAAAACGTTGGCAAATTTGGAATTTTTTAAAGTAATTGGCAGTATGTATAGGCAGCTAAAATTTACATCGTGGTATCAGAAGGGCATGTAAATTCAATGGAAAAAAATATGAGGACATGTTTCGACATGTCACACCGCGGCATTCCCTTGTGAGTTGTATCAACTGAACAGTCTCATATTTCTTTTCTAGACCGTTGTTCAAGAAATTCTTCAGCAACAAGTCTGCTAGCATGATTTTGCGTTATCGATGAATACATTTGTCAGTTCTTTTCGAAGCTGCTCACTGTCAAAGAAAGTATAATACTTTATTAGAAAAGAAAAATTTTCTGAGGAGAAGAACGTTTTCTAGGTGGAAAACAGCTTTTTGCTAAGAAATTGAATAAAATGAAGGTTTCAAAAATTCTTGAAATTGATATTCCATCTGAGTCATGACTGCCTCAAAAAGAAAAAAAAGACAACAATTTTTTGTCTTTGAAATAATTCTGATCCTGAAAGTTCATTCATGGCCAATTCTGCTTTGATGCAGTTATCAATAGACTTTTCGTATCTAACATGGCAACATATTACGTATATATACTATTTCTATCTCTACGGCATACTACTTCCCTCATCATGTCGCATCGTGCGAAATCTGCATTTCGATATCACGAACCGTTTGGGAGTGATCTAGAGTTCATGGGACATACTCAGTTACACTAAATCTGTAGCTTGATTAATAGTTTCGGGAAGAAAATGCCTCACAAAAATCACACAAACAACTCACTCCAATGGAAATTGGGAGGACACACCTCTAAATTCGCTAATAATGCAAACATATACACAAAACTGTACTCCAAATTGCCACTTTTCATTTATAAACGATTAGTGAAGAAATCCAACTCATAAACAATCACCATTAACAATTCATACTCTATGCCAAAATTTGCCATAAACAAGTGCTAAATATAATTAGTAATAAATTCATTTGCCGCGGACTGGTTAGTTTCAATTATTCGGGTTCAAATTTCGGAAATGTACCTCTTGGGAACGCCTTGCCCGATTTTTTTGAAAAAATGCTGAACACTGATTTTTTAAATTAAAAAATATTATTATTATTATTATTATTATTATTATTATTATTATTATTATTATTATTATTAGTTTTAGTATTAGTATTAATTTTTTTTACAGAAATGACCCATGGATTTTTTTTTGTGTGTGTGTGTTTTCAAACCTTAGGAACGGCAAAAAACGACAAATTATGGATCATGCAGTTTTGTGATTGTATGAAGTGGTCCTATCTTCCAGGACGTGCACGCGGTACACGCCTGCGCATGCTGGGTGCTTAGGCTCTCTGCCCAGCGAGTGCGAGAGACGAGATGGCGCACGCCCCCTTGTGCGCATGCGCGAGAGAGCCATCCGGGATCTGTTCACAAGCAGGCGATGTTCCGAATGGCTGAGTCGTAATAAGCACTCAAACGTTGGTTTGAAAAAATATTTTCTAGGCAACAATTTGCATTACATAAGCATATAAACACTCCAGGAATATATAAATTATTTATTATTTACAAAAAATGAATGTATTTGTTCAGAGAGAAAAATGAGCACAGGAATAAAAAAAAACATTTACACAATTCGACTGCTTTTTTATGTTATTTTTTCTTTCTGAACAAATATATTAGTGGATGGGAAGGGGGTTCAACTGTGAGTGACGGACGTATGCATGGAAGCGCGGACAGGTGGGCGGACGCAGATTACTCGAATATTATACAAAGATATTTTTAGGTGTAGCATATACGATAGTGTCAATGGGATAATCCCTTTTTGTAGGATTATATAAACGAAAATAAAATTATAAGATAAATATATACGAATGGAATGGTTGTAGAATAGGAGCTTGCAAATGTACTATTTAACAATCCTCCTGATAATACAGAAAGAATGTACTCTTCAAAACTATTCTTCCAATGTGGGTGGTAGACGTAATCCGAAAGAACATCCGACTGGAAGAGGGGAGAAGTTAATTTGAAGTTACATTTACGGCCAGAAGCAAAACAAGGGGCCATCTCACGTACAAAACTTGTTATAGATTTTTTAGAATTACACAATCCAAATAGTAAATAATACTTTAAATGTCGTCAAAATTAATATTACTTTCTTTTTCAATGCTCGGTATAGTCTCTAATTGCATAGAAATAGTTATGCAGTAGAAAAGATTTTACGTGGGACTTAAATTTTTGTATCGAATTTAGTCGTTTAATGTCATCTGGCAAGGTGTTGTAAAATAATGTACGTGTATTATATGTGAATTTTTTGTAGTGAGCTGTTGATATTGTCACCTGATAAATATGATTACCTCATCGAATGTTGTAGGTATAGACAACGGCGTTTGCTGAAAATGTATTCTCTCCCTTGAGTAAATCATTTTTGACAAAAACCACTTATTCATATATCAAGATACAAGGTAATGGTAAGATACCTATTGATAAAGATAGGCTTATAAGAATCACGTGGGTGGGATTTGCTTATTATTCGTACAATTACTTTTTGTAATCTAAACGTAAATAAAATGCTATAAAATGTATTTCCCCAGATTATGATGCCATATCTCAGGCGAGAATGAACATTCGTGAAATATACACAACGAACAGTATGGAGACTGACTGAATTCGAAATAATTCTGAATGCGTAGCATAAAGAACTTCATTTAGTGTTCACTTCATTTATTTATATGGACGTTCCATTTAAGGTTTGGCTGAATCGATAGACCTAAAATGTCGTTACCATAACATCAGTCAATGGCACACAGTTTATTTATTACAGATATTTCAAAAACATTTTCAACGGAATACACATTTAATTCCGTCAAGGTGATAGAGTCGATATTATTTTTAACGTAAATGCAAGAACCCCCATTTGCAGGACCTTTATGCGATTTATTTTCTCTATAATAATAGGCAGCGAGGTAAAAGTTTGAAATTTGTAAACGCCAAGTTCATTATGAAATAACCATTGTTCTGTAAAGCAAAGGACATCCATTTGATTTGAATGAAAATCAAATAAAATTTGTTCTCCATAGTGAGTTCGTTCATTAAAGTCATATACATTTTTTTTAAATTTTAGTAGTCTTTGGGCAATATTGCGTGCAATATGTGCAATTTTAAAAAAATACAGAAACAAGATTTTCTCAAAAAGGGCTCCACTTTTTTTCTTTAAACTTTGGTAGGAATAGTGCTAAATATACTGTATAAGATGACATAATCGCCATATTGCTCTATTCGTTTGTTTTTGCAAAAATTACAAAAAATTAATTTTTTCACTTGTCTCTCATGTCCTTAATATTTATATTAGCAGCAACTTGTTCACATTATTGTATTTATGAGTACATGTGGCAAAATAAATATCATATAAAGCTTCTCGAAACTTAACTGTTTTCTGTAAAAACTAGCTCAAAATTCCGCATTTTCAGATATGCCCAAACGACATTTTCTCAAAAAAAGTCCCAATTTTTCTCTCCAAACTTTTTCAAATGTTTTTCAAACTTAGGAAAGGATAATGCTAATTGTATTCTTTAATATAAGGTAAAATTCATTTCGAGGCATTGTTGTTTTTCAAAAATTACACAAATGTAATTTATTTGAAACATCTCTCATGCCGATAATATGCACATTTCCAACAATTTGTAAACATTATTGTATTTGTGAGTTAAAATACTTTAAATGACTTCAAATGAAATTTTTTGAAAACTCAAACATTTTCTCTGTTAAAGTGCTTCAAATTTCGAATTTACTGTAGCGCTTAAGCACCATTTTCTTAAAAACGGCTCCAAATTGTTCAAAGAATATTTCCATTTAGGACAAAGTTTTACTGTTTTTTAATATTCTTAAAATAATGTTGCTAATCTACTAATAGGAAACAGAAAAATTAAGAATTTATTTTAATGTACTTTGAGCGCTGATAGAAGGCAGCAAGAAAGAGCTTTTGGCAAATTCGAATAGCTAGCCTAGACCAAGGGAAATTGAAAACTATTATGGGAAAGTGTGCCATTCTGTATCACCACTAGTTTTTATTAATTAATTATAATGGCGAATCCTATAGTTGCAGTGTTGTCATACAGAAGGTTTTAATTGTATTTGACGTGGAAAGAAACAAGTACAATTTGTTTCATTGACTTTCATTTCGATGAATCCTAATAGATACAAGAATATATAATTGTACCCAGCGCCAGTTGCTTTTTAACTGGGTGAAAAGTGACATTCGTCACAAAATTATTGTGCTTCATATGCTTCACGGTGACTGGTAGAAAAACGAAATCTAGAGTTCAGTGTGTAACCACAGTGCTGATTTGCGCGTGTGCTGAAAAATATCGGAAATGTCGGTAAAGTTGTGAAAATATTATTGTGGAGGTCTCCTCCTGATCTATATTATTACTATCTCGCTACGAAATAGAGAGAAAGTTATGTAATGCTACGTGAAAAACAGCGAATGTTCGGCAGAAAAACTATTACCGGGTCCTGGCAACGAAAAAGTGGATAATTCCAGCTGCTAAATTTAGAAAAAAATCCTCTAGCACGTGGTGTAACCAGAATTCATGTTTTATGGGTTCTTGATATCGAAAAATCGAATGACGACAAAACTTCCGTCCGTCTGTGAACAGCGCTAACGGCTAACTCGTGCAGCCGATTTTCTCCAAAATTGATATTCCTCAATCGATCTGGCTAATGTCACGGCCCTTGAATTTGAAACCGATATTTTAATTTTGGAGGGTACTTTATATGAAGCCCCTGAGACATTTTCCAAATTAAAAGAAAATATCTCCATGGGTTTTGATTAAATTTTGTTGTTGGACAGTGTGAAGAACATTTAAGAGAATGGTACAGGTCTCTTGTTCGTTAAAAACCCTGATTTTACGAAAATTACAAAAGTTCAAAATGTTTTCGGAGTCTTCCTACAAACAAAACATTAAAGATAAATATTTTTTCCCGTCATGAAATCTGTTTCTTATAGGTATATATTGAAATAAGTTCCTGTACAATGTTTCGAAAATTTGAGTACTTTTCATTTAATTTTGCATGAAAGTACGGTGTGTTTTAATACTACTAGTGTTATTATGTGGAGGAAGCGAGACAATGTTCTTTCTCTATACTTCTATCGTTGGGAATTCCCGACTGGATTGGTTATGATGAACTCTGTGATAGTGATATGGTAGTGTACTAATTGTCAAATTATGTAAGAGAATGAAAAACAAAAACAATGAAATAAACTTCTGGACACGAATTATATCACATGGTTTCGTTTTAGTTACATCGCACACGCTTGGGAATAAAGTGTTTCGTATAACATTCCTATACATTCTGTATTGTAAAAGTTATGCAATGCTGCAGAAAACGTGTCGATAGATTCACGGAAAACGAGTATTGTATGTCCCTGGTTCTGAATAAAGTCTTCTTTCTTCTATATGCAGTATATTACTTTGTCGTATACGTACTATAGTGGAAATTCACGTAGAGGCACTTGATACTGAAAAAGTGTTTTTTTTTCTAAAAACATGTTCGTAAGTATGTGCGTGCGTGTATGTCAATTTAGAAGAAAATCGGCTGAGCGGTTTAGGAACTAACGTTGACCACAGAGAGATCGACAGACAGCATATTAAATGGAAGTTTTGGAATGATCTGACACATAAGATGATAATCACAGTCATTCGAACATACACTTCGAGTAAACATTGAAAATACTAATCTAATACTAATAAATAATTTAACGTCCAAAACTGTATGTAACGTTTCCTACTTCACGTTTCACTAGTTCCAAAAATCCAAAAGAAAAAAATATTTCTGATAAAAGTATGATTTTAAATAGTTGAATTTTATATTTCAAACTACAGCATTTAACTTTTTTGTTTCAGTGTCAAAACTCGGGGGAGGAATGAGTGGAAGTACCTACAATTCCCTGAAATTCGCAAATTATGTTCATGAACAAATGCACATACAATTGAATTGCGCGACCTAATCGTTTGCCATCTTACTACACAGAGCAGTGTTTGAAGCGGAGTTCGTATACTCAGGGATTTGGGAAAAACCGAAGGACAGACAGACAGAAACAGAAAGGGGAGAAACAAGCAAAAAATAATGAACAATGGCAAATAGCTGTGAACACCGGAAGAAAATTATAAAGTAGCAAGTAGGTGGATGTCCGAAGCACAGATTTGACTTTAGAAAATTATAGATACTTCAATGATTTTTTTATCTTGTTCCTTAACTTGCTTCCGTTCTCGCTGCGAGAATGAAAGCAAAGAACCATAGACGGGATCTCGCGGGAAAGAGCTCTTTATTTTAATGTGCGTGGTTGATTTCGCGCTACTTTTCATGACAACGCTCTCTTTTAATTTCTTGCATTTGTGCGAAGTTTGTCTCAGCTCAGAGATACGTATTTAAAATTTCTTGAAGAGGTCAATAGTGTGCACAATGAAAGAAAGTACGAAAATAACCATGTGACGAATATTAGTTTGAGCGTGAAGAATTTGTGATTTTTTTGATTTGCAAGAGACATACCAAAGGAGTCTCTTCGGTCAATTATAGACACAATTACTCAATATATTCTTCCTCGATAACTCCATTGTAAATCAGTTTCTGTCGTGAATTCACTTTTTGTCTTTTTTCCTAACAAACTGTTTGACAACTGTTTTAAGTTTTGGGGCATACAATGCGTTTGAAGTTATACGTTGCGCAGACTCAAGGTTTTCCATTAATCGTTGTTGCAGAAGGCTGCTGTATCGCCACCAAATTGGACAGGCATAGAAGAATAATTGCGGCCTTAAATGTTTTACGGTTGATTGATTATTTCTTGTTTCCAGGCGTGTCAACTGCAATGACCATTAGTTGCGTATGTGTAGTGCACATTTTAATCCCTGGAGGTGGCAGTGATTTTCCCCTGCTGAAAGGTAGGATCTAGCGCCTTCCTACTCGTCGGATTGCGGGGTTTTACTCAACCAGGTATCTCCCACCAGCGGGGCACCGTCGCTGCGAGGACAGGCATTAAGCTCCCGACGTGTGTGGTAGTGTAGTGCTTGTAAGTGTAATTGTGAGTAAGTAAGAGGTGAGGATAGAACAACGAAGAGGAAGTTAAAATCAGTCCGTAGCCCGTTTGTTAGGGTACTGCTCTGTCATTTGCCTGGTTTTAATTGGAGAATAACGGAAAACTACCGATCAGAGCACCCGGCTGCCAAAATTCTTCTCCAGACACCGGCTGAATGCGATGCATCTGGGGACGAAAATCCTGCCATCGTCGGGGTTCGAACCTAGGATTTAGGCTTTCCCAGCCAGAGGCACTGCAATTACATTAATTGATGACCTGAGTCACTTAAGCAGGCAAATGATTTGCTGTTAATAGCTTACAAGATGCATGCATACATTTCGTTAGCGGTTTGGCATTGTTATTGTTCACTGCAGAAATTAATCGATATCTTTCACGTGAGGCTCGCAAGATCCGAGTTATTTAATAACATTTCTTTGGAAGATAAATTTTCTGATACAGAGTTTTATATTGATTTATCAAATTATTTCCAAGTCTGCTAGTAAATTTTTAAGTAATTGTGTCACTTGTTTTTCCGAATGATATGAATATTATAGTTCCTGATTATTACTAAGATATTATTACTATTCAAGTGTTCTGCAAGGACAAAAGGGATAAACACTGACTTACAGAAATGATTTTGTGTATCATATATTGATAAGTGGGATAAGTACAAGATCCTTCATTGTTTATGGAGACATTCTAGATTCCTAGATATATTTTATTGCACTGATTATTTTGATGTTCGTTTGCTCGTGTCTATTGCATCATGGTGATTCTTCAGTTTCATAGAATATTGTAATAAGGCAATATACATAAAATGAATATCAGTAACTCATGAAATGCGAATACAGATTTTGCGGAAAGTTTATGTAATAATAAATAATGTGTGTAATAATAAATAATAATGTGTAATTAAACCAAAACATAGAAGGTATTTAAAGTGACGCATTTAAAACCGTTTTTTTATTCATTTATTACAATTCGCTGATAGTTACTCTACGATTCGGCTTTCGTTCAATCCCGCGGTCAGCGTGAGAGGTTCACACGCGTGAATCCCGGCGTATTATCGTGGCAACTTTGGTACGTGTGTTGCGCGTTACGTAGTAATGGAATATTTAAATGAAGTGCTGTAATAAAATAGAAGAGTGATAATAAAATGCGAGTTTTGCTTGTCGAAGTGAAGAAAATCTACTATCTTTACGATTTATAAAGTGAGTATTCAATTTCATTTACTTACATAGCAATACGGAGTGAACTTTGCCTTTTGAAGTAACCTCGCATAAAATGTGTTGGTATTATTCCAAGAGTTGGACAGACTTTAATGTCTTAGTGTGTTAAGTAGAGGGATTGAGCCTCGTCCTCAAATTGAGGTGTTCATTTCCAAAAGAATTCTTATTCATAAACCTACATTTTTGGGAAAACTGAAAAGTAACTTTTTTACCATATTCTGGTTTGAAATGTTTTACTGAAACTTTAACATTCTTTTTCTGTTAAGGAATATAATAATAATAATAATAATAATAATAATAATAATATAAACAATAGTCACAACAATGTTTGTTTTAAAAATATTATAAGAAAATGCCACTACTTTTCATGTAAATTTGATTTTTATATATGCCGTTTTGGAACTGAACTTGGGGCAAGGGCTGTTTTAGAACTGTGTGTAATGGACATGGTATTTTCGTTTCTATAAAGTTATTGCTCCAGGTAGATGTCTAACCTCACTCTCATAACTTGCAACTAGATTTGGTTTGATTAAAGTTATAATTAATTGAAAATAATTTAGTGACTAAATTATGAAATGTAATTGAACATACAATACTTAAAATATTTATTTATAATAAAGAAAATGAACTTACATTGGCTGAAAAGTCCATCAATTTTGAATAGAAAAGCTTTCATAAACATTAAATATTTTAATGCTGCTATTCATCGTATTCTTTAGTGTGATACTAAAATAAAGACCTAAAATTAAAGTGTTAAAATTAATAAAATTTTGGAAATGTCAATTTTTAAATCTCAGATAAACTCAAAATATCAATTATCAAAATAAGGAATGGATAATGAAATGTTTGGAAATAAACATCGCTAGCACCAATAGTTCAGCTATTGGACAATATTCCTTTTGTTGGTGTATAAATAAATATTACCATCGACAAAGATTTTTAAATTACTTCTATGGACAATGGACTGTTCGAATCCGTGCATCGATTTCAATCGCATTTTAAATTCTTTCAGGCATTTTAGAACTTAATGAAATATACAGTTGGATAAAAAATATGTGAGTGCAGGGATACCACATCTCAACTTGTAAACAATGTGGACAAGGATCCTTTTGGAAATGGACTCCTCAATTGGATTCGCTTAGCGAAGCATCAGCTTGCGTGGGAAAGTGCGTCGACCCGCGAGCGTGACCTTCACGGAATCACCAGTGCCTGAATGAGAGCCGAATCTATCAATCTTCTGAATAATTAAATAAATTATATCAAGATTCCATTAGTGGAATACAATTTTTAAAATGAATTCAAATAATCAAATTATTACAAAAGAAAATCATTAAAAAGAACTCACATGAAACAACTTCGAGTATTTTAAAAATAATGTTTCCTATGCACACTCTATTGAGAGAACATTGGAGAAATATAAAAAAATACTGTTTTGTAAGATTAATTTTTTTTTCTCGTGTCCTTTTTTGTCTTTCTCATTTTCTATGCAAATTAAACTATTTGTCCTGTAAAATATTTAGAAAGAAGGAAGAAATCGTTGCAATCAATAGAGAAAATATTCAATTGTTTTTAATTTTATTAAAGACATATAAATAATAGAAAATACCATTTATAACTTCAAAAATAAGAATTCAGTATTTAAAATATAATGCATGATACAGTTAGCTTTTCTTCAGTTGCTTCATTTGTAAAATTATTACAAAATCGTGGTGTCTACATCAATAAAAAAATGAATTGCTCTACAAACATTGAAAAATGCAAAAACAAATAAGTGAGAAGTAACTGTAACAAGTAATTTTGAAGATACATACGGTTTTTCAGATGATTTTACATATTTTAACTTACAAGATACCACAGAAAAGAGAGTGTTCACAATCCATTCTGCATTTTCATTCATGCACATCTCATTTTTACATAATGAGTAACATTTGACAGATGATTTATGAATGATTATGTGAAATATTTACAAAGATTAATAAAAGGTAAATAATGAAGATATGATTCTAGTAACATGCTTTACGAATAATGTCTCCATTGTTCATCGAGTATAAATATCTATAGGCAGAGATGAAAGATTCATATTCTTACATTCACGCATATACTGAAAACTCTTAATACTAAATTAACAGCCAATACAAAGTATATAAAACGTCTTTGATTTGGAGAATTATCAGACAACGGTTTTCAACATAATATTCGTAAAAATCACTGTGAACATAAATTATCACATTTTCACATTTGTACAAATTATCTAACAAGCAGTAAAGAAAATCTACATGAGCGTTGTTGGAATCTTGGTTTTCCTTGAATGGTTTCCCATGACAAGTCCAATGGCAAAGGCATCAATTCTTGAATCAATTATAAAACCTGCAGCGGCATATGCTAAAATGAAATAAAAATGAATGAATAACTTAAGCAAAACACAGTTAGGGATTTAAAACGATTTAATATTGATTTATATATATGTAATAACACTGTCAACATACCACTTAATTTCTCCAGAAGTTCAGAAACAGGAATAAGCAGAGCTTCTTTAAAGCGATCGCTGTCAACACTTCCTTTCAGATGCAAATTATCAGGTTCATCTCCATTGATCTAAATGTCAAGGGGGAAATTAGAATACAAATATCTTCTACGTGATAAAGAATTTTTAAATTATGAGTGTATTGCGATAGTAATTGAAGTAAACTCACCTCAATTGTGACAAGTCGCATAGCACAGTTTGATGCACCAGGATCCATAGCAAGAATGGGCCCAATCTTCTTAATGGAACCGCTGAATCCTGTGATTTCTTTAAGCTCTCGTACAGCTGATTCTGCAGGTGATTCATTTTCCTCCACAAGTCCTGTTGAAGAGCAGACGCAATTTATCACTTTTGGTATTTGATGTTATTTAATGGACAAAACACCTAACGCAACCACACATTCATAATTGGAAAAGTAGAGTTTAATTATTCTTTCTCATTTTCTACATTTAATATAAAATTGGACACATAACATCTTTTCCTGGTTGAGTCACTTTTTAGGATGTACCATACAAGGTTTCATTTACATCCTTTTTAGAAGTAGTACAACTCTCATACTTTTGTTTGACGAAACAAACTTTCGAAGAGCTTTTTCTCTAGTTCGTGTGGATTACCTTACATATTCACGTAATCATATCTTACGAAAATAATGACATTGAAATATGACTCATCATTTTAAGCATAATTGATATATCGTAAATAACAATTGAAATCGTGATATGATAGGCACGTATTATCACAGACTAATTTGATAAAGTAAAAATGTAAATGGCTCTAAAAATATGTAAAATTAAATGAACTATTCAAATATTTGCTGTAACGTGAGATGAAAAATAGCAGAAACGTTTCCCTTACCTGAAGGCATTTCGATAGAATAGGCGTTGAGAGCCGGCCGATACTGTTTTACGAGAATAATGCAGTCGTAGTGAAGCAAGCGTCTATAGAAAGCAATAACACCGACAGCATCGATCTTGGTGTCTTCATTCCTTGTAGTTCTCGCAGCTCCTTCCCAGACTCTAAAACACCATGTATTTAAATGAGCTTATATACATGCTCATTAAAAAAACACATTTTAAAAAGGTCGCAATACAGTCATTCGTTATGTGAATGAATGCAGTTTTGAGCATACAACGAATACTACAGGAAATCTCTACAATGAAAAACTATTGCTTCAGTTGATTTTCATACAAATATCAAAATGAAAAGTCCTACCTGGGTCTTCCTCTTTGATCGATGTAAGTGTGGCGCACCAGAGACAGCCAGTCACCTCTACTGATACTTTCTTCACGCAAGTACAAGTTCGACATCTCCTCAATGGAGTTGTTGATGTTGTTGACGATGGTGCTCATTGTAGGACGTAAATCTCTTGAGATCACTTCGAGACCGAACGCAATTGCTCCTGTGAGCTTCTCCGCACTCGAGGCGAAATTGATGCTGTGGGTGCAGAATCTCCCTAATGTATACCCGGGTGGCGGCGACGATCGACCAATCAGAAGGCTCATTCAGAAGATCCACGCTCTCCTCGCGAGTTGTTGTGGTGGCCTTTGACCGCCCTCGAACGTTCGGTAAAAAATGAACAGTGTGAAAATAAGGCTGAGCGCTATCTCCCTCCGTCGCGGCCGTGCCCCCCTCGCCGCGACCGTGCCCCCGCCCAGTCATTGCCGTCTGGCCAACCGACCACAAGGATTTGAATACTTAGACTTTATTCGAGACCAGGGCCGTCTAACTTCCCTGTCTGCGAGAAGGTTCACAACAAAAACTGTGACTATTTTCTTTTCTGAATACCTGAAAATTTCAAACTACTGATTATTTCAAACACGTCAGTCCAGGCGGTTAAGTAGAAAAGATTTTGTTCAATGTCGTGATATTGAGTAATAATAATAATAATAATAATAATAATAATAATAATAATAATAAATAATCTGGCTTGTTGCGTAATTTAAATAGGAATCTCAAACAAGAACTTCTCCGTTAATCTTAATATACTCCCACTATTCGTTATTAATAATGTTTACTTTCATGTGTTTCATGTAGTGTACACGTAGTACGAAAAAAGGCATGTAACGCGGGAAAAATCGGTGACGAGATTTTCACGGAAATCCTCGTTTTGAGGGTCGATGATAGTGTGTGTGCGTGTGTTTTCTTTCTTTTTTCAAAAAGCTGATTGTTCTATCTGCTTGTTCTTGTATCCGTTCGTGTACGACTCTGGAACCTTATCTGTACACAAGATATTCCCAAAAATGGATATTCCTTGATCGATCGGGCCGAACTCGAGGGACTCTGAATTTGAAACGGATCTCTTCATTTTTGGTATTTTACTAGAATCCATAGGACGTTTTCGAAATTCTCTCAAAGAGACTCAAGATTTTTTCTTCGAAATGTTTTCTTCAATAAATGTGCACTTATAAATATGATATAGGTCCGATTTTCGGTAAAACCTCTGAAATTTCGGAAATTGCAAAAATATAAGTCATTTCGACCCTCTCCTATATTATTTAATCAGGTCTTACTCTTATTTCCATATCTTCTGCCTTGCTTTTATTAATTATACATTTGCTTTGCAGGAAGGCAGGATCAGACTCTCCTGCGAGTACTGACATAAAAGGAATAACACTTATCTGAAAATAAAATAAAACAAAAGTATAAAAGTAATAACATGTAACAAAAGCTCATAGAACTGTATTCCTCACACTTTCTTTCTATTTTAATTTTATATTTCATACATAATATAGAAACGTTGAGTAATAAAAATCGGTCTTGAGGTTTTGACTAAAATGCAGGTTCAGGCGATCTCTCATTCCAGTTTGTCTTCTCCATTCGTTTGCATTTAATGCCATTATGTTCATTGTTAAGCAACTTTATCTTCTAGGCATTTTTTCAATGAATTTTCATTAAATTCGTCTTCGACGTTCTTCACAGTACGATTCTGTTAGTTGGAGTGGAATATTCTCTATTTATAAACTTTTTCCGCTTTCTCTCCTGTTTTGTTTTCTCAAGTGGTACTATATATGGAGTATATACACAATATGGAGAAGTTATATAATGTAAAAATTCATTTTGATCGAAATACACATTTTGGAAGTCTGATACCTATAAATGTTTCCTTTCTTCAAAACGCCACTATCTCTTTGTGAACAACACTTGTACCTAAACGATCTCGCTGTCCTCGCGACACTGCGAATTTGAAATGATCTCTTAATTTTATGTAGTATTTTACATGAAGCTCATTTTTCGAGTAATTTAGTGTAGAATTGTGAACATTTGTCAAGAACACGTTAACATTTTTTCAAAAATTAGACCATTTTTTCATTTATCCTATCGTACAATAGTGCACATTGCTTTAAATAATTTTATGATATTACATTCCTGCAATTTGCAACTCATCAAATTCTTTTCATGTAGATCTTATTTAATGTAAGAAAGAAATAACTTTTTTATCTTTTGAAAAAAAGTTGGAGTTCAATCTATATTTATTTGAGGTTCTATTTAATGGATCATCGCTGCATTTTATGGATCATTATCTCATATGCGCAAATTGTACCATTAACCGCCACTGATTGATGCACATTTGATTCAAGATTCATCAATAAGGTAAGATCTAATGAAGAGTTTTAGCGCCAGGCGTAAGACGTCCATAAATTCTATTGAACACGACGGTATGCGGTCGTAAACATTCAGATGAGCTTTAGTACTTGCGTTATGCATTATAACAAAGAAACGTTTCAAGCGTTAAACAAAGAAGTTGCAAAATATATCAGAATAGACTCTTTGTGAAAAATTTGAACAACGATGCGAGTTAAAAATAAACAATAGGCAAGATGTTTTAGATTTTCTGGCTCTTCGCGATGAGTATGCAGTTTGAGATTTTGGCACGGCCTTCCTTGAATGTAAGGAATAACAGCGTTCGTTATAAGCGTATAAATGCCCTATCACGAATATATTTTATCTTCCTTTTCAGGAGTTTTGACCCCTCACATTTCTAACATTTTCCGTTAATTCTTTCCAGAGTTGTGGACATTGGTAAAGCTTAACTGTAAATGACTCACATACGTGAATCAGTTTATCAGAGTTGGAAAAACGCAACATTTCCTGTTTATAGGCGGCCATTTTGCTGTTTGTAAGGTGACCGTAGAGACTCCTGCAGGCGTGTACTACTTATGTAGTTTAAGTTTGCGTCTATGAAGGTATAAGTTCGCGTCTTAGGCCGAAGGCAGGACGTTATGACTCCAAGGTCCGCTACGTGACTGTTAGTGCATATCGTCGCTACCTTGCCCATAGCGCTAAAACTCCCTATTCTGTGATTCTTAGATGTTAGGAAATAGAAATATTATGCTGTCATTGTAGCAGTGCGATGAAAGTTTGGCAAGAGATAGCTGAAATAAAAAAAAACGTTAAAAGTTATTTAAATCGTCACGAATACGAGAAAGAATGTGCCATGATGTAGCACTACTAGTTTCCAAACGTCTGTCTGTCCTCTTGTCCGTTCCCCTGTACGTCGATTTGTCTGTGTCTGTCTGTCTGTCTGCTGGTCTTTCAACAACACCAACCTAAACCATGTCCAGAATTTCTCCCAAAATTGGATATTCCATCTCGATCTGGCCGGACTCGATGTCGTGCAAATATGAAACGAATATTTAAATTCTTGAGGGAAATTCTTTCATAAAGTCTAAGATATTTTCAAAATTTCTTGAAAAACCGGCTTCAATTGTTTCTTTAAATGTTTCGGTCTAATAGAGAAAATTGCGCTTATAACGTAGGCATGATTTTCATTAATTGACTTCTGAATTTTCGATAATTTCATAAGTTCAAGTCTTTTTCCAACCTGTCCTACACCTTCATTTTTGAAGCTAGAGAAACTCATCTCATAAACACGATGTTAATTAGATATGCCTTTTCAGTAGGTTTAGTCAATTTGTTCCACATAAGTTGGGTAAGTAATTTGTTTATATATTTCATGTTTCTATTAAGTTATTTAATTTATGGTATTTTTTAAATTTCATATTAAAAACATATTACATTGGATTATGCCTATTTGAAGATTTCATTCTACTGTAAATTGTAAATACTTTTACTTTTAATTGATCAGTATTTATTGTTAAATTGTATAAAAACATTGAAGATAGGGAAATACATCCTTGCAATGTTCTTATTAATATTTTAATATATTGTGTATTTACTATATTGTGGAAGATAATTTCTACCTATTCCTTCATTTGTGTTATTATATTGACATAATAATTGTTTGAGTGGAATTCATAAACAACGCAAGCATTCTTTGTGAAGGATAAGTGAACTTTGGAGCTATTTTGATCCTTGTATATGCGACTGTACGAAGGCTGTTGGCCCACATCTCCTTCTAGTCTAAACAAGCGCACGCTCTCGCGGAACTCGTTACTGTTGGCATTCGAGCGAACGAGATTAGTAGGCAATAACCTTTTCCTAGGGACACACTGCATCCTATCGGTTCTTATCACGTTCTATAGTTTGTCACATAACACCGATTGCGGAGCTATTGTTCATTTAAATGAACGAAAACTAACGCCAACCTCGAAAATCTGTAATAGGTCAATGAACTTGTATTCGTATCCTTATTGCAAGTTGTTTTTTTTTTCGCCACCCTTGTGATCACATAATTGGTTTGAGACCGTTTGGCTTCTCTGGTCTTGGTCGACATAAGATCTATGTATTTATGTCCGGGGTGAATATCTTCTTCTCATATGAGAAAAATTCGATTAGCACCTTTCGTGGTTTGACCAAGTAAAGGTGTATATGTCTTAGTAAGAAGTAGCTACAATTAATATTTTTGGTGGTACGCTCACACATCTGAATACTATGCAGACATGCACTACTATGCAGTCTTCAATATTTAAAAAATTTGTTATATGATGAAATACAAAAACAGAAAATACAGTATTTCTAAGGCTAGATGTTCCACTTTACGGATGTTACAACATAAATGTAATTCCCTGTAAATGTGCATGTATTATGCTCCAAAAATTAATTTTGTATAGAATTCTAAAAAATGATACTTCAGTACTTATTCATTTTAAACTAATTAAACATTTCCTACTAATAAAAAATTTTCCAAACTGCATTCGTAAAATAAAATAAGTTTTCAATTCGCGTGTTGCTGAAGGAATAGATAGCAAATTGTTGTATATTATGAACACATTTTTATTTTTTTAGAGAAACGTTTGATATGAACAGTAGGAGAAATTTTAAAAAATCATGTAGTGTCCTTACATCAACAGAAAAGTGGATAAAGGACATATCATGAAAAATATAGAATTTACTTGAACGAATAATTTCATCCTATAAATTATATTACTGCTTATCTAATACATCATTATATCGATACCAGAGATCTCTCGAAGAAATTATTTCCTGAGAGTATACAGGTTCTGAGAGTTAATATATTTCTTCTATTAAAACTTGGTATTACTAGAATGTGAATGTTTATGTATCACTATCACATAAAATATTTTATGTGATTCGTGACTAACTTCTCATCTGTTGGCTTTAACTTTTCTCAAGCTATTGGACTCAAAACTTGGCTTGTTTTTCATTCATATAGTACGTCCAGAGGTATTCAAAAATCTTCTTTCGTGTTTCCAGGATTAGGCATAAGGTCTGTTCTTACCATTTCTTTCTTCTGACGACATACGATGGACATGTGCTCTTCATTTTTTACTACTGGTCTCATTTCCGAATATTAAATACATCCCTAGATCTTCCCCTATTGTTTCATTTCGCATTTTAAAACCGACCGAAGAAACTTCATTTCTACGGCTTCTCACCAGAACTCAATGGAAAGCTGTAACATGTTTGCAAATGAAACAAGCCAAATCTCTGTTAAAAAAACAACAGTATCTATATTGGCCAAGGAAAGACAAACCTTCTCACTAAACATTTTTCAGATACATTTAAACCTCATTAATGCACGAATTTGATTGGGCATGTAATTACCAAGCCCATTCTAACCTAAAATGCTCAATGTGATTGAACTTCGATTATTCTCTACACGGTTTCTAATTGACGTGGTCGTATTTTTTACAATATTATACATTTCTTATGTTTGGTTATTTGAATTCAAAATATTCTCATCGTGTTTCATGATTTTAGCCTGCTTCGTGACTTTTCATAATTCAATTTGGATTTCGCAAACAATATTCTACGATTCATCGACTTGTTTCAGTTGAATTCATGATACATTCATTTGAAAAGAAAATAATACGCCTTTGGTTTATTTATAGACATCATTACAGCCTTTGCATATAGTATTGAGCTGTAATTTACATAGTGAGAGAACCTGAGATAGAACCATACCTACAAAACAATTACAAATTTCTTATGGGACAGATCTTCTCCCTGCAACACCCTGCATGAGTGTCTCAGGCGTCATCGTTTTCTCCATTACTATTCTCCATGTTATTAATGATATCTCGCAATTTTCCCATTCAGAAATAACTTTTTTTGCAGGCAGTAGTACCATTTTCTTCAACACGGTCCGACATTTATGAAGGGATTAAGTGAATCATTGAAGATATGTCAACTTTTGTAGATTAACTAGAAAAATAGAAATTAAAAATCAAATCACTGTAATAAATTTTTTACAGATTTTTACTCAGAAAAATACCCAGCCTTCCCTCATCTATATTATTAATAATTTTCGATACGCGCAAAAATTGAAGGAAAACTATCCAGCCTTCGTTCCTGAATGAGGTGTCTACGGTTTCGTTAGATACCCAGGAACTCAAAAAAAAAAAAATCCCAAAACAATGAAACATTTCTTATTTTGACTGAAAAATGCATATATTTGATTCTTTTATTTTGACTATTCTTCTTCTGCGTGTAGCGACTGAATTCTC
Organism: Gryllus longicercus; assembly: GCA_038098605.1. Taxonomy (NCBI): domain Eukaryota; kingdom Metazoa; phylum Arthropoda; class Insecta; order Orthoptera; family Gryllidae; genus Gryllus; species Gryllus longicercus. The sequence goes on from JAZDUA010000239.1 coordinate 1,169,067, forward strand.
ATATCTAGTACGTCACTGCGTACGTCATATCTAACGTCACGTGAGAGCAAGGCTCCAAGACGGAGGCCGTCCGCCATTTATTATATTAGCTATTCATGTGTTGCTTTATGGAACCGCAACTCTTTTGATATTCTTGATACGTAAGAACGATTGTACTGTGTATTTTTATGATATATATTATGCAATTGCAGCAGTCGTAAAGATTGTTTTTGTAAAATATTTAATTTATTTTTATTCGAGAGTGTTTTATTTGTTGTTTTGAGAAGCGTGCGTGGTAATTTTTGCAAAACCATTCTGTGTGTTTTGTCCGCAGCATTTTTGCTACTCCCCGCCCTTAGATAACTGGTAAAGGCGGAACAATCCCATGGATAGATCCTAATTCACCTACTACATTTAGATGTCATCGACAGTAAATTAAACTGAAAAAAACACATCCAAACACAAAGCCTCCCCCATGTGGGGAGGTGCTGCCAAATCCAACATCAACAAACTCAAAATCATTCAGAGTAAAACACATAGGCGTATTTTAAAAGACCATTATCTCCAACAAACAAATCTACAATGAATTAAGGTTTTCCTACTAGCAAGAGTACATAGAATGGCATCATCGTTTCATGAAAAAAATATATGGGATACTTTTATCCATAAAATATCATTGTAGTCCAAACAATTTTAGACTACTTTAATATATTTCTTTAATTCCACAAACAAGAGAAATAATCATTGAACACGTTTAAGATTACTACACTATCTCTGAGGTTCGTCATCAATAGGGAGCGGATTTTAATGAAATGTCATTTTTGTCATTTCACTTTAGAACAATGCCGTTTAGTACAGAAATTATGTTATGAAAAAACGATATGACCCATTTTCATATGTAATGTTATGGCATTTTTCGTCGTTTTCGACTTATAAGTCATTTTTTACTTTTTATGTCATTTTTACTGCATGTTTCGCTGATGTAATCGATTTTATTATCATTTCAATGATACTTGCTTTAATAACTTTTACGACATGCAACAAATGTTCACCGCAGAATTCCTGAGTAGCCTATTCGATTTCTTCGCTCATATATTGTAATGTCGGCTTTTGTGAGCACTATGTAATCTAAGGTTTCTGTGACGTTTATCGGTACCATTGTCAGTTCGGCCGATTTCGCGATAAATAAAGGCAGAGATTTGCTTTCAAAAAACAGTTCAAACCTAATGTTTGCGAGCTGAGTTCACTTCAATTTGTACGAATTTGAATGAAGTATTCATTTGCAGTTTATTGTAATATCGTGTTGGATTGTTAAGTCATAATATAATTTGTGAAACACTTCGGTGCTGACCTTCGAATAAATAAACTAAACGAAATTTCTAAAGCTTCTAGATATTTTCGGAATTTATTTCTTGGCGTTCAGGTTTCCGCTCCAGATTGTATTGTGGGGACTGCTACGATTTTGACAGGTTTTAATTCTGTTTATTATAGTTCCTTTTAGTATTCTAATTATGAAACATATTCATTGATATGTATCAATTTTCTTTCGCATGTATTTTCTTCATGCGTTACAACAGATAGTGAAAATGAGTTACCTGTATTGTCAGCTTATTACTTGGGACTTCCTTCTTATTGTGTGAATATATAAAGTCGCCACCGTTTTCATTTATGTAATGGATTTTTTTAAATTATAGATTAGACTTATTTCATTGAGCCTAGGTAATGTCGTTTGCAATTCTTCTTCGGTGTTATTAATGTACACAGGCATACAAAATAAAAAAGTTGTCAAACCCAAATTCTTGACACATGTGTCTCTATGTATGTCGACACACTGAATCCAAATCTGAAGCCAGAATTACGCCACCACACTCCATTTTTTAAATCGCGAAAACAACCGTGAAATTGAATTTTTTTTCGTAGATTCATAGCCAAACATTTGACATATGTTTCTCTATGTACATATGTCGAGGCACTTAGTTCGAATCTCAAGCCAGAATTGCGCCACCACCGCCCCAATATTTTTAAATCGCGAAAAACCACCGAGAAATTGTATTTTTTCGGGGTTTGTTGTTAGACCCAAACACTTGATATTTGTTGCTCTCTGTATGGTGACGCGCTGAATCCGAATCTGAAGCCAGAATTGTGCCACCACTCTAGGTATTTTTTTATTTGCGAAAAACCACCGTGAAATTTACAATCTTCAATTTCACGGTGTATTTTTGATACAACTATATTTCCGACTGCACTCTATAAGACGTGCATAGGTAGTGACGTTACATTTATGTCCAGAAGCAATTTCTATTAATGAATTTCACGAAATTCTTCATAAAACCAAATTTGATATGAAGATACAAGATATCTTTTTTTATCAACTAAGGGAACATTCCTAAAATTTCTTACGCTTGGAGTGAAGAAATTATTTGAAAGTCACGTTGAATTTTTGACGTTGTTTATACAACAACTACTGTACCACTCACATAAAAATAACAAAACTTTCTGTATCTAATATTTAAACCTAAAAGAAGAGTGATCTCCATATCTGTCCCAGATATTTTTTCTTCCTGGATCTTCTCCAGAGTTGTATTCATGTTGCAATGGCTTTCTTTCATATTATTATCATGGTGAAACGGATCTGAAAGAAATTTATTCTCAATGAGAATAAATTTCCATCAGAAAATTTGACGAGTCGACGTTTGAAAAGTTAAATTTTGACGAGTCGACAAACACCATTTCTCTAGTTTATCAGCGTGTTCTGCAGTGTCTCGTACTGATAAAATATTATCATTATTACACTACACTACCACCTTAAACGCCTTTTTACAATTTCGAAAACAGCATACCCTTATTTCTCAATGAAGAAGGTTCCACAATTTCTATCATGACATCAAAAGTTCTACAAATATTTACGATAAATTTAGATCAGGCAATAAATCATTCAGATCTTCTTGTGTTAATAAATGAGTCTCATTGGAAACCTCGAAACACAAGTTTTCAAATTCACCGATAGATAATCTATAAAATGGTATTGAGTGATATAATTCACTGTGCGTAATACGCCAAATTGGGATAGTTCAAAGGGTGCTTTGACTTTTTGAGATACCCTCTGTATTGGTTAAACAAAAATAACAGTCCGAAAAATGATCTTTCACCTCTCTGCACACCATGGGTACAGTTAACGGCATATGACCAGAACCGTTTGCCTACTATGTTAAATGACATAGTAGTAACACGTAAGGCACAACTGACACGAGGAGCCTACCTTCGTCTATTATTTATATTTTTCAGATAAATACACAATGAAAGAGCTTGATGACAATAATGGCAAAAATAACTAATAATAACAAAAAAGTTGATAATCAACACTTGTACCTCCAAAACTACACGAGATAGCAAAATCTTGATAGCATGGCTGGATTTCTCCATTAAAATATCTACTTTCTAAACACGCAAAATTGTGACTGTGACAAAACATGTGGGGCTTGGTCATCTGAGAATGTTTAAAATATCTGTTGAACCTCCTATTAATTCTTCACGGTGTTCTATATCTCATTCATTCTCTAATCATAACATCAATATTAATGCTGAATAGTGTTGGTGACACATGTTGGTACTGCATCTGTTCGGCTTCTTGATTTGTATTTCAGATTTCAATATTTTACCAGTATCAATTCTAATTCTGGTGTTCTAATACGGACCTTTTGAGACCCGACTCAAATGTTTATAGAATTATTTTTTACTTCATACAGTATCTTTTCTCTGTCAATTCCATTAAAAGCTATTTCAGAGTCCAAAGAGGATATGAAAGTTTCGTAATTGAATTTTCGTCTCTTTTGTATTATCTGTTAGAAGGTAAGTGATGCCAGTGCAGGTAATATAGCCAAATAGCGGCTTTGTTGTTAGCTGAAAATATTTCCGTAGATAGTACTAGCATGCTGTCTGGAAGAGCGTAAGAAGTGCGTTAGCCCTCTCCCTAGCAGGCTTGTTGACACACGCATTTGTACTCTGGAGCCTATACTGTCAAGAAAGTGCTAATGGCGCTCTGTCCATAACTTCTTATATAACTTCTTTCCAGGTAATATTATCCTTAGTTAGACTTAAAGGCGGATTTAGTATTTAGACAGTATATATCAACGTTTAGCACATTTAATAAGCAATCTGATCAGATTAATGCCGTTAAATTTGCTCAATATTTTACCAACGTGGGAGAGATTTTATAAGATATTTTCGCTGTCAATATGGCCAAGAGTGTAGGACTAACTATTAAAGACGAAGACATTTTCACTTGTCCTCAATATAAAATTGATTAAACTACTTTTTTGTAAGTTTTCAAGTAATTACTCATGTTTTCAACTTTGTGTAACAAAGTTTCATTGTAGTCATATAATACAGAATTTGTTATGAATGACCCAACAATCTTTACGTTTCTGGAATAATGTCAGGCCGTATTTTTGTAAAATTAGACTGTATGAGAATAATTCATATTTATATTAATATAAAATAATCGATGGTCATGCACTAATTCGATGGTCGAATTAGTGGTCGATGGCACAAACCAGTTAATCTGGCAATGGCCATAAAACCTGCATGTGGGCATATTACCTTTACATTACAATGTTTTTGTAAAACAAGAACAAAATATTCCTGAATCACTTTTTTTGTGATATAGCCATTTCAACTTGAAGCAAAAGTGTTAATTTTCATCATAATGCAGTTAATTTGGCCAAATTTTGAATTATAATACCAGAAAAATTGAGGCGCTTAACTTGGCCATATTACCTTCACATACTTTAATACAAAAAACATTTATCCTCCCTCACGATAGCCTACCTATTCCTCCATTGAATTTGTATCAGAGATACTTCATATTCATAACAAATAATATTATGTATCAATAATTTAATAAGGGAAAAAGGAGAGAGAACATAAGTCAGATTAGATGTCGAAAGTAGTGCTGAAACATTTGGTATTTGAATGCAAGATATTTTCTTTACATTTGTCACCTGTATTAAAAGTCAGGGAACTTTCGGTTTACGAAGAGTTAGCGTACGAACAGCTTATACAAAGAATTAACAGAGATTACTTGCCTCATTCAATACATCAGACGATCACTTGAATAACCTGGGTGGTAATGGATAGAAAAAATATAAACCAGTAGTTATTCAGGATTTCACAACTTTTACTGAATTGTTTACGAGTAAATTACTTGAAGTGTCAATGTCACATATATCTTACAATGTAAATTACAGTGAGCGCTCATGACCAGAGCTGTTGTAAAGCGACCTTAAATAAATTAACAAACAGCATAGTTAGTTTAGTTATGAATTTGTTAACAAGTTTCGAAATAATGGGCAAGTAACATGGTTTAAAAAAATTCAGGGGCAAATGAGCCACTTCAGCTTTTACTCTCAAATCACTGAATCGGTAAATCGGTCAATCTGCAAAAAGTGATGAAGATGCTATTCACGGCTCCAATAAAATATGATGAGATCTTCCACAAATAGAACTTGGTAAAAATGAATTTGATAGAAAGGAAACCAAAAAGAGAAGTGGGCAAACTTTACAAGTGGACTTGCTTAGAAATATATTTTTAATTTCTAACTGTATCATTTTCATTTTTCATCTAATTCAAGTAACATGAAATATTTTAGATAACTTTAATATAAAAAATAGATTCACGCCTGATTTTTTTTTCTCAGTAGCACTTGAGAACAGAATAGCAGAATGTCATTGTTTTTCACTCTGTAGAAATTGTTCATTAATTGTCAAATGTATACAACTCGACAACCAATCACTTGTGTTTTATAGTAGTAGTTTGAGTATTATTCTGTATATTCATAAAGCAATATCTCTGACGTACCAATCCAAATATAAATATACCACAGAATAAATAGTTTTCGGAATAATATTTCAACATACTAAAGTAAACGTAATATGACAGATTTTCTCATTTATAGGCTTTGTAAAATTGTGAATAATCTGTGTTTGAAAATAACAATTGAACTATGTTTTTCGTTCGACTGAACTTCATAACAAATTAGTGGAGCAAAACAATTTTTCAAATTATCTTTACATTGTGGGCAGCATTATTTCAATGAGAGTACGTTACAGGAATCAACCTGCACGAGTAGCATAAAACCTATGATCATAAGTAGGAATCAATTTAAATAAGGAAAATGTGAGAGGTATTATATTTATTAATTTTTTTTCATTTGGTATCAATGCGTATCGCAGGTTTAAGGGCGAATACCGTCGGGTCACACATGAATAACATCGTAGTAATCTGCGCGATTGCACCACACCACACGCCGCCCAGTCGAGACGCCACGTTCGTGCAGTCCCATTCACCACCGCTGCGCCATCGCCGCGAGCGTGACCGCTGGCGCGTTATTTTTGACGTTCGGTATCTTCGTTGTTAACGCAAACAAAACTGCATGTACTTCGGCGCCGAGTTTATATAACCGAACTGCCACCGAGGCAATCGTTGGACTTCGGCATGCCCCGGGGGAGGTCCGGGCGATGGACCCAGCCACGCCGCTAGCGCCCGCACGGCCTGTGGCGGCGGGTGCGGTCGACAGGCAAGGGGCGGCGGGTAGCGGGCAGGGAGCGGGGGCGGCGGCACTGGTAGCAGCGCGTGGGAGATGGCGCGTGGGCACTGCGACGCGACGCAGCGAAGATACCTCCCCTTACTCCCCCTCGTTGCCCCTCCGCTTCCCCGCGGAGTAAGCCTCCTCGTGCGGCGTATCGGCTCCTGGAAGCCCCTTCTCCGCAGCCCCTCCCCGGGACGACGCGGCGCGACGCGGCGAGGGCCAACGCGACACCCAGTGGGCGCAGCCGCGCCCGAGCCCCCGGCGGATCCGGCGCGTTGCTCGTACCTCCTTCTTACTACTCATCTCACAACCCGTGGACGCGGAAGGTGAACAACCCTGTCGACAGCTTCCCACGTGACGCTTCTCGTTTTCGCGTGTTTTACTTTCCGCTTTAAATTACGTTCACTCTCATTCCGACAGCCCCTTGATGTAAATACGGTTGTAATTATACTCATCTTGCAAATAGAACTTTGCGCAGCACTCGACAAGACCTACAAATACGTACTTCAAAATTCCAATTCATTTCCCCTCACCCTGTAAGTCTATGTGTCCAGTTCCGGTAACCTTATTTATTATCCCCAAGTAGAAGATTAGATGCACCCCAGAGGATTAGCACGCCTTTGGTGTGTTTTCCTTTCCGACTGTGAATTATGCTCGTTCGCGTCTCCCTTCATCTTCCAAATATTCTCTAGACTTTCCTTGTACCCTCATATATCGTTTTCGTCGCCCCGCCCCAAGTGAAAAATCCCTGTCATAGGCGTGCGCAGTCTAAACCAAGAAGGGGCCGCGACATTTCTGGGCGCTCTTTTCCCTTACACTTTTATATTTACGTGACTTTTATTAATACATTTTACATGACATTTTACTAATAAATAAAACATACACAGGGAATGGTATTATAACTTAATAGTATAATTAGTGTTAATGTATTTAATTTTAAGTTCAATAATTTACAAGGTTGCCAGATATCTGCATGCGTGACTTTCCCAAATGTCCTATAACAATAACGCTAATTATCAGGTTGAAAATAGTAAAATCAGGGATTGAACCTATTTACGGAAATAAAAAGTTTTACGGAAGGCCACAGGGCTCCTTTCAAAAATTTCAGGGGGAAACACGCCCCCCTCTGTGCGTACGACAGTGCCTTATGTTGAAGTTTGAATACGCGGAGTCAACTTTGAGCACGGAGTGGCAACGAGGTGGCAATGGATCCAAATTGCCCCGGGATTCTATCAGAAATATTTATTGAAGTTTGACAAATACAGTTTTCAGCATAAATTGTAGATTCATTAATTAATTCATTAATTAAATATTAATTAATTGAAAACACGTGTGAAAAAAACGTATTGTTTATGTTGTAATGAAACAGTGAGTGATTTCACCCAAGAACTGGACGTTGTTCATTGCGATCACGTTTGTGCAGTACATTTTATGTAATGCTATCTGAACAATGTGCGCCGGAGGAAAGGCCATTTGACTCCAAAGCATTCCTCGACCATCATAGGAGAAGGCTCTCCAACCTCTCACCCTTGCCACGAACCGTCACCTCGCCCAACCCTCCATCCGCCACACCCTCCGTGTGCGCTCTTTGCACCTCCTTCGATCCCCGCCCTCGCCCCCCCTATCAACACACCGACGATGCCTGCTCCTGCCCCCTCTCCATTCGCTTTGCCTTCAAGCCTCCGCCCCGCCTCTTGGGAGATTTCAACCGCCTCTAACTCATCCCCTCCCACTCGCCACGCCTCGTGCCGACACCCCCTCCTCCCCTCCACTATCGTTCCTCCACGTCAGCTGCTTCGAGAAAAACGAGCGGAGTTCGTAAACGAAACGATGAAATACGCACATGTGGGTTCACTTGTAGGGTGAAACTCAAGGAAGTTGATGGACGGGCGGATAGATGGAACGAAGTTATACCTTTTAAGTCATTTCAAGGATGTGTATATTTGTTTAGAATTGTTTAAAAGTATTCCAAGGCCTTGAGTTGGTGCCTACGACTTATGCAATGACATTATACAACGTCTAATGATAACAGGCTCTAGAAATGTGAAATATGTGACGATCACAACATCGATAACTCAGATTTGTTTATTAATTTCTGCCAATAATTAAAATATTTTTGAATAGGTTTTATAACACCTTTTTCTCCCCTCCAAACCTCCAAAATCAGTATTTTCTCCCCTCCAAACCTCCAAACCTCCAAAATAAGTACCGATGAGGCATGACATTAAATAAACTACTCTTACGATTACTTATTCAATAAAATTTGAAGTACAATATACATTTGTCGATATTTATTACGCTAAGTTCATCTTGTTATGCATTCAGAACCCTTTTCACTTCACTATGTCAGAATATAACTCACTGTGTAGATTGGGTAAATGTCCATGATCTTCCGAATTCAGATTTTTTTAGAATATGCTTTGAAAATCACATTGATTTTCAGAACAAGACAGGCTTTTGGAGGAGAGAACAGTCGTTAATTCGTTTAATTCTAATGGACATATTTCCCAAAGCCGTGGTAAAATGCTTGTCGTATTTTTGACACGAGATATATTTTGAAATTTCTGATCAGATCAGTTTCATGATACTTTATTGGAACTTTAAAGCGTTACCCAATTTTTAAATACATTTGTTTCTTTCTCGCCTACTATGTACTTACATGGTAAAAAGTGAGTATTGTAACGCTGCAGCAAAAACTGGCGATATTTTCCTATTTGGGGACCGTTACAACATCTAATGATGCTTCAAAAATAGCGTTACTTTTCATATTTGCTCTCATATAATTCAGAGAGGGCAACCGATTCCAATATAGTACAGAAACACCACTCTTTCTTTAAATCGACCAATAAAGAATTCCAAAAGATTACTGATGAGGAATGTTATCATACAGTTCTCTACAAGCATCTACAGAAATGAAGACAACTAGTGGTGTAACAATAGTTTGTGTTTATGGTATAATTTGTAACAGTTGCACAATATTATAATACTAGTTAAGTCGGCGTTTCCAAGCTGAAAAAAAAATTCCCGCGATGGGGAATTCGAACGTTCATCTTCTCGAGGAAAGAATGTTTATCTGCACCAAGGTTTCTTACGTTGTACAGTACCTGTTTCTAATGCTATAATGAATTCTAGTGTAGTTGCGATGATTCTAACAACTATGTGATTGAAAATAAAGATGTTTTTCTTAATGAAATGTGTTCTTCAAAATTGTATCTTTAAATGATGACATGTACCATTATTTTAAAAGTATGGATTAATTTCGTCTAATTCTGCGTGAAATTGTGAGACTTTTTAAATGATAGGTAAACAAAGATTTGTAAAAATAGATCCAGATTTGTTCACGGCAAATTTGCTTCGAATAGAACAAAGTTGGAACAAAGATCATATATCCTTCTGAAGTATTAAATTGTTAAGTTGGTAATCCGCTGGCCTAATGAATTGAACTCGAGTTCGAACCCTGGCCTGCGAAAAACATTTCTCCCATGAACATATTTCTAAGTGTAGAACATAATTGTTGAATTGTCTTCATTCAATTTTGAATTTTTGCAATTTTAAAATATTCATTTTTTTCGAATCTATGGAGCAGTTTTTTAAGGGAAGGTGTAGTGTTAACAGGATATAAGTTACAGTATTCTGATATTACGTAACCGTTACAAATAATACAAGAAAGTATATGCTGTTGTGGCATCACTAGTTTTGTTTTCTGATATCAGTGTGAAGAAGGCACTCCTAACTCCAGACCAAAAACTTAGCTCGACCAGTTTCTTTCTGTAAGTAGAAGCTGAAATCTGTTCGAGTCGGACTACGAGTACTGGCCAAACATCTCTGCATGGTAGACGCCTTACGGATTGCATCTATGATACATAAAAATGGGATATTTTGGCATTTCTTAACTTTATACACTATAGTAAACATTTTTAAAAGTTTCTATAATTTCAAGAACCCATAAAGTTAACAAAACGCAAGCCTAATTAAAGTTACGATCAGGGTAAACGAGGAAATTGACTCTAAACATTTGTTCTTGTTGAACAGATCACCTCCTCACTTTGAAGTTCTCGATAACCCGTGTTAAGAAAATATTGCATATTTTTGTTGAGCAACCACTACGAATCAATGAGGAATAATATGTCAAAGGAAAACTTAACGTTTTCTGAAATTTGTTTTTCGCAAATGTTCATTGTCGCCTGAGATATGCCGCCATTTTCTGGGGAAAGGCATACTATAACTCACTCACACGGATATTAGATTATAGAAAAGAGTTGTACGAATAATAAGTGCGCAGATTGTATTTCCCCTCAGACATCACACTTTTTACTCTTAATTGACAAATAAATCAAATTATAAACAAAACTCTCCCATATGATTCTTGTAAGCCTCTCTTACAAGAAAACCAAAGAATTCTACCATTGCATTGCCTCTTGAATTGCGAATCAGCGCTTTTTGTATTAAAAAAAAAGACTTACTCAAAAGGGTGAGATCATATTTTCAGCCAAGAGAAGTATATTAAATAGCTACAATTATAACTCTCGACGTAGGAATCGTGTTCATTAGGTGTCAGTATCGAGAACTAACTACAAACATTTACATGCAATACATATACATTATTTTATAGCATTTGCTAAATTACATTAAACGATTAAAATCGGTCCACAAGTTTTATAAGTGGTGGTTAAGTAAAATATTTTCCGCTGCATAACTCTTTCGATGGTATTATAGACAATCAAGACGGAAAATAATGGTATTGATATTTCATGTATTAGTTACCATTTCGACCGTATAATTCTAAAAGATTAAATATGCCTGTAACAAGTATTGTACCTCCACTTCGATGTCAATTATATCGTAAAAAATACGACCACATCATCTCATTACTTAGTAGAGAATGTTGTTTTAAAGGATAATGAAAGAGAAGCCAGTTGTCCGGAAAATGTGGCAAATCTCTTCAATCAACACTTATCTAGAATTGCGGCTGAACTCGGGACGCGGAGGGACTAAAACCGTCAAATTCAACATCATTACCTTCCAAAAAAATTCGACTCGATTTTTATTTCCGAAACTTCTTCTAACGAAATCTTACGAATAGTCAGTAAACTAAAAAAAAATATTCATCTGGTTTAGATGAATTTCCGGATTTTTTATTGAAAACCCGCCTTTATACACCCGTTAACTCACATTTTTAACGCTTCTTTATGCATAGGAATATTTCCAGATATTTTCAAAACAGCAAAATTTAAGCCACTTTTTAAAAAGGGAGCAAAAATGAAATTCAAAATTACCGACCAATTTGTCTTTTGTCAGGTTTCTCAAAAATATTAGAGAGGCTTTTCTATACGCAAATGGAAACTTTTCTCAGGAAAAACGAAGCGTTTTCAGTCTCACAACACGGGTTTAAAAAATCAAAATCTACTGAAACTGTTATTTTTTCTTTTCTTAATGATGTTGCTTCATCAATGGACCAAAATGAAGCACCCATTGGAATATTTTTAGATCTTTCGAAAGCTTTTGACGTTATTGACCATAACATCTTGCTATCAAAATTACCTTCTTATGGAATTCGTGGTATCGCCCTAGATGGGATAACCTTGTACCTCAAACATCGATCTCAAAGAGTAGAAATACCGTACTGGCACGAAAGAACATTATTTACTTATCTTTCCAATTCTTTACCAATTGAATATGGGGTTCCGCAAGGCTCGATCTTAGGTCCTATCCTCTTTCTGTTATACGTAAAGGATATGACGTCGTCTATTAAAAACGGAAGAACGGTTCTGTTTGCCGATGATACGAATGTTCTTTGCAAAAAAGAAACAATAAATAGTACTATTTTAGAAGTTTCAAATTTGTTTTGTAATAACAAATTAATAGTTAATGAAGGAAAAAAGTTTCAATGCATTTTTGTATTTCAAATCAGCAACCGCATTCTTCTTTGAAAATGAATAATATGCAATTAGCTGATGTTCAGGTAACAAAATTTCTAGGTCTGTCAATTCAGTCAAACCTCAAATGGAATGTACTTATAACAAAATTAACACTAATTCTATCAAATTCTGTCAGCCTTCAAGCAGATCGTTCCGTGTATTTTGCAAATGTACATTCCCGCCTGAGATATGGTATAAAATTCTGGGGAAACTCATCATGTAGTACTCAGACCTTTAGATTGCAAAATAAAATTATTCGAATAATGAAAAAATGCCATCCGCGTTACCCTTGCAAGCCTCTCTTCATTGGGCTTGGAATCTTACCACTGCATTGCCTATATATTTACGAATCTGAAATATTTGTCAGAAGTGACTTGCTTAACGGTGGGAACATATTTTCATGCAATACTGATATTTATAATTACAACACACGTCGTAAAAATCACGTTCATCAAGTGTCAGTATCAACAGCTTAATATCAGAAAGCCACATACAATACATGTACGTTACTTACAACGCACTGCCAGATGACATTAAACAATTGAAGTCAGTTCACAAATTTAAGTTAAAAGTAAAATCTTTTCTGCTGCATAACTGTTTTTATACAATTGAAGTCTATACTGATTATCAAAAAGAAAATAATGTTTATTTTAACAAAACAGTTATATATAATGAATTAGTTGACATTTGTATTGTTTACATTATTTAATAGAATTAATATGTTTGTAACAAATAATGTACTACAGCTTCCGGGTCAATGACCCCCATCTCGATCAGGTTTTTGTCCAGATTCCCTGATCCATTGAGCAAATGCTGAGGTGGCCCCTTGTTTTGCTTCTGGACGTAAATATAGCTTCACTATGCGCACGTTTTGTTGAACTCTCCTTTTGCTTGTAATGGTAAGAGTAGAGTTAAGGGGGAGTTGCTATTTTGTTAGCAATGCAGAAAAATCATACTTGCAATTCGTGTACCAATGCAAATAAGTTTCCTATGAGTCGGAAACGAAAATGACTATTTTTTAAATATTGCTAATGTTGTGATTTTTAAAATTTATTTTTATTTATTTATGTTTAACTTTTACTCATATTTCAACTATTTAAATGACGGGAAGGGATTCTGGAACTCAAGAAAACATGCGCAGATAATCTTCTCCCCCTACGTCACGTACAGTTTTTACTGTTTTTTGACTAAATAAATTTAATCTAATCTGATTACCTTCATTTTGATACGGTTTTTCGTCTCTAGTTTCGCTGACTCTTTGACCAAATGCTAAGACATCCCCTCATGCTCGTGGACGTAAATGTAGCTTTACCGTCAGTGTTTTTTCTTGAGCTCAGTGGGGAAATTAGTTATTCAAACAATAGTTCTTCAGGCAGCAGAGAGTCTATTAGTCAAAAAGGGCATGAAGAGGGATACAAGCCAAATCTGTACGTGATTTGCCTTTGTAAATAGAGTTTATTACACTGGGACGAATATTTTCTTATCAATTCGGACCAAAAACTCTCGTTGCTGCCTGTTAACAATTCAACTTATTAAGTACACGAATTGGGGGGAGATTTCACAGCTCAAGAAACGTACACAAATTGCACTTATTCCCATAGTACATCTCACAAAATTTTTAACTGCTTTTTAAGTCTTTACCTACTGCGTCTCTAGCTTCTGGCGATATTTAAGTGGAAGGGATGTACAAATGCTCCGAAATAGCGGAACGTCGCTGGATACCTTGCCCATGACAATGTTTTGGAGAAGAGAGTTGAATGGTACTCGGGAATAAACGATCTAAGCCCACCCCTTGTTATTTTTAGAATTTAGAGCCCACTTGCGGTAGAAAAGGTTGTCTATCAACCTGTCAGCAATGCATACGGAAAAAGTGAACAGTGTCCATTTAATTTGTATTATTTCCTTTAGATTTTTTACACTTCGGAAAGCCGATCGGAGTTACATCATTCCCGTGGAAGAATAACAAGAGTCCATTCTGCTTAATATATTCGTACCATTGCAACGGGCGTTAACTGAACTGTGAAGTTCAGAAACTTTGTGTAATTGTTTTGATTTCTGTCTTTGTTCAACACGCTGTGAGTTGAGCAGTAATTTTGAGCGATGGTAGAAGGAAAGTGTTGGTAAGAGTTGGTAAAAGGAATAATATTTTAAAATGGCCAGCAACGACTCGCAGCATTTCGCAACCCAAACAAGAAACAAGACGTAAGAAAATAAAAATTCATTGGCATATTTCGGAAGTATGAAAACCTGCCTGAAATCCAAAATGTGTAGGGGATTAAGAAAGACTTCTTAATAAACAATATATCGCGACTTTTTCTATAGTAGCACAATTCGAAATTGGATGAACACTAAAATTTTGTTATGATAGATTTCAGTGAAGACATTTCTTCAGCGGAGAACATTCCTGACTAGCCTTAAAGAAAAAAATACCTATTTGCGCAAATAAGTATTTGTTATACATAATACATCAAAGAAGGTGATAACTAGATCAACCTGCCGTGATCATACTTTGGTTCGTGAGAAACCAACAATGTCATTAAAATTCCTCAGCTCCAGGAACTGACCTTGCATCCCTCAAAGCAAAAATATCCTGCAAATTTGGAAACAGTTTTTGAAGTCAAGAAGCTCAACAATATTTCTTCTCTTAGTTGGTGAGTGAATGTTAAGTGTTTCCGGGAGCGTCAGCTACTGTACTTCGATCTTTAGTTCCGTGAGTGGAGGGCATTTTATAGCAGGGAGGTGCAGGTGTTAGTGCTCCACTGGAACGTGAGATCCGGCATTGACCTACATGTGAGCTAGTTTTGCCCTCTCTAGGTCTGTCCTCCAGCGAGGCAGTTACCCAGCCGAGACAAATTGTACACCACGACATGTGCGATAGTGTATTGCATGTAAGTGTATACGTGTGTAAGGAGAGAGAATGGGACAATAATGAGGAAAGAAAGTTCGCTTGCTGTCCGTGGCCCCATTCTTAACATACTTCTCCGACATCAGCTTGGAATTTATCTGATAAATCACACAAACTTACCCATCATAACATCCGGCCGTTCAAATTCGTGATTGTGTTGCCTCCACCGTCAGGTCTCGAACCCAAAGGCCACCCGATCCGAGACTGGATCGGAAACGGATATGATTGATGACCCATCTCAGGTAGTTAACAACGCTACTCGGTAGAAGCAAAGGTTTTGACGAGGGAACAAGGAACGAGTTTGATCTGGAATTTCATTATTTTTCGCTAGTATGTATCTTGTTGCAATAATGTATTTTTCCGTTACTGTTTTCTCTGATGTTAATAGAATTGAATAAAACTATATTTCAAACAACCATCTAGGAAAATATTGTACACAATTATTGAAAATTTTGCTCTGAATACAATACATAAACTTTAGAAATATATCTCAAAATCTTCCCAACTGGACCTACATCGTTATTCCCGTGTAGGGGAAGGTGGGGCTGATTGAGGCGTGGGGCAGGCTGAGACATTGGAAATCTTGTATCTTCATTCTGTATGTATTAGCCATGTTGTATGAAAGCTGTTTCGTAGGTAGTGTTTTGACTCCGTTGAAGTATTGTTTGCAATGAAATGTAAGTGCAATTATCATAGTTATTAAAAAAATGGACAAAGTCGCCATCTATATCAGAAAATAGCTTATTTATTTCTATTGAATTACTATTAGTTTTATTCGTTAAGAATTGTTTATTGGGTTAGTGTAATGTTTTTAATTGAAGATGTGCAAGTTATGGAGGAGGTTGAGATATGAGCAGTTGAGCAGATTGAGAGATGATTAAATGTGGGCAAACTCAAACTCTTAGCAAAAAAATTGCTTATTCACATTTTAAACGAAATGTGTGTTTTAGGTTACCTACTTAGTGAACATGTGACGAGAGAGAGCAAAAATTGAAGGTAAATTGGGACTTTGATGCCGATACAATGAAAGATGTTAAACTTGTGTTAAAAGGCCAAGGAATTAGGCGTGCAAGGTGCGTTACTTCGTTGCTGAATCTAGGATGCTACTTCATTGATGAATCTAAAGTTTGAGACCCTTGCTAGATATGTGAAGAACATTAAAATGAATCCTAAAGTTGATGTGAAAATGAAAATCCGTTTTGATTTTTAAAAAAATGTCTCAGATGAGCAGAAAGAATATTCAGTTAGATTTTATTTTAATATTTCCAAAATGTTTTATGGCTTTCCTTACAAACTTGCAAATTGGCATATGAAACGGGGTGGGTCAAGGAAATTAAACGTGCCCAAACGTGGGAGAGGAATGGCATAGTTGTGAAAGACTGGTTGTATGACTTCATCAAACATCATTCTCAATAACTAACCCTGGGACTAGCTGAAGGATGTAGTTTTGTAAACTTTACATGTGAGTATTCCTATAACGTGAATACTTTTAAACAACTTGGGGACTTTCGAGTAAACATCCAAAACTTCCTGATCCATCTCGTATCTGCACTATAGATGAAACTAAAACAGAAACTGTTCAAAAGCCCTCAAAGGTCATTACACAAAAAGGAGTGAAACAAGTATCGGAAGCTGTGGGCGGGGAAAGCCGGACTTTGGTGTCAACTGTTCTGATAACAAATACTGCTGGTACAATCCCATCAGTAATGGTCTACTCTCGTGTTCATTTCAAAGTATTTATGCTATCTGGGGTACAATCAGGAACACTGCACGGGATGACGACGCAAAATCTTGCGCATGTTATAAAACATTTTATAAAGCATTCGAGTAGCACTTTTAATTTTTTGTGACAATCACGGAAGTCACATGTCGGCAGAATCAATTATTATGGCCAAAGACAATGTCCACATTTTAACAGGTCTTACTCATTCCACTCATATGACGAAACCTTTGGATGTAGTAGGTATCATGAAGTATTTCCAGACTTATTATAATGTAACTGTGTATAAATAGTACACATCCTGACCAGACATTCACCGTTTACTTGTTGCAGCATGTGAATATGTAATTCATCCACGTGCAATGTCACCAGAGAACATTGGCTAATTCCAAAAGACAGGAGTCTTTCATTTAGACCGACACGTTTTTACACAAGGCATGTTTATTCCAAGAACAGTGACAGACAATCCACCTTCATCAGAGCAGACAGAAGAAATGAAAAGCAGGATATCAATGAAACAAATATTCAAAATAAATCTTCCCCAGAGCAAGAAGAAAGTTATCAAAATGCTAAATACTTCAGTAATCCTAAATCCAGCGACGTCAAGTTACATTAGTCGTGAACAAAGTAATGGGTATCCAAAAGCAGAGAAAACAAACAGCACAATGCCTAGAGAATGGGAAAGAGACAAAAGAGAAGAAATGGGAAGAGACAGAATTGTTCCAGAAAAAGTTAGAATACAAACTCAATCGAAAATCATTCTCATGTACTCAAAGAAAACCACAAAAGAACTGAAAATCAATTTCATTTCATTATTACTGTTGTATTTCACTCTCTTAAACTACCCGTCATATTTTATATTTTCTAAATTCAAACGTTAGATATCAATTTATAATTTGAATATATTTAAATTTTTATTATTTACTATTAGCATTTTAATGGTAATGTATCAACATGTCTAATTTTCCACCGCCCTTCATATGACATTTATTGACCCAAAAGAGATATTAATTCCTATTTCCTGTGATGAGCAAAGAAATGATCAATGAAAATGAAATACATACGTCATATTTAAAATTGTCTGTTGAGAGTAAAATTAAGCATTTTGAATTGAAAGGATTTTCGTAATCGCAATTGTCGCAATTAACGCAATCGTAATTGCGTTAATTTCCTGCGATCAGGTGAAGAGGTTGTAAGAAAGTCTCTCCCTCTCTTTATCCCCCCCCTCTCTCTCTCTCTCAGAAACGTCATAAAACATACTTTCTTATGCAGCATGTGAATATGTAATTCATCTTCTTATGAAGCCACTATTCTTCGTGATACTTCGAGCACTCTTTGCGATTACATTCCCAGTTTCAGCTTGCTCGTGTCCACCCCTGCTGTTAATGGATTCAGATGGGAAATGAGAGCGGAGTCACAGGAACGGAAATTCCCAGTGTCCGCTGGAGCGCCGGGCTTACCGGGCGGGTAAATAGCGTGTGCGGACGTAGTTTGACACACCTGTACACTATCTCAGAGACAATTCCAGTGATTGATTTGTATCGGAAATCACGAAGGAAAATGTTTGTCAAATGTTATTTCTCGCTTGTTCCATTGCTTTGATGGTTTATATTCTTTGAGATTGCTTGGCTGTTTATTTTTATTTCCCAGAGTTATTTTAATTGTTTTTTACACATTTATTTTGACAATGGAATTAAGTTTATTTAATGTAATTAATGTTTATACATTTTTATTTGTCTTGCGTATTCCATAAATTATTAAAAAATCAAGACAGTTTGCACAACGAAATGGAATAAACACTCATTTTAGTCATGTTTCAAAGGATGACTCCAGACCAACGAAAAACAAATTCACTTCTACATTGTAATGTCCATTTCTTTAAATCTGGGTCGCATCTTTGAGCATTTGAAAAATAATTCCTGGCGGACGGAGACTTCCAGAGCAAGTTAATGTACATCGTAGTTTTCTAGCATCTTTAATGCATTTCGAATACTTTATTTTTAACTCAATTAAAATGTTAACTCAATTAATTGTGAGTCGTCATCCACAAGCAATGTTATAGTTGGGTTTGAGATACTGAGGAGGCAGATTTTCGAGCGAGCTTATCATACGAATCAAACCGGACATATGCTCCGGAAAAAATATATTTCCTCTGTTCATTCCAGAAAATAATGGGATATCAGAGCGTTTTTTTTTCGAGTACATTTATCTTTCTCTTCAATTTTATCTTCAAGCAAGAACGGTACAATAAATGCAATCATAATATTTTCTGTTTCATTTCTGAATTCCCTATATTTCCGATTTCGCGCACTTCTTTTGGTTACTTTTAATATCATTATTCATGCAATAGCATTTTGTTACATTGTGTCTTAACGTATTCTGTGGTTGGGTGGGAATCGCTGATGATAGCTGCAAAAAAGACATCATGGAATCTCAGGAGCCTAAACGAAATTCGTGTCTGTGTTGGCTATAAACAATTGCGAGACAATGAGAAAGTTTGGTATCTCCACACTAAGTAATCATATTAGTAAGGGAAATCAGTCATCTCGTACATCATCAAATACAGATCAGAATTACTTCTGATCTGTATTTTCGAAACGCCGAATTCTGAGATTTACCTCATAGATTTTTTTGTAGCTCTTTTGTAGCTTGCGTTTTATAAATAATGAAATATAGCCGTGTTCGCGTTACTTGTTTTCAATGTAAGACAACAAAAACTTACCATAAACCATTCCATAATTAGTGAAAGTGTGCTTGTCTTCAGTGTTGTTATTGTTGTCTTGTGATGTGCCCGGCTTCAACTGAAGAAGCTCATCGTAATAAATAAATTATTTAGAAAATATTGTGTCCATGTATTTTATTTGTTAGGTAAGATTTAACCCATAACATACTATATATAGCGATATATTGAAATGTGGATATCCAGCACAAAAAAGTAATGAAGCAAGAAATAAGAGAGACAGAAGCAACTTCTTGGTTGTCACAAATCGTAATGTTTTAAGTAAAATTATTCATAATAAAAATATTAAAATATACGTTTTTAATATAAATTGTATCTCGTTATTTTTGTGTTGCATTGATCTTCTTGAGTGCTGGCCAGTTACATAGTAGTAGATGTATTGTGGAGGAAACAGTGTATAGTATATCGTAATCAAAGATCGTGTTTATCTCGTCTAAAACGTCACAACTAGCAGGTTCTCGGTATCGAGGCGGTGACCTCTCATACTGCGAAGAATGTATGTTTAAGAAGAGCAAATAGTGGAAAATCTCATAACTGTTTTCCTTAATAGAAAACGAGCTCTGATACGCGGTTCAAATACCCGCGATGGCCTTTTCTAGATAAATTTGGTCTAATTAATTCTTTCCCCAAAACTGTTGGAATAATAGTAGGAAACGATTTTATATGTAGGTCACGTTCGATTGCACTCCAGTTCACAAGTTGCTAGCGTGTTCATGCGATGATCTGAGGAGGCGCATTGTACTCTGATACGCCTAGAACGTTAACGCGCCTTATCACTCTCTATCGATTTCTTCTGTTTTGGTAGTCGTAAGAGAATTTAAAATAGTTATTTTGAAGCAATGAATTATTAATTTGTGTTGATCTCATGATACATTTATCTCTTTGTTGAACATATTTTTCAAAACGCCAAGGAATTATATTTTTTCTTCAAATAGTATTACACATATTTAAAGGTGATTACATGTTCTCTCGTTCTCGAATAACATTCCCTGTTAAAAATTTTTGATTTGTTGAAAGATTTTGATAACTTGTTGTTAGAAATTTCGGGCACGGCAACTACGAGGGTCATTAGTCCCGTGAGTGTATTCCATGTTTTTGGTTGGAAGGTGGCGGTGGTCGACCCCCCGCTGTATGGCGAGATCCGGCGTCGACCTACCGTCGGCTAGCGGGATTTTTCCCAGCCAAATATCTCCCAACAGCGGGGCGCAGCCCCAGCCGGGACAAGCTCTATGATGTTAGTGTAAGTGTGTGTAAGGAGTGAGGATACTACAAAGAAGAGGAAGGTAAATCGCGCATGGTCCGTGGCTCATTTGTTAGGGTACTGCTCCGGCATTCACTTGGCTTTGATCAGAGAAGCTACGGAAAACTACCGATCAGAGCAGCCTGCCTCTAGAATTCTCCTCCTGGGAGTACCTGAATCCGTCCTAACTGACAAGCTAGTGTCGAAAATCCTGTCACAGTCGGGGCTCGAATCTGGGACCTCTCGGTTAGAGGGACTACAGTGACATCAGTTGATGCTTCATTTAAAGATTCATTTAAAGTTTGGGAATCGCGCACCTTTCGAATATTCACTAAACTGCGATTAAGTATCTTGAAACTACGGTTTCAAATCCTACATGAAATACACACTGTAATTAATTTCACCTTCTAAATGTGATATCTACATCAAGTAGCTCATTAAGTATTTGGCGTACTCTGTTGAAGAAAGAATACAGGGAAGCTCAGAAGGGGGGATGGAGGCGCAGCTCGGGTACCTTGCCCTAGTTTAATTGGCCTCGGTTTAATTGAAGCCCCTTTTTTTTATTTAAACCAAAAGATGTGTTTACTTCTCAGTCTTCACCGCTCTTTGTTATTTGTGTTACATGGAGAAATGAATTCTGTATATGTACTGAACGGGGAAACTTCTGTTTGAAATCGGGGTCCCTATGGATCTACTGCCTCAGGCCTCTTGTTTTGTCTGGACGCCCCTGACGTGTCACACTCACAAATTCGCATGCCACCCACTGCCATGGGTACAGGAAGTAAACACCAGGGCAAAAAAGGAAATTGCACAATTCACCCGAGGGTGGTGGTGAAAGAATGCCATGAGAGGACAAAAAGTAGCATTGAGAAAAACCGGCGTGAAACTAGAGCTTCACGCGTCAATTATCTCCGAATTAAATGAAGAATACGCCAGTCAAGGGAATATTCTAAAAATATCATTAGAACAGTTAAATAATTAGTAAAATATTTTATACGACCTTATTTTTGCGATATCCGTGACCGCTTGAGAGTTTTTTAAATTTTCTGAAAAAGCGAAGAACTTTTACAAGGGTTTTTGCATCAATTTCGATGATTTGATTCGTTATCGTGGGAAACGACATTCATTACATTTTAATGATGTCTGCCAAATTATGTCACCGATGGGACGTTTTTTTAATGAGATTATTTTCAATGACTTTTTAAAGACAATGACACTAATTGCCATCATGCTGAAACAGTGATGCATGCCCAGATAGGAAAATACTTCTAGTATTTTAATTAGAATAAAGTATGTTACATAAAGCAATAAATACGTAGACCACAACCAAATTTTCAGGTTTACAACATTTGTTTCAAGACTAGAACCTAACATTCTATGTAGATGAAATATTAAATTCAGATCTTCCCTACGTTTTCGAAGAATAATGTGTGAACTAAAAGCATTGTGGTTAGATCGGCAAAAAACCCAAAGAAATCAAGAAAACCGTCAAAAAAATAATCCATGTAATCCCATACATTTATTTTTTTAATGGCAGTTCACTTTTTATAGGTTTCATTGACAAGAATATTCGTTTCTAAACAGAATATTTATTTATAACATTTATTTTTTTAATGGCAGTTCACTTTTTATAGGTTTCATTGACAAGAATATTCGTTTCTAAACAGAATAGTTAGCACTTAAAATAATCGCAGTTAACGAACATTAAAAATAACATTTTTAAGGACCGTAGATTCATACCGTAAGCACAGCACGTTCCTCACTTTCACGCAGCATACGCTCACAATTCAAATAAGAAATAGAATGAACATAATAGAACATTGGTTCTACTTGTTATGAGTAGATATCTACTGATGCTGCGCAATTTTTGTGAGTATTTGTTTTTTACATATTTTCATTGAATATTAACGGAAAATAATAAAATACAGAGATCAACAAAGATTGTACTTAAAAATTTGATAAGTCCTAGACAAGAGACAGCGGGGAAGAAATCTCATTGATTTCTTCCTTGCCAGGCACACTCATGCTATATTATCTGTGAAAGTAGCACAAATGAATATAGTAGCCAGGGGCGGATTAATATTTTTGCCGCCTGTAGGCACATCAAATTTGCCGCCCCCTGTTTAAAATTAATGTTACATTTCAAATTGTAACGTTTCAGTAACAATTCCTCATTAATTTAAACGTTTTAACTTTAAAAATAACATTATATTTTGCTCATTGTTTTCATAAATTAAATTTTTTTTGGATTAGCTAATTTTGGATGTAAACTGTATCTTCATAGCAAGTAACGTTCAACGTTATTAACGTTTCAACACTGAAACGTTAACATTAAAAGGAAACTAAAACATGACAACTAGAATTGCAACATGTTTTCTTTCGTCAACGGGCCTTAGTTTCAGATTCATATACTTCTGAAATCATAAGGTATACTCTAATGAAGTAGAGAAATAAATAGCTTGTATTAAATATTAATATGATATTTTTAAAATAAAAATATGATCTATGCTGTTATAGTTTTTAGAGAACCTAAATTTGTTTTAGAAAATATCAAGAAAATTTTGCGCCTTTGAAAATTTGCCGCCCTTGAAAATTTGCCGCCGTAGGCACGTGCCTACTGTGCCTATGCGTAAATCCACCTCTGATAGTAGCATGAACTAAAAAACAAGAAAAAATAAAAATGGATAGAAAAAAATTAATGACGATTCAGAAATAATAACTATCCTGAACGTCTACACTGAAATGGGAAGGAAATAAATTTGCGTTCAGTTGTCAATCAACCTGCACTGCTTGTAACTTCATGCTTTTCCCAGAAACCAAAGCAGGCACGGGTTAACGTCTTCTAGTTATTGTACACTTGTTATCTTCAATAGTGATATGAGAAATCACGCAGTGGCTCTGTACAGCTGGAGCGCCCGATCGTGCATTGGACGTGACTGTTGTGATGGAGGACGCACCGATATTTTCCTGGGAAAGGGCAATTGATGATACATATATGATATTCGATTTTATATATATATATATATATATATATATATATATATAATCGAATTTTATATATATATATATATATATATATATATATATATATATATATAATCGACGTATGTATATATGTGTGTGTGTGTGTGTGTGTGTGTGTGTATGTATATACAAGGAAAAATATCTTTTTCTTTAGTGTAATTATTTTCACTAGACCCCTAGGCTGTTTTTTAGTACAGCGGCGTACGGCATCATACAGAACTAGTTAATCTTTGTCGTTCAGTCGCAATAAATATTTTTTCATTCTAATCAAAGAAAATAAATGAGGTACATGCGTGAAACCTTTTAACTTCTATTAATTTCAAATTATATTGTACGTCATTACTTGTTTGTCAATTTATTTCCAGAGAATTTGTCATTTTTACGTTTATGCTTGCAGTTACTTTGAGTACTATACATGTCGACATTATACCATTGTGTGACACTGTTGCCTCTGCAACATTGCTTTCCAAGAAGTTTTAGAGTTCGAATGTATGTATGTGTGTATGTACTTACGTACGTACCTATGTATGTACGTATGTATGTATGTATGTACGTACGTATGTATGTATGTATGTACGTATGTATGTACGTATATATGTTACGTATGTATGTACTTGACGCTACCGCCTGTGAACCGTTCCTACCGCCGACGTTCCTGCCTCGCGGCCATGGGTTAAAGGGATACGTGTGGTTAGCACGTAGACATCCCCGCGCCGTATTCCGGTCTTCTCAACCTGTGAAATAAAATTTCTTCATCGTCACACAGCACATATATTGGGACATTGCAAGGAAAACGCACACTATAATCTTGCCTGACCGGGAATCGTACCCAGGGCCGCGTAGTTGATATCGAGCATGCTATTCGGCCAGATAATTGGTACGAATTAAATATTTTCTGGAGGAGAATTTAGCGGCCGGCATTTCTAATCGAATGTTTTCCGTGATTTCCTATCATTACCTGGCGAATGCCTAAGGAGTACCGTAACAAACGGGTTACAGACCAAGCGCGATATTTCTTTACTCATCCTCGTCCCCTCCACACCCTTTACACGCTCAGTTACTCGTTTTAACATCCCATACACTATTATTATATGATGTGCACTACACTACCATACACATCAGAAAGCCAACAGGGCATCAACTGATGTCACTGGGATGACTGACCGGGAGGTCCTAGGGTTCGAGTCACGTCGGTGTCAGGATTTTCAACACTAGCTACGTAGTCAGGTGGAATTCAGCCGCTGACTGGAGGAAAATTCTAGAGGCCAACTGCTCTGATCGGTAGTTTTCCGTGGTTTCTCCGATCAATACCAGGCGATTAGCGGAGCAGCACGAGCAGGCGATTGGCGGAGCATTTTTTTGTGACAAAGTTCGATGATTGAGAATTTGTTATACAAATCTTTCATTCATTTCAGTTTGTTTTACGACATGAGAAGTGAACCGAACTGCATTTTTTCGAATTCTAAAATTACTTGAATGATTCGTGATAGATTATATTATCTTGTTGATTATCTTGTAGATTATCTTGTTGATATGGGACGTTTATAGAAACGTCCACTTACGAAGAAAAAGCGATTTACAGATCGTTAGCGTGTTTTCATCTTTAACATAGTAATGTTTCAAAATTCTTTTAAAAAATTTCTCACGTATTCTGTCATCCCCAAAGTCTCTCGTTTCATAGTTCTAAAGGCGGTTCAAGGATAATGCTGATAAAAGTTAAGCATGTGCTCGTGTATCTTGTTTAGATGCCCCGCAAGTTTATATCACATGACGCAGGCCTCGGGAGCACACGATTCTGCTGCGTGAATCCGCTCTATCCCACATATGCTGCGCTTAGTGAATTAACATTCATGATTAGTTGTTGGATTTGGTTCTCATTTATTCACTTACGCAATTTCTTGTCATTCATTGTTACGCGCTTTTGCGACACTGTTTCTGATCTTGTGTGCGGTGTACAAATAATACTGCAGCAAGCATTAAATTATAATATGGGTAAAATTTATTCAAAGGATAGCCATCCTTGTTCAAAGTAGTTTTTTGTCCAAGTGCATTTCAAGGAGAGATGATTTATTGCTCGTCACATCAAACGAAATGATACTACTGTATCGTCAGTGTTTTTTCCCTATTCTATTTTATTACATTAATTTTGCATTCAGAACATTAAATTATTCACAAGAAAACTTTAAACTTATCTATATTATAGAGACTTCGTAATTACGAATGAAAATGCTTAAATGCCAGAAAGTAAGAGCGCGTAATCTCAAATATACAGAAGAGCAGAATGAGAAAGAAGCATGTGCAATTAATGCGGTATAATTTTCCACAAATTTCTCGTTTCATGTCTTTCCTGAAATAAAATTTAATTTGTCTTTCTTACTATTCAATATATTATGTAAATTTAGGATTGCCTGTAACTTCTTCAGGCAAAACTTTATAACGACATCGGTTTGTACGACCTACTGGGTATAACGCTGAAACTGTGAATTTCCGCCCGAAAGCCAAATCCCATATACTGGCCTTTTTTTGAAAATGCGTTTATTACGACATTGTTTACAACACCGCACCGTCTTAGCGACATCTTTTGCTGGGATCAATCAAGAATGTGCTTCGGTTATAACGACCATTTTGTAACAGTACATTGATCCACGCCGTATTAAACGAGAAAATACACGGAATACGTGATGTGAGCAGGTAATGTGGCACTGTCCTTCGCTGCCACTTACTCCTCCCCGCATCGCACGACACTAGAAAGACAGGGCAAAAGTAAATAATAATACTCCTTTTTCATGATAAGGGAGGGGAATTACTACAATATTGTTAATGCAATGCTCTTTGGTTGCGTGTGCCTTATCATCTCTGGTACTTCCCTGTCCAAAGAATCATGGTACCTACTGCTCGACAGAATGAAAGGCTTCACCCAATAATAGAACACTGCGGAACCCTGAGAAAGTGTGATGTCTGTGTCATTCCAAACCAGTGAGGATGTTGGCGAGTCTCGACACTTATCAGTGGGGGGCGGATTTTAATGATTTTTTTTCATTACACTTTATAACAATGCCTTTTTGTGTTGTCATTAATTTTTTTATGTGACAAAACGAAATGACCCATTCTTATATGGCATTCTTTTTTTTCACTTTTCGACGATTTCTATTATTAAGTTATTTTGTACCCTTTTTCGCCATTTTAAAGCTTTTTTTCATGGATTTTAATATCATTTTAATAGTACTTGCTACAAATAATATTTGCAACAAATGTTCTCCACAGAAATACTCAGTAGCCTATTCGATTTCTTTGCTCAATAATTGCAATATCAGCCTTCTGAATAGGTAATCTAGGGTACTTGTGAAGCCTATCAATGCCATTGTCAATTCGTCCAATTTCGGGAAAACTAAAGTTTGCAAGCTGAGTTCACTTGAAGGAATGGAAGAAGCTTCGATTACATCAGCAACATATCCAACAACTTGAGTTGGTCATCTTTTCATATTTTTTACGACATTTTTCTTTGCTTTTTGGGCTTTTTAAAAACATTTTAAAGGCATTTTATTGATCATTTTTGGCGATTTGTTAGGACATCAAAATCCACCCTCTTTATATCAGTGTATTGAGACGAAGTCGGAAAAGAAGAAATAGTTGTTTATAATTGAAGGTTTTCATATAATATGGAGATGAGAAAATGGAGAAACGAGTAAAGATATGGGGAAATAATTAGGTGACAGTTTTAACAATATTTAAGAAAAGAGAGAAAACTCTTCAAACAACCCGCATTTTCTAACATCCTTTTTTTAATTTCAGTATGTAATTTCAGTAAAGTTGCAGTATGGGGCCTCACTTGCAAATTTGGTCATTAAATTAGTAATGCTAGGACGTTACATACTTTCTCGCATTGTTTTTTTAACTTTTTGCAGTTTTCGAAAATTTAGAGAGGTCAACGAAAATGAAAGCTGCGCTTTTATGACCGTCATTTTCTCTATCCGTAAAAAAAAAATTAAAGAAAAAATTTGGAGCCGTTTTTAAGAATTTTTAATCAATTGCCGTAATTTCAAGTATAAATCGCACAAAAAATACTCGTTTTAAGTAAATTGTACCTTACGTCAATATCTTATTTTTAGGGAAGATTTTATAAAGAAAAACCCTGTCACTTCATTTTTGTACTTTAGCAATATTAATTGTGTGAAATTTTACTAAGAGAGTTCGTCGAAAATGGGTCTGGCAACAATTTTATCGTCTTTTGATAAATACTTGAAGAAATTTTAAAGAAAAAATGTAGAGCCGTTTTTGGGTCTACATTTCTCGCAAAATTACGCAACATCTACTCATATTTTTGAAAACAAATTCATAACCTAATATCAAGATATGAGAAATAGATTTAATTAAGAAAAATGTCAATCTTCAATATTGTAGTCAGTTTTGGATATACTCTCTACTCCGCGTTTTAATCGGTTCTCCTGGACCGGGCGCAATGACTGATGAGTCACAAAAATACCAAAAATATCCCACTGTCTTAGGGATCACCGATTTGGGGCGAGGTCAGCATATCCTCTGGTCTCCTTATGGTGGGCACAAAAAAGATTTCCTAGGTACACAGAAATGTCCTTCAATCTAACAGATAATAACAACAAAACCAAAAAATATAGCATGTGCTGCAAAAGGAAGTGCGCCTCGGTCTTCCGAGGGAACCTCGGTCATATGAAATAATAATAATAATAATAATAATAATAATAATAATAATAATAATAATAACAATAATATCCACGTCATTGCTCTACTTCGTAATGTTTAAGATCATGAGAACTGAAAACACGGCAAAAGATAAAGAAACTATTCTGCCGATGTAGTTTGATAGTATTTATTTTTATTGAATTGTTTGTATAATTATTCAAAGTAAAAAAATCATTGCTAAATATAATCTTAATTTATAAAAAAATATTATTATTACTTTCCTTTGCTTGAATCTCAACTATTATAAGCAAATATATGTGAGAATTATGTGTAGTAATTTACTTCGACTAGTATTATTTCATTTATATCTCCCGCTGCGACAAAATATAATCACATTACTTTCTAAATGCGATTAAAAAAATCGTGAATTTTATTGATGGGCATCGAAGGACTTCCGTTCTTAAGATAATTGTCAAACTGCGTGTTACGGGAATATTAGCAAATCCAATATTAGGGCACTTCTTGATACTATGCTCAAATTCAATGTTTTTTCTGTAATCTACACGTTGGCTGCAAATTGTCCCCTAAAAACACATGTTTTTGCGAACTTTATTTTATGCTTATCATTGTTCTTCAAATTCATGTTCTAGTTATAGAAACTGGGCGTAATCTTAGGATAAATGGTATGTGGAACGAGTCACGTAGCCAGCTTGAAACTGGGTTTCTGAAGGTTAACAAGTTGATAATGAATTCATTTTTCTTTTTATAAATATTTTCACTTCATGTAGTGTCTAATATTTAAAAGTGAGTAAATCTTATGCGACTGTCTTCTATAGTAGGCTCACATTTGAAAATATGTAAAATTATCCGACGTATTTGGTTCTACTTCTCCTGTTTTGCAAATAAACTCTATTATTATTATTATTATTATTATTATTATTATTATTATTATTATTATTATTATTATTATTATTATTATTATTATTATTATTATTATTATTATTATTATTATTATTATTATTATTAATTTTATTATTATTATTGCTCTACTTCACGACTAAAGATGTGATGAGTCGGTTGAATATAAAATCTACTCCAGGTGAGTATTTCATTTCGCCGAAAATGAGCCATATTATTTCAACTTACTCTATATTGACAAAATATTTTAACAAAATATGCGTTAGACATTTCTGTTAGACTTTTAGCTAGTAGACATTTAACTGATAGACTTCGTACTTAGAGACATTTAAGCTGTAGACATTTTTGTTGCTAAATATTTTAGCTGTGGACGTTTAATCATTAGATTTAATATAGCCGTAGACCACATTTTTATTAGGCATGTTTTGTTTTAGACCTTAATATAGTTAGACATTTTTGTATTTTGAAGCCTGTAAAAATATCTTTAATGAAAAATTATCTTCATTTCTTTAATGTTAAATACTGGGCCCCATCAGGAAACTCGTGGCGCTTCAACAACACATACTTTCGCGCATAATTTTAAACCTTTGCAATTTTCGAAAAATTGAGAGTTCAATAAATGAGTCGCGCCATTTTTAAGCGGCCTTTGCTCTATCCGTGGAATAAAAATAAAGAAAATATTTGAAACTGTTTTTGAGAAAATCTTTTCTATAAACGGCATTAACTTTCAACAGAGATTACTCGTAAATCATTAGTTTTCTCAAAGAATTGTACGTGTTTCTTTAGAACATATTTCTTTTATGACAAAATTCTCCATATATAGTACTACGTATCAAGTATGGCGGTACGTTTTTAGGATTCCGTGATCCATTTTGATCATTAGCCTTACGATTTAGATACCAATAGATGCGATGCCCAAGACTTCATTAAATTGCTTACATACTGAAAAACGTATTTTTTTTCCAAATTTTCATAAAATCATTGGTAAGTACGAAAAATAATTGTATAATTTAAACATCAATAAAAACTGAAATTAATGGTTGATTTGCAATGTTTTATGACAAATTAGGAACAATATAATTTATGAAAAGAAATAAAATATAGTATTTTATTTAGATTTATTTGTAATGTCATCTTGAAGGGAGAAAAAATACGAAAATGTTTTTTCTTTTTGTGTTTATATTGTATCTGTCTTTTTATTTTTTTATTAATATTAACATATTTTTGCAAGTTCTTTCCCATTT